>CM060659.1:32314127-33514127 GCA_030686955.1 Odontamblyopus rebecca
ATGTATGCGTGTATGTATGTATCTATGTCTGTATGTCTGTATGTCTGTGTATGTATGTATGCATGTATGACTAAATGACAGAAATTCACTACTGTAAAAGTTGTATTAACAGTCCAATTGCAAAAACAGAAATCTTTATTTAGAAAAATTGTCAAAAAGTTTTTTTTTTCCTTGTGTGAGTGGATTTGATCAAGGAATGATGCAATAATATTTTGATATCTACTGAAATTTGTCCAATGTTGATCTGATCTGATATTTGGCCTCAGTATTACACTGCATCTGCTCTGCCCCATTGCCTTAATGGCCTAGTGTCATTCTCAATTTGTCCTCAGTGCCTCAAATTAGTCTTTTAGAGCAGACTAAATGTGAATTTATATCACAGATTTTTAAAAGTTTAATATTGGTATAGCAAATATCATTTATCAGCCCCATAGCAAGGCAAATGTTGGATATTGGAAAAAAAAAAGAATCTTATTAGACCATCCCTACCCCTCATTACAGGAAATTAGATCTATTTTGCTCAAAATTTCCAGAGAAGTACCCCCAGACCACCTACTTTCAAAACCACCTGCTACAAAATCAATTCCCGTTCGGGGACGTTTAATGAATAGACTAACACCTACAAAGGTCTTGGCAAAAATATCCAGTTACACAATATGTATTACCACGGTTTGGGGCCAGGGGGCAGTATCAGAAACTGTGCCGAGGGTGCCAAAGTTGCTAGGACCAACCATTAGCATCAACTTCAATATGTCAACAACACAAATTACAGACAAGTTCAACTCACACCTTCACCTGACATCCTGATTTTTTTTCCCTTTTCTTCCATGGTGTAATTCCAGGTGTGGAAAAGCTTGAGCATGAGAATGAAAAACTAGCGACAGATGGTGAGGTATAGGTGATTGGTTGCCACGAAAAGTAGAAATGAAAGAGAACCAAATTGGAAAGAGGAGAATTGGAAGATTGTATATAAAAAATGGAGGGTAGGTTTTGGATGGAGAGAGTAGTTTTTATTGACACAGAGAGATTTATGGACGGGAGGAATTGTGCTTGGGTTGAAAAAAGAACATGAAAAAAAGGAAAATCTAAGGAAGAGTTGCGAAGGATGATGAGTGGAAGGTTGAATGTGTTTGGAAAGATATCTAATTGCAGTTTCTTAAATCAATATTGGGATTTTGTTTGCAATATTTTCTTCCCAAATCAAGATTGAGTTCACAGTGTGCATTGTGAACCCATTACAGAGAATTCACATTTGTTAGAAGACTGAACTATGAAGGATCCTACAGTTTGTATTTCAGAACGTAGAGGTCTAAACTATGAGGTTAGCAGAATTTGAATAGGCTATTATCACAATGACATTGAGTCGCGCAAATTCTTTTGCTTTTCTATAGCTAAATATCTGTGGAAAAGTGCATATTTTTGACCTGCTTCATAAATCTGTCCCAACACCAAATCTTCATCCAAACAAGGTCGACAAAGAACATATTCTGTCTGTAATAGCCCGGATAGCAACCTTAGCGATATTTGAAGGACAGAGTAGAGCTGAGCCAATTTCCAGTGTCAGCCCAAAAGTGCATTTATTGCACAAAACAGAAAAACAGGAAAATAGAAAAATATTTACAGAATTACAACATTATAAAAGTTAAAACCAAGCATGGCAACAACCTGCACACACAGCACCTCTCCTGACCACAGGCCGTATATATGAGCGGACATAGCTAACCCGTTAGCCTCCGCGTGCCAAACAGGAAGTGCTCCAGGAGGCTCTTTTGGCTCCTTCTCTCCCTTTTTCACATTGATTTACACTGAGATCTTATTGCTCCTCTCTCTGTACCTGCTGCTGTGACCTCGCCATTTTGGCCTTAAAATGTTCGTATGAACCCGTGACACATGATCCTGAATTTTTCATTTCGCTGTTTTGTTCCTAAATCAAGATATGAACAAAAATAAGTAAGTAAGTATGCCCTTTATTATCCCACAATGGGGAAATTCATGTATCGCAGTAGTAACAACAGCAACATATATTCCACAAACAACATGCGTAATTGACATACATACAAGACATACAAGACCAGAGTTAAAGGAAGGGGATATAAAAAAATGCAAGAGAAAATATTCTAAAAGGGTGATTTGTCCTAATAATAAATAAGAAAAATAAATCAATAGCTGGATTAAGCGGGAGAAGATGGATGGATGGATGGATGGAAATCAATAAATATAAAAGTTAAAAGTTAAAAAAGTTAAAAATACCAGGAGACCGATCAGACGCCTTCATTCCCCAAGGTCGCTGCGCCTAGCGTTAGCAACAGGTTTGATTGACATCTAGTTTCTCTGCCAAGTAAGTTCCCTTCCTGCTTTCCTGCCCTGATTGACTATTTTTGAAATAAAATGACAAAATACCTCAATTACAATAGCTAACGTTACTAGAATGTTAACTAGCACAATTTAAGTGCCATAAAGTAAAGTGAATTTCATGAAATTGCAACTCTATTGTTGTTCGCATGTAACAGAACATAGAACATAAATCAATGACTTAAACTTACTACTTAAAGTTTGATGATAAAAGCTAAAAGTTACCTTATTATTCCCAAGAATCACTGAAATACAGTGGTCCGTGCAGAATGGTGCAGAGTATCACTGCTCTGCCATGAGTAAGACGGCACATTTAATGACTTCAATCTTGATTGGCTCTTGTGGTTGCTATGATACTCCCGGTCGGATTTCCAAATATGGAGCCTGGATCCAGATTCGCTCCTGTAACCCTGGCATCGGGAGCCTCATTTGAGCGGTGCTGGATGCTGTGGGTCACACTCACTTAGTCCACTCATATATACACTCTATGCTCCTGACAGAGGTGAAGCTGGCTCCTTTTGTAGGGCACCTCCTTTAATTGGATGAGCTCATTTCCCATTACAGGTAAGTACCAACCATTTTCCTTCAATACTTAAAAGTTTAGCATCTCAAAAACAGTGTCCAAATATTCAGTTACATCCAACTACAAAATTATATCTTTATTAAATTAGCAGTGTTTAATTAATTGATTTAAAAATACTAAATAGAAAAAGTTAAAATGTCTTTGCACCCCTCCTCCTAACAAAATGGTCGCCTGCCCCGGAACCTTCTTAAGGTGCTCCGGTTCCCTGGGGACTCTTTTTGCCGGAACACTTGGGACAGACAACCAGAGGGTAAGTACAATTAATTTATCACAATTACTTAGATCAACACACTTAGTTTAGACTCAGACTCATTTTAGACTCAGACTCATTTTAGAATTAAAATAACAAATCGATTTTGTGATGTTGATATTAGCACAGACGGGTAGATTTGTGCAGTTCAAATGGTTGACATTTAATCTGAGAACATCTATAGCATTTAAACTGCACAAATCTCTCAGTCTGTGCTAATATATCTACATCACAACATTGATTTTTAATTTTAATTGTAGAATCAGTCTGAGTGAACAAGTTATTTATGTTTTATTCATGACCATAACATTAGCTTTGCTCAGGAGTGGTTCAGTAATGCTTGTCATTGTTCGCCTTAAGTTTTTGTCTTTCTTACCTTGATAGTTGTGGATAAAATGTTCTTTGTGACCTTGTTTGATGAAGATTTGGTGTTGGGGCAGATTTATGAAGTTGGTCAAAAATATGCAACACTTTTCCACACATATTTTGCCATAGAAAAGCATTGACCAGAAGCTGCGCGACTCAACATCACTGCACTTCCTGCCGTTGTGATAATGGCCGATTTTAGTACTTGTACGTGTGTCCTCCTTGGTGTAATCTTGCTGTATTACTGATGTACACATACTGTAAAGCACGTTTATGGGGAGCATGGTTGACGTAGGCTTGTGAGTCGAATAGTGCCCAGGAAAGATCACTAGATTACTCAAACATGCATTGGTGACCTCTTCAGGCATGTTTTTAATGAGGCTGTAACATGATGAAAAGCTCAAAAACACAACACTCCCTCTTATACTGCAAAATTTACTTTTAAGAGCTTTTGACCATGTTATAGTTGTTCCCCCTCACCATTTTCTCACCTGAAGTCGTATTTGGAGTGATTCCTGCATGTTTGATCAGTCTTTAATCACTTATTTTCAAGACGCCATTTTGCGGATGAATTCGCTTTAATTTTTAAAGCAGAACCAAGCAGATCTTTGAACATGAGTGTTTTTTTTGCTTGAAAATACAATAATTATCTCTGCGGATAGGGTTGCCTCTCCACAGATCTGACCTGTAGCCTACAGTTGTCTTGCTTGAGATATATACAGCTCAGGAAAAAAATAAGACAATTGCAGTTTCTCTGGTTTTACTACTTGTAGTTATGTGTTCGAGTAAAATGAAAATTTTTGTTTCAATCTATAAACTATTGACAACATTTCTCCCAAATTCCAAATAAAAATATTGTCATTTAGAGCATTTATTTGCAGAAAATGACAAATGGTCAAAATAAAAAGATTAAATGTTTTCAGACCTCAAATAATATGACGAAAACATGATTATATTCATTTTAAAACAACACAATACTAATGTTTTAACTTAGGAAGAGTTTAAATCAACATTTGGTGCTGTAAGCCTGATTTTTTTAATAGTTTTCCTCCTTAAATAAGATTTTATTCAGGTGATCTCATCAGTGCCTCATGAAGCAGAATGTGTTGCTTGTGTTGGAATTGAACAGATGCTGGAACAGAACGGCTGTCACACATGTAGAGATGCTGATTTCAGAAAGAAAAATGCACTGGTCTCTTATTATTTTCCAGAGCTGTAGGTTTAATCTCTAGCCAGGAAAATTCTAGACAAACCAATAACATCTATGTAGACAAGCAAGTGGCGGACCCTCGACTGGAAAAGTTTTGTAACATAGGACCTTTACGCTAAATCTTACTGTATACATGAAAGAAACGGCCATTACTGTAACTTTTCACATGTCAGTTTCAGTTCAAAGTACCATAGATCCCGTGGTTGTAGCCCAGATTGGTTTGGCACTGACAGGTAAAGAGGTGCACACGCTCTCGGCACACGCACGATTAATCCTGTGCACCAAATAGAGGAGAGAGATTTCATTACGCTGGGGTTTCGGGGAGGCCAGGCACGACAGAAACCCAGAGCCCAATCCTCCATCTCTGCCTGGCCCTGTGTGGCTGCAGTCTGCTGTACTGTACCTGGATGTGCGGAGATGAAAATATATAGGATGCACCCACAAATCGGATTTAGTCTTGTTTATATTTATCAGTCGAAGATGCTGAAGTTGCGATCCAGATTTGAAGTAAAGGACCCGTTTTACACTTTCACGCTTCCAAGAATTATCTTCATCTTTTCTCTTGTGTACATATAGCTGAGATATCTTTTTATTACTTCATTTCTATATTTATTTTTTACTTGTACATATGCATTTATATAATTATACCTTATTTGACCCCAGTCTTATGCCGCTTTTTGCTACTTATTTACAATTATGACCATTTATATTTTTTCTCTTTGTAATTATAATATTTTGTGATGTGTGAACTACTGTACTGTGTCCGAATGATTTACTTTGTGGATTAAATCTAAGTCCAAGAATTGCTCCACTGTATTTTGAAACTACATACGATAATAATAATAATACATAACACTTTTCAAGATACTCAAAGACACTTTACATGGAGAGACAAAGGCAAAAAAAATAAGATCATTAATGAAAGGTGGTTTTAAAGAGATGGGTTTTCAGGGCTTTTTTAAACCTGAGGAGTGTGGATGAGTCTCTGATGTGTTTGAACTATGAACTAAAGGTAAAGATAAGGTGACCAGACGTCCCTATTCACCCAGGACAGTGCCAGTTTTGAGCCCTGTGTCCCTTGTCCCAGTAGATTTAGACAAAACCAGTGATTTATCCCAGTTTTATACAAGAAATGTCCCATTTGTCCCTATTTTGGACCAATCTGATACCTGACAACAGTAAAGAGAAGCACAAGTTGTCATTGATTTAGGTAAAATACAGAAATGCTGCTTAGAAATGACCAAAACACAAAGAAAATGTGACCATACAGACTCGCATGTTAGTCAGGAATGGGCCGAGTGCAGAATTGTGCAAGATTTCACAATTTTCTTATTACAAACCTCCAAAACTGAGAGTGTCCCAGTTTTTTAGTTTGAAATTCTGATCACCCTCAGTAAAAGGAGCTGTTAACTTGAAAACTACTGCTTCATGACATCACAAGGTGAAACCGAGCATTTTGGGCTTTGGAAATGTAGGCAGAATAATAAATAAAGGGTTACTCATACACGTGTGAATGAAACAGCCTGTTTTTGGACTTAAAAGTGACATACTGTAGCTTTAACTAAAGACAATTAAGTATTTATTCTTGTTTATGAAGGTTGGCTGAAAAATTCCAGGTACTTCTTTGCATTCACAGTTGAATTCATACAGAACAAACACTTCGAAAAGTTTCAAATGAGTTGGAAACATTACAATTTCTGAGCAGCTGCAGAGACAAGTGAAGGGCGCGCACTGAAAAGAAATCTCAAGGTTCGGCCAGACATTAGCAAAGTCACCAAAGCTATTTTCATTTGCAACAACCCAGAAGCGAGCCCCCACTCGATGATAAAACCACTGAAATGTTCCATGTCCGATAATGAAGGGCAGCAGCTCCGTACAGCTCAGTGAGTTTGCTCTATTTTAACACATTTTAAAACCACACAAACCTAAAGTTGGTTAGTTAGCACCAAAAAGCAGGTGTGAGCTAAATGCATCGCACAACGTGACATACTTACCTACTGAATTATTTAGAAAATGATATCTGTATATGCTATAAGTTGTATACAAGTTGTACATCCTTGTTTTTTGGTGGTTGGTAATAATATACAGTCAGTACAGTCACATTTTCCATTGTGTTTTGGTTGTTTTTAAGCACTTTTTAAAAATATTTTATCTAAACAAATTACAATTTATGCCTCTCTTTACTGTTAGCAGGGATGAAATTTGTTAAAAATAGGGTAGGGTGACCAGATTTTCAAAACTGAAAACTGGACACACCCGGGTTGGGATGTTTGATATAAATAAAACTGTGAAAAGAGCTTGTAACATTATCCATTTTCAACACTCTTGTGGGTAATTTTAAAATCTAAGGTGCATTTTTTGATTTATGATGGATTTCGAGCACAGTTTTCTGTATTTTAGCTAAACAAATGACAATATATCCTCCTCTTTACTGTTGGTGGAGATCAAATTGGTCCAAAACAAGGACAACTGGGACATGTCTTGAATAAAACTGGGACAAATCACTGGTTTTGGATAAATCTGCTGGGACAGGGGACACAGGGCTCAAAACTGGGACTGTCCCTGGTAAATAGGGACATCTGGTCACCCTAAGCAATCACAAAAAACGTTAAAAGCACTGGATTTGTACAGTATTAAAAACATGAAAAAAGGACTAGTTCATTTGAAATGGTTTGCAGGGGTCCAAAGTTATTCCTCGTTTTTAAACACATTAGAGCATCCGAAATTTTGACTGAACTGAAATGAGTTAATTGCTTTTCACAACTTTCAGAAGGCAGAGTATGACACCACCTAACAACCACTAGCATGCTAACGGCTAAAACATTCATTATGCCCCACCATATTCATACAAAAGCAAGTGTGGGGGGGATTCTGTGGTGTCGCCATGTTTGTTTTGGTCGGCTTTTGGCTTCTGCACAAACCTCTGTGTGATTGGTCTGCAGCCAGGAGCCGGGCCAAGATGGATTCCAGTGAATTTGGGAACCCACAAATATCGCAACAGTTCATCTTGCTGTGCAAGGTTAGGTGGGAAAGTGTCTTGCCCAAGGACACAACAATGCATGAACTGTTTGGTGCTGGGATTAAACCGCTCGCCTTTGAGTTTGTCAGGCACTGTTGTCGCTAAAATTGATATTAAAATTTACTATAAAGGGACAAAGACGGTACAAGAACTCACCCTTATGTAACCCATAATACTCCCTACAACTGTGCAACAACTCACCTTTATGTAACAGATAATACTCCCTACAACTGTGCAACAACTCACCTTTATGTAACAGATAATACTCCCTACAACTGTACAAGAACTCCCATTTATATACTTATGTCTTATTTGACACCTGTCTCGTGCTCTTTTTTGCTCCTTATTTAGAGTTTATTATTACAATTTATATATTTTTCTCTTTGTTATTATATTATATTGTGATGTGTGAGCTACTGGGTCCAAATAATTTCCCTTGTGGATCAATAAAGTCTTTTATAATGCTAATTTGCTCTGTCCGGCGTCCCTTGGTGGAACTTTTGGCCCTTTGTGGGATCTAAATCTTTTAGGTCAAAGAGCCATTGTCTGTTTTTACATGACTGAAGCCAATATGGGAACTCATTTTAACATTAAACTCATCGCAGAGAGAAATAAACTGGTGCACAATAAAGGAACCGTTCAAAAGAGCCGACTCGTTCACAAACGTCAACACAGAGTCCACAGAGAAGTTTATATTTCACACTGAATGCCCTTCATCTTCCAACCGGTACACAGTTACACCCGGGCGAGTGCTTATCAACTACATCACTCTCGTCCCACTGTGTAAAACCCCTGATTGAGAGTAAATAAAAGTAAACATCTCCACTCACATAAACCACATTGACGTAATCATCGTCTGAAAGCGTCTCTAGCATCTCGCTGACCGACGTCCGGATGAGCTTGAGCGTCAGACCGGAGACACTGCCGCTCCTGTGAACAAATGAAATAAATAAAACACAAATAAACCAAATTAAAATGACTCCTCTCCAAAAGACGCCGGCCCTCTCCCCTTATCCTCCGAGAGCGGGTCTGTAATTAAGGCTGCCTGCCCAGGGAAATACATCACATTACGGAGGTGCTGGCGTAATCAGGGGAAATCATGGCGCTATTAGTTTGTTATGGATCAATGGAATTATCAGGATACTCACGCGTCCACCAGGATTAGCATGTCTTTGGGCGAGGCGGCTCCCTGGATGTACCTAGAATGAAGACGACAATACCTCAAACACTGGAATATCAAGTAACTCTACAATGCACTATGGATACAAAATGCATTTAACACAGGCATATCGTCTGCTGTAGGCCTATTGTTACAGTCTATGACATCCGTGGACTTGTGAAAAAACGTAATTTAGACATTTTTAAGAGGGGGTATTACTTGCCTGACCAGCCAGTCCTTCTAGATTCTGTAAATTCAGAAAGGACTGGAACCGGCTTCAGATCCACTCATCGTTGTAACGTTTTGTTGAAGCATGTGGTTTTGGCTGGTCAGGTTATTGTGATTCTATGTTGTATTCATTTCTAATACTTAAAGGGGAACTCGGGCACATTTGAAGCTAAAGTCCATTGCTGGAGGTGGTCAAATACTGTCGGAAGCCAAAAAAACAGCACAGATCAGTGTTGCCTAGGCAGAGATCTCACTGTGATTTCCCACTGCGCATGAGAAAGCCCAAAAGACTCAATTGCCAACTCCAGCACCAGAAGCAACACAAGAGGATAGACTACTGACTGTGAAGAAGAAGAGAAACTGAAAGTTGTTGAAAGAAAATGGTTCAGGAAGGTATTTTTAAGCGCTTTCCAAAAAATATAATTCACTTGGAAATAGATGGGATTAGAAACGACATCAGTGATCGAGTCTTAGATTCCCAAACCATTTTCTTTCAACAACTTTCACTTTCTTTTCTTCTTCACCGTCAGTAGCCGATCCTCACTCCACTGGAGTCGATAATCGAGTCTTTTGGGCTTTGGCCTGTGCAGTGGGAAATCAACAAAGGTAAGGCTAAGGCTGCTTATAAAGTCGTTTCATAACGTTTCCAGACACTAATGAGTGAGCCAGGCAGAGTGTTTTGTTTGTTAGACTCTTGGTTGTTGTAAGATGGGTTAGAAAGTGGTGTTAAACTTCTTCAGTGTGAAGCAAATTGGTGTTTTACGTGGAAGTTGAGAACTTGCCCAAATCACTATACTAGTTGTTGCTTTGACAGCACTGCCACAGCGAGATCTCCGCCTAGAAAACACTGATCTGCCCATTTTTTGTTTTCTGACAGTATTCGACCACCTCTAGCAATGGACTTTAGCTTCAAATGTGCTGGAGTTCCCCTTTAATGCTTTAATGCTCTGAGTTTCCTCTCGCTCTCTTCCCTGTTGTTTTTCTTCTATTTTTCCATTTTATAACATTGGTAGAACCCAAGCTAATAACATCCAAAGGTTAATAAACCCAGAATAATTGTAAATGGTCACATTCTTATATAGCGCTTTTCCACCACTCAAAGCACTTTACAACAAAGAACCACTCACCCATTCACACACATTCATACACCAATGTACACAGACACTGAGGTAGGTTAAGTCTTGCTCAAGGACATTGCAGCATTCATCTGCAGAAGCTGGAATTACACCGACAACATGTGGGTCTTTATGAAGAACCCTTTACTATAGAATCAGAATTTGCTCGGACTCACCAGGGTCGTCTTCTGACATCGTACAGATCGATCTTACTGGGCGTTTTGCGGACGTCCATCCAAGGAGAGGCTGTGAGAGGAGAGGGAAAGTGTTTAGTACATAAGACAGTATTCACACAAATGTACTCTAACCTAGGCCTGTCGTGATACCAACTTTTGAAGCACGATCCATATGGCTACAGAGATCACATTTAAACGACTGTACGCTACTGACACAATAACAATAATGCAAGATAATCCTAGTAAACCAGTTTTAAATATGCTACATCATCAAAAAACCTGAGCTGCACCACTGGTGGAAGAAGTACTCAGTTACTGGAGAACAAAATACTGAATTCAAAGTATTAGACTATCTTTTCCTGTTCAAAAATGCAGTGGAGTAGCAAGTGCAGACACCTGCTCTCAGATGTAAAGAAGCAAAAGTAAAAAGTAATCTACTTAAGTACAGATGCCTAAAGTGTATACTTAAGTACAGTACTTCACTATTTTTACTTTGTTTCATTGTACCATTGGCTGCAACAGATGCATAGAAGAATGAACCATGAATGATCCATACTATTCAGCACTCTACAGCTCAAATCTGATTGTATTACAACAAAATACCCCATATCTCCCCAATTTTACAAATAAATCTTACACATGTTAAATATATAGCCCAGAATATATTGTTCCATCTTTCACATAATGAACCACAAGTTGATATTAGGGATGGGCATTCGATTAAATTTTCTTAATCGATTATCGGGAGAGTTGACGATCGATTAAAGATGAATCATTAACATTTTTTATATTAAAATTATTGCCATTATATTACTATTACTAATCTGCATAAATAAACTCAACTTTACAACATATGAAGCACCAATACAGAGCCCGTCTGAGATAAGAATGTGTTTAATGCAGCTTTGCACATATTTGTTTACTTTTACAGAAACAAAACTTAACACCGGATGGCTCGTTCCTTGTGCGCTGGGGCTTCAGCTTCTGTCGGACTAAAGACCACGACTCAGTGGAATATGAGTGTTCTTCCTGTGACAGAGGGATGTTCTGCTGATGGTGAGTCTGTTCTGTGCGTTTATCACATTGAAGATGGTTCATGCATGTGCAGATTGTACGTGTGCAGGTTTAGCGCAGCTCTTTATTTAACAGTCATTTCACTTTGTTTGTCGCTTTATTTATTTAGTTTAGTTTAGTTTAGTTGATTGATTTGGCAGGGACAATGTACAGGAGCATTAATCACAAAAAATGAAAAGATGCTTTGTACCAGAATTTAGCTCGGAGCTAATTACCATCTGCAGTCCCTGAGACAAACAACATTACAGACAATGTTTGTAACAAGTAAGGCTAACAAAGGAATGAACATAAGGCATAAAACAATGTAATTCATAATATTTACAGTGTCTGTGATACATTTCACCAGTTAAAAATAACTTGTTTCCCGATACCTCCCCTTTCCCCTTCTCATGTCCAGTCTAACGCTGACACGTCTGCACTCTTACAAATTGTTGTTTACTTTTTTTAGTCTTTGCATAATTTTAGCTCTGTTGGAAGTTTGTTCCATTATGAGATTGTTTTAAATGAAAATGCAGATCGTCCTAATGATGTTTTCTGTTTCAGTCTTTAACATTGGCCATTGACCCGGTTGTTCTGACCATCTAATCAGATGTTGAATGAACAAACTTTTTCAGTGGTGGTGGTGGTGCCACATTATTGATAATCTTGAATAATAACCTTAGATTGGTTAATTTAATTGTATTGTCAAAGTTGTTTAGTTAATTCTGGCTGCTGTTGTGATGAAAAGACTGAAGAGTTTTGGACACATGTGCACTCAACTGTTGCAGTAAGCGTATACATGCACCATGACGAAACCAGGATACTCGAAAAACCCGATCCTAACCAGGACACTGATGTGCAGGTAAACGCACTCATTGAGGGATATAGTGATCTCCAAGGAGGTGCCGTAGCCGAGACGTGGGACTGTGAGGCCATAACTCCAGTGTTTGTGCTGTCAGACGCAGCTTTGTCTCCTTACACTGCATACAGCCACCAACATTTGGTTTGTCGATTAAAAATGAACGTGATCGACGAAATTCTTAATGATCAATTATCGATTAGTCGACTAATCGTGCCCATCCCTAGTCAATATAATATTAATGGTGACAGGCCTGCTCTAATCTCCTTCTTATTCAGTATGGAGTACAGGAGAAGATATGAATAACAAATGCACAGTGTCTCCCTGTTTATTCTGGTGACACTCTCTCTCTATAACACCAACATGTGTGAATTCAAGCAGTGTTAGCCCGGTGGCGCGGGGAAGGAAGCATATTTGATGATCGGGTAATATTTATGCATTAACAGGCGGTTTAAGAAATACATAATGTTTTACAATGCGTAGTATAATTTGGTGAATAATTTAGCATTCAGTGAAAAATATGAATGGAGTTTCAATGGTGCCAGGATGTGGATTTGTTTAATTTATACATGTTTAACACACAAACCCTCCATATTTAGACTTCAGCTCTCAGATGGAAAACACCCTGTTCTACCTTGTGATGCCATGTGTTAATATAGGATGTGCTCCACTATGTTTTTAAACTCCACACACTTTTCCTAGAATCATCTGGATGATTTCTGACCTGGGAGAGTCAGTTTCTACTGTACTTAAAGGTAAAATGTAGCGGTTATCGTGAAAACTACAGCTTCATGCCATCACAAGGTCAAAAAAGAAAAATACATAATGGTTTTAAACAACACATTTTCAGGATTCTGTGATCAATACAAGTGTTCATGTAATTTTATTGTGTGAGACTTGTTGAAGAGCACAAATCATCTCAGCTGTTGTAGTTCCAACCATGTCAGCTCTTTCTAGTCAGATTGTGTAAAAATAAACCTCAGATTAAAGTCTAACAGAGTAGTGCTCACAGTTAGCATCACACCCCCCAGGGAATGCTGCAAAATATCGACTAGGCTGGAGGACAGGGCAGGGCATGTGTGTCGAGTCATACTTGAATTCATTTTTCTGTGTAGTTAGTTTGCAGAGTTGGGTAGTTGGTAGTTTGCAGCGATAACAAGCGGCTCTCATTAAAGCTGCATGGTGTAACTTTCCTGTCTGTCCCCATGGAGATGTTAATACTTTGGTTTAAATTATCCACAGTTTGGTATTAAAAGAATCTGTCTTGCATTTGCTCAACTACAGGTCTTATTTATTGCTGAAAAACTAAGTGGGGTCGCCCCTCCACAATTCTAACCTGCAATGTGGCTTGCAAGTCTCCATGGAGATGTGATCTTGAATGTTCCACAGTATGGCATCTCCATGAAGAGGGTGACTGACCCTTCACCGGACAAGTTCCACAGTGCACCTTTACTTGGACGACTACTGCTCGCATTACACTACTTATTTTTTAACCTTCGTTGTCTGCACCATGCACGTTTCCCTTCAGAAGTGGTTCTTGTAACGTTTCACAACATAAGGTGTATTTTTATTTATTCCATTGATGCTGAAAAATGTGTACTCCAACCTAATTTGAGTGATGCATTGCGTAATTACAGCTGTTGTTCTCCGACCGGTTAAAATGCTGCGTGTTTGCTCTGCGTGTGCTGCTTGTGCCAGGGTGACCAGATGTTCCTATTTACCCGGGACAGTCCCAGTTCTGAGCCCTGTGTCCCCTGTCCCTGTGGATTTATTCAAAACCGCTGATTTGTCCCAGTTTTAGACAAGAAATGTCCAAGGTTGTCCCTATTTCCGACCAATCTGGACCCTGCCAACAGGGTAGGTAAAGGTGAATAAGTCATGAAGAGGCCATTTTATTACCAATGACCCCGAGTGTCCCATTTTTGATTTTTGATTTCACCCCAGCTCATGCTAAGTTGGGTGGATAGGTACGTGAGGAATAACTTTGGACAACTACAAAAAGTTTTAAATTAACTAGATCAGTTTTTTATGTTTTTATGACGATCAAAATCAGATAGACCGCCTTTAACTACAATACAGAAGTAGTCAATAACTCATCACAGTAACAAAAACTTGCAGATTTATTCATGACTTGGCGAATGTGGTGAATACATTGTCGTGCATTGATTTAATATGGTGTGGGCAGATTGGGCGGCACTGCTTCTAACAACCCCAGAGCAGAGTTCTTTAGACTGGGCTATTTCTATTCATGAGGCTCTGTCATCACCACATCATGGAGCTTTATGGAGCTAGCTAACATAGTGTATTCATGATTAGTTTTATTCGTGTGAGTTATTGTCATTGTGTTGTTGTTTGTCCTCTAAATATCCAGAAGTGCAGTGCCTGGGCTTGTACTGCTTAAGTTTAAAGTTGTCAGCGTTTTGGAGAAAGGACAGGAGCAGCTGAGCAAATCCTGCCCACAGACTTCTGCTGTTCTAATTCTCTGTTGTGAGCCGTAATGGAAATGAAATCAGACTGGCTTTCAGTAAATGTTAATGGCAACTAGCATGCTAACCACACACTTTCTGACTCTGACGATAAAAGCGTTTATAATTAGATTCAGACGGTACACAGTGAACTTATTTTAACCTCAAGAACTGCTCATTATCTACACATTTTGCTCAAGCACACGAAAGAAAAAGTCGGGTAAAGAGCCACAGTTATGAAAACTTCATAATTGTGTAGAGTATCTCTGCAGGAAAGTGCGTCTCTATCTCCATGGAGACTGTTAGTTTGTTTGAAATGAACTGAACGTAGTCTGTGCATGTGCTGGGATTTAGGTAGTGACTACTTTATTTATTGGATCACTGCTAGTACTTTGAACGTCTACACGAGTAATATTATTTTAAAGTAATGGTTTTACTACAGTACAATTTTTGACTGCTCTGCCACCAGTTGTGTGTGTGTGTGTGTGTGTGTGGATGTATATGTGTGCGTGTATGTGTGTATGTGGATGTGTGTGTGTGTGTGTGGATGTGGATGTGTGTGCGTCTTTGTGGATGTTTGTGTGTGTGTCTGTGTGTGCGCGCGTGCGTGTGTGTGTGTGTGTCTGTGTGTCTGTGTGGATGTTGTATGTGTGTGTGTGTGTCTGTGTGTCTGTGTGGATGTCTATGTATATGTGTGTGTGTGTGTGTGTGTGTGTGTGCGTGGATGTATATGTCTGTGTGTATATGTGTGTGTATATATGTGTGTGTGCATGTGTGTATAATTCAGGGCATAGACTTCCTGTTGTGGTTTTTCGTTTTAAGACTATCTCACCCTGTTATATTTCTAGACCAAATAATCCAGAGTAAGATTCTATGAATAAAACAACAAACCTCAGCTCCACACGGCCATGTTTTCTAACCAGCCTCAGACATTCCTCTCCTGTGAGCGGGTGGTTGTTGGTCGACATGCTAAATCGTCTTGGATACGCATAACTTAAGATATTTCATGTCGAATGCTAATTTCTCCATCTAATTGCACTATAATGTTTTAGCACAAACTTTCTGAGATGGGTTTAGGTATTACAACACAATATTATTCCACAGTATGGCATAACATTAATTTATCTCTATGAATAATGTTCTGAAGTATTGATTTAACTTTCTTTTTCCATGGTATTCAACCTTGGGTAATGCTGGATCACCTTGTTGGTGAATTTCCCATTGCACAGCCGTGCCAAGGACAGCGCTCCTTGTTGACATTTGTTTGTGGATTACTGCATCCATGACCTTATCAGAGGTTATAATACTCCTTACAATGGAAGCATAGCCAGACTTGAATAGACAATAGTGATAAAGTTCTTCTGATTTACAAAAGCTACGACTTCTCTGGTGTATCACACAGTTGAAAGGACCCATATTATGCTATTTTATGATCTATGTTATAATGTTGTTTTCTTATTAATACATACCTGAATGAAACAATGAAACAAAACACAACTCCCACTGATTTTGATGAGGCAACAACACTGTAACATGGCGTAAAGCTCACAAGAGTCAACCTTATGTAATCTGGACCCTTTAAGATGCACAAGGGTTCTTTTATTATTAGAATGTACTATTACATATTTATTTTTTGTACCTGGGTAGTATCGTGCCAGTCCTGTAGCGCTTCCAAACACCTGCCACAGTAGAGTCGGGTCCTTCTCTCGGTTTTTCTTGAACACAATCTCCAGGCGCTCAGTCCATTTGAGCTCATTCAGCACGATGGTGGCTGTGGACACAAGACACAGACATCAGCAAACGTTAATGACTGTAAGATTTTTTATATCACGTTAAGAAATGATGTTACATTTCTGAATAACTGCAAGTGCAGAGAGCAGAGGCTGGAGATAAGGGGTTACAGGGTTACAGGGTTATTGAAGATTGCAATTTTCTGAGTCTCAACACAGGATTACTCACACATGCATGAATCAGTCAAAAATACAATCTGAAGTAAGTTGGTGATGAGTTCATAAGCACTTTAAAACATTTTCAGAGGCCAGAGCGGAGTTTTGCCGTGACGGTATAACTAACAACTAGCACGCTATCCGCACTTCCTGATTAACAGACAAGAAAACGCCTTAAATGCACTACACGGCAGACTTATTTTGACTTCCAGAGCTGCTTATACAACATACCTGTACTGGGGAAAGAGACATTTTGCTCAAATAAATGGAAGAAAATTGGGTACAGGTTGTTTAATCACTGTCACTACTTGCCTGACCTTAAAAACCCAGATTCAAATCCAAAATTATGGGGAGAAGCATTGCTGCGAAAGGAGGTAATTTATGGAATAGTCTTGACAAAGATATAAAAGGATCAAGTACAATGATGGCATTTAAAAACACATAAAATCTTAAACTAAGTTAATAAAAGTGAAGATTTCTGTTTGTAATTAATTAATAATTGTGACTGAAATGAAATGTACTCATCTGAAATGTTTTAAAGTAACTATTGGTGTTAAAATTTTGTCTGGGGAAAAAGGAAAAGGGGACAGATAACTGTAAAATTACTCTTTCTGCTCCTTTTCATTCATTTCTTGTATGTTTGATGTTGTGACATTGTTAAGGTCGTTTTTTACTTCATGAATGAAATAAACAAACAAATAAATTTAAATAAATAAATAAATAAAAGGTGCATTGGGTAAGTTTTTGGGTAGAGAGTCCGACTATCTCCTGCACAGATCTGACCTTGGTCTAATGACATCCCCTGCTTGTTTCCATGGAAATAGTTAAGTTTAATTGTGGAACATACCAAGCAAAACAATAACATTATGGAGACAATGTAGGCAGACCAGCAGAACATTTACATTTGCACCTTTAACCTATTTTAACCCATGATGTGCACACAGATTTAAGTCCCTACAATGTGATAAATACCCAGCTACACAATACGCCCCTTACAATTACCCAGCATTCCATTTGTTTGCACTTGGAAAATCCTCTAATTATCTCCGCCAACATCCTTCTCCAGTTGGGTATTGCAATCAGTCCATTTCAAACACTGTTACAACGCCGTTCTGTAATCTACGACATATGCTCTCGTCATTAAGCGTCTCAAATGGCTCACTTATCTGCGTGCTTTAATATCTGCCGTGTGGCGTTGTGTGTGTGTGTGTGTGTGTGTGTGTGTGATGGATCTTGTGTGCACCGGGAGGCTACATACGGTTATTGATGTAATGACAGAGGAGGGGGACAGACACCGCGAGCCCACACATCTCTGCACATGATGGAGGGGCGCATGCATCACCGACTCTCATGTACTGAGCTCGCAGGGCCGGTATGAGCTTTGAGAGGGGGTTACAGCGAAAAAATGAACATTAGACTGACACGGTAGAAAAAAGTTTTATTTTATTTCATTAGTAGGACAGTAAAGACAAAGCTCTGGATTTACCGGTCAAGCTACATTCCTCCCCTCACCTATGGTCATGAGCTTTGGGTAATGACCTGAAGTATAACATCACAGATACAAGTGGTCGAAATGAGTTTTCTCCACAGAGACTGGGCTCTTCCATAGGGATAGGGTGGGGAGCTTGATCACACGGGAGGAGCTTGGCATAGAGCCACTACTCCAACAGAGGAGAGGAGCAGCAGGTGTCCAGGCATGTTCCACCGGGAGAAGACTCCGGGGAAGAGCAAGGACACACCGGACAGACTGTCGCTCTCTGGCCTGGGAACACCTCAAGATTCCCCTGGAGGAGGTGGAAGAAGTGTGTGTGGGAAGTCTGGGCTCACTCACTCTGGGGGTTACTCAGGCCCCGACCGGGCCCCTGATAAAGCTGAAAATGGATGTTCGGGAGACAGTAACTCAGTTGTTAGAGTGCCCACTGATCCGAAGATTGGTAGTTTAAATCCCACTCTAAACATAAATATCATTGGTAGAGGAGTCATATCCATTGATCCACAATGCAATTCCAGCTCGAACAGATGAATGCTGTTGTGTCCTTGAGCAAGACACTTAACCCACCTAACCCTAGTGTCTGTGTAAACTGGGGTATGAGTGTGTGTGTGAATGGGTGAGTGGTTTCTTGATATAAAGCGCTTTGAGTGCCTTGAAGGTGGAAAGCTCTATATAAAAATGTGACCATTTTATTTATTAGGTAGTTCACACGCAACACATTTCTTTAGGATGCTTTTCCCATTGGTTTTAAAGAGCACATATCATATCATCATGACTTTTTGAGCTTTTTAAAAAGTGCAACTTAAATTAATATGTTAAGAGCTCAGAATTTAATGTCTAAATTACTGAAATTTCATTACTGAAAAAAAATCCACATTTTATCCTGGCCACAGTAAAAGAACAATGTTTAAGCAGTGGAACAAACCAATAAACTGCAGGCTCACTACTGGTAAACAGGATTGTCAAAAGTATTGGAAATTAAATACTAACCAATACTAAAATTAGTATTGAAACTGGATGCAAATTTTAGCAGGTATCAATACTAAACAAGTCACAGGACAGAACTGAACCTGAGCTGTATCTGAACAAATATAAGACTGAGAACTATCTGAATGACTGGGATTACAGGTATAAGACCATATGGTAATAGAAAAGAAAGTATTATGAGTTAATGTGTGCAGATCATTGTGATATGGAGTACTGAGCCTATTCCTTAGTAACGAAATTGAGTTTGGCATTTAAGTATCGTGACAACACTATATAGGATTATTTTTTCTTACTGTTACCCTAAATATATCATTTGTTTGAGAGGTGGACGAAGCGCTGAAATGATTCCAAAATAAGTTAAGAATGGAGAAGAAAGCCTACAGTAAAAGAGGCTGAGATAGATTGGAGGTGTACTACTGACGGCAGCAGGACCATTGATGTGCAGAGCAAACACAGTTCATTTGCATGGGATCCTCTGGAGAGTCCACTTAATGAAGGCTCAGAACAGGAGGCCAGAGCTTTTTCCATGTGTGAAGGAACGTAGTGGAAGATTTGGCAAAGCTACAGGAAGAATTTTAACAGGAATCACACAAATTACCACAAGATTTTATAATGAAATATCTATGGCTGTTTTGTGTCTTACAAGAGATGAACATTTGTGCACAGTTTGGCTTCCAATTTCAATTAGTATTTGAATGTTATAAGGTAAAAGTTGTGTTTTAATAATTGTTCCAGTGGTAAAGTTGGATCATTCATATTTTCATACTTAATTTAAGTCACTTTTAGGAAAATAATTTACAATTTGACATTATTTAATACAACAACATAATTAATACATACAATATATATACTAATGAAAAAAAGCATGTGGAAATACCATATTTTTCAGACCATAAGTCACACCAGCCAAAAAATCCATAATGAAGAAGAAAAAAACATGTATAAGTCGCACTATCTGACTATAAGTTTATTGGGGAAAATGTATTTTATAAAATCAGAGACCAAGAACTGACATTTCATCTCGAAAGGCAGGTTATAGAAGTTATAGTAATAAAAACAACCCAATAGAGAACAATCTGTGTATCATTTGTTCATTCGTTTTTCAATATAGAACCAAAAATAAGAAAACGAAAAAACTATTTTCTTTGTCTCTAAAACCAAAATAAAAAGGGATAATGATTAGTTTTTTTCATTTTTGATTCATATATACGATTCATATATATGGTCTATGGACTGCCACCCAAACCCTGAAAAAAGTGTGACTTATAGTCTGAAAAATACGGTAATCAGACTGAATACAATGATGATAATATTTTGTTAAAGACAGTATGTAACTTTCTTTGTAACTGGCACATCACCTGCATGATTCACTAAAAAAAAGAAAAGAAAGTGGAAACAATACACCAGAACATTTTGCGGTAAGTTATGGCCAAATGAACAACATTACCATAAAAACAAGCAATAGGGACCCCCCTCCAGGCCAGCTGAGAGTCAGGTTTGTGGAGATGGAATAAAAATGAAAGAAACGTGCTTTATTTTAGTCTTGTTTGGCTAAAAGGTTACACAGTGAGGCTTTAAATAAATTAAAATTTAATTTAAAATATTACTTTCAACACTTCTGCTGCATTGCAAGAATTTACATACAACTAACTGCAAACAACTAATGATGATACTGAGATTTTTGGTAACTTTTATGACACCGATGAATCTTACCAGTCTTTAAAAACAAGGTTGCTAATATCTTGCTTTAAGATCTGGATGTCAATGCATAAAATTGCATTTCCAGCTCACTAGTCACAAGCCCTTCTCAGTTGTGATGATATGTGATAATCAGAACTCACGGGGGACCCTGGATCCGCTCATCGGCCATATTGGCTCTGACTCTAACGAATTCTGCAGCTGGATGTGGCACTGCTTTGATGCCAAACTGAATTTACAGCGGGCCATGGCTTCATCTCCACAGGGTATCACGGAAATGTATAAATCACCACAGACAAGCTTTTATCACGGGTCTGAAGTCAATGGCTTAAGTCTGTGTGCTGAGTACTGGGCTGCTTCCGTACTGTAAAACCCTCGCCGAAGTCGTTCCAAGCCATCTGATCAAAGACTAGGAGCTACGCTAACGCAGTATGGCTAATTTCCTTCAGATGTGAATGTCAAGTGCAAATTTGTAAACAAGAAATTTTAATTAGCAGGGACTGTTTAAATTTGAGTCAACTTGTTATTAGAGATCGACTGATTGTTTTTTGTTTTTTTTTCCACAGCTGATGCTGATATTGATTGTTTATAACAAAGAGAAACCAATGGGCGATAAAGTTTTTGGAATGACATGTAAGATGTGTAATTCTCAGTTGTCCAGCCAGGTAAGTTCCAAAACCAAATTAAATTCTATCAACTGGACACAAGTTTTTAAGTGTGAAGGCGTTTTAGCGCTCATTCAAGCTGCTTTCTTCTAGTTCTGGTCAGACGCTGGTAGAGACTGTTTATATCTGTCTGTAGTGAGGAGATAACTACTCTGAACCTAACACTCGTATTTATTTACAATACACAGTACTGTAAACACATAGGTGTATTCAAGTTATAATTTGGGTTTTTAAATCACAATATTCATCCAGAAAGTCTGACGGCACCTCCGATGGGAAGCTGCAGCTCAAACTAGAGAGTAGGTGATTTTTTATTTCTTTCATTTGTAACAAAATGACGTGACACTGCCAAATCCTGCGTATTACTGAAAATAAAACTGAAGAACAAAGTAAGCACAGAAGTGTATATGCTGGTGGCTGTTAGAACGTGGGATGATCAGGAAAATGGTGTCTTGAAAAGAAGTGATTAAAGATCACTCAAACATGCACAAATCACTCCAAATACAACTTTAGGTGGGTAAATGGTGAGAGGAAACAACTACCATAACGTAGTGAAAGGCTCAGGAAAGTTGGGTTTACATAAGGCTTTAAGGTCATCAGTTGCATTAGAAAATTAAAATAATATGTTATGCTCAAACCCGGGTTAAAACATTGTTTACAGAAATAGATCTATACCATCAATGTCTATTATGTACCTCATCTCTATGACCAAATGCTTAATTTAAATAGAATATTTAGCTTTGCATTATGTAAAAAGGAATAAACTTGAGTTTTGGTTGTAACAAAAGCTAAATAAAGATGACACAATGTGTAAGGATTAAATAAGTAACTTTCTATTAAATAAGGTCAGTCATCTTACATTTCAGTTTTGTAAAATAATGAGCGAAAAATGCTTGGAAATACTAGAACTTTATGAATTAATCGCCAATTGAGGTTCCACAGGGACCAATCTTAGGACTCTGCTTATTCTCATTACTTTGCTTCCACTGAGCTGTTTAATATAACAGTAATATATCTGATGTGTAACATGTATCAAAGCATCATTATGCAGATGACACATATATTTGCATCACAATGAGCAGAGGGAAGGCACTGTTTATCCAATTAAACACTGACAACATGGAATCAATTGTCTTGGGACCAAACAAACAATGAGAATGTTGGGAAGGAAAAAATAACATTCCAGGAGCCCAGGAATAAAGGTTTAAAACAAGTAAAATAGTATCAATAGAATAATATAAGAACAAGAACAAGAAGTAGCCGTAGTAGTACAAGAATCAGAAGAAACGGCAGAAGAAGCAGCAAAGATGGTGTAGAAAATCCAAAAGAAAAAACAATGGAAGAAGAACAATAATGGGATACATTTAAAATCCTCCAGAATTCCCTCACTAAGCTGCAGAGGCTGCACTAGCACTGATGAATGGTTTTGTTGGGGTTTAGGTGGTGACTATTCCAAACAGAGCATTAAACTTGCAACCCAAATGAGACACTAATGTGAGCATCATTCTGCTTTCTGATCGGATAATTGTCTTGAGAACCAAAACACCAAATTATAACCTTAAAAAATTTGGCAATCAACCTTGGCCAATGTTTTTGTAATAAAGAATAAATCAACATTAGAATCGTTATCACGTAATAATTTATTTGATTTACCTTGTATCTCGGGACAGAGTTAGGTAAAGTTTATATTAAATATAAAAGTACCTTAAAGGAGCACTAAGTAACTTTGTGGTTGGAGGGTCCGTCACCTGCTTGTTTCTGTGGCTATGACATTATGCTGCCTGAAATATTCCACAACATGACATTTGAACTGCTCTACTTTATATTTATTCAATTATTAGCTCAAAAATATTTAGAAAAGTAGGCGTTCTGACTGTGAGCGGGATCACCTCTCCAAAGATCTGACCTATAACTTGATCTGGTTTGGCCTCCATGAATATATAAATTTTCAGTAGAGTGGAGTGAAAAAAACTCTTTTTTTTCAGATGATTTTTGGAAAGTGATAAGTTGCCGACACATTCAGTGAGTAGCATACCAAAAAATTAGACATTTTGAAGCATCTTCGGTCTCCACAATGGACCTGAATAAACGGGGGAATATGGGCTATTTTTTAACCACAAAAAAAAAAATAAAAAAAAAATACAACAACAGGTTACTTAACACAGTTATAATAAATTAACCAGTCCATACTAACATGGTAACTATGAGGAACCTTATATTTTAAAGAAAAACACATGTAAACTTTGTATGTAAAAATCAGCTTTTCTCGGATCACCTTTTTCTGGTTGCAGACATTACTACTCTGAAAATAAATCAAGAAAAAAGAATTAAAATGATCAGCCCTTGCTACTGGAAACAATACAGACTCTATATAGTTAATAATGTTTACTGACAATTGATAATTTGTGGCATAATGTAATAAAGTTCATGAAGGGTAGTAGAATGGAAAAGATTCTACGTTTCAATGTGTTTAATGATTCAAAATTTCTACTGTCTTTACAAAGTGCAAGTCAGGTAAGAAAAGGAAGTGCTTGGATATATCTGTATGGAAACATCATAAATTTAAATATAGTCCATACACAGTTAAGAGGAAAAACCTGTTTTTTTTTTTTTAAATGTCTTTACAATTTTTTTTCATAGATAATGAAGGATTAATACAATTTTGTGTATGCCTATGTTTAGAATCTAGCTCGAAAATGACCCCAATGTCCAACATGAATTTTAGATAAACAATTTGCCTGTTTTTTAATTTAAAAGATTTGTTTCCCATTAGTTTTCATGTTTATATAGACTAGTTAGTTTTGTAAAAAAAATAAAATAATTACTTGTGTGTTTTACTAACCTTTGTTTTTGTGATTTTGGTCAAACTAACCCATATTCCCCCGTTTATTCAGGTCCGTTGTAGAGACTGAAAATTCAAAATGTCTAATTTTTTGGTATGTTACTCACTGAATGTGTCGGCAACTTTCTATCACTATCCAAAAATGATCTGGATTTTTTTTTTTTTTTTCACTCCACCCTAATGTTCAATACCATACGGTGAAACATTTCAGAAAAAGCAATAACAACTCTGTGGAGACAAGCATTTGACAGACCCTCTATCAGAAAAAGTTGCACAATGCGCCTTTAACTGTTTCAAAAGATGTAGTATTTTTACATTTACTTGTTTTAATAACTCTACTGACAAAGTGCACGTCACTACTTATTGCTTATTGCTTGACACGGGCAGTATCTCTGACACTTCTGACATGAGGTTGTGATAGGATGTGGTGACCTGTTGACCTCTATATGAATGCATGTGGCGTCTATGGGTTTCTATCATGAGGAAATCAACTTCAGTCCTACAATGTGAGCTGCAGCTTTCATAAACTTAGCTCCCACTTCACCCACAGAATCCAATTTTCTTCAGCCCAGAAAAGGTTATTCCTGGAACATTCGCTGGCTGTAGATGCGATTGGGAACATGAGACCTCAATAAGCCATAAATCTGTATTTCGTTCTGTATCCATACATTGAAGCATTCCCATGTGATTTACTGTGGTACGGTTCTATCAATCAGAACTACAAGGTTAGATGGTTTTGCGTCGAGTAATTTACAGTTTCTGAATTAGCTTGGAGGAAAAGGAGCGTTTAAAAAATAATAACGACGCACTGATTTCCATGTGTAATGTCAATGTAAAAATCGATTAAAAATTGCCTCTTGGAAAAAAGTAAAAAAGCCTGGGTGCATTTGCAATCGTCTCGTGAAAATGCCATTAGGACTGCAGTGCATCAGTGGTTAGAGTGTAATTGCTGTGTCTTTGGGCAAGACACTTCACCAACCTTGCCTGTGGTGTCCATGTACGTATGTATGTTTTGACTAGGGTAGTAATAGTGTAATACAGTATCCCGCAATATCAAAAAGTAGCAACGGTATCAGTTTCATTACCGTCATTAAAAAAGAAATCTGCATAAGGACCTAAAACCACAGCGGACTTTCTCCCCTCCGCTCTCTCTCCTCTTGAAATGTCGTTATGCAGCGAGAAAGAAGAAAAAAATGTGACTGACGCTTCGTGTGTGATGTTGAGCTGAAAAGTTTGCGATGGAGACGTGTTATTGAAAGTTCCCCGCTCAAGCGTGAATTCAGACTTTCACGTAGGAGACTGTAAAGCCCAATTTATGGTTCTGTGTCAAAATGTGTTTGCGTCGACGTGCACCTCCTATGCACAGCATCCACGTCGACCGCCAACATTTTCTAACTACGCCTTAAAACAACACAGTAAGGGGAAGCGATTGGTCTTCTCGACCACCGCTCTGCATTTTCGGTACTCCGCTCATTATTTACTTTGAGTAATAATGTGTTTAAAGCAGCTTTGCACACATTTGCTTACGTTTTACACAAACAAAACGTAAAACCGCATGGCTCATTTCCATACAGTATAAACGCTGAAAAAAACGGCTCATGCTCTGATGCTGATGCGATCGAACGCGCTGCAAAGTTTTGTTTGATCAGAACTTGTGCCTCATCTTCAAATATAACGCTGCTTTTCTGTTTCTGAATGGTACAAAATAATTCTTAATTAGCCACAATAATACCGTATACCCTGGTAAAATGCTGAGAAGGTTTAACAGTTTCAAAATTTGGATACTGCCCAACCCTAGTTCTGACAACGGATGGAAATGCACATTAACATTCCTTCAACAAAACAACCGTCAAAACTAATAAAACGAATAAAAATACTAAATACTAGACTAATAAAAATAGTCAACAACTTGATGTTCAAACTACCAGAAACATTTTGTGCAAAAATTGTCTGTGCATTGTGTATGGAGTTTTCCGTGTTGTATTCTATTTTTTAACTCACTGCTCCCTTATCTATTTTTGTGCTTTTCTTCTCAACTTTTTTTCCCCACAAACTGCCACTGCCACTAAATATTTACCGCAGGTACTACCGCTCTAAACCAAGTCATAATAATTTCAAAACCTGTCAAATGAAACTTGAAAGTTGTGTAGCTGAGACTTCTCCCGTGCCTTCAGTGTTGTATTATGTGCAGACTTGTGCGCAATGGGTGCCCAGTCGAGCCCATGTATATTTAGTCATCATGAGGCAGAGGTCAGAGTGAGGCCGGCTGTGACTTTGGGGCAGACGGGCAGTCAGCAGGACTTGCCCCACGCTGCTCCCTGCGTTCACCTGTCATGTCATATTGTACACGTATTACTCCAGCACTTACTATACTGTGACCCCTGCGAGGATGGTACACTGAGAAAATACTGGAAAACACAATGTTTTTATTGTTTTAAAATTCTGATGTGTAGCTCAAATTATTGATAAAATATGGTAAGCAGGAGAGGTCATTAGACAGACATCACTCATTTGCAATCGCTGCATATTACAAATGGCTAAAGTTAAAGACGGGGTATTATGCAAAACAGACTTTTTTGACCTTTCTACCATCTTATAAAGTTCTCCCCTCTCAAAAACATGCCTGAAGAGGTTTTAGATGTTATCCATGCATGTCAGAGTAATCTAATGACCTCCCCAGGGACCTTTTTGATTAGCAGTAGGGGTGTAACAGTAATGACCCGTATCGAAACGGTTCGGTACGGGTCATTCGGTTCAGTGCACGAGTGAGTTTGCACAATTTGTGTTAAGTTGACAAGATGCCGCTCTGAATAAAACGGCTGATTTTGCCAAATAGGGTGTCAAATTTCATTCAAACTCAGCTCCACTACATGGCAGACGTATAATACTACATCCCCGACTCAGAATTTCGTAATGCTTCTGTACTGAATAGAGTTTTGAGCGATATTGTCTACGTGGGCGGGGAAAATACGGCTGTTTGGTGCGGGGGGATTCCCTCGAGGTGTCCCTAGCGGCAGATCCCACAGGCAAGGGGCGGGTGGCTGTGCGCTCTCAGCCACCGGGTGCTCCAGCCGCGACTGTTGACTGAACCAGATATAAACCAAGACTGAACCAGGTCTAAGCCAAGACTGAACCAGGTCTAAACCAAGACTGAACCAGATATAAACCAAGACTGAACCAGGTCTAAACCAAGACTGAACCAGATATAAACCAAGACTGAACCAGATATAAACCAAGACTGAACCAGATATAAACCAAGACTGAACCAGGTCTAAACCAAGACTGAACCAGGTCTAAACCAAGACTGAACCAGGTCTAAACCAAGACTGAACCAGGTCTAAACCAAGACTGAACCAGGTCTAAACCAAGACTGAACCAGATATAAACCAAGACTGAACCAGATATAAACCAAGACTGAACCAGGTCTAAACCAAGACTGAACCAGATATAAACCAAGACTGAACCAGATATAAACCAAGACTGAACCAGATATAAACCAAGACTGAACCAGGTCTAAACCAAGACTGAACCAGGTCTAAACCAAGACTGAACCAGATATAAACCAAGACTGAACCAGATATAAGCCAAGACTGAACCAGGTCTAAACCAAGACTGAACCAGGTCTAAACCAAGACTGAACCAGATATAAACCAAGACTGAACCAGGTCTAAACCAAGACTGAACCAGGTCTAAACCAAGACTGAACCAGGTCTAAACCAAGACTGAACCAGGTCTAAACCAAGACTGAACCAGATATAAACCAAGACTGAACCAGGTCTAAACCAAGACTGAACCAGGTCTAAACCAAGACTGAACCAGGTCTAAACCAAGACTAAACCAGGTCTAAACCAAGACTGAACCAGGTCTAAACCAAGACTGAACCAGGTCTAAACCAGCTCTAAACGATTATAATTAATAGTTTTATTATTAATTATTATTATTCGTCATTATTTTCATGGTTTGTTTACTAGTGTTGTGCAGTGTTGTAGCAGGCACATGGTGAGGGGCCTTTTGGGGGGAAAGAAGTTCTCCATTTTATCATTCAAACATGTGACTTTTTGCATTTTGTTCCTATACTGTACCGAAAATGAACCAAACCGTGACCTCAAAACCGAGGTACGTACCGAACCGTGATTTTTGTGCACCGTTACACCCCTAGTTAACAGTATGATTCTGTCCAAAGCTCGGCCCACAAAGAAACAACATCGGCTCCTGCAGGCCAATATTTCATTAATGTATAAAAACATGATACAAAACGATACACTACAACTTCACAAACCTGATGCTATGTGCAGTAGTTGGTTTTCTTCAGGCAATTGACATAATCATTATCATGTTACAATGATTTCTGAGTGACGCAAAAATTACACCTAACACTTCAAGTATTCTAAAGACTGAAACCTAACCCGCATAACCTAGAGAATATAGAATACAATACATCCATCCATCCATCTTCTCCCGCTTAATCCGGCTGGGTCGCGGGGGCAGCGTGCTGCCCACTACTCATAGCACCTGACCCCCCCTTTGAACCCCTCTGCAGGTGGTGTGCCCACAGGAGGGTGGACCCCATGGTCCTTGATGTTAGTTCATAGGGGTAGAATACAATACACGATACAGAATCTAAATATGTTGTGTGTTAATTAACAGTGAAAAACCCACTCCATCTTTAAAGCAATTACTGACCCCACTATTGCCGGGTTTTAGAGGCCAATATTATTTAATACACAAGGGGCTGTTAAAATGAATATTCAGCTGCAGATTTTTTTTGCAATATAACATGGTCTTAGGTCGAGTCAATAATATAAATGATTATGTACGATTTTTGGGAGCTTACCTTGCCAATATTTCATGGGAGTAGTACAAAGTACAATGTAAGCAATAGGAAAATCTGGAAGTGCAACATCCCATTTTGCATCTGAAAACCACCAGTTTCACCCAAATTTATTTGACTCACAACAATCCTGCCGGTTATTCAGAAAAAAATAAATGAAGAAAATATGCTTTAAAAGATCATAATGATAAAATATTCAACAGCAGTTCTTCCTGAAGTCGTTGTCGTGCAAAAATATGAAATGACTGAAATATATTCTCAGCATGTAACAAAATGTCTGGTCATTCTGAAGAATTGTGACATTCAGCGATGTCTAATGTCAGCAGAACTCCAGGGATTCAAATTACAGCCAACTACTCCAGGTAAATGCCACCAAATCACAGAGGTGTTACCTGGCACCAGCGCTATTTTGTTAGTGTTAAAGAGATCACCTTTGGTCTGTTCAGATTGGATCCAGGTATATCTCTGTTATATTTAATAATACGTTTATATTTTATCATTTACTTAAACTGCACCTGCATACTATCTACAATTCAAGCAAACTGCTGAATTGGTCTTAGGAAAAGACACTTGAAATTAAAAACAAACCCTTTGAAATAAGTGAGATGAGTTGTTTAGTAGGTAAATAAATAAAAAGCAAATACTACTCATTAAACAATTTATTGAAGGAACTAAATCAATTTGTTACTGGACTTGGTAATAGGATGAAATTAGCAAGAAAACTCAACTATTCATATTGGATTAGAGTTATGTTCTCATGGAATAAAGGAGAATGAAAGATGCTTTCTCTTATTACCATGTATTGGTAATGATTACAGTGTAATCTTATTGTTAGTTGCCATGTTTTTACTATGATTAAGTTCAGAGCCGGTTCAGAACTCCATGAAGCCCTAGGCAAAATTCTGATAAGGGGCCCTCCTAACTACGGGTGGCACGGTTCACAAAATTCACGGTTCGGTGCGTATTGTGGTTTAATGTTGCGGTTTTCTGTACGGGTCTTGTTTTATTTTGTTATTTATTAAAAAAAAAAAAAACCTCACAGTCAGTACAAACATAAATGTGCCAGCCCTGTAAAAATCACTAATATTTGATGTTTTTTTACTCAAAATGATGTGGAATTATCAATCAGTACCAGTACCCAATACCCCGGTGAACTAACATCAAGGACCATGTTGTCCACCCTCCTGTGGGCTCACCACCTGCAGAGGGGTTCATAGGGGGGTCAGGTGCTATGAGTATTGGGCAGCACGCTGCCCCCGCGACCCAGCCGGATTAAGCGGGAGAAGATGGATGGATGAATTATCAATCAATCAGTCAAGGTCCGTGCGGAATGGTTTAGTCCCAGTTAAGTCCTGTTTTAGACCTGTTTTAGACCTGGTTTAGACCTGTTTTAGACCTGTTTTAGACCTGTTTTAGACCTGGTTTAGACCTGGTTTAGACCTGGTTTAGTCCTGGTTTAGTCCTGGTTTAGTCCTGGTTTAGACCTGGTTTAGACCTGGTTTTAGTCCTGCGCCGTATGGGAGACGCGCCTTATGGGATGGAGTTATATGTTCTAAAGTACTATCAGTGCATCATGAAAGTGCTACAAATATAATAGATTTTGAACCTTAAAGGTGCATTGTGTAACTTCTCTGGAGGGGGGTCCGTTAAATGCTTTTCTCCATGGAGATGTTGCTTGGTCTGGAATGTTTCACAATATATTATTAAGCCTTTCTGTCTTCATGGAGACCAAACCAGACCAAGTTACAGATCAGATCTGTGGAGAGGCGACCCCGCTCAGTCAGAATACCTGTTTTTCTAGGCATACAACTATAAAACCACCTGTAATTTAATGCATGTAAGATAGAGCGGTTTAAAGTAAGAGCAATGACATTCATAGCAACAAGCAGGTGACGTACCCCCAACCAAAACATTACACCTTTAAAAACCCTGTACCAGATTTGTCTTGCCCTAGTATATTAAGGCAGCATAATAAGCAGCTTCTGAGGTCAAATTATGCCATCTGCATGCTGTCTGTATCTAATTAGAAAGTGCAGATTTGTGAAAAGCACTGATAAACCCATAGCAGTGAATAATTAGGATGCTCGGAGTGCATAAGGTAAGTGAGGAATGACTTGGGACCGCTGCTGACCATTTAAAATGAAATGGTGCTGTTTTCTTACATTTTTTAAGACGAATAAAATCAAGTACAGCGCCTTTAAGTACTTTGCAAAACCACTACCAAAGATTTAATGAACACACCACTTAGCAAATGTCTTCAATATGGCGTCTAAATAGATTTTCAAAAAAACTGATCATTGTCGCGCGGTGCGTTTGGCTCCCAAGGACAACTCAGCCTCGAGTGCGCAGACAAGCTCCGGTTTTCCACTGCACTTTTTTTGGAAACTATAATTTTTTTTTAGAAACTTTCATTTAGCCAAAGGCAGATTTTCTTTGGGGCTGTATCTGTAAACAACATTTGATAATAAGCTTGTGAGTGTTTGTGTGTGCGTCGTGTCGCCATGGAAACAGACTCACAGCCGTTATAGATGTCCGTGGGGATGTGCACAGCCGTGGTGTTGGAGTCGGTCAGTCGCTTAAAGGAGGCGTCGTGCTTGAAATCGGGCCGGTCCTTTGTCTTGTTGGGGTCCAGCTGTGAAGGGATAGACAGATCAGAATTCACGGAGAGGAGTGCTGATGCTAAAATATCATGCAGACACACAAAAAAAAGATATCTGCTGAAGCACCATTCTGCATACAATAGAAGCAATGTGGGGTTGATAATGGATGGAGAAGCATTAGCCATTCTAAAATAATGCAAAATGTGCATAAATAAAAGGCATTTGGATTTATGGTGTGGATATACAGTGTCAGACCCCCACTAGCATTATTATTGTTTATTTGGCAAAGGAACTTGTTGGTAAAATGCAGATGTAAGCAATATTTTCTGTCAAAATAACCTGCATTATATATTTCATGTGTGCATTTATGGTGCTCCAAATGTCTCCAAAATAAAAATAAAAAAATAGAAAAATAAATATAGGAAAACATGTTGTTATGGTTTTGCTGAGTTGTGCAGAAGTCAATACATTTTTAAAGAGTCAGAGGACGATGACTTGAGGTTGGATGTCACTGACAACATGTTAAAGTAAATATGTTTTTATGTGTCTCAATGTTAATGCTAATTTTGTAGAATAATAGATATTAAAACAATAAACTGAAGTCATCTAAATATAAAACAATCAGGTAGTCTTTACTTAATTTAATTTCAACAGGTTGTTTTATTTTATATTTTATGCTTTTAAAGTTGGCGTTATTTTGGAAATGCATTGATCTATCTAGAGTTCTACAGTGCACAGAGCCTGTTCGTGTAATATGCAGACAGTAAGACAGAGAGATGCAGAACATCCAGAACACTGCAGCTCGGGTCCTGACTCGAACTAGGAAGTACGAGCACACACGTCCTGTGCTCGGGTCTCTGCACTGCCCCCTGTGAGACTTTAAAGTGGCTCTGCCTGTGTACAAGTCTCTCCATGGCTGAGCACCAAAGTACATCAGAGTCCTGCACGGGTTCGGGTACCCGCGGATACCCAGTGGGTGAACCACAAATTTTAATGAAACGGGTGAAAAATGTTGTGCTGTGTTGGATGCGGGTTTGGGTTGAGTCGGACGCAGGAGAACGCGGGTCTAATCTGCAATTTACAAAACATCAACAGGGCTGTATTTCAGTGAAATGCAAAAATACCATTGTCTTAAAATTATTAAATGTAAAATCCATGTTTTTGCGGCACACAAATGCATTCCCAGAAATCTCTCTAATTTTTCAGACACTTTTGTTTCCAAACCGCACATGCGATGTCCTGCAGTTCAAAATGACTCCCGAGGAGCTGAAAAGAAACTTAAGAGAGTGGAGAATATAAAGTTGAGGTCTGCACCTTGACTAAACTCAAGTCTGATGGTTTGGCTGTTGGTTTGTATTTATAGCAGGTCGGATCAGATATGGAATTTGAAGTTCTGTCAGAAAACTGTTCGGGTGTGAATTGAGGTATGACGGATACAGGCAGGTGCGGTTTGACAAAATCAGACCTGTGCAGGACTCTGAAGTCCATCTGTGACATGTTAGTGCCGTATGAACCATCTGCACTCTGAGGAGCTCAGGGACCGGCCTCCTGCTGGTCCCAGAGTCAGGACTGAACTCAGGGAGCCAGAGTTTCAGACTCATGCAGCTAAAACCTGGAACAGTCTGAACATGTGAGACAGACTCTACTTTGATGTTGTTTAAATCCAGGCTCAAAACAGTTCTGTTGAGCTGTGTATATGAAAGGTTTTCATTTCTCATTCCACACTCTACTCTCTAATTTAATGTCTCTCTCTCTTTTTAATTTTATGATTATTTATGTTTTGACTTGCTTGTATTGTGATTTTAATGTATTTCTTATTCTGTAACGCACTTTCAATTACTTTATGTACGAATTGTGCTATATAAATAAACTTGCCTTGCCTATGTAGTAACAGCCAACAACAATGTATAAATATGTTTGCTATTAGTTAATTTTTTTTATTTGTGAGGGACCATGCACAAGATTCAGCTACTGCTACTTTCCATCTTGAGTCCCCGGGGAGGACCCACACAACTGTTATCATGTACTAACTGTAATTTACCCAGTACATCGTAAATATGAATACTGCTCCTCCTACTACAACTACTGAAGACACATTTATCCAACATGCTTATGGGGTACCTCAAGAATCAGTTTTAGGACCACATAAATAGTTGACAAAAGCAGCATAGTGTTTCTGTGTTTTGCAGATTTAACTAATAGTGGAGTAACTCTGTAAATATTAACTCGGATTAACATGGATTAATGTCTGTTCAGTAGCAATAATTATATCTGCAAACAAAAACTAAATGCAGTAAACTAAATCTCATTAAATACATCGAAAGCATCATCAGTTATAAAAGAAAACCAGATTAACACAACTGCTCATTTCATCTGTTTAGAGTAAATGAAAATAATTACATATACATCCATCAGAAGCCTCCATTACTATCAATAGGCTATAGGGTCTGAGTAATTGCTATAGCTTTAGCAACTCTAACATTTATAATACTTACCCCCACACTCTCATTAAAGCTCATGTAGCATCATTTCTGTAGATTGATTATGACAATATTGACTGTTTGATGATAGTTCTACTCATGTTCTTGCCAACGCTTATCAGAAGCCATTACTGAACAATAAATAAATAAAAACTCAGTCTATGGAGATTTATAGTGGTCTGTGTGCGTTCAGTACCCCACACTGCTGTTGGCTGAGGCGCTATGGGGGTGTGAAGTTCTTCAGTGGGGGTGCAGACTTAACATAGTAACATTTCACTAGCAAGGACCACACCAACAACACATGTGCGAAGCGAAAAGAGTTTATTATATGGAGACGAGGCGAGTCAGCTGGGTTGAGACTCAGGGTGGGGGTTCAGTCTCAATCTTCACATGGAACCAAACCCCCTCATAGGGGTTTTATGTCTGGAAGCGAACAGACAGGGGTTTGGAGGGTGGGGTCGAGTTATTTGGGACAAACTGGGTTGCTGGGATACGCTGCTATAAATAGGCTTTTGGGAAATTAAGGTATGGTAGAAGTGAGCTCTGATTGGCTGGAGAGGAGGCGAGGGCCTTAGAAGCGTGGTCCTGCTCCTGAACCTAAGTTAATCATAATAACTACATTTAAATGTAGCTAGACCCTTTAGTGATTTATAAAACCTAACATGGGATTATGATTTTCATTGTTGTCTCATTTTGAACATTAGTTGCCAGTTGAACATTTTTAGTCAAGATTAAGTGTCCTATGAAAATTGGGCAAAAATCTTTGGATGGGTGGCCTATGGGTGTACATTGGCCATTCTAGGAGAGGCTAGTGCCCCCTTAAGCCCCCCTGGTGCCACCCCTACAGCTGTGGAAAAATAGCTGATCATAGCATGTTTTTTAGAAATATTTACAAATATTGTACATTAGTATTATTGATACTTTGCCGTGACATGAGTAATCCATGTATGTCTATGGAGGAATGTTCAGCTATTTTTAGTTTCCAGTTTGATTTGTACAAAAAAAGGTGAGTGACTAACTGCCTGGCCAAAAAAAAAAAAAAAAAAAGTTGCCACCTAGATTTAACTAAACAAATAGGTACGAGGTTGCTGCAGTTGGTCAGGTCCAGGTTCAGCAACAGTGTGAGCTCAAAGAATGAGCTCAGCTGAACCTGAATATACTGAATGACCAACATAGCAACACTGGATGGAAATAACACATGACATTGCAGAAGCTTATCAAAACAATGCCACAGTGAATTAATAAATTTTTTGACCGCTGCACAAATCCTCCCAGAGACTCTCATTGGGGTTAAGGTCTGGACTCTGTGGTAGCCGATCTATGTGTGAAAAGGATGTCTCCTGCTCCCTGAACCACTCTTTCACAATTTGAGCCCAATAAATCCTGGCATTGTCATCATTGATGGAATAACCTGGTCCTTCAGTATATTCAGGTTCAGCTGACCTCATTCTTTGAGCACACACTGTTGCTGAACCTGAACCTGGACCTGACCAACTGCAGCAACCTCGGACCGATTTGCTTAGTTACTTTCAGGTGGTGACTTTTTTTTGGCCAGGCAGTGTATCTTCTGACTATAATGTTATTTGAGAGGAATTAATACAAAAGCTAATAAGAATGATGCATCAGTTTTATATAGCGCTTTTCTGGACACTCAAAGACGCTTTTACAGAGCATTATTCATTCACTCCAGACCCGGTGGTAGTAAACTACTATTGTAGCCACAGCTGCCCTAGGGCAGACTGACGGAAGCAAGGCTGCCAATCTGTGCCATCGGCCCCTCCGACCACCACCACCATTCACGCACACACCACTTTCATACTAGGCAATGTGGGTGATGTGCCTTGCCTAAGGACACAATGACAGTTTTGCCACTGGCGCCCCTGTGGCACTTTGAATTCCCAGTGGTCTCCCATCCAAGTACTAACCAGGCCCGGCCCTGCTGAGCTTCTGAGATCTGACGGGATCAGGCTTTTGACAAGCCGGTATGACCACAAAAGCTCTCCTATTTTAGTTGAAACTATGTCAGATTTCTATGGTCAGATGAAAGAACAAAGCCCAGTTTAACCTCCATAGACCGACGGGAGCGCCTGAGCTCCCAGTTTCCATGCGCAACTTGTCATTACCGTATCTCCGGAATTACATGCGCTATCAAAAAATTTCCAACAATTCCTGAAAGCAGAGAAGTTGCGCTTTCTACCCATTTAGGGTTATTATGGTAAATTTCTGCAGCACCTGGGACGGAACCTGTAGTATTGAGTGCAAAGTGGCAGAGATTTGGAGAGAGTGGAGGTAGTTTACAAGTGCTTTTTCGGTGCTTTTTCATTTTTTGCGTGTTTTTTTTTTTTTTTTTTTTTGTGATTTTTGGGTTTTTCAACTGTTATTACACATTAATACACACACAGTAATGTTGAACAACTGCCAGATATTGAAAGTTGAACTCATCCTGGTAAAACGGGGAAAAAGCACTTACTCCTGGGACATTTTCTAACATTTTTTAAAGTCAAAGAAATACAAAAAATCCAGGCGGGATATTGATGCATGGAATTAAATAGGGCTAAATGGGTTAAAGTGTAACTTAAGTAACACAGCTTCAGACAGAGCACTGCTTCAGTGTTGATGACATCAGCTGCATGTGTGAATTAATATAGTTTCTATGCTTGATCCTTCTCTATCAAAATCGAATAGCTAATATAATCGTCATTTGACACGTCTCTCATAGCATGACATCTTAATTACAATATCAACGTATTTGCTTAATGAAGCTCCACTCCTACCCGCGCTATCGCTACGCACAACCGACACACAAGCCGTCAATGTCAATTTCTACCACGCGTGATCTTCGTGCGCATCCACCATCTCCTCTAAGACATATGAAGCAAAGCATAAGATATGGAGGAGAGGTGCGAAGCTGGTAGGGGGTAGGGAATAGTGAGTGAAAAAAAGTGCTTCCTCCTAATAAAGCAACAGTGTAGCTCGCCTCATACATCTCATCTGTCAATTAGGCTCGAAACATGGCGTAAACCTCTTCACCTGAGCAGGAGGAGGGATGACGGAGGGATACAAAAGAGAGGGTGCAAAGAAAACGAAAGCATATAAAGAGCAAGCGTTGGAGGGGAGGCGGTGGGAGAAAAAGCCTGAATGAAAGAAACGTGTTGGGAATTCAATTGGAGGGTGAAGAGGAGGGGGATTGAGATCGCCGTGTAGTGGAATCATTTCGAGGAACGGAGGGTGTGACCGGGCAGCTGCTGGGGGCTTAGAGGGATCGAGGGGAAAAAAATGACAGAAAGGAAGAAAGACTGGGGGTACTTACATTGTCTTTTGCATTGTAATAGGAGATGTCTTTGTCCTGCAAAAAGAAGAAACACATGTTATATCAAGGGAGTGCAGTGTTACATAAACAGATGTGGCATGGCTTGGATGAATAAGTACACTGGAGTAATTCTGCATATTTAGTTTGGTATATAGACCGTATATATGAGTGGACATAGGTAAAACATTAGCCGCCGTGTGCCAAATAGGAAGTCGACACATGATCCTCAATTTTTCATTTCGCTGTTTTCTTCCTAAATCAAGATATGAACATAAATAACGGACCAATCAGACGCCTTCATTCCCCGAGGTCGCTGGGCCTAGCGTTAGCAACAGGTTTGATTGACAGCTAGTTTTGCTGCTAAGTAAGTTCCCTTCTCACTTTCCTGCCCATGATTGACTATTTTTGAAATAAAGTGACAAAACATCGCAAACAATTACAATAGCTAACGTTACTAGAATCTTAACTAGAATAACTTAACTAGCATAAAGTAAAGTGAATTTCGTTAAATTACCAACTCTATTGTTGTTCGCATGTGACAGAACATACAACATAAATCAGTGACTTAAACTTATTATTTAAAGTTTGATGATAAAAGCTAAAAGTTTCCTTATTATTCTCAAGAATCACCGTAATACAGCGGTCCATGCAGAATGGTGCAGATGATCGCATTGCAGCTCTGCCATGAGTCGGGCGGCACATTTAACAACCTCAATCATGATTGGCTCTTGTGGTTGCTATGATAGTCACAGTCGGATTTCCAAATATGGAGCCTGGCTCCAAATTTCCTCCTGTAACCGTGAGTATCGGGAGCCTCATTTGAGCGGCGCTGACGCTGTGGTGACGCCACACTCAGTCCACTCATATACGCCACACTCAGTCCACTCATATATACGCTCTATGGTTTGGAAATTAAAATTTTTTCTCTGTGTTTACCACTTTCTACATTTTATATACATGCAAATAAATGATGCTAGATATATGGAATTATGTAGCAAAGAAAATTAAATAAAATAACTTAATTTTTAAAAAATTATTTAGATTCAAATCCTCAAAGTAGTCACTCTTTGCTTTGCTGACAGTGCTGCAAAGCCTTGGCCTTCTCTCTTTGAGCTTCTTGAAATAGTTTCCTTAAATGTTTTTCACTTGTCAGGGTCAATAATTGCCAAAAATGCAAACCAGGGTTCGAAGTACATATTTTATTTTATTTTTAAAGTTTTGCTTACTACATTTCATATTTGTCCACTCATAGTTTTTTCATGCCTTCAGTGAGAATCTACAATGTAAATAATCATGAAAATTAAGAAGAAAATCAATGAAAAAGTGTCTCCAAACTTTTGACTTGTAGTGGATGAGCCAAAAACACCCCCCACCCCCGGTGATGTCATGAGGTGGCAATCTCTGAGGAGTGCTTTCAGTGTTTTTAAAGGACTTGTATTAATGCAAAATTGACATTGTGTTGTCCTGTCATCAAAAACATACCTGGAGTTGTAGTTTTGCTTCATTCATGCTTGTTTTATGAACTCATTACTCCTGTTTACATTTGCCTGGATTGTTGCGTCACAGGTAAAACTCCAGACTATTTTCTATAAACCATCATTGGACTCGCGTGGTCCTATTAGAGGAACAGGACTTTAATTGTTTACTTTCTAAATGTTAATTCCCATTGCTGACAGTAGGGGGAGCTTCAGCTTCAGGAATACTTATCCCAAAGTAACCCAAAGACATAATTAAAAGAAGAGCAATGCCACAAGAATGCATAATGTGTCTTTAACGTTAGCGTTCTTTCTCTTCTACGTGCTCAAAAGCTCTTTACAAACAACAACAACTTCTGGATTTCACATTTGCACACAGGAGGAGTGAGTCTGTACCGCAGGGGAAATGGGGAATGATGAATATTAGCTTCAAGGCTAACAACTCAGGAAATTCAATTTTCACACCTGCGGCAGTATAAGCGCTGATATTTTCACCATATGTTCACGGTCAAATTCACACCTTAAAGGCTCTGTACCCAGTTCTTAAACAATTGAAAAACGCATAATAAAAAACAGCACAGTTGCAGTAGTCTCACTAAGAGCTGTTTTTAAAATATATCTACCGTGCTAAGACAAATGTTACTTTATTACATGAAAGAATAGGGTAAGCAAGTGGTGGAGGGCATGGAGATTTATGCACAGCGCCTTCATCCACTCAGGAAAGCAGAGTCCTGCACGGGTCTGATTTTGACAAACCGCACCCACTCATACCCGTCATATCTCAATCCACATCCGACCCATTTTCCGACAAAATTTAAATACAATTTGGCACCTGACCTGACCTGCTATAAGTGCATACCGACAGCAGAACCGCACCTGAATGAAAATCAGTCCGAGTCAAAAAAGAGCCACAACTTTGTACTCTTCACTCGCTAATTTTCTTTTTAGCTCCTCAGGAATCATTTTGAACTGCAGGACATTGCGTGTGCGGTTTGAAAATGAAAGTGGCAGAGATTTCTGGGAATGCGCACATATAAAACATATGGATTTTTATCTAATCATCTTGTAAAAACAATGGCATTTTTGCATTTCACTAAAATACAGGCCTGTCTTTTGTTATCACATGATGTTTTGTAAACCGCAGATTAGATAGACCTGCACTCTCCTGCGTCTGACCTGAACACGCATCCGACACAGCACAACATTTTTCACCCGTTTTGTTTAAATTTGCAGTTCACCCGTCAGGTATCCACGGGTACCCGAACCTGTGCAGGACTCTGCCTGGAAGTATCCCCAACAGGAGGGAAAAGTGGGGATGGCTGAGTATAAATTACCTAGCACTCTGCATCTTATCAGACAGAACTCTATTATGACTCTCTAATTTTGGCTTAACAACTCTTATTGTAAATATAAATTATACTTCTACACCAATCAAGAAGCAATAAGCAAAGAAAAGTAAAATAGATTGAAAATGACAGGGTTAGAGAGTTAGAGAACGTTGATGACATTGCACTAGGGAGAATTCTATCCAAAAGTTAAGCACAATTTATATGCAAGAAACACTCTGAAGACCTACTATATAGCTATAACCAATCATCTAAAATGACTTAATAAAAGAAACAAGTGACATCCACGTTTAATGGAAGCTGCTGTAAATGCCATGAAAATAAAAAGTTGCTGCAGATCACACCAGCGAGCAGATGAAAGAAAAACAAATCACACCCTAGTTAGAACATACCATAACAATGATGCAGAGTCAAAATATGATAAAAAAAAACGAATAATGCCGACTAAAACACATCCATGCTCTGTCTTCTGTGGTTTAGGGCTCTCCAGTAAATGTTTGGTCCGACAGCAACTGAAATCCAGATAACCTCGGCTTTCAAATGAGGTTTATCAAAGCCTGTGTAAACTAAAGGTCAGTCCACAATCTACTGCTACTCTCATGCCTGCTTCAAATGCTAAAAAACTGTAATGAAACAACAAAGAAAAACAAGCGGTAAAATGGGGTCAGTTTTTGGTCTGAAACAAGGTCTTTTTCAAATTCGGCAGGAGCAAAAATATTCTTTTTTTCTGTCCTTTCCCAGAGTTTGTATCGGGCCTTACGTGGCAACCTTGTGGTTTATAGTAAAGTTTTAGAATTCTAGCCTGAGATTGTAGTGTCAGTATCTTATCTTTATTCCCTGGGATCCCGAATACACACTTAATGCTTTACAAACATGTGAGAATCTGTCCACCAGTGAAGTTCAGACAGGCATGACAGGGGGATTAGCCAATCAAAATATGTATCAAAATAAATATGGTTATACTGGTTACTGGTTACAAGGACAAAAAAAGAAAAGAAACATATGACAGGGGACAGAAAAACACTCAATCTCAATAGAATTAATGAGAGAAGCACAAAACTGTATTAATCTGAGGTTGGAGGAATGCCATTTCTTTTGTAAATAATGGGTGACCACTGAGCTTCGGAAATAAATAAATCTGATTAGACAATATGCCAGAGAGAACAAGACTGATAGCCCTCTGTATAAAAACCTCTAAGCAGTTTGAATTGGCCAACTATCTTTTAAAGGGGAACTCTGGCATGTTTGGAGGTGGTCGAACACTGTCAGAAGCTAAAAAAGGGCACAGATCATTGTTGCCTCAGCAGAGAACTCGCTGTGGCAGTGAGTCTGTCAAGGCGTCAAATTGCCGATGTCGTTTCTAATCCCATTTACGAGTGAATTATATTTTTTGAAAAACGCTGTGATTAAGTATTTAAATCATCACCACAATATTGTAGAGCATTTAACAACATGGATAGGCACTGGGTTGTACTTTCTAGCTTTTGCAGTCTCTCCTTCTGTTCTGACCCAAAGCTGAACTCTCGCTCTGAATTCACATGTGAATTCCTTGTTGCAGGAAAAAATACTCCAGTGCCAGCAAGTGGCTAGAGCTGCCAGAAGCAACAAGTGAGGATCGATTACTGACAGTGAAGAAGAATAGAAATTGAAAGTTGTTGAAAGAAAATGTTTCGGGAATGTTTTTGTGTGTGTGTGTGTGTTTTTCAGAAAATATAATTCACCCATAAATGGGATTAGAAACGACATCAGCAATCAAATCTTTTGGACTTTCACATGTGCAGTGGGAAATTGACAAAGGTAACTATAAGGCTACTTAGGCTACGTTGTTTTATAATGTTTCCAGACACTAATGAGTGAGCCAGGCAGAGCGTTTTGTTTCTTAGACTTGTGCCTATGTTGTAAAATGGGTTAGAAAAGTGGTGTTAAGCTTCTTCAGTGTGCAAATTGGCATTTTACGTGGAAGTGAAGAATTTGTCCTGATCACTACACTAGAGGTAAGATCTTAAGCCCGAGCCCGACCCCGACCCGACCCGAAATTTGGGTCGGGCCTAAAATGTCAATCATTGCTTCGGGTCGGGTCAGGCCGGGCTTCTTTCTCGCTGACTTTTTTTTAATAAATAAACAGTTAAATTCATGCGCAGAGCATGAGCCAGAGCCAGAGCGGCTCCTGTAACAGGAGCCGCAGAGCCAGCGCATGCTCTGCGCACATGAACGACGCCCTCTTAATAATTTTCCCCTCCGCAGGTCCGCATGAAATTTCGGGTTTGCTTCGGGCTCGGGCCTGCAAATGAAGTTAATTGGTCGGGCTCGGGTCGGGTCGGGTTTTAATATCCGCGGGTCGGGTCGGGCTGAATTTTTTAGGCCCGATCTTACCTCTACACTACACTAGTTTGTTGCCTTGACAGACTCGCTGTCAGAGCGAGATCTCCACCGAGGCAACACTGATCTGTGCCGTTTTTTGGCTTCTGACAGTATTCAACCACCTCTAGAAATAGTCTTCAAATGTGCCGGAGTTCCCCTTTAAGTAGTCTACATATAACAACTGAAACATCCTTTCGTTATTTCATTCACCTAATCAAATAGCGTCATATTACTAACTAATCATTCTGTTTTTAGTCATCCCAGTTTCTTCAATTCACCTTTTACTAGCACTGAGAGTCAATTCCCTGCAGTTGTCTGTGAATCAAATAAAGAACAGTGGAGACAAAACACAACCCTGAGGCAAACCTCTATTCTGCTGTGCATGTGACCATTCACCACAACCTCACCACAACAGTAAGGCTGATTTAGTCTGAATTACAAAAACAATGGACGCAATGGCCAAGATGTTATGTTAAAATTTTCAAGACAGTTATCCAATCAGAACGCAGAATCGGTCTCACATGAATCTCATCTCTCATTTGGGTTGCTAATTTCAGTGCTAAATCCAGTTGTTTTAAACCTAAATGGACTCTGATCTGAATCGTCACTACATAAACCCAGCAGCCAATCATGAATCAGTGCTAGTGCAGCCTCTGTAGCCTCTGTAGTGAGTGAAATCTGGAGGTCCTGAGCATTAAGGCAACCCAGGTTCAGATGTGTAATTTTTAAAACTGTTAGAGTGCAGACTTCATAAAATGTTATACTGTATATTGCTTTCTGTAGATTACGTTTACCAACCCACTCAGTAAAATACAATAGAACCCATTGTTTGTACATGCTAGTCCAATCTGGCACCCCGCTCGCCCTTTTACATTGTACAAGCCGTTTGCTATTCACGATCTCTGGGGATGCATTTGTGTTCCTATAACAGCGCGCTGTGGGCCACCTCAGACCACTCCATCCATCTCAGCGTGTGCAGCGAACTGTCATGGCCGCTGCTGACCTCCTCCTCTTCTTCATCCTCTCCGTGGTTCAATAATAAAACAGCCCGGATGAGGGATGGGCCTGTATGATGTCCAATAAAGCTGTTTAGCCATGGAGCAGTAATCAGAGCTAACAGGCGCAATGATGAATTAAAGCTGTCCACACAAAGGCATAAGAGGAGGAGGATACACGCCACCGGGATGCTCAGGGCTATAGTGCCTGAACAGTTACAACAGTGCTAATATTTGTAATAGTATTCATTAGGGTGCAGTTACAGTACAACTATCTTTCTTTATGGATAATGGATGCCAGACCAAGTTACAGGGCAGATCTGTGGAGAGGCTCACAGACAGAATGCCTGTTTTCCAGGTATTTTTGAGCTATAAAACCACCTGTGAGTAAATAAATGTAAGATAGAGATGTTTAATGTCATATTATAGAACATTCCAGGCAGATCAATGACATATCCATAGAAACAAGCAGATGGAGGATGCAACTTTAAGTAATCTCCATGCCTGTATTGCACAAATAAAAAACTGGACGTCCTTTAATTTTCTCTAGCTAAATGAAAATAAAGCTGAAGTTATTCTTTTTGGACCCCAAACTGACACCCTCACTTCTGACCTCAGGCCTCTTGCTACTAATTTGCACAGTTATGGACTCTCTTTTAAACTTTGACAAACAAATCTCAAATCTTGTAAAAACTAGCTTTATTCAACTAAGACAAATTGTCAAATTAAAACCAATCCTTACACGCAATAACTTTGAAACAACACGCCAACAGTTTGGACTACTGCAATGCACGATATTCAGGGCTCCCACAATCCTCCATCAATAGATTATTACAGTTAGTCCAAAATGCTGCCGCCAGACTGCTCACCAGTTCCAAGAAGAGAGACCATATCACACCCATCTTAGCCCAACTCCACTGGTTATCCGTAAAATACAGAATTGATTTTAAAATTTTATTATTTGTTTTTAAAGCTCTGAATGGACTCGCCCCACAATACATTTCGGGCCTCTTCCAAATTTACATCCCAACGCACAATTTGAGGGCTGAGGGCTCCAACTCCAGCAACTTTAAGTAATCTCCATGCCTGTATTGCAGAAATAAAAACCTGGATGTCCTTTAATGTTCTCCAGTTAAATGAAAATAAAACTGAAGTTATTCTTTTTGGACCTCATATTGACACCCTCACTTCTGACCTAGGGCGTCTTGCTACTAATTTGTCGAGACTTAAATCCAGGGGGGACGGGGCCTTCTCTGTGGCCGGCCCCAAACTCCGGAACGCTCTGCCCCTCCACGTCCGAACAGCCCCCACAGTGGAGTGTTTTAAGTCTCGTCTTAAGACACATTTTTATTCTTTGGCTTGTAGCAGCACCTGAGCTGGGGGCCCTCTGTGTTGTTTATGCTTTACTTAGTTTATCGGTTTCATCTATTTGTCCTACTCTGTGGTTTGTGGTTTTGCTGGCTTTACTGTGTGTGAGTGTCTATTTTTTTATTTTATTATTGTTGTTCTTGCTTTGTATTTGTGCAGCACTTTGGAAACTGTTTGTTTATAAAAATGTGCTATATAAATAAAGTGGATTGGATTGGATAATGAGTCATAAAAGTTAATTATTTAACCTTTTACAGCTAAAATCTTACCATTATGCATAAAAATAACCAACATTTTCCCACTATAGTGAAGAAAAGGTTCACACAATGAATACTGATGCCCAAAAATTATGATGCGATCTGTCAGATATTGAACATTAAGCTGAAATAGTAATTAGGCGTATAGCGACACCCTCTTGATTATTATTCATCATTCAATTGTTGTGGGCTAATGCTAATTGGTATAGGAAAAAAATACTCTGTTGTTCTAAAAACTTCCCAGAAAATAGAGACACTAAATGGATGATGAGCTGGATCAACTAATGTCTATGACGTCATCAACATGGAAAATTGTATCCAAAATGCAGGGGCAGTTTACATATAGTTTAGAGAAGAAATGCAACAGAAGAAGAAAATGCTGACTCCACATAAACACGACCAGGGTATTGAACTTGCAACCTTCTTACCGTGAGGTGACAGAGACTAACAGATGTGCCACCTCGACTGTGTGCATTTGCTGGCTCTCTTACCTTAATATCGTCTTTCCACTGGTGCTCCATCTGGAACATCTCTGCAGCCGTGGCCAGTTCCTGGGGAGTGAAAAATGACACACATTTAGAGAGGGCTGCACGAGGTGTGGAGACTACGGAGGAGTGAAGCTATAGAAAAGTGAAGAGGGAAGTTTTACTACATAAAGTGTGAATTTGTACAATATATCAGCTCATGTATGGGACTAAAAGTTGTGTTATATTATGGAGGCAGAAAGAGCTACATAGACCAGGACCAGTGTTGTACCTGAATGCATTCATATTTTGGGCGAACGTGAACTGAACGCACTGTTACTGCCTGATAAACAAACTGTGAATGTGTTCATTCTGGTGTCTGAACAGCATGAGCTTCTATTTGACTTCGTTCAATAGAGTGACAGATTTCTTTAGTGTACCACGCAAAAACCGGCTAAACACACCGGAAAGAGCCCTTAATATTTAGCGGAAAAATATTCAGTCTGGCAACACTAGCCTCCAGTGTCGCACCGACGCTTGCGTCATTGAACCAAGACAAAACCAAAAAGAACATAGATATATCAGACTACGTCACTGCGCTCCACTTCGCATGTCTCCTGCAGAAAGAGCCACTGTCCTGTTTGGTATCATGTCAGTATCTCGTAGGATTTCAGCAGATTTCAGACTCTCCTGGGGGCGGGACTAGGTGTATTGGTCAGGTATGAGTGGATGTTCGGCTACTGAAGTTTCAGACATTTTTTCTTGTCATTTACACACTCACCTGATTTATCGCATATGGGCCATTAACATGTATCCCACTCACTAATGTTCATTTAGCATTATAACTGTTTTAGTGCCAACAACAGCGCCAACTAGTGTTGTAACTTCATGTCAACTGTGCTGCGGTGCTTTCGGCACTCAGGCTGTGCTCAGCTGCAGCCGCTACGAGTGTGGACTGAAGCAACAACAGGGAAATACTGTTCCCTAAATGCTCATGTGAACCCTGGCTGGATAAGGATTCAGAGTTTGATATGAAGATGAAATTTAACGCATAGTTTCATTGTTAAAACTGATAAAATATTGTCATTCTGTACAGGCTTTAGCAATGATATTGAAAAGTAATAGCTTGCAGCAACGTATTGAAAAAAAAAAGAATGATGAACTATTCATTTTGAAATTTGAGTTCATGTAGAAAATGAACTTTCCCAACACTGACCATGACCCTTTGCTTTGTTTCCACATTAAAACACCTTTAGTTGTTTATGTTTTTTTTTTTTTTAATCAGAAATATATCACATAGTTAGCTTGATCACATCAAAGTATCAATTCTAAATACATAAAACATGAATATGAATGTCTTATGCAAACTGTCACTTCCATCCCAGGGATATTAAACCATATCTTGACAGAATAAAAAACATAAAACCCTGTAAAATAGGACGTTCTTTTAGCACAGTATGACTTTACAGTCCCACATTGTAAAAAGACATCTCAAAAGAAAATATGTCGTTGAAAATAATCTTTGTTTTCTCGTATCTGTCAGAAAGTCCAGCACTGGCCAGGGGCAGTTCTGAGGCTGTATCCTGAAAGCAGATCAGGGAACACTACACCCTCCTTTACAACCCCGTTCACCTGTAGCACTAAAGTATGTTGAGAATGTTTCAAAACTTGGTGTACTTAAAGCAAATGTACTCTGGCCATAGTTTACATACTCAATGATTCTACAGTAATTTTAGTATCGTGAAAAGTCCCATATAATGCACAACTTAGTCACCTTTTGGAGGTTTTTATAGTTTATTTTAACAGACGTGTTTCATTCAGGCCTGGTTGAGTAAATCTCCAGAGCACTTCAGAAATCTATACAACATTAAGGAGGGGGTATTATGCAAAATCAACTTTTTGGAGATTTCTGCCAGGTTCTAACATTGTTCCTTGATCAAAAACAACTCTGAAGTGATTTTATACGTCATCCATGCATGTGTGAGTGTGAGTAATCTTCCAGGCCTTATTCGAACTCTCCTTGTGATTAGCTGTAAGATTCTGTCTACGGCACAGCTCAAAAGCCTACGTGATCCATGCTCCCACACAACAATTCTCCATAAATATACCAAAGCACGATACAAAACAATACAATACAACTTGACAAACCTGATGCGACGTGCTGTAGTTTCATTAGAGGGATCATAATATAAAATAAGATAATCCTTTACTGTATAAATTTGTCTTGGGACAGGGAGTCACAGCTTCAACACAAATACAAGACAACACAACAACATCAGCACCACACACACATCAATCACTGAACAGAAATAATGGACCAAATATGACCACGGGTGATACAGGACCTTTAAGATCTTCACAATCTTGTATCTATTTTCCCTAAGCCTATGTGCTGTTTTAATTGCACATTCCTTAAGCCTATGAGGAGTTTTGACTGCACATTTCCTAAGCCTATGTGCTGTTTTGATTGCACATTCCTTTAAGCCTATATGGAGTTTTGATTGCAAACTTCCTATGCCTATGTTTTGTTTTAATTCCACATTCCCTTGCCTATGTGTTGTTTTGATTGCACATTCCCTAAGCCTATGTGCTGTTTTAATTGCACATTCCCTGGCCTATGTGCAGTTTTGATCGCACATTTCCTAACCCTATGTGTTGTTTTCATTGCACACTTTGTAAGCCTATGTTCTATTTTGATTGCACATTCTCTAAGCCTATGTGTTGTTTTGATTGCACATTCTCTAAGCCTATGTGTTGTTTTGATTGCACATTCTCTAAGCCTATGTGCTGTTTTGATTGCACATTCCCCAACCCTACATGCAGTTTTGATTGCACATTCCCTAGCCTACTAGATGCACAAGATGGGAGACTGAATTAGCACAGGGTCAGGAGGGTTCATCACCTGGTTCTCTCCATGGAGATATAGAAAACTCATGTTGCTGAGTAACTGCAACATGGATATATATTTTTGGTTTATGGTTTATTTTGAGATATAGTACACAGAATCATATGTACAGACATGCATTCGCCAAATACAAGAAACAAAAAGAAAGAAGAGAAAAATAAATAAAAATAAGAAATATAAACAAGGATGATCAAATTTGTTTACATGCATGCCCGAAAAGTAGTGGGGAGATGTAAAAAAAAAAAAGTATTAAATTCCACCCCTTCCACCTCCATTAGAAATGGACCTTTTTCACTTCCTGTTCTTCTCTTTGAATAGGACTTACCCAAGCAACTTTACAGACCAACGTCATCGTACATATTTAAATTATACTGTACTGATCAACCACAGCAAACATTAGATAGTTCCTTTCCAGCAATAACAATAAGTATCTCAAAAAGAATTTTTAATGCCATACCAGGACATTCCGGACTTTCCATGGAGATCGGTAGTTGGCGGACCCTCCGCAGTGAACCTTTAAACTTATTTTTACATCTTTGTACAAGCCTTTCTGTTTGTTCCATTACAATGATATTCGATAGATGTCCACAGCACACACCAGACACTGCACCCGGATCCCTTTATGAAATCACCCTGCCCATTCAGAGGTCTCAGCCCCACCAGATCCGCAGCAAGCCCCCATCTGCCGCGCAGTCTAAATACAGCCCCGACCCAAGCTAACGTCATCACATGCGTCCAAGGCTGCGGGTCCTGGCATCGACTCCAGGCCTGGTCCCCCCTCTTTTTCTCTCTCCCCTCCCCTCCACTGGCTGTCACGACGAAATATACAGCCCCCATCAGCGCTAACCATGAGTGTAGCATCAACAGCAACAGAAGCAGATGCTAGGCTTAATGGATTTGTGAGTGATGGTGGACTAGCGTGCGTCATGCTTTGTAAGGTTGAGTGTTGTCACGACACGAAAATTTCAAACTTGATTTAGAAAAGGAATAGACTTGATACTAAATACTGATTCTGAAACTGTGATTATAAAGAAAACTTATTTAGACAATAGAATGTGATTTCTAACATTAAATCATCGTACTTTCTTTTGTATTACCATGTGTCGTATCTCTAAGTAATCCCTCAGATGCCCAGGTAGGTTCCACAGTGGTCCATGGGCGTATACTATGGTCTTAGAATGTTTTCACACTTGGTCCTCTTTAAGTGAACCGAACTCAGTCCTCTGTAAGTGGACCAAAAAGTGAACCAACAGAAAACGAACTCAGTTAATTTTGTGTTCACATTGTGAATTTATTAAAGATGGCTGGGTTCTCTTTCTGGTCCACTTGAGCTGTCACACCTCGTCCAGGTTTTGCAGTCTTGATCTTTATTTTTTGTATTTGTATTTGTGTTGGCATCGACCAGAACAACAACCACTAAACCAGGTCTCAACCAGGTCTAAACAAGGTATAAACAAGGTATAAAACCATGACTAAAACAGGACCGTGTCTCCTCCTGTACGAAGCACCCCCTCTTCCCGATCAGCGAAATATTGTCGCAAATAAAACAGGTCCGGGGAGCAAAAAGCAGTTGGGGTCCACTGGGTTACAAAACATTGAAAAAGACGAAGAGAAACCGGTGCACTTTGTGTTCACAATGCGCAGATTAGGCAAACCATACCGAGGACTTTTTAGCGAACCATACTGAGACCATCCTGAGAAAGGTTTCAGTACGGTTCGCTTCAGAGGGGTCATCGGACTGAGTTTGTTTAAAGGGCCCCCTTATACTTCTGACACAGCTCAAGATCATTTTAAGGCTATTCAGGAAAGATTCATTTCTGCCCGGTGATTGTGACTTTTTAGTATCAATACCCACTCAAATGAATTTCTAATTTTTGTATCCGTCTCTGATTTGTGATAGTAATAGTAGTAGCCTTTATTTGTCAATTCCTTCACATGTACAAGACATACAAAGCAATCGAAATTGGACCTGTCACCCCGTCCGTACATTACAACATACAAAGGGAACAATATTACATGGGGAAGACAACACGGACCGGACAGGAAGGCAGGTAGCAGATACAAATAAACAAAAAAAACAGCATCACATGTGGACAGGGGGAGGGAAAAAAAGAGGACCGCCCCAGACCACGCCCCAGTATCAGGATATCGTTTGGAGTACACAAATAAAAAAAAACCTACCTGATACTTTTGAAACGTTAATAAGGTTTGGAAGAGACAAGGGGAAGAAATGGTAAATGGAGTATTTCAGATGGCAAGTTCAGGGCAAAGTGCAAAGATCATCCTCATCTACAAATCTGATACTTGCTGATGTGTGGCTAGAAATAATTTTATGTCGACAAAAAATGTATTTGTAGTAGCGTTACTTCAAAATAATATAAAAGCAGAAGCACAAAGTTGAGAAAATTATACTATATGTAAATAACAGCAAGTGTGAGAGCAATTGTCTGAACATAAGATGTGTTTTATAATTTTAGTTAACTTGTTGTTAACTTGAAAACTACCACTACATGGCATCACAAGGTTGAACAGGGGATTCTGAGCTTTAGAGATATACATAGACAAATGATGCAGCATTACTCAAACAAAAAACTACTCCAGGTATGTTTTTAAGGAGGTAACATGGCTTAAAGCTCACAAGAGTCCATTTAGTGTAACATAGGACGTTCATTGCCACTATGGAAGATTGCAGGCAATTCCAAGCAATAACTCAAGAAATGTATTTGCTATTAGTGCAGAGGGCTCTCAGGAAGTAAACATAGGTAAAAAGTGCATTTCGGAAAACATAACATCAGCATTAACAATTTCATATCCATGGAGACAAGCAGAAAAAGTTCCACCGCGCATCATTAAGGGATGGACTGCTGTAGTATAATAAATGATATGGTACAGCTGGGAAAATGTGATTTTAAATGGTGGATAAATCATGATATTTTGTGATTTGCAGTCATTATAACATCTAACATTCTGCACATTCACTCCACACAAGAGTGGCATGCAGATGTGTGTTCACAAATGACTCTTGATCTCACAGCAAAAACACTTCTTAAGGAGCAGAGCACAGACACACAGACAGAGGCAGTGTTAAAAATTCATGACCGAATGAGAGGGGCTTCTCCGGGGGATACGCGGGGCTCCGGAGTGTGTGTGTGTGTGTGTGTGTGTGCGGGGGGAGGGTAGAAGGGTGGCTGGGGACTATCTCTATGTGTGCATTTATCACATTGTGGTAAAAATCTGTGCACAAACTCATATCACGAGGAAGTACCTCCTTTACGTGGACAAAATCATGTCTCTGTATCATACATCCTTTATTATTCGACTAACAACATGGTTTAAAGCAGAACTAAGTAACATTCTTACCTCATTAAACATCTTTGTAAGGCCCTGTGGTGTTTAAATACATATTTCCGAGGAGTTTGAAGTGTCCATTGCAAGGGCGTAGGGTTGGTCTCAGCTTTGGTAGGGACATTACCCCACCCCCCATGAACAATTAGGCAAGATTATAACACGTTTGCAATTAATAGGTTTGCATTGTGTTACAGCTCGATAACATCAACCTGTTGTGGGCACAATACTTACTCCCTTGGTGGTGAAATAACTTCTTATATCCTGTTTTTTTGGGTGGTGGCATGATTGTTTTGCCTGATTCATCAGCCGGTTTTGCTACTTCATGGTCGCTCTTTGCTGGAGAGAAATTAAATTGAGCGGACAACGGAGGCACTAATGTGGGAAGCACAGCGGAACCTGCGCTTCCCCAGTTTACCTGGCGGCACCTGCGGCCAATGAACAGTGGCATAACCCTGTTGTCCTATCACTGAATACATCTCAGAACATCTAATAAACAAAATGTGAACTAAATGGAATACATTTATATACTGGCAAATACTGGGATTATTTTGTCTTCCCACATGACATGTCCCCACCGTCCCTGTGCAAATCTATGCCCTTGGTCCATTGTCTGCTGGCTCTTTGCCGAAAACCAGGGATGTACCAATCCAACTTTATCAGTTCCAATACCAAAGTCAGTACTATGGTTTTAAATACCTGCCGATATAAACCAAAACTGTGTAGACTTAGAACAGGATTTTGTTTCCTTTAAACAAAAAGTGCATAATATAAAAAAATATATATATATATCCAAATTCTTTTCAAGTCTAATGAGCTGTTTTGGGCATGAAAAACAAAACAAAACATGGGCCCTTTAATGTGCAAATTAGTCCTGTTTTGCTGAAAAAATGTGTTTAATGAAAGTCAGTTTGTATTTGTGTTTGTGTCTGCTATATAGTTATAATCTATGACCCCTGTGGATCATTATGTTATAATTTGGACATTTTAAATCGCAATATTGCTCTAAGGTGACACCATCACGACAAAAAGCTGCACAGTTGTTCACAGTTTTCATTTGTGCTAAAATGGCTACGCAATGCTGTCAGATCCTACGCATATCACAAATTAACTAAATAAAATTGGAGAATGAAGTCACAGTGGACGTGTACCAGGGACAGTTAAAGCAGGGGTAGATCAGCGCAATGGCATCTTCAATATCTATCACTCATGAGCAGATAAATGAGAAGTAGAACCAACTATAACACGATTCAAAGGTTTGAAAAGTCGATTTAGCATAATAGGCCTGCTTTAAAGGTGCAGGTTAAAGGAACAAGTTACCCTTTCATCTCCCCTTAACCGCACTTGTTCCTGACTGACAGCCAAACACCATCACATAACAGTTGATTAGGGCTTCACTGCCGCTGCTGCTGCTGCCTGGGCGCCATGCGGGTCAATTGATTAGAAGTTAGCAGCAGAAGCCGAGATTTCAAATGCTTTGCTAACTCACTCCCCCCCAACAGCCTACATCATTAGTCTGGCCTGCTCGTGCTCATTGTGGTTACAGCCGTAGACCGCTTCCCTGACAGTAATGAGTCCACTTCGTCACTGCGGAGACCACTGGGGACCTGGGGGTTGGTGTGGAAGTGGACGCACACATAAGGGGCGAAAGACTGATGCAAAGATTTCAGGCGATTGGGAGTTCCAACTTGTACAAGGGGATGTGAAGAATAGATATGAAAAAATGTTGGGGATTTGCAATAGGCGACCATTTTTTGTTCAAACTGGGTGGTCTTTAATGGCCATGTACTCATTTTTTTTACATGTATTTGAGCAAAATTTGTCATGTTCATACAATACATATACTGTACATGATATAAGCAGCAGTCAAATATATCGATGGTGAGCATTAGGGTGGTCCATCAAAGCATGGGGGAAAAAATTAAGTTTCAGATTACCTTAATTAAAACTCTGCATTAGGTTTTAGCATTCAAAATGTGATTTAGGAAGAAATCTGGAAGAAAAAGCTGATATTTTAGAGGTTGCTAAAGCTGCATGAAGTTTCTTGGAAAAAGCTCCTGCAAATAATTTAGTATTTCTTAAGAAGCTGTCACAGTATGAAAATTCAGTTGCCTTCACAACTTTCAGCTGACATTTTTGGTTCTTGAGTGACGAAATGGTTGGCCTGGCATTTTTCATCTCCAGTGTGGCAGAAAAACAGAAGAATCTGATGGTTCACAATATTATGGAAAAGGAAGGTTCAGATGTTCCACCAAAGTGATGCCCTTAATCAAGCAGATTATGAAGAGAAGCAGATCAGAGATTTTGTCACCACCACCATGATGTGTTTCTTTCAAGCTCTTTATCTGCCAAAAACATTTTTAATAATTTCCCCAGCTGATGATGCGCTGATGATGCAGTCTTTCAGAAAGCTGCTAAAATTGTGCTTTCCAGGAAAGTTGTCAGTGATGTTGCTGAAAGGGGGTGAAGCTTATTCAAGATTTTAACTGCAACCTAACAAAGAATGAAGATCAGAAACAGTATCTACTGTAAGTAGTATGTCTTTTATGATACCCACATAGCCACAATGGTTGCTGGACTTTCGAAGTAACTTTTTATTGACTTTATAGGTTTTCTTAGCAACTTTTATGCAAGTTTCAGTTTGTCTTTAGAGAATTAAATGACACATTACTCAAATACACCTTATTTATTTGGCTCGCCATGTTATAGTGTAGTAGCCAGGCTGGTGCCACCTGGTGCCTCCGCTCAATTTGATTTCTCTCCAGCGACTAGGTCAGGGATCACAGTTGTAGTTGACGCACCGGCCAATCAGAGAGGCAGTGTTCACCAGAACCAACCTGAGTTGTGATTGCAGACTGCATACGCCATGTGCACACGACCAAATAGCAATTGGTTAAATAAAAAAAGTACCCGCCTACCGTCAAGCAAACAAATCCTAATAGGAATTCTTATAATTGCCCTATAAGTATAGGCCTTATAAGGCAATTTTCAAGTGTCCTGAGCAACCTCTAAATATGAATTTGCATAAAATTTGGACCCAAATATTTTGGCCAGATATGGAAGCAAAAGCAAAGTTCTAATCTAGAGAATCTAAAAAAATACATTTTTGGACCTAGTGTGCATATTGTCTGATAATCAGGAAGTGTGCGGTTAGCATGCAAGCAGTTGCTTTGGTCTCTGAGGGTTGTGAAAAGTGATTTTAAACTCATTACGTTGAATTAGGATGCACAGAATGCATAAGGTAGGAGTAAGTTTAGACAAACACAAACCATTTAAAATGAACTACTGTAGCTTTGATTTCACATTTTAAAACAGTAAAAATCCAGTACAATGGATTTAATGTGAACTGTTATGTCATAATGTTGTATTGTCATCAAAAACATATAGTGTTTTGTTAATGAACACAGCTAACCTGCTTGATGCCACATTTAACTGCTCTAACTGAATAGAAGACAGAAGCGTGAAGCAGTGTAAATTAGGCTAAAAACAGAAGCTGCTCACATCCACGTAGACTATCAGATCACATAATCAGCAGGTTTAGTCTTACTAATTATTATTGGTCTATGTTCGCTTCATTAGTACGTGTCTGCTTTTGTTTACTAGCAGTGAAAAACTTTAGGTCTGGGTCTGCTTTAAACTGTCTGATCACCATCACTAAACAGACTGTTGCTCATTTAGCTGTGGGTACAAGCCTCCCACAGTGTTAGCATGGTGTTAGGATCAAATCAAAACACCTCTAATTGGCTCAAACAGCGCTCTGTTTTCAACCCACGACTGAATGAAAAAGCACGGATTAGACTTTTTACACATTTGAGACAAGGGGACCGGGTTAATAATTCATTTGACTTCGTTCTGCTTTATGCAACTTTAAAAAAATATAATATTTTTGAAAGTTACAGTGGAATGTGAACAGTATGTAACTTTTTAGCCAAAAATAGATTCAAGAAAGTCACTGCTCCTTTAAGTAGCCTAACATGTATATTGCCTAATGTAATGTAAGCAATGAAAAGGTAAATAAACATTTGTGAGGAACAGATAAAATTCAGCATAAAATTGGTAGTTTAAACTCAAGCCAGAAATTACTGTTGTGTCCTTGGGCAAGACACCTCACTCACTTTGTCTATGAATGTGTGTTTGAGTGAATGAGTAGTGGTGGTTTAGAAGTAGAGATGTCTCCAAGATTTCTTGGCTTCTGATCTGATTTTTTACGGAGTGCTCTTTCCGATACCGATCTGATACTCTTTTTTTTTTTTTTTTTAGCTCCGGTAGTGGCGTCTCTGTCATGCAGGCTCGTACCTTAGCTCCAAAAAGTCCATTAGACGACGAAAGCCAGTGTTTGCTGCTGTGGCTTTGCCGTCTTGCGCTTGTAAATCTCAAACTCGTCGGGAGGATTCTTTTGTAAGTGACAAATCAAATTGGTAGCGTTAAATTGGCACTGCTGATTCCTCCGGGAGAAATTGCCAGTTTGCAGCGATTGCATGTCACTGTTTGTCTATTGTTTGTTGTAGTGAAAAGTCCCACACAGCGACATGGCGGCGTTTTGATTTACAGCTGCCGTAAAGCACATCAATGCCACAAAAACAGGTGAAACTGGATCAGTCCGATCACGTGACAGAATCCAATACTGTCCGATACAGAATCCAATACTGTCTGATACTCATAACAGAGCCGGATCAGGAGCCGATACCAATACTGAATATCGGATCGAGACATCCCTAGTTAGAAATACCCACACAGCCCCAGGGCAGCTGTGGCTATAGAAGAATCACTCTCGATATGTGAATATTGTAATGTGAAAAACACCTGACTATGGAAATCTGCTTTAGAAGAATCATTTTCATCATGTTTTTGTTTTTTGTCCCACCACCACGTTTCCATGGGGATGCTGCTTTACCTGAAATGTTCCACAGTATGTCATTAAGCTTATCTATCTCCACTGAGACAAGAAAGACAGCGGGAGGCAAAGTCAGGCATGTTTTTAAGGTGTCTTGCTTAAAGGCACTGTATCTGTTTTTACTGCGTTCAAAACATGATGTGTAAAATGATGTGGGCAGAGCAGGGATCATCCGACCCCATCCCGCAATCCCCCCCGGTTCCATAGAGACATATCTATGTCTCGCCTGCCCCAATCTTCTCTCACTCTCAGTTTACCAAAACAAGCCCAAAAGACCTGAACATTGTGAGAAGATATTGCACACTGCATATTGCTACCATGAAAATGCTCTGTGTATTTCCTGGTAATTTACAAGCAGTCATATTTGTTCTGTTGTAGTATTGCACGTGGTAATTGGTAGTTTTTGTTTTCTTTCCATGTTTCCAAGGAGATGCTGCTATGCCTGGAAGGTTCCACAGTATGTCAATAAGCTTTTCTATCTCCATGGAGACAAGAAACAGAGCACCAGGCAAAGTTAGAGGTCCGATCTGCAGAGAGGTGAGCCTGATCACAGTCAGAATACATATTCAGGCATGTTTTTAAGATGTCTTGCTTAAAGACACCATACCTGGTGTTTACTGTGTTCAGAACATGATAAACAGAACAAGTTCAATGTTCAAGTTGCACATTCCTCATCCCTCATAGACATGCATTGTTTTTTATTGCCATGGATTTTAGTAACAACAGCTAGCATGCAAACCACACATTTCCTGATCCTCAGACAATTAAACACTTTCTAAATTGATGCAGACAGTACACAGCATACTAACTGCGCCCTCAAAAGCAGCTGATACAATATATCTGTATACTGGGCCAAGAGAAACTGCTCAAACACATGTAAGTAATAACATCAGGCCATCCACCAGAAAAGCTATAGTGCAGTTTTAAATTGGTAGCCTATTACTTCTCATGGCCTCCTCCTTTACAAGTCAATTTATAGAACTGTTATTTTCTTCCTCTATATTACGAAGTATTGACCAGGTCTTGGCTAGTTACTGCTTCCTCCCGAACCGTCAATACCTAAATATCTACTATTCTATCTACTACTGCCTGACCCTACAGCTCTGATGTATGGGGCCATTATGTTGAACCATAGAGTTCACCCAATCATTTCAGACCAACTTTATCAATTCTCAGGGGTTCATTTACACAGCTCAGTTAGCCGGGCGTACACCGAGCAATTTTTGGCCCTTTTTGAGCCTATTTTTCACTCGTGCAACACATGTTTTAGCGATCAGGATGACTTTTGGGTCAATTGTGTGTTGTGATTCGTGTACAGTCATATACGTGGGGCAACGAGAACTGATTAATACCTCACGACAAGCTACGGATCGGCAATCATAAGTCGCAAGACTATCAAACCTGTTTGAAATCCAATCACATCTCGGGAGGATTTCGCACTGTTGAAGTAGTTCGTATAGTGTGAGAACATGAATCATGAGCTGTGAACTTTTAAACCCTGTACATTTGTCACACAGTTTGAGCTGTGGCTGAGTGAAATGATCAAAAATATCACAGTGTACACCCGGCTTTAGACAATAAAAGGTAAAATACTGAGACTACACATTCAAACTGGTACAAATATATACATAACATAGATGTAATTCATGTGTAGTCAAAGTAAGCAATTAGGCAATACATGTAGAAGAGGTATTTGGACTGAAGTTTTTTTTGCAATTTGTGTTAATGTTATTGTTTTGGCCGGGTTGTTCCACACTATGCCATTAAAGAGGGGGTATTTTATTTCTATGGGGAATTAACTGCTAACACATAGCATATTTAGATCACCATGTTACATTTTATTGTTTTGAATACGCTACACTGATCAAAAACAATGTATTCATGTTCAAATTTCACTTCCCTCCCTTTGCTCTCTCGTTAAGTCACTGCCCCTTCAGAGCGCCATCACAACACAATCAGTGAGCATGAAACTACAGCACATTGCATCAGGTTTGTGAAGTTGTAGAGTGTTTTTTTTTCCTCACGCTTTGTTTATGGAGAATTGTTGTGTGGAAGCATGGATGATGTAGTCTTGTGGGCTAAGCTTTGGACAGGGTCGTACAGCTAACGGCAAGAAGGGTTTGAATATAGCCTGGGAGAGAACGCTAAATTACTGAAACATGGATGGATGACATGTAAAACCTCTTGAGACATGCTTTTGATGAGGGATTCAAGAGATTTTAGCAACTTGAAATGAAGTAATTGCAAGATAGATCAGATTAAAACCATGCAGAGCAGAAACATTTCCAATGAGACAAGAAATTTTCAAATAAAATCAACATTGAGGGCAGTCTGTATTTGAGAACAGACTGAAATGTGAAGTGATAAATTAATCTGAGAATTTCATCCATTTCAGAACATGTTTGTAGAGGTCTAAACTACAGGGTTGGCAGCTGTTACACAGAAAAAGACCCTACGGAGATGATTTGTTTTTGCAAAGAACATTCATTTACCTAAATAATTTCAATTTACTAATTACAGCCATTTAAGTTGTAATTTTAACTTGCTTGTGACTGCAGCCAGAAGACATAGTAGTAAAATGATGTGGGCAGAGCAGGGATCATCCGACCCCGTCCTGCAATCCCCCCCTCCCCCCGGTTCCATAGAGACGTATCTATGTCTCGCCTGCCCCAATCTTCTCTCAGTCTACCAAAACAAGCCCAAAAAGACTTGAACATTGTGTTATAGAAGACATTGTGCACTGCGATAAGACCTTGTTTTCATATTGCTACCATGAAAATGCTCCGCGTATTTCCTGCCAATGTACGAGCAGTCATATTTGTAATGTTATGGTATTGCACGTGGTAATTTTTGGTAGTTTTTGTTTTCTTTATCTTGTTTCCATCTAATGTAAGTACAGTTTGGTTTGCATTAGCATTTTTTCATGTTATGGTGGGGCTAAAGGTTGGAGGACTAAAGGGGAGAGTCGGGAAGGGGGGTATATGATTGGTCCAACAGGAATCCACACTTCAAACTCCGCCTCTGCAGCCTGGTATTTGCCTTTGCTGAGCCTCAAGCCTTTCCCATTGCCGCCCTCACCCTCTGGAACTCTCTCCCCTTTCACATCAAAAACTCAGACTCACTAAACGCCTTCAAAAAACTGCTCAAAACACATGTTTTCCTCAGAGCCTACAGCCCGCACACAGGACTGCTCCTCATTACTGATTTGTCGGTTCTGTCCTTGTTTTGTGAAGCGTCTTTGTGTTACCGTGAAAAGCGCTATATAAAACCAATGTGTTATTATGTGTAATCGGAATCACGCGGCTGTAACCAGGGCAGTCATGTGTGATGTCATATAGTACTTGAAATCGCAGTGGTCACTGGAGGCAGCACACACAAGAAGGCTGCACGTTTACTATTAAAACACCATATACAGTTTAATAGCAAAAATAAGATGATTTAGTCCCACTTGGTTTGTCCCACTTGAAGATTCACCACTTGATGACAAAAGAGTTGGAGTCTAGGAAGTAAAAAGAAATACTGGTATAAATAAATACTGTCTGGATACAAGGACAGGACAGAACAAAACGTGCAACCAAAAATAAATGAATAAGTGAAATCCCAAAATAAACGTATGAGTCAGCATGTTTGCAGAGAGTAGAGCTATCAAAATTTGATTTGATTCATGATGTTGAAGTTATTAAATGTCAGCTAGCCAATTTTAAGACTACGTTTTCAAAGGGTCTCACTCAATCTTCTCAAACCGACAAATGAACAAGGAATGAGCCAATGCTATAAGACCAGGATCACTACTGATCAGTAGGCACCAAATACCTCTATTCTCTTGTAGCTTAGGCCTAATAATAATAGATTTGAATTATATTGCACGCAACATTTGAGAAACAAATCTCCAAGTGATCCAATTCTCAAAGTGCTAGTGTGTTTTGGATACAGCACAGTGGCTGGCTGCAAACATGCTCTGTGCTCCCTGCAGTGAGTAGCACAGGGCTACTTCTCCACAGGCTCACAGAGAGACTGCTCGAAAATGTGTGGAGAGGGAGGAGAGCTGCAGTGGAGACAGAAAACCAAAGGGACCAACCTCAGCCCTGCCTCTCATGTCAGTGATAAGCGAATAAAGAACTCCTCTAAAAGCACTGACCAAGTACTGCACAGATATATTGTAAAAGCAGCTCTTGAGGTCAAAATAGTTTGCAGCGTGCTGTGTGCATCTAATTAGAAAGCACCTTATTGTCTGATAATCAGGAAGTGTGCATTAGCATGCTAGTTGCTGTTCGCTTTACTGTCATGGCAAAACTCTGCACTGGTCTCTGAAAGTGAGGAACAACTTAGGACCACTGCAAACCATTTAAAATGAACTAGTTTTGTTTTTCACTTTTTTAAAGACAGCAAAAATCATGTTGTGTGGCTTTAAACAGATTTTTACTTTGGCTTTCAAACCATCACTGTCCATCAGATGCAATTATTGAGTTACCTGAATACTAGTTTTCACCACATAGCTTACTACACTATCTTTTTGAGTATACCTTTATTATCAATTATTATTAGTGGTGGGCCGTTATCGGCGTTAACGTGCTGCGATAATGTGAGACTCTTAACGATATAAAAAATACCGCCGTTAATCTATCTTCAAAATTGGGTTTGGAGCTGGGTCCTATAGCCTACTAAGCAAACTGATGACTTTCACCACCATGTTTTAGGGCGGATGTATACATAGCCGAATTGCACAGTAGGGGGCGAGAACGAGTTTTCCAACCTCTATACACCTGTGAATTACCCAAACGAGGCTACCAACCAACCAACCACACCAAGCCTGACATTCTGACATGGACGCAGCCACGAAGCCGCAAGGCTTGCTTCAAGGAAAATTAATTTTTAAGAAGCTTCCCGATGGCGAAATCGACAAAACTAAGCTTGTGTGTACTTTATGCAATGTGGAATTGGTTTACTGTAGGAGTTCTACCAGTCTCAAATACCATCTGAACGCAAAGCATCCCTTTGCTAATGCTTCTGATGCCGGTTCAAGCACCGATAAAACGCCGGGAAAGAGTAGCCAAACTACTTTGTTTGAATGCAACCGAGGCAAGCCTGTCAGCACAGCTTTATCAGAGAAGCTCACTAATCTTCTCGCCCGGTGGATTGCCACTCGCTCCCGACCCATTAGCATGGTTGAGGACGAAGGGCTCGAGCTTGTTCTTCAGGTGGCCACAGGTGACCCATCTTATAAACTACCTGCAAGACGAACTATCGTTCGGAGGATATATTACCAATACACCGCAGAGAAAGCCGCAAAGGACGCAAAGATGGCAGAGGCCAGGTGTGTTGCACTGACGGGGGCCCATTGGACATCCATAAACAATGACATCTACCTTGGCTTTACTGTGCACATCATCGATGCTAGCTGGGACGTCTCAAAGACTTACTTTTAGTCATTACTTAGGTATTTTGCATATTCTGAAGGAGCCATTTAAATATAGATTAATCTAGATTAATGTCAAGATTTCAGTGAGATTAATCTAGATTTTAAAAAAATCTATGCCCACCACTAATTATTATCAATTATTATTATCAATTTCTTCACATGTACAAGACACACAAAGGAATCGAAATTGGACATGTCACCCCATCCGTACATTTAAGGGGGAACTTGGGCACATTTGAAACTAAAGTGGGAAATCAACAAAGGAAAGGCTGCTTATAAAGTTGTTTTATAACGTTTCCAGACCATAAATGAGTGAGCCAGGCAGAGTGATTTGTTTGTTAGACTCGTGGCTATGTGGTAAGTTGGGTTAGAAAGTGGTGTTATGCTTCTTCAGTGTGCAAATTGGTGTTCAAGTTAAGACCTTGCGCAATTCACTACACTAGTTTGTTGCCTTGACAGACTCACTACCACGGCGAGATCTCCACCGAGGCAACACTGATCTGTGCTGTTTTTTTGGCTTCTGACAGTATTCGATCACCTCTAGCAATGGACTTTAGCTTCAAAGGTGCTGGAATTCCCCTTTAAACACATAATACAGTATTGGACAGCAAACTGCCCCCGCGACCCAGCTGGATTAAGCGGGAGAAGATGGATGGACACATAATACATGACATGTGGGTACTAGACATGGACCGGACCAAGACAGGAGCAGAGGAAGAAACAATGCAGCATAACGTGAGGATAGGGAGAGGAGGAAAAAAATAAAGAGAACCGCCCCAGACCATGCTCCTTCACTGGGACATAGTATGGTATGAGTTACACACAAAAAAAACACCCCCTCTGCGACATCAGCACAATCAAAACACAGTACAAACATTTCACAGGACCAGCAACAGGACAGGTGAGGGGTGTGGAGTTAACTCAACATAGGTGGACATAGGGGTTCAGGAGGGGCTAGGGTCTCTCTGGCCTTGGCCTTGGTGGTACCCGGCGCTTTTGGGGAGGCTAAAAGATTCGATTGTTTTGTTTTTAGAGTGAGCAGCAGCGTCCAATTTCCATCACACTGCTCTGTTTGTCCATTGGTCTCAAGGTTCCCTCTATGCAAAGCCTACACCATAACCCACAGTAAATTCAACCTGGATGAACCCCATTAGAAGCAGAGGCAGAACAAAGCAGCTCTGTGTCGACTGCCCTTGTCTGCTCCAGTCCATTGCTCCTGTCTGCTGCTCCTGTCTGCTTGGGTTTGCTGCTCCTGTCGCTGTTGCTCTCTGCTGCCCCCGTTTGCTCCTGTCCACCGCCGCTGTCTGTTCCTGTTTCCCGGAGGTGGTTCTGCGTAGGAGACAGAGCTTACCTCAGACTAAGAGGCTGCGGGGGCTCTACCACGCACTTTCACACCTCTTCATCCAGGCTGGCCCTCGTGTCTGTTACTCCTCTCTGATTCTCCTATCCGCTAATCCTGCCTGCTCCCTCGTTCAGCAGCTCCACTCTGATTCTTCTGTTACTTCTGTTTGTTGCCCCTGTCTGCTCCTCTCTGCTGCCTCTTTCTGCTGCTCCTGCCTGCTGCACCTGTCTGCTCTTGTCTACTGCCTTAATGCTTCACCAGGGAGCAGGCTGACATCGCACTATTTGTCCAAGACAGAGAAAAATGGAGGGAGCTTCCAAGTGCAGGTGTGAGGGTTTTAGTAGATGCTCAACTACAGAGAGGAGAGGAGAGCAGGAGCGTATTATAGGAGGAGAAGGGCCGGGTAAATCCTAGAGCTCCTGTTGTTTGTTTTTTTTTTAATCATACTAAAACTATCCAGCTGGTCTTGACATAATTTACTTACCGTTATGCCACAGTTAGTACATAAGGGTTAAACAATGAGCTCCATGCATTACAGTTTGGAGACATGGAGATGTGCAGCTAACACAATACAGTATAATTAAGTCAGGGATGCCAGACTTCTCTTTCCTTATTTCCTCTAGCTTCTCCTGTGGGACCTCAAGGTGTTCACAGCCCAGCACAGAGACATAGTCCCTGTGTGTCCCGGGTCTCCCCAGGGGCCCTTTCACAGTGAGATGTGCTCGAAACATCTCTCCAGGGAGGAGTGGCGGCTCTAGTCCGAGTTCCTCCCATGTGACTGAGCTCCTCACCCTATCTCTAACACACAGGAACACACAGCCATTCTTATATGCATGATGTTGTTTTTTGAGTCTGTAAAGGAAATTAAAATATTGTGTGATTATTTTTAGTGCTGTCAATCGATAAAATAAAATAAAAATTTAATTGCGAGTAATCTCATGAATGTCATAGTTAACTCGCGATTAATCGCAAATTAATCGCACATTTTTTTGTCCCCTTGAATCACCATTTTAATACTCTTTGTCCACATAGAAAAGTGGATAGGCTTTGTGCAGATTTAAAAAAAATTTTTTTTTATTGCAAACCAGAACAATCATCAGTGAGACACTTTGTGCTCTGCAACAGTGTGAGTGAAGTGTCTCTTCTGTCTTCAGTACAGTCACATAACGGGTGAAATCATGTGCTGTGACTTGAGATAGTTTTCATTACTGAGGGACGTCCAGTGAACTCCAGTTAGACTGTGTTTGTCTGACCCAACTCCCGTTGTACCCGGGGCGCTGGGACCTTTGGGCTGTGCTGTGCTCGGACGCGGTTGCCTGGAATTCTGCGTTTGCACCTGTCAGGCTGCAGCCAGGGCGTCGTCACACGGCGCTGTTTGCAGATTATGATTTTGGTCAGCATAAGGTTCTGCTGCAGTGCCCGCTCCTCCATGGGTTTGTGGATGTGGTGGCAGCGCAGGGGAGAGGGGGCGACTGGGGCCAGTTTCGGCTGTGGGACTTCTGTCGCTGTCCGTGGTCCTTGTTGCAGATTCTCCGTATGCTTTGAAGCGGACTTTGTTTCGTGTTTTCCTTGTGCTTTCGTGTGTATCATGCTTTGGCCCACCTCCTCCAAACCGAACAAATTGTTTTCCTTCCTGTTTACAACTAGATCGTGTAGTTATCACGTTAACTTGTGATAAAAATTAACGCCATTAAAACTGTTTTGAGTTAACGTGTTAATAGCGCAATATTTTTGACAGCACTAATTATTTTATTAAGAAAGCTTTGATCTTGTAACTAAAAGTCATTTGGTTGGTTAATGACGTAAAAACCCTTCAGTGTAAATGCTTCTGTTCCCTTTTGCTTGATAATCTTGTCAGAGAGTGACAAAGTGAAGTGAGTGAATATGGATGCAAATCAGATCAAGCAGTTGGCTTTCAGGTCTCTTCCTTTCCTTTGAAATATGTCTCACCTTGCATTGTTTTAACTTCACATTTGACATCCTGCTCAGAAAGGCCAATAAGAGCTTGTCACGTCTTCACTTTGAAATGTATATCCTCTGGTCATCCCAACCTATATAAACTTCCTGCTTGTATGATTCGGGGTCTAACGTCTAGGGAACATGCTGTCAGATGTTCTGTTGGACCTTATTTTTTGCAAGAAATAAATTTGTTGTCTTTGCTTCAACATTCATCAGCGTCTACAAACAGAGTCTTTTTCCATGACAATTTATCAGCCAAAGCTTATAAGCATGAGAGTAGGAAAAGAGATCTAAGCCAAGTCTAAACCAGGAACCGTAGGTGAGAGTAGGAACATACTGTACTGTAGATTGAACACTAAATCGAGAGTTTTGCCTTTTCAACTCAGCTTCTTCTTCACCGCAACAGTCCAATAAAACAACTGGTATTTTTGAACAATTAAAATCTGTCAAATTGAACGCCAAATGTATACGTTTAATGCAATACAATACAAAGAACATCAACAACATCTCCGTAAAGTATTTCCAGCTAAAAACATGCTACGTTTTTGCTTCATGCGAATAGGCCCAGTAATGACAGAGATATCAGCCATAAACGGCAAATTCTACGACAGAAATCTGACCTGTCAAACTAGTAGAATCTTGACCCCGACCTGTTCCAGCAATAAGAGCGGAGCCAATAGGTCTAAGTCGATGAGTACTGAGCCTGTTCATAAGCTGTATTCACCTGTGTCCCCAGGGAGGGCATCTGATTGTTTCTCACTTCACTTCCAGCACGTACTTTTCGAGCAGAAGAGTTCTTTTGGGAGCATCAACAGAAAGTCAGTTCAGTCTTTCTATTTCACTCTCAGACTAAAGATTTTGTTTTTCATCTCAAGGTTATCATTGTTTCCGTATACTTTGAAATTCTAATACCGCTCCCAAGGTGAATTTTGTGTTCGGAGCTTTTGAGGCAGCCTATGCACGGCATTTTGAGAACTTTTTCCGGTTTAATAGATATATATGCTGTTTTAAAAGGTGCACTATGAAGCTTTTTGGCTGGGGGTCTCTCACCTGCTTGTTTCTATTCATTGTTCTGCCTCGAATGTCCCAGTATGAATAAATGTAAGGTAGAGCTGTTAAATGTCAATAACAGCTGGTTTTATAGCTCAAAAATACCTAGAAAAACATGCAATTTAACAGTGAAACATTCTAGACAACACAATAACATCTAATCTGACAGACCCTCCATGAGAAAAGTTACCCAGTGCACCTTTAAATTATGAACTGCTATTGCAACTGTCCTAATTTTTCGTCATTCTGAAACTCATGGATAGATTGTGTTAATAAAACAGAACTGTGGAAAACCTAAAAACTGCTTTTGTTTTAAGGACATTTGATGCTGCAAGTTAAAGTAACTGTGTCGACAGAATTTAATTATATATAAAAAATAAAAACATAAAATTTTTCATCATAATGTTACGTAAAATAAACTGTTTAATACATTACTAAATACTGAATACTAATAAAATGCAACACTAAATACAATAATAAATGAGTGCTGTCAAACGATTAATTATTTTAATCAGATTAATCACACTTTAGAAATTTGATTAATCACGATTAATTGCAGTTAATTATTCTTCAAAAAAAGGCAAGACAAAAATGCAATTTATTATCAGTAAGTTATATTACAGATAGACCTGATCACTGACCTAATAACCTGCGCCGCCTTTCAGGTCACCATCGCGCTTTCCATAGAGGCACATGTGCGTTCAAAATAAAATGTGTGATTAATCTGCACTAAGAAAAAACATTAGTGTGATATTTTTTGTGATTCATTGCATGCATTAACACATTAACATGAACAGCCCTATAATAAATACAAACACTCAATTAAATACTGTCCCACTTTAACTGTAGGCTTTTAAATGTATGTTTTAATCATACTTAATTTGTTTGTGCTATTGTAAGGTGACCTTAGGTGTAAATGTATTATTATTATTATTATTATTATTATTATTATTATTAAATATGCATATTCTGCATGATTTGGTCACATTTCATCAACATGAAACATTTATGTTCATGTTGTGAGAAAATAATGTGCAGAAGGGACTGAATAAGTTTCACATCCTAAGCATAATTTTATTGCACGCAACCACTTTCTATTTTTTTTTATGCAAATCCAGCTACCTTTTTTTTCAGTGTGTGAAGGTTTTATTGTTTTTCAAAGAAATATCTAAAATAAATAAAGGGATTGTCTCCACAAACGTGTTAATTATCCTATGATTTATGGCCCTATCATCTGATAACAATGGCATCTCTGAGGTTGAATAATGGGAGTAATTTCTGAGGATATTGTGGAGAAAATATTTCATTTTTATTTATTCATTTATGCTGACATGAGACCTTTGTGCCAGTTTTCGTTTGTTGTTTTGTTTGGATAGATATTACGATAAACCAAGCCAACAAATCTACAATCTGACAAAACACCTAATTTGACCTGTCATTTAGCTCAGTTTTAACTTGGGAGTATTACACTTCTATGGGGTATTTCCTGCTAACACATACCATATTTAGATCACCATGTTACCTTTTATGGTTTTGAAATCCTATTTTTGCAGAAACCAACATGAACAATTAGTTTCAGTTTCGCATTTAAGCTCTGAATCTCCCTTTGCTAAGTCACTCCCTCTTCAGAGCGCTATCACAACACAATCATCGTGCATCCCGCTAATGAAACTATTGCACGTCACATCAAGTTCGGCCAGCTTTAGTGTATTGTTTTGTATCCTGCTTTTGTATATTTATGAAAAATAGACACACAGGCTCATCCTGCTGACTGTCAGGAGGGTTCAAACAGTGCCCAGGAGAGATCACAAGATTACACAAACATGCATGGACCTGCTCACAGTAAAATGCGCCTTTTGAGATATATTTGAGCTATAAAAACACCTCTAATTATAAATGTAAGATAGATACAATTAAAAGGCCCATATTACACTATTTTCTGATCTGCTATGATGTTGTTACCTCATCGAAAACATACCTGGAGTTGTGTTTTGTTTCATTCACGCATTTTTAAAACACAAACCCTGCATATTTCGGCTGTGTTCTCTCTCATGTGGTAATAAAGCAAGTGCTCCATAGTGTTTTTAAACTCCATACACCTTCACTAGAATCATTTGGATTATTTCAGCCCTGGAATTTATACTAAAGAGTAAAATAAAGAGTTAACTCAAACATGTGAATGAAACAAAACATCTCCAGGTATGTTTTTGAGGAGGTAAGAACATTCGAACATGGCTCATGAAGCTCACAAGAGTCAAGTTTGTGTAATATAGGACCATTAATGCCATATTATCAAACATCCTAGGCAATCTTACGAATACAGTCTCCACGGAAACAAGCTGGTGCGTACCTTCATCCAGAAAAGTTCGCCCATTACACCGTTTAACTCAAACAGGCCGCAGATCTATAGAAACACACATTTAAACGCCAATTGTACAAAGTTTCCAGATCATTTCTTTTCTTAAACTTCTCCATTAGCGCTTCCTCCTCCTCCTCTGCTTTCTGCTGATTAGCCCCGATGCTAATTAGGCATTGAAATGGCGCGATCTTCTGACATGGAAACGCATTAGCCTCCTCCGACGCCCGTCTCTAAGAAGAAAATATGAAGTCTTCGCCAACGCTGCAGTCTGGATGGCTCTCATGAATCTCCCAGACACTTGTCGCGGGCCCAGCATAAGTCGAGTTAGAATTCTCCGTCTGCGGGTTGGCGCTTTTGCACTCTCTCCCTCCCACACAAACACAGGCTCGCACACACACACACACACACACACGCGCACACACAGATGGACTGTTTAACATGATCAGGTAGATTAGACTGATGGAGGTGGAGAAACATCTGCTCCCAGGACGTAGATCTGGTGGACCATAGGCATCAGAGTTCGTTAGTGGCCATATGCTTGTTGAAATGAGGCGCTCACCGTACTATGTTGGTACATTGTTTGACATATGAATAAACTTTTTAATTGGATGTTAATTGCTTGCTTGCATACATGCTACTCGGTGAGACGTGATCAAGGTTAAATGGATGTGTGTTACGGAAGAGGTCGGTGCGTTGGTTGGTCAGGAACTGCTGCTTACGAGGAAAAAAGGAAGGAATAAATATTTCACAGAAGCGAAAAACAGGATTTCGACATGATCAGAGAGCAGAACACTAAACTATTAATCTGATGTGATGTCTGACTTTTTGTAAATGCGAGGAGAATGATGAACTCCTTTGTTTCACATGCGCCCGCTAAGCATCATCTGCATTTTCTCCTCCTCCTTTGCAGATTTGGGACAAAATGCTCTGTTTTGCTTATTCATTTCATCCCAGGAGCAAAATCTGCATGGCGCCCATAACCCTGGGCTCAGACTGTACGAGGTGCAGCTCTGGTCAGTGGTCGTGGGTATTCTGTAGCATTAATAGTAGAAGGGCTCAGACCACACGCCAGGCCAACACAGGTACTGCGGTGCACCAAATCAATTCTATTTTTGCAGGAGGGCACAGCTCACCACAGCCTTTTCTTTGAATAGATAAATAATTTTTGCAAACAAATACGTGGTCTTTCGCATGCAGCCTTTAAAGGCACGACCACAACTGCCCAGCAGAGCTCCGGTCCTCATGTGAGTGTGATAGCAGTAAAACTGGTCTCACACTGAGCTGAAGCAGGACTGGATGCAGTATGAGGTAAAGCTACGATAAGAGGAACTAATCTCACAGCTTCCTCTTTTTAGCATATCCAGTGTGTCCAAACACAAATATACCCCTTAATGTATATTGTATCTCAACAATACTTTGGCCCATACTGCATAAAAAGTACAAATATCATATTGAATCTTATCTGTCTACTATATGTTATTTGTATCTTATATACTTTGGTAAAGCAGTGTATAAATGAAGTCCTTATGTTTAGTGCATTGCTGCCTGGTGCACGCACAAACAGAAGGAGAGGTTATATAGAGCTTATTCCTCCAGAGCAAACGGGGAGAGAAGAGTGTGACTGTTCCACACCTGGAGACGCCATTAAACAGCCATAATACACTCAAGCAGCTTTCTACTACACTATAAAACAGTCTAATGTGTGCTTAAGAGACGCAGGTTCAGTGCGGGAGCAGGACTGATGAAATATTTATCTTTAAATGAGACATGGAACCATTTTGAAGCTCAATATTTATAATGGGTACCTTTCATTTTCACTGTTGGAAACTTTTTTGTATTTTTTGTGTTACACGTGGGATTAGGCGATATGGCCATAAAAGCGTTATATTGTGCTATATTGTGCGTGTAATTCTCTATTTAAAGGGGCACTGTGTAACTTTTCCGATGGAGGGTCCACTACATATGATGATGTGTTATTGTACTTATTTATCTCCATGGAGACAAGCAAGGCGATGCCACAAGGCCAAGTTACCGGTCAGATCTGTGACAAGCAGGTGGCAGACCCTCCACTAGAAAAGTTACACAATGCACCTTTAATGCAGCTCTCAATAGACATTCTTCTCACCTATGGATAGATGGAGAGATATTAGCAACTTTTTCTGACACTCTTAACAGAAAGATGCAGTTGCAATGAGTGTGATTTGATGGCAGACTTTACCTATGGCGCCACAAAGCTGGAAATTCAAAATCACATGTTTTTTTATGGGACTTAGAAGGAGCGGAGTTACATAGTGAAAAATTAGGACGCTCAGAATACATGAAGTAAGTGAGGAATAACTTTGGACCACTGCAAACTATTCCAAATGAAGTAGTTCTGTTTTTCACAATTTAAGAATAAGTATAAATCAGGTACATCACCTTTAAATAATAGATTGGAAAGATTGGTGTATTAGGTGCTACATTAAAGGGGCCATATTACTCTATTTTCTGATTTTCTGTAATGTTTCCTCATGAAAAACATACCTGGAGTTGTGTTTTGTTTCATTCATACATTTTTATCGCACAAATCCTGCATATTTAGGCTGAGTTCTTGATTTTAGACCTGGAATTTCCCATCTCTACTGAACAAAAGGTTAAAAACTACCACTACATGACATCACAAGGTGGAACAGGGCATTTTGAGCTTTGGAGATGCAGACAGGATTACTCAAACATGTGTGAATGAAACAAAACTGCCCTACAAAGGAAGGACGGGTAACATCATGTTTGGTCAAAAATGAGTTAATGTCATTTTGGAGGTATTTGTGAATAAATATCATGAAAAATACTGAGCTCAAAATTGACTTTGACCCTTATGAGGCAGTTACTGTGCTCCGTGTTTGTATCATGTGCCAAAAATGAGGAGTTGTTGTTTTGTGTGTGATTCAGTTAATACATTTTATTTTCGCCTCCTTTTTGTTGCGGCCTTGGTACAGGATCTTAACACATTAAATAAATAAACCTTTGTATACAGTTATACTGAAATTACCTTTAATGTGAATGTACTTTGTGTATTTATTCACACTGCAAAGTTACTCGTCTGTCAAACTTTGAAATCCAAAGGTCTTCTGTACCATTTAAAATAAACTCCATGTTGACTAGACCTTGGTTAGGTGTTTTTATGATGGGTGGAAGTGGTGAAGATCAAGAAAATAATGATCATGTCATTTACTGCCTTTTGCCTTTGCATGACTCCTTATTTTTGGCACATGATACAAAGGCAGAGTAGAGTAATAAGGATCAAAGGTCCATTTTGAGCTCAATAGTTTTCCCATGCAAATATTTCTTCATTATAGCAACTAGTTGTCAAATTTTGGGAGCTTTTATCTATTATCTAATACTTTTGTCTGGACAAACTTTGAAGTCATTTTTCTCAGTTTCACACTCTGGCGAGTTAAGGTCTTTTGCCTTTGTAGGGCAGAAAACATGACTCCAGATTTGTTTTTGATGAGGAAACAACATCAGAACATGGCTTAAAGCGTCAATTTAGCAGAATATGGATAATGATCAATGTAGAATAGTGTTTCGAAAAGCTAGGAATCCATAAGGACTTAAAAAAACACTAAGTATTACATAAACTAGTAACGTCAAATATCTGAATCCTTGTGTTGAGCTATTACACAATCCCATATGACAAAACAAATGCTGCTAAATCTAAATGACAAATGCATTATAAGCCAGACCCGGGGGAAGTCTGCACAGTTAAATATAGCTGTCCAACCCACACAAGCTGTGAAACCTGTCAGTGCGCAGCCATCAACTGTCTCAGATAAGCCATTTTAAACTCACAACAGTGTTTTAGCTATGCCCAAGTCAATAAAAGAGCTGTTAGCATATTTACAAGGCCCTCTCCGCCACCTGTGCCCCGTGTAGTTAAGGGCACGACGCTCAGAATGGAAAATCATTTGGGGAACGAGTGCAGAACTACTGTGTTTTGATTAATGGATTTTTCAAGCAGCAATGGAGGTAAAAAGTGTGGCATAAATAAACAGTGGCGTGTTTTTGCTCATTTCAGATACCCATAAAAAGTCTTGCCTGCTTAATTCAGAATGGTATCTCTGTATTTTTATAGATGGATATCAGTCTGGTCCTTACGCCTGGACAGACATCGTCCAATCAGATTTGCTTATTTCGGTGATGTGGTGGTAGATTGTAACAACGTACAAGTAGTAAAGTACTGTACTTATGTATAAGGGTCAATGACATGACGCCTAAATTTTCTGTCCAGTTGCAATTTCCTCAGTTAAAAGGGTTCAAATTTCATAATAATTCACCACATTTCTGTAGCACCTCTGACCTCCATAGAACCAAATCATTTTTGTCAGAAACCATTAGTTATTCTCCATGTTTTTTGTACTTAAAGTGTTAAAATGTCATGTGGTGCGACTAATCTGACACTGTAAATATTTGAAAGAGTTCAACAGAAGTTGAAAATTAACGTCACTGACCCATACATTTTAGGTATCTGTACTTTACTCACTTATCCTGGATCCTTTTTATTTTTACTTTACTACATCTGAGAGAGGATATCTGTACTTTCCACTACACTACATTTTTTAACTGGACTAAAAACTAAAAAAGTACTTTTCGTATGATTTAAGGGGTTATTTTTTGTTTGTGGTAACATCCTGACTAAAGGTTTTGAGTTCAAGCTTTGGTTTTCAGCAAACAAAATAAATATAGAAAATTCACAAGAAAAACTTTGTCTATTTTTTATGCCTTCAAGTTTATTTAGCATGGAAATAGCCCTAGCATGTCTGTTACCTAGCCCTTGAGATTAACATGGTAATTACTGTAGTATCATAATATAGTATTGTATAGAGGGACAGAGGACCTCATTTTCCAGCATGCACATTTATACTATACTCCATACAACTGTACAACACCTCACCTTATGTCATGGAGAGCCCTCTGTACTGTCATCATATCATCTTTGCACTTTCTCCTTACGACCTCTTGTATGTGCTCAGATATATTTGTATTATTATATTTCTATATCTTATTTTACTTGTACGCACACATTTATATAATTATACCTTATCTGACACCAGTCTCTTGCTATGTTTGCGTATTTAGAATGTATTATGACCATTTATATTTTTAGTCTTTGTTTTTATAATATATTGTGATTGTGTATGAGCTTCTGTGTCCAAATATTTTTTGTGGATCACTAAAGTTTGTCGAAAGTCGAAGTCTTGACACTCCCATCTGTAAAATGGAGGAAAATTCGGTGCTTGTTAATGCTTTGGTCTTTATCTCTGTGAAACTCATGGAGAAAAAAACAGCTTTAAAATGACCATTATACATCCAAGACCAACGATAAAACTAGTGCTGTCAAAAATATTGCGCTATTAATGAGTTAACGAATTTAACAGCTTTTTTTTTTTACCACCAAATTTTTTTTCATAAATTGTAGCCACTGCAAGTAACTTTAGATAAACTACAGGATCTGGCTGTAAAAAGGAAGCAAAACAATTTGTACAAAACTGAGAAGCCCTGTTAGATGTGCTGATGTTATTTGTTATTCATACAAGGAAAACACAAAATAAAGTTCACTCCAAAACATATCTGCGCTTACCTTCGATAAGGACTGTGACAAAAACTGGCTCTTATTATTGCTCTCGGCTGTTTTTTATAACCATAAACTCACGGAGGAGCGTATCGCAGCAGGACTGATATCTTAGTATTTAATAGATCCCGCTGGACTTATTTTCTCCACTAAAAGTGTTAGGTCTGCTGCGTGACATGTAAACAAACTGCGCCGTGTGATGACGTCATGGCTCTTAGTACAGCAACGCTGGAGCGACGAACACGGTCACAAACACAAAAACATTTGCCCAAAGCCCATCCACTTTTTATGTTGATAGGAGTATTAAAATGATTATTCCAGGGACAAAAATGTGTGATTAATTTAAGCTGACGTTCATGAGATTAATCACGACTAAATATCTGAATCAGGACTAAATAAAACCCTTTTATTTTGCTTGCTCTCTCTGTATCCAGGTGACGGCTCATATCAACTGAAATGACCCGTTCCTACCGTTACATAACCTAATATTTCTGAAAGCTCATTAGGCCTTTCCTCCTGAAGTCCTCTCCCTCCTCCGCCACGGCCCGTCACAGGTTGTAAACAGGCCGGACTCGTGCGCAGTGTAAAAAGTCAATATTTGTCCCGGGTTGTGTGTGTGATCATAACATCAGCCACACGCCCTCCGCCTTTTGGGCCTGTTCAGTTTGCCTTCAGCGCCAACTGTTGTCTCATAACACTGCACATGAATAATGAAAGGGTAATTACTGCCTATAGACAGATACAGAGAGAGGGGGAGGGAGAGAAGAGGGGGTGTACGAGAGAGAGGAGAGTGAGAGGGATAGAGAGAGAGGGAGGAAGAGAAAGGATGATGGGGGAAAAGACTGAAGGAGAGAAAGATGGGGTGCAAGTGAGAGGAAAGTGAGATGGAGGGAGAGAGGGAAGGAGAGAAGGGGGGCAAGAGAGAGGAGAGTGAGCTGGAGGGGGAGAGGGATAGAGCGAGAGAGAGGGAGGGAGAGAGAGAAGGGAGAGAAAGGAAGATGGAGGGAGAGATTAAAGGTAGAGGGGGTGCAAGAGAGAGGAAAGTAAGAGAGAGAGATGAGTGATAGAGAGGGAGAGGGAGGGAGATGGAGAAATGGAGATGGAGGGAGAGAGGGAAGGAGAGGAGGTGGGTGCAAGAGAGAGTGAGATGGATGGAGAGAGAGCAAGAGGGATTGAGAGAAGGGAGATGGAAGAACAGAGAGAAGGAGAGAAGGGGGTGCAAGAGAGTAGAGTGAGAGGAAGATGGAGGGAGAAATGATAGAGAGAGAGAGAGAGAGCGAGGGAGGGAGAGAGAGAAGGGAGAGAAAGGGAGATGGACGGAAGGAGACAAGGGGGTGCAAGAGGGAGAGAGATGGAGGGATAGAGAGATAGATAGAGAGTGAGAGGGAGCGAGAGAAAGGGAGATGGAGGGAGAGAGGGAAGGAGAGAAGGGGGGTGCAAGAGAGAGGACAGTGAGATGGAGGGAGAGAGGCAGAGAGAGGAGGACCAAGAGAGAGGAGAGCAAGAGGGAGAGCGGGATGGGGGAGAAGGAAGAGAAAGGAAGATGAGATTGATGGAGAAAAAGAGGGAGGTGCAAGAGAGAGGAAAGTGAGAGGGAGATGGAGGAAGAGAGGGATAGAGAGGGAGATGGAAGGAGACAGAAGGAGGTGCAAAAGAGAGGAGATAGAGAGGGGGAAGGCTAAAAAATGGAGATGGACGGAGAGAAGGAAGGAGATAAGGACCTCCCCTTATCTCCTTACCTAGAGAGGAGAGTGAGATGGAGGGAGAGAAAAAGGGGAGGGAAAGGGAGATGGAGGGAGAGATGGAAGGAGAGAAAGGGGTTGCAAGAGAAAAGAGAGATAGAGAAAGGGAAGGAGATGGAGAGTAGTTAAAGCTAAGCAGAGACATAAACAGATGTCATGGAGCTGAACTTGTGGCTTGTTTAAAACTGAACACTGTATGTAAAATGTGCATCTTCTGACCTTTATTTAAAATAGAGCTGATACGGAATAACACTTTTTATACTTTTTAATCCTTTACCTTGTCGATCACGCACTGTTTCTCCTGTTGTGTGTTTAGCATGTAGCTCGCTCCTGCCTCCTGTCAGGACCTGCCCTGTGCCCTGTGCCCTATGCCCTGTGTCCTGTGTTCTGTGTTCGAGCTGTGATCCACAAGTCGGAACAGTGATTCCACATTAATAATGCACGTGCCTCTGTGACACGCTGTTTTTATTGAGCTGTGTTAGCCTAGCACCCGTGGCTAAGGAAACCGCAGGAGGTCAGAGGTCACCGTTATAAAGAGTGCAATATCAGACCCTCGACTGGGTAGCAGGAGAAAATATCCAACTAATTGCCATTTCAAAAAGACAATTTCAGAACTTGTTTGTACAGGTAAACAACAGAGTAATAAGGTTTCACAAATAATAAGATCAAAAGCACACAGGAGATTATGTGATTTGGCAAAGTACATTAAAAAGTACACTTTACAATTTGTCACTTCTATTCCAAGTATTTCAGATGGGTTTATATAATGAATAAAGAAAAAAAGTACCAACAAAATTGAGTGTAGTAATGTACTGTGATATAATGCAACAGAGGATTTAAAGATTAGCCTGATTCATCAGACAGTTTCACTTCGTGGAAACCTCGCAGTGTTAGGATTCGTTCGCTCGACAGTAGGCAGGTACTTGCTTGCTTACTCACTGCTATTTGGTCGTGACGTATGTAACGCGCCGGAACGCTCAGTGGTGTCCAAGTAATCGCGGCACAACAGCAAAGAGTGAACATGTCTGTCAGTGAGCATTGTCGTTTCTGCAAGGTGAACCTGCAAATTAAAGGTACGATAAAAATGCAAAGTTATTATTTGACAAAGGAGGATAGTGTATACAGTCTGCTGTCGCAACTCGGGCTGGTTCTGGCCAACACACCACTTCACTGATTGGCCGGTGCGCCGACTACAACTTTCGGAGTTCTTGAAAACCGCCGAGTGTATTCTGATCCCTGACGAGTTGCTAGAGAGAAATGAAGTTGAGCGGAGGCACAAGCCGGCACCAAACTGCATATTTAAAGATGGTCACCTGGACAATTTTCTTTCAGTTCAAGTTCAAGAAACTTCAATCCATTCAGTCTTCCTCACCTCTGTAACTGCAGTAATGTGGATTAGTGTTGAAAATATTGGACTCTAAAAACTGGACCAAGAGTCCGTCATAAAGTTTCATGATGATGATGATGATAAAGTCCGACTCCTCTGGCCTAAACCTCAAGACAAGTAAAAACACACATTTGTGACATGATATTGGTTAATGCCTTAGCTAAATAGTATAACTTTGAATCTTTTGGATATATTTCTGAACAACTTAATACTCTTGGAGTCATGTGGCAATACAGGAAATGCTCCAATGTGTTTTTAACTATAGAATCATTTGGATGCTTTCAGCCCTGGAATTGCCCTTCTCTACTAAAATAAAAGTAAAAAGTAGCTGCCAACTTGAAAGCTGCCAGTAATTGACATCACAAGGTGGAACAGAGCATTTTATGCTTTGGAGAATAATAAAAAGAAATACTCGCACATATGTGAATGAAACAAAACACAACTCCGGGTGTGTTTTTTAGATAACAACATAATAATGTGGCTCACAAGAATCCATTTTGTGTAATATAAGGCCTTTAACAATTAACATAGTATGTAAAAACATCCATCTTAATCTTTTATCAACAGTCCTTGGTCGTCCTTCTAACCACACATACCATACTGAAATGTAAAATGTCTACTTTGAGTTCCATCACTCACTCCTTTGTCATCTGCTGAGGGTGTCTGTCACTCACACTTCTATAGTATGAGTCCATTTGTCTTTCCCGTCCTTCCTTCCTTCTCTCCTCCATTCATCTCTCCATACATATCTAAGCTGCTTCATATCACAGAGATGTCCCTCAAGGTTATTCATCTTAATGCTATACAGCTATTAGGGAAAAATACACTGTGAAATAAAACTATGAGCATTATAAAAATAGATCACCTTTGAATAAGTGCAACTGGCAAATCACAAAAGCAGCCATTTTAAAATCGTTCGCCCGATCATTTTCTCCAAAGAACAAAATGTCCTGCCATATTTTGGAAGAATCCTGCAAAACCTGTAGTTTAGACCTCTACAAACATAATCTGAAATACAAGCCACTGTAATATTATTATGTATTATTAATTTAGCTAGCAGTTCAGATGCCATTTATAACTCAAATGTTCAAAGACTGACTTTAAAATGTCACTTTTACTGAACAGTGTCCTACTATTAAAATATAAAAAAGTATTATCAAAGCTAATAGCAGATCGCATTGCTAAAACCTTACAGTGGGGCCTGGACTCCACCCAAAACCACAGAGCAAATAGAGCTGCCAAACTGGGAAGTACCTGGAGGACTAAAGGGGACAGTGAGGGGAGAGGAGGGGCAGGTCTGAAGGTATAAAAAACAGTGTGAATGGCAGTATGACGGGTATCCACACCACAAACTCCTGCAGCCAGGTATTTATTATCAGAAACAGGTGGCAGTCATGTGTGATGTCACATAGTACTTGAAACCATAATGGCCATTGGAGACAGCACACACTTTTTTGACAGCATATGTACTTAGTTTGCATTAAAACAGCACAAAATGACTAGACAAAGCCATTCAAGTTTAGTAGCAAAAACGCAAATTTAGTGTTTAGTTCCATTTTCACTAGCAAGGACCACGCCAAAAACGACATTGTGCGATGAAGAAGTTTATTGATAAGTGTCGGAGGCAGGGCGGAGATGGCTGGGTTGACACTCGAGGGTGAAGGCTCCATCTAAATTGTCAATTGGCCCACCCAGAACCGGACCCCCCCCTCGTAGGCTTCTTATGTCTGAAAGGCAAATGAGATATGGGTTGGGAGGGTGGGGTTGAGTTATTCGGGACAAACTGGGTTGCTGGGATAGGCTGCTACACATAGGCTTCTGGGAAACTGAGGTGTGGGAGAAATTTATTTATTTATTTAAAAAGGGACAATGCACATTAATCAACATCAAAATAATGTAAATGTGCCCGCGTTAGCTGATAAGAGCTAATTTGCATCGGTAGTCCCTTTGCCATATGTCAAAAAGGCATCCTAAAAAAAAAAAAAACACTTAAAAGGTTACACATTAAAAATTACACAAATGTACAATAACATTACAAAAATACAATAAAAATGAGCTGTGATTTGCTGGTGAGCGAATCATGTAAGAGGGCGGTTGAGGCATGGTCCTGCTCCTAAATATCAGTTAATCATATTAACTACATTTATAGTAAGTTAAAGTGCTTAACAAATGTATTAGACCATCTGTCATGAAAACAAGAAAACATAAATAACTTCATGGTACAGCAAAAACTTGTTTCAAATGAACAATTTCATTGTTATTCATTATGAAAATAACCAACTGGAATAAGAAAATAGTCCTTGTTGACAATTCATAACCAAAAATGTCAATATTTTGTGTGAGCACCTTTGCCGCAGATAACAGCTGCATTCTTGCTGACATTATTTTGATGGAGTTTTGCAAAGTCTCTTTGTTATTGAGTCCCAAATCATTTCAGCTGTCCCCAGAGACTTGCTTTGGATGAGACTTTGGTGTAAACTTGAAAATTTATGGATAGGAACAATAATTATAATTTAGCATTAAAGAGTTTTGATAAAAAGATCTTGCATATACTGGTGGATTAACCGTCATAGAAACACGTTATATTGGGTGGTGGTCTAATAACATTTTTAAGCACTGTACTTAATTAACTAATAAAATCCATATCAAAACTGGTTTCCTAAGAATAAGAAAACAAACTACACTGTTAAGCTAATTGGACCAAAAAAATGTTTCACACAAAGTAAGGACTCTAGTATTATGCTCAAAATAATGAATAAATAAATCAGATACACTTGCTGTATATCCACTGGGCTACTGCGTTGCTTTGTATTGAGCCAACACTTCAAACAGTATTGATTTGACCAATTACCATATCTAGTTTTGAGTTACTTCATCTTCTGTATCTCCTGTTTCCCCGAGTTCTGAAAGTAGCTTTACAATTTAGAGCATTATTCATTCTTTCCTCATTCCCATTCCGTGTTGGTTATCTAACTGTGGAAAATAGCTTCAAATCTGTGCCAATGGCCTCTCCAACAAACACAACAAATGGTATAAACGAACCCCAGCAAAACCGGAACCCGCAACCCTCTCATTATTGGACAACTGCACTACCACCTAGGCCACTATCCCCAATATAATGTTTTCCTTCTCTCCAAACACCATTGACTATTTGTATTCCACAGCGTACTCCGCCAGATACACTGCACAGGATGTATTCATAAACATTCATACACAAGGTTTTTCCATGACTAATAAGACCACCACAGTGCTCCTTATACAGGCAGTGCAGAGCAGTGGGGAGGGGGGGCAGAAGAATACATAAAAGATTTTCATAGATTCTGATAATGAGGGGCTCTCTGACCTATTTCTCCACTAACATGAATAGTGTAGTAGAGAGGAAATGTCTGCGGGGTTTGCAGTCGTATTAACACGTCCAGTCCAGAGAAAACAGAAGATCTAAGCCAGGCGTTAAATCAAAACTCTTTGTATCTGAATTTTAACGAGGGGGCATTTTACTTCTGGTATCTCCTGCTAACGCATAACAAATTGAAATCACCGTGTTACCTTTTTATTGCTTTGACAATGGTATATTCATGGGGAAACATCTTATCATGTTTTGTAAGTTTCACTTTAGTTTTTCTCCCTTCCCTTTGCTCTCAGCGCTAAGTCACTCCCCCTTCAGAGCGCTATCGCAACACAATCAGCGTCCCTCCCTCTAATGAAACTACTGCGAAGTAAGTTGTTGCGTACTGTTTCGTGTCACGCTTCTAAACATGAGGAGGGTTGGAAGGAGGAGGCCAGGGAGAGATCGCTAAATGACTCAAACTTGCATAGATGGCCTAAAGCCACTTCAGGCATGTTTTCAGTGAGGGAGCAATGTTGGTAACACGGTAGAAAACTTAAAGATGAAAAAATTGCATAGCACACTCAGATGGCCGATGTCCAAAAGCTTTTTTTAAATTTTAAATTACGTTTCGGCAAAAAAGCCTTCTTCAGATATTTGTTCTTGCTTTGGACCACAGTACACAAAATGGCTGTCAGCCCAGGTACTCAAATACCCTCCAAAGAATGGGGGGTCGCAAAGTGAGGTCACCCAGTGAGTTCAGCCCACTCTATAACAAGAAAAAACTGTTTATATATTTACATTAAAAACATTCTATTCAATACAAAGATCATTTAGACCATGTTACAAAAAATCTTAGGTCAAAATCTACATTAAATCCACACGGTAGAAAACAATCACGCCATCTTTAACCCTTTTAGCACCATAATAACTATATTTATTGAAACATCTCGTCTTTTTTGTCTGTTTTCTTCTTTTTTTATATACTTGCTTGCCATGAACCAGATGTTATGTTCTTAATAAAGACCGAATGGAATAGTCTATTTTTGTCAATAATTGTGTCAAAGAATACCCTATGTGTAAATAATTTACACCCTCTTCCAGGAGAAGTAGAACTGTCAAGTATTTACCATTCTTATGTAATTTAATACCTAAAACTGTGCGTTATAAGACGAAAAGGCCAAAAAGAAATATTTATTTTCTTCAACTTTCAAGCCCCATTTCAAGCCCAGTTTCACAGCTTTCAGAGGCAGTTTAAATTCTTAAAATTGCATGAAATAGCGAGGAGTTAAGGTCATTTGAAATAGTGGCGTCATTGGTGATCCCTGTGGTATTAAAAGGTTTAACTATTGGCAAATCATTTCATCACAAGAGACTTTAGAGATACATAAAACTGAGTGACATGCATAGTGAGTCCTGCTCCTGAGTACAGGCTTTTTTTGACAGCTAGTTTGCAATAAAAATGTCCAAAAAAAGGACTAGGAGAAGTCGACAATGCTATTCAAGTTTAGTCAAGTCAACGTGGGCAGGACTGTAGATCTCCATTAGATCCAGACAGCACACAGCAGTCTCTTTTTGAACCCAAGACCTGCTTTTAGAACACAACTTTTAGTTTAGTTTAGCTTTTTTATCCCCGAGTACAAATAATCGTAAAAGCAGTCAAATGAGGTTGTTCCACTCTTAAAATATTGCTAATATATTCAGTTTTGTTCTCCACACTCCACTATTCTAAAAGATTGTCTCACTGCTGGTTTTAATGCCAAATTAAGTGATTCAAACAGCCTACACAGTTTTAATGCTAAGCTGTCTGAGCGTACTGGCAATATTGTCGGGTCCTCCCACCACAGTGTCTGGTCTGGAGGAGGACCGTGGCACCTTCCAGCCCGAACAGCATCAAAATTAATACAACCATTCATTATCCGTACTCTAAAATGTGTTTCTTATGACTTTATGTGGGCTTGGGGTTTAGAGTATTCCAAAAATGCCAATACGATTTGATTTGCACAGATGGTGGAGTGGATTTTACATGGCACAAACGTAGTACGAATCATTACAAAGAATATATGTGTGGACTTATTAAAAGTTTTGGATTGTTTTGAATGTCACGCTTATTTTTTTAAAGAGGGGGATCATGCAAAGTTGATTTTATTACAGCTTTCCACCGTCTTATAGCTTTGTTACCTCAACAAAAATATGCCTTAAAAAGTTTTAGATATCGTCTATGCATTTTTCCGTAATTTAGCAATCTCTCCCACACACACCCGTAAACACACACACACTCACTCACATAAACACACACACACTTGTAAACACACAGACACTCGTAAATACACACACACAAATGCACTTGTAAACACACACTTACACAAACTCACACAGTTAAACATAAACACTCAAAGACACACACTCAATCAAACTCACACACACATAGGCCGAATCCCATTTCACCCCTGGGCCCTACCCCTCCGTTTTGTGCGTTCACATGTAGGGATAGGAGTGTCCCATTTACCCTTAGGGCAGAGGGGTAGGGGAAAGTGGCAGAGCGATATACCCCTTCAAACGAAGAGTTTTCAGAGGCACACTCCAAACGGACGGGTATGAGCAGTTTCTCAGAATGCGAATCACCGTCGAGATCGCTGCTACCACGACCAAAGAGACCAAACAAGTTCACAAATGTATGTTCTCTGTTATTTATGGTTTAAAATTAGTGTTAACCACTGTATTGTCTTAAATTTAATGTTGTTCTAATGCGTAATGGTCATTTTCTTCATAAAATCCACATGAAAATATTGCTAGTACTACGTTGAACAGTGTCACGTTATTTGTGACTTGATTGAACGAATTGCGATCGTCCATGCTGCACACGCTTTCGATATTGTAATCCAAGTAATTATAAGCGATAGCATTGGTTGAGAAGGTTGTGTTCTTTCCAGTGGTCTGCGTGTTATTCCGCTCTGACAGTAATCACACTTATCCCTGCGCTCACGTAAGCTTACGTAAAAGCTGATGGTGACTTCTGATGACGTATGTGATTGTTGAAGGAGTGTCCCAAATTGTAGGGGTTCACTTTAAACCCGTACCCCTTGTTGCTCAGTTTCAAGTGGTAGGGGAAGAAATTAGGGGGTAGAAGTAAGATTGGCCCTTACACAGGCTCTATTTGTCTTTTCTTAGGATTAGCTGTGAGATTCTCTGGGTTTTTTGGAGTTTTTCCTTGCTGAGAAGGAGGGTCTAAGGACAGGGGATGACTGGACGATGTTTCATTTGCTGCTTTACATGAATGTTGTTTATTCCTGTTTTGAAATGTCTGTGTGTATGTTTTGCTCATCCATATCTTGGAACGCCCTTAGAGGCAACTGTTGTTGCGATTTTGGGCGCTACAAAATAAATTGAATTGAATTGAATTCTGCGCAAAGCTTAACCCATCTCCTTCTGTCATCAGGCTCCCATACAACACTTCTCCATAAATATACAAAAATATGACACAAAACTGTACACAGCGACTTAAAAAAAACAGACGTGATGTGCATGCCAATGTACGGGATGCATGCCAATGTAATGTGATAGTGCTCTGAAGGGGGAGTGACTTAACGCAAAGAGAAAAACACAATGACTTTGGTTTAAACGCTTTGCACTGGTCCAAAAGTTATGCCTCACTCATGCATCTCATGTAATTATTCACTGCGATGAGTTTATGAGAGTTTTCCTGTCACTCTAAAACTAACTAGCATGCCTATGAGTACTTCCTGATTAGCAGATAATAAAGCGCTTTATAATTAGCTGCAGACAGTATGCTTTGACCTCAAGAAATAGTCAGGTACAGGGCCTTTAAACGGATCTATCTCCATGGAGACTTATACTTGATGACACCAGGACAAGTTACACATCAGGTTTGCTAGTTTAATGCTCTACTGTGGAACTTTACAGACAAAGCAATAACACCTCCATGGATACAAACAGCAATCTTTTACTTCATAAGTCACATGATGCCCCGTTAAATTAGTATCCAGAGCACAGACATATTTATATATATTGTTACTGGCCAAAACCATCTGATGTTAACATAGTAATTAGCACAGTGTGGTCTATTATTCCTCTAGTGACAAAAAGTAACAGCCTCTTAAATAATTCATGGGCCTATAACGAACATTTTATGGCTAATTTACTGCCCGCTATCAGGGACGACTTTATTGGCAACAGCTAAATCAGTACCACAGTGTTTCCCACATCGCGCTACATTATCCCAGTCTACAAGTGTTGTCCCAATACTAAAATGTTACTGCTTGTTTTTTTATTTAGACAAGAGAATGTCACTTTCAACATTAAATCACAGTACTTTCTTTTATTTCACGATGTGGTCTTATATCTGTATAATCCCTCAGTGGTCCAGGGGGTTCCTAGTGGTTCATGGGCGTAAATTAGTTTATGTGCTACTTACACTTGTTCTGATACAACTCAAGATCATTCTAAAGTGTTTTCAGGAAAGGTTCATTTCTGGCCTGTGAATGTGACTTTTATAGGGATTGCGACTACACTACCAGCACAGCTCAGCTCAGCACGGCACGCCACAACACGGTGAAGCTTTTCCATGCAGTCGTTCCCACCTGGAAGTGAGTGGAGTAGCAGGGTCATTAACTAAAGGTTGGCTTTCTTTCACTGGTCTTCCATCTTCACAATCTGCTCCGTTGTTTATCCTCTGCTGACGTGTTCGCTGTTGTGTTGTCGGTGTGTTTTTTACACACGGTGGGTGATTATTTAAAGATCGAGCTTCGTTGCACGAATGACGACATTTCCTCTCACCAATCACCACAGTTTGAACCACTCCCAAACAGGAACGGAAAATCGTAACAGCTCCCAGGTCCAACCCCCAGTCGAAAAGCAAACAAAGCGTGTCGTGATGTGCTGTACCGTGCTAAACAGTGCCAGTGGAAAAGACCTATTAGCGTCTTGCTCCAATGAGTATAGGTTCGATACTAGTTTCAGTATCGATTAGTATCTGATTTTTGATCCTACAGTCTAGAGGTCAAAGAACCGAAGAGCTGCGAAAGAGAGGCTATGAGGCATTCAAGGGCATGTTATACTTTCCAATAAAAATGACTACCATACACATAACAACACTTTTGATAAACAGATATCAAATATTACACTGAGCATTTGATTTTCAGTGAAGCTCGTTTCACTTTGACAGCAGATCAAAACATAAACTTTACTAGTCCATAGAGAGAAGGTTTGTCATCAATGCTGATCAAAAAAAGACTTCATGTCTAATATACGCCTGGCTGTTTCTTATAGTGTCTTAGCATGTGCAGTTGAATGCCTCTCCTAGTCTGTTCTTCGTGTGATTGGATAAGTATATGTTGGCTACTCCAAATGTGTTATAGGCATTCATGCTTACATCACTAACCAGAAAGTTTGGAAAGATGCAAATATGCAAAGATCCCAGGTCCAGTTTTCTTCATCTAAATGTCATTGTAACGTTCCATTTTGTTCATCTAATCAACATTTACAACCATACCTCAGTTTGCATCGTTTCCTCACTGACGCACAACTCCGAACGCACTGGGTACATGCGATTAGAAAAGATGAGAACGCCAAATTCAAGATTATTCCAAACAGCACATACGTATGTAGTCTTCATTTTACCAACGATCACATTTACTTCAGTAGGTCCATGTTCGGCGAGCCCATTGTCAGTAACTACACCGGAAGTTGTGTGAATGATACAAAACACAACTCTGGGTATGTTTGTTATGAGGAAACAACATTATAACACCAATATGGGCCTTTTTAACTGGACTAGGGTCAGTAATCCAGTTTTCCTGCATGTAAGCATCATTATACAGTCCCTGCTCAGTTTAAGCCTCGAACAGAACAGTATTGTGCTTACCTCCAGAGCGGCGGACCTGTTCCTCAGAAGCTGCTCGATATTTCTGGCTGCTCGGTCCACCAGCTTGTCTGCGTCATTCTGTTCTATCGTGTACAGGTGCTGGTTTCTCAGGAAGATCTGCACACACCACAAACAAGAGATTGAGAACTACACCTGCTGGTTTAAGGTGCACAATAGATCTTTTAATAGTGTTTATAGTGTTTAATATAGTGTCTAATAGTGTGTATGTTGTTTATGCTCTTGCACTGAAAATAAATTACTCTACTTTGTTATAGGGATGTAACAAGAACCGAAAGACCATAGTATCAAATCGTCAAAGGTTTCACAACTATATCGTGGACCATCACAATTTATTGATGGTGCTTCACTTAAAATAATAGTTATGGTGAAGCAATGGCTAAAAACAAAGAGGGAACTATCTAGACCATGATCCTTTGCTCCATTTCAATGAAGAAATAATTGTTTTAAGCACTTTGAAGTGTTAGTTCTTTGGATTAAGTCTTGTCAACATATTTTAAGAAGAAAAAGTAGCATATTTACAGTTTGTTAGCCTCTACAAAATATCTCAATAAATATCGTATCGTGCCAAGAGATTTGGATATTGTTACATTCCCACTTTGTTAAGAGATGGATTGATTTTGTAATTACTCATTTGACACTTGAGTCTCAATATACAACTGAATGCATAGAGTGATTTACTATACTGCTTATATTATCTAGGGCCGACCCAGTGTATAATAAACAGACTAAGCAGCTGCTTTGGGCCCTGAGGCCACCAGAAGGCCCCCAAGAGCACATCGTTTTTATTGCAAATACTGATTGTAATCTTTTATTGGAGACAATGGTGACATTTTACAGTTTGATGCTGGTAATATAAATCTAAATACAAATTGGGTAAGCTGATGACAGTGTGCTCTTAATTTTATCAACTGTAAATCACCAATCGTTTAGTGGTACATGGCCCCTATTCAAAGCAAAATTCTGCTTAGGGTTTCCTGAGATAGCTATGCCACTCTGAGAACTCTCCATCTCAGAGGCAAAGCAGGTTGGTCTTGGTTTGTACTTGGATGGGAGACCTCTGGGACCTCTGGGGTGGCAGTGGCTGTACTGTAGATTGTCATAGTGTTAAAGGGATAGTTCGGGATTTTGTCTGTATGTCATCCCTGTCAGCAGTGTCGTGCATCAACACTGACTTACCTCCCGACAGCGTCCGGTGAGCCGAGTTTTTCCCCGGTTTTGGTGCTGACGAAAGTGTTCGGCAAGTTGGCTGGGGCCATGAAAATAAAACGTTTTTCTTCTCAAAACAATATGTGTTCAAAAGAGTGATACATTTGCTTCACAAAACATGAACGGAAAAAAGTCACACCTCATAATCGCTTGGTACTATTTTCTCTATGGTCATATCACTGCGCGCTGCTGCCAAGTGACAGCCACACCTGTTTCACTGTGTTCACTGCTCAGAAAGTTCACGACAACATGTGTAACTACGACACAGACGATGAAGACATCACCTTTAGCACAGAGCCAAGGGGAGATCTTTATGAACCCGAGTATACTGATTCACCAGATGGAGTTAGAACGGGCAGAGAGAGAGAGGAGGGAGAGAGAAGTGGTACAAGTTGAAGCTTTTGGTGTTACAGCCTGGATAATCATAAGTCTGCACTATTCTCTCGCTGAGCAAGTAAACACTGCCGAACTACTGAAAAATGTGCACGGCTTTCACCTGGCGGCATAGACTTGCGGCAGCGCGCAGTGATATGACCATAGAGAAAATAGTACTAAGCGATTATGAGGGCTGACTTTTTTTCCATTCACGTTTTGTGATGCAACTGTATCACTTTTTTGAACATATTGTTTTGAGAAGAAAAACGTTTTATTTTCATGACCTCAGCCAACTTGCCGGACACTTTCGTCAGCACCAAAACCGGAGAAGAACTCTGCTCACCGGACGCTGTCGGGAGGTACGTCAGTGTTGATGCACGACACTGCTGACGGAGATCCCATACAGATTCATGTCAAAAAAACTCATCTGTCCATTTAAGACACAGTATTCAGTTACACTACTGTATGACGAGTGAATACCAGATAACATGGAGATGAGTTTACAGCATGTATATCAAGTATATTATTTAACATGCACTGTCCCCAATCATGCCTGATATTAGATTATCTTAGAAATACTTTATTAGGCAAAATATCAAAGACTAGAATCTATGAGATTTTTCTCCTGATAAGAGCGGTGATCAGACAAACCTGCTAACATTGTTCTTGTGTTAGTTTAGTTTCCTTCTTTGTCTGTGAACCATCACGGAAAAAGTGGACATTTACAAGAATAGTTGTACCCTCTGTAAAATAACACTGCAGAGGTAAAACCAAGCACTTCTACTGATAGAGGTCTGGGTTTACAAAAGTCCTTCAGCCTGTACGTAATTATACTGGCTCTTCTAAACCAACTATTATACTGTTTTATATTCCTGTTGTTATTTTTGGTGTATTCTGAATTATTAAAAAGTTGCTGGTGTATAAAGTTGACATGAACGGCGAGTGTCCGCACCTGAGTGAGGTTCCTCTCAGCCGTGGCTTTGTCCGCCAATGAGATGAGCTCCTTCTGCATCTGGTCCACCCACTCTTTAATCCTGTACACAAAAAACAAACAATGGACTTTAAATATGTGTAATATTTATTTTAAAAACAAAACTATAGCTATAGGAGATGATAAATTAAAGGAACTGTACTAATTGTGTCCCCTGATATGAGGTACAAATGAAACATAGCTCTTACTGATAGCAACAATAATGCTGATTTCTACTTAAAGGTGCATTGTGTAACTTTTCTGGTGGAGCATCCGTCAAATGCTAATGTTATTGTTTTGTTTGGAATGATTTACAGTATGATAAGCCTTTCGATCATCATGGAGACCAAATCAGACCAAGTTACAGGTCAGAATGGCTGTTTTTGAGCTATAAAACCAGCTGTAATTTAATAAATGCAAGTTTGAGCTGTTTAATGTCATACTGTGGAACATTCCAGAGGCAGAGCAATGACGTATCCATAGAAACAAGCAGGTGACGGGCCCCTCAAATGTTACATAATGCATTTTTAATCACAAAACGTTAAACATGATGGACAATGTTATGATGTAGTGTTTTGGTTCAAGACGTCCATGTACTGCGAATGCTCTCAGCCCTAAATCACTCCCCCTTCAGAGCGCTGTCACAACACAATCCATATACGTCTTGCTAATAAAACTTCTGTACATCGCATCAGGTTTGTCAAGCTGTTGTGTATAGTTTTTTTTTTTTGGAGAATTGCATGGATGACATCTAAAACCTCGTCTGACATGTTTTTGATGAGGGAACAATGTTATAACATGGTAGAAATTTGATGATTCTCCCTCCTTAAAGCACAAGTAGTGAATTTAACAGGTTGGGCAGCATTCCTTGTCCACGCAAATGTACATTAGATAGAGAAGACGATTACATTCTGATAGATAAAGATCCTATATTCAGGCATTACTCAGCAACTTTTTCACTACTGTGGATACTGTAGCACAAGAAAATGTCATTCACTGTCTTATTGAGTGGTGAGGCACTGCAAATTAGGCTAAATGCAATAGCTGTTGAGTTGAGAGGCTCCTCAATGAAACCTCTGTGCGCTGGAATGATCAGAGGGAGTTACTGAAATTGGTATGGATTTTAAAAACACAGAAGGACACTTCCAGGAATACCACTTTGTGACAAAGTGGGGTTTGTTATTTTTATTTGTCACTTCATCATTACATTTTCTTAATTTGCCATAAACAACTAAACAGCTTCAGTTTTGTTAGTTGGAGTTTTGTTCAATGGTCACACCACACGTTCATTTAAATATACTTTATTTGCCGATTCATTTCAGTTAAACACATCCAGAACTGCGACACTTACCTGGTTCACCACGTGTCTAGTCAAAGAGCATAGAAATATAATAAAATCTGGAAAACGAATCCAATATGGCGCCGTATTGTTTTCAATGGCCTGTGCTCATTAGCGCATTACTGCAAAAAAGATTTTTACTTCCACATTTACTTCCTTGTTTGCAGCCCGACGCAGCCCAATGTGTGACAGAAATGCAATTCCGACCAATAAGAGCGTGAGTTGCAAAAGCGGATCTAGCGCGGGCTCAGTGGGGCAAGGCTAACTCTTACAAAGCTGATTCTTAGACGCTTTGGCGATGAAATTTTTTTTTAAAGTTCATATGGTAAAAATACAGAAGAATCCCTACAAAATTCGACCTTTATGAAAGCTGTGGATGCCCTGTCAGCCGGACACGGGCCTTGTGATTTCTCAAAAAAGGCATTGTGCTTCTATGGGAGAATCTTCTCTCTTTTATACATCCATGCCAAAGAGGGGAAATGCCCACTGGCCATTTGATCATTTAATAACCTTTGGTCGGGGTCATGGGCCAAACCATGTGTGGGAGGGTAAACTGTTTGGAGTCATTTGTGTTTTTCTAGATTTCTGTATTTTGATTTAAGTAACTTGTCTTTACGGCTTTATGTTAAACACATTTGTGATGGGATTAAAACTTGCAAATCTGTCAATACTTCACTGCTAATCTCAAAACACCCACAGATGGGGTATAAAAGTTGTCTGGTGAATTCATTTGGGAGACTTAAGGGTTGTTTGATCATACTTCTCCTCAGCAGCAAGGATTTATTGATTTTAAAACTGTTCTGGACTGGGGATGCAGCTGACGTGGAAGAAAGTCTTTCATTTTTACTGGAAACTGGTCTGCTTGTATATAAATAGGATATAAATTGTTTTTAGTAGTGGCACTAGATGGCAGTAATGCAACTTTTTGCATGTAAGCCACTGTTAAACTCCACAGAAGAAGAATTTTGTGTTTAATTACATTTACAGTTTAGTTTGTCATTTGTTCATTTTCAAAGCCCAGCCAAAGTGATCTTCTTTTAGTCAAATTTGTCTGGTAAAAGGCAATTTTAGTTTCAAATCTGCCTCCTACTTTGCCCACATCACATCAGGTTTATGAAGATATAGTGGATTGTTTTGTATTATGCTTTTGTTGAAAATTGTTTGGAACATTCTACATGAAGATAGATGTGTTTTATGACATGCTGCAGAAGTTTATAGCCAAATGAACAAAATCTCCAGCAGCGGGAGGCCCTAATCGAGGCCAAATAAGAGTCAGGTCTGTGGAGATGCAAGCATGCTCAGAGTATGGACAAAAGTTCTGCAGTTGTTTTTATATTTTATTTTTTTAAGCACAATAAAACAAATTTGCTTTTATTTTAGTACATTTTTTGTTAAATGTTGCATATTGTGCCTTTTAAAGAAGTTTTAACCTATAATCGAATAAATGTAATAAGTTTAATGGCACAGTACGGAACATTCCAGACCAAGCAATAACACCGTGATGGCCACAAATACTGTAGGTGTAGGCCCCTTCACTAGAAAATTTACATAGCGCATCGCCAAAGCCCGTTCAAGCCGATCTCACTTATTCATTTATTTTCGTTCAATAATTAACTTGTCAAGCGCTCCATTATCGTCACCACCCAATTTCACACCGCAATTACAACTGTCCGATCCAATCCGCCCGTCTCCCGCGGCGACGCATCAGAACAGACAAGGCCAAAGAGAATCTCATCGACCAATCAGAACGCGATCGACCCGGGTCACCTCACATGACCCGGAGTCGGCCAATCACGCGCTCGCCTGCACATCCGCACTGATCCGACTGGGCACATGTGAGGGGTCTGCTGTATCAAAGAATGACAGGACGGAGAGAACCATGCAGCTGTTCAGGTCCAGAGGATTATGAGCTCTTATCTGGACTGTTTCATGGGAGCACCTGCAGGATGGACTAATATGGGCGTAGCATAATACCCTAAACTAGTTAGGTTAGGTTAGGTTAGTTTATTTGTACCCGTAGGTACATTTGTTTTGCAGATTTGAGAGGCCGGTCCCACATTTCATTCATCCACATTCTGCACAATAAACACAAATAAAAACACAAATACAAATAAATGTTGCAGTTCTCCAGTGCAGAATGGTTTTGTTCCATAAATAAATGAGTTCATCTCACTGAGCTAAAAATCACAATGCATATGAACTATATCAAAAACATGATAAATAAATAAATTACAATTTACTCATAAATACAATGGCAGCTGGAACGAAACTCCTTTTAACACGATTTGTTCTCGATCTTGGGACTAAAAACCTCTGACCAGAGGAAAGCAGCTGAAACTCTGAATTTAGAGGATGTTGCACATCAGGAAGAATATTCTGAAGAATAACTGAGCAAACCTATCATGTTTTTTTGTAGCTTTGTACCATATTATAATCTCATTCACTCATCAAAAACATGCCTGAAGAGGTTTTAATGACATCCATGAATATTTGAGAGTAACCTTGACATCTTTTCTGGACACTTTTTGGTCTTTCCTTATAGTCAGAAGTAAGATTTTGTGCAATACTCAGCCTACAAGCCTGTCACCCATGCTCCAACACAACAATTCACTATAAATATACAAAAGCATGATGCAAAACCATACACAGCAACTTGACAAACTGGATGTGATGCGCAGTAGTTTCATTATGAAGGAGTGGAAGGGAGGGGAGAAAAACTAAAAGTGAAACCAATAGGAATGTAACAATAACCGAAATATTGTGATATCGTCTCGTCAAAGGTCTCACAATATTATCGTGGACCATCACAATATATCGAAAGTCTCTTTGCTTAAATGAATAATTATCATGCAGAAATATCTTTAAAAAAAAAAAAAAAACAGAGGGAACTACATAGACCATGATCCTTTGCTCCATTTTGGTGCAAACTACATGAAGAAATAACTGTTCTAAGCATTTTAAATCTTCATTCTATGGATTAAGTCTTGTGAAGGTAATTTTAGAGGAAAAAGTAGCATAGTCACAGTTTCATGAGCCTCCACAAATTGCAATAAATGTCGTACTGCGATATGTATATGGTGAAAATATCGTATAGAGAGATTTGGATATCGTTACATCCCTAATGACAATAAATATTGTACAAAATGACTGGTCAAAGCATTTTATGTCAGTCTTATTATTATGTCGAACATCATAATATCGTGAGCCTCCCCACCATATCATGAGCTTTCCCATGATATCGCAATAAATATTGTATTGTGAGGTTCATACCATACCGATATCATCTCGTGAGACTTGGATATTGTTATATCCCTATAAACAAACAATTGGACACACTTTTCACTTATGTTTCTTCTTTATTTCCTTGATAATTTCTATTGTAGATTCTCAAAACTATGAATGGACACATATAGAACCAAAAATGTACTCAAAATCCTTTGCTCTGAACCCTGGTTTGCACTTTTGGTATTCCTTGACCCTGACAAGTCACAAGAGAAACCCATTTCAGGAGACTTCATCATAAAGCTCAGTGAGAGAAGGGTTTGCATCATTGCTGCATAACACAAAAATATTTAGTTGGCTTATTTCCCCCTTTTTTTCTACATAATGCGATATACTGTATCTTGCATCATATATCTGATGTCTTCTGTATGTATCTAACATGTTACTATGTACTGAACACCTGCAGGGAGGACTGTAATACCACACACTGAGGACCAGCAAGGCAGCCCCTTCATGCCCTACACTGAGCGCCCACAAGTTTGGCACAGATAATAACGGTAAGTCGAACTATCACACAGTGCAGTTGGTTTAGATCTGTGCCACTGTTTTGAATCAAAGGGATCCCTGCAAGAAGAGGTGTTGTATTTCCAGTGGAGCTTCTAAGCTAAATAAAGGATTAAAAAAAGAATAAATAATGTACAACACCATCAGGATAATCCATCATACCACATACTGAACAACTGCAGAACAGCCCATAACTGTAGGAACTGAGCACCTGTAGAGCACCTTGTATCTAATATATTTTTCTTGTAAAACAGTGCTGAACCTCACCAGTCTGCCTATAACTATCACAGACTATGGTGGACCATGTTCTTCTAGGCTCCCACAGCACAGATATTACATGTACGGATCACCTGAATGAGTGCTAATATTACCTTGTACTGAATAGCTGAAGGACTAATTAGAATTTAAAGCTTTTGTCTTCCGCAAATTGACTCTTGTGAGTTTTAAGCCATGTTATAATGTAAATATAACCTCATCAAAAACATATCCAGAGTTGTGTTTTGTTTCATCCACACATTTTGAGTATCCCTTTATTGTGGGTTTGCATCTCCAAAGCTCAAAACGTTTCACCTTTTGATGTCATTAAGAGGCAGTTTTCAAGTGAACAGCTGCCTTTTACCTTTAGTTCTCTACACATTGTAAATTCCAGCGCTGAAGTCTGAATCACTGACCCACAGGTTGGCGATGCGATTCCAGCTTCCACGGATGAATGGACAAAGACACTTGACCCACCTTGCCCCCAGTGTATGTATATGTGTGAATAAGTGAGTGGCTCCATGATGTAAATCGCTCTGAGTGCCTCAAAGGTGGAAAAGCGATATAAAAAAGCAATATAAAAATGCAACTGTTTACCATTTTAGTAAAGGCACAGTGGAGCACTTCCCGTATCACATCACATGGTGGAACAGTGTGTTTTCTGTAAGAGAGATGAACTCAGCTTAACTGTGCAAGGTTTGTGTGTTAAGAATGTGTGAATGAAACAAAACGCAACTCCAGGTATAGAGAAGAGGTAGATTGCTTCATAAGGATTTTCAAGGCAAATTTTAAAATATCAAAAAATATTAGTTTCTATTAAGCTTTTTCAAAGATTTACAGTGTCAGGTGCATAAATCCATGTTTAACATTTATATTAATAATTTTTAATGTAAAATGTCATGTGGTGCAACAGAGAATAACCTTAAAATAGTTTTATTTTCTAAAACATGGTTGGGATATTAATCTAAGTTCTGACTAATATGAAGTGAATAGAAACAAACTGTTGGCATTTCTTTTTGCATGCATTTTGAATGCATATTGATATTTCCTTTTCATATCCATTAGGACAGTGACCTGCTTGTGTTTAATGAACAAACTACTAACCTGTAAAATCCATCAAATGAAGAAAAATGCCTAAAGAATCCCATTCACCCAAGTCTACTTTGTTATTAAAATTCCAGCCATAGAATTACTTCTGTTATCAGTCGCACCACATGATGCACGGTCGCACCACATGACATTTTAACACTTTAAGTACAAAAAACATGCAGAATAACTCTGATTTCTGAAAAAAAAATTTGGTTTCATGGGTGTCAGAGGTACAGAAACGTAGTGAATTATTATGAAATTTGAAATCTTTTAACTGAGGAAATTGTAATTGGACTGTGTCATGTCATTGGCCCATATATTAAAAGTTCTTTATTACACTGAGGGACGCCAACATGTTTTGACGAGCAAGTTGGTCTTCGTCAGGGCATAATCGTGAGACAGACAAACTCCTCCAGGTATGGTTTTTTATGAGGAAAACATTGTAACATGGATCAGAAAATAACAAAATATGACCTGTTTAACTCAACAGTGAGCACTTACAAGACACATAATGCATCTGCACATAAAACCATGGACTGAACACCTCCAGAGCACCATGTAGCTAATCTATTTAACTGTACGACTTTTTGATCCCTGGCCTGATAGATCACAATATTAAGAACTAGGCACCCACAGAGCATATCAGCATGTACTGATCACCTGAATGACTGCCAATATTATCATGCACTGAACAGCTAAAGGACTAATTAGTATTGCACATAAAACCATGGACTGAGAACCTGCAGGGCCTCGCATCCCACCACACTGCACCTCCTGTGGTCATGTGATCACACTGGATAAAGATAGAACTGTGTGATGGTGAAGTGTTTTTGACTCATCTGTTTCTGACCCAGAGGTACAGATGGATTGTGTCGTGTAAAAATCCTTTTGTTGAAGAATGGGGACTTAAATGGTATTAGGTTTGTCATTTTGAAAAAGCAAATGTGACAGAAGCTCACTCTTGTATAAGGTCAAGAGGAGATATAAGAGGCTCAATCTGTCTCTCAGTGGTGAAATTTCAACATTGTGACAGAAAAAAGAATAGCAGCAAAAAAGGAAAAGTAAGGAGTGATAAATGGTTTCCAAGTAGTCAGTTCATACAGTATTTAAAGAGCGTGTATTTTACTGCAAACACATTGCATATTTAGATCGCCGTGTTACTTTCTGTTGTTTTGAAAATGCTAATTACTCAAACAATGTATTACCATATTTTATGGTTTTAATGCTCTGAATCTATGTCCTCTCCCTTTGCTCTATAAGGCTACGTTCAGACTGCAGCCTGAAGTGACCCAAATCACGATTTTTTCGCCCCTATGCGACCTGTACCTGATCTTTTAATGACAGTTTGACACAAATCCGATTTTTTCAAATACGACTCTTGGATATGTGGTCCTAAAACCGATACATATCCGATCTATTGACATGCAACTTCAGTCTGAACAGCCTGGTTGGATTCATCTGACCTACACGTCATCAACTAGCGAGAGCTATTGTGCTGTAACAAGTGCCTGTTGCGAGCCAATACAGCCCAACGCCGACGTGTTTGCTCACTGAAAAAGGCCGAAGACGTGTTTCCTCTTGTGAGAGTGGTACAACAGCAACTATAAAATCACCAGGAGCTCACTGCTCACGTCCATGTTTAGGCGACTTCCGTAAACACTGAACGCGCTCACTGGGTGTGACATTGTCGTGTCCTCCAGTAAGTAAGTAAAGTTTATTTATATAGAGCATTTCACAGACATAGGTCACAAAATGTTTCACATACAAAAGATTAAAAAAAAAATAGCATAAGATATATTCATATTAAAATCAGTTATAACAGCTCGAAAACCTAAGAGGGCAGGAACGCTTGTTCAAAGAGAAATGTTTTTAATTGCTTTCTAAAAGCATCTACACTTCCTAGACAGCATAGGTGAGGAGGCAGCTCATTCCAGAGTTTAGGGGAGACAGCTTGAAAAGATCTGTCACCTCGTGTTTTAAAACTTGTCTGAGGGACCATTAACACGTTTTGGCTGGTTGACCTCAGGGGATGAGTAGAGGTGTACGGCTTTATCAGATCTGTGATGTAGGCAAAAAAACAAAAGAAGGTGGCTAGCCCTCTCCGGGTGGGTGGGGAGTCTCTGCCTCAAGTGGAGGAGTTCAAGTATCTTGGGGTCTTGTTCACAGTGAGGGGAGGATGGAGCGTGAGATTGACAGGCGGATCGGTGTAGCGTCGGCAGTGATGCGGTCGCTGTATTGGACCGTTGTGGTGAAGAGGGAGCTGAGCAAAGGCAAAGCTCTCGATTTACCTCGATTTACCGGGAGGAGCTCGGAGTTGCTGCTCCTCCGAGTCGAGAGGAGCAGCTGAGATGGATCGGGCATCTGGTCCAGATGCCTCCGGGCATGTCCCACCGGTAGGAGATCCTGGGGAAGACCCAAGACACGCTGCAGGAACACATATGTCTCTTGGCAGGTCTGGGGAGAAGGGAGCTTTGGAGTCCCTGCTTAGACTGCTGCCCCCACGGCCCAGCCGCAGATGAGCGGAAGAGGATGGATGGATGATGTAGGCATGTGGGACACTTTTGGGGTGTTTAAAGTTCACATTGGAGATCTCATACAAGTTGCATTTAATTGGAAATGTGAACGACCTTGCAAAAAAAATTGGATTTCACAAAAAAATCCAAATTGAGCATTAAGCCCTGCAGTCTGGAAGTAGCCTAAGTTAAGTCATTCCCCCTTCACAACACTAACACAATCGGTGTGCATCCCAGTAATGAATCTACTGCACATCCACTGGGTTTGTTGAAGTTGTTTTCAGGGGTGCAGCACCATATTCTAGGCCCTGAATATAAATAATGTTAGCGGACTCTCATTTCATGTTGTCTAATGAAAAATACACATTACAGACTTTATGAAGGGCCCCTCCCTGCACTGGGCCCTGGTTAAACATTACCTTTTAACCCCCTTTTCTGATGCCCCTGGTCGTTGCACAGTTTTGTATCATGCTTTAGTGTATTTATGAAGAGTTTTCATGTGGGAGCGTGAATGATGTAGGTTTGTTGGCTGAGCGTTGGACAGAATCTTACTGCTAGGGCCCAGGAGAGATCGCTAAAATACTTAAACAAATTATAACATAGAAAGAAAGCATGATACATCCTCTTTATTTTAATCAGTAGGGAAATGAGCACCAAAATTATTTACAATTCGCTAACATTTTGCTTCTCTTGTTATCTCCGCCACGTGTTTCAACCATCACATTAGCACGCTAGACACCACAACGATCAATAGTGCATCCATTACCATTACAACGCCTGCTCTTAACTCCTCACTCTCCCCTCCAAAATGGATCGGCCATCTTGGTAAGGTCACTACTGTTTTCTCATTCAAAAAAACAAAATCAGAACCTACTTATTCTTATTCCAAAACCCACATCAGATTTGTCAAACATCTTTTTTAGCTTGTACCATTCGCTTATGCCCGGGGCTCATACTGACCCGGGCTTGTGTTTACTAGCTAGCGACAATATCCACAAACAAGCTAAGACGGCCGTACATTAATATTGCATGAGGATGGTAACAGGTTGGCAGTGGCTGGAGGATCCTTTAACCATGTGTATACACTGAATACAAATGAATGCATCCACGAATAGCCCACGCCTGCTTGTATATCAGCTGTGAATACAGGCACACGCACTGAGGAATTTCCCTAATGGTCTTATGGCTTATATTTTTTCAAGTATTTGAGCCAAATTTGTCTTGCCCCAGTACATATATATATTGTATAAACACCTAATTTTTCTCTCCCTCCCCCTTTTTCTCCAAAAAATTGTAGCCTTTGGGTCGTACACAGATGTTTAAAAAGTTAAAGCGTAAATGAAAATCTTCAGGTTGCTCAAGCTGTAAAATGCCACTATGAAAAGGTCGGACAAATCTGTACATTTTTCACAAACAAATCTGTATTTCCACTAAAATAGATTGAAGTCAGTGTCGCCATGTTTGTTTTAGTTCATTTGGGCTTCGCCTTTGGCTTCCGATTAATCATTAATGTTTTTATATTAAAATTATCATCACTATTATTACTATTACTAAACTGCATAAATAAACTCAACTTTACAACATATAAACTATCACCACTATAGAGCCACATCAGACCATGTGAGATTTGAATGTGTTTAATGCAGCTTTAGCACATTTGTTTACGTCTTACAGAAACAAAACTTAAAACTGCATGACTCATTTGCAGAAACTGTAAACGCTGGATAAAAAAAGCTCTTTCCTTTTGCGCTGAAGCATCTGTCGGACAAAAGGACACGACTCAGTGGAATATGAGTGTTCTTTCTGTGACAGAGGGATGTTCTGCTGATGGTGAGTCTGTTCTGTGCGGATGTCGTGTTGGAGATGGTTCGTGTTTTCAGAGATCACACCTGCGCAGATTGTACATGTGCAGGTTTAGCGCAGCTCTTTATTTAACAGTCATTTCACTCATTTTATTTATGTTGGTCACTTTATTTATTTGGGCTACTGTTGTGATGAAAAGACTGAAAAATTTTTGCTTTTGGACGCATGCGCACTCACCTGTTGCAGTAACCGGGATACTGTGTATACAAGCACCATGACCAAACCGGGATACTCAAAAAACCCGATCATAACCGGGATACTGATGTGCAGGTAAACGCACTCAATGAGCGATATAGTGATCTCCAAGGAGGTGCCAGAGCCGAGACGTGGGACTGTGGGTTCTATGTTTGTGCTCTTTGTGTGCTTGTCTCCTTATGTTACGCACAACAACCTACATTCAGTTTATCGATTAAAAATGAATGTGATCAACGAAAGTCTTAATGATCAATTATCGATTACTTGACTAATCATGCCCATCCCTAGCTTCCACACAAACCTCAATGCTGCTCTTCCACTGGTCCGCTAACTACTAGATGGACTCTTTAATTGCTTGCCTGATCAGCCAGTCCCTTCTATATTCTGTTCTAATCCAAAAGAGTCTGAAATCGGACCATAGAGTGTGAAAATATATCCAACCACAGCCTCTAATTTGTTGATAACAATTGAAAATTCTCGTAACATTTATAACATAATATATAACTTCTTTTACCTGAGATAAGTACTAGGTTGGTGCTTCGATTGCCCATGCTGTTTCTCAGTCCTTTATGATGTTGTTTTTTCTCAGTTTTTAATCTCTAGCTCTAAAACCAAAACAACCCAATCTTATCTTTTGGCCTCCCCAAGCCAGCACTGGTCACGACCAAGGCCGGGCTGGTGTCAAATCGCCCTGAGAATACAGCGGAGGAAGCCTGGCCCCTCCCCAACCCCCTCGCAGCTTCGTACCCCCTGACCAGTTGGGCGGGTCTGTTGCATCAAGCGCCGCTCATGGCTGCAGGATCCGGATGGCTGCCTGCCTATGTTGGGCCTCCTCCACACCCCTCCCTTACCATGCTGCTGGTCCTGTGGAATGTCTGTACTGTGTTATGACTATGTTGCTGATGCTCGGAGGTTTTTTTTTATTTTGTGTACTCACTCCAAACGATATCCTGGCCTGGGGCATGGTCTGGGGCGGTCCTGTTTTTTGTTTTTTTGTATCTGCTACCTGCCTTCCTGTCCGGTCCGTGTTGTCTTCCCCATGTAATATTGTTCTCTTTGTATGTTGTAATGTACGGACAGGGTGACAGGTCCAATTTCGATTGCTTTGTATGTCTTGTACATGTGAAGGAATTGACAAATAAAGGCTACTACTACTACTGTACTATTTAATGTGCAAATACCCATGTTTGTTTTTGATGCAAACGGGGCACATGTCTCTCTGATTGGTTGCTCCATCTGTCAATCACGCCATCTGGATACAGCTCCAGACCCACTCATCGTCGTAAAGTTCTGCCAAAGTGTGTGGTTCTGGCTCAGTTAGTGAACTATTGTAAGAATTGATCTTGCTATACAGAGTGTAATACATTTTAAAGGATCATTAAAAAACGAGTGTAGCGATTGGCTTCGGCGAGAACGAGCAAATTGGTGTACCTCACTTATCGCAGACTGAGAGGAAACAGAGATGAAAGAGGAATGGAGGGAACATAAACGAGCAGAAAACACAGAAAGCGAGAGAAAGGATAAAGAAGAGAAGAGAGGATGAAAGAGGAGAGGTGGAAATGTGGAGGCGCGTTGAATCCTGAGCAGGTAGTATTGTTAGATATATGACAGAGGAGAAGAGGACATTCACAGAGGATACAACAAGAGGGAGGGATGGATGAAGAGGGACAGAAAGAGAAAAGAAGAAGCGAGGAAGAGAGAGGCAAGGGCAGAGCGATGGAAGGAGAGAGAGAGAAAGAGCGGCATGTACAGTCGTAAGTCACCCAAGGCCATCTTCCCAGAAAGCAATGAGCTCAAATGGTCTGTGTACTGGAGATAGCAATGTTGTCCTGTTAAATATTATGTACAAGTGAAGCTACGTGGATAGAAATTAGAAGATTTTCTGCTCAGATAAAAAGGAAAAAAAAAATCACTTTCATTAAATCCCAAATTATGATTTAATTTGTTTCGCTTGGCTGCCATTCGTCATCATTTTGACATAACTGAACAAATGAGAAACAACCATTGTGTTTTTATATGTAAATGTCTAATACAACTTTGTACTGTAGAGTTTAAAGAAAGAACCAGCTGAGGAAGAGGTATTTTACGTCTAATGGGTATTAACTGCCAACACAACAAGTTATTGAGGTCACCATGGTTTTTTATTGTTTTGAAAATGTTTTTATTTACCAAAAAATGCATGATTTCCAGGTTTCATTTTTGTTTTTCACGCTCTCCGCACTAAGTTACTCCCACTTCAAAGTAGGGTTTGGTGGTAATACGGTATCCCGAGGTATCAAAAAGTAGCAACGGTATCGGTTCCCTTGCCGTCATTAAAAAAATCTGTAGCGCATAAGGACCTAATATAATATTCGGCAGCATTTTGGCTTCAGGCTGAATGACAGGGGAGAGGCGACAAATGTTAACGGAGCTACGACCCTGCGTCAGGCCAGAGATCCCACCACAGTCGCGTCAGACACAGGGAACAGCGTAAACTTTCTCCCCTCCACTCTCTCTCTTCAAACGTCGATATCCATCCACACACAGCGAGTAAAAAGAAAAAAAAACTGATGCTGACTGATGCTTTGTGTGTGATGTTGAGCCGAAAAGTTTGTGATGGAGACGTTTTATTGAACGCCGAGAGTCAAGAGGGGACACGGCGCTGAAGAGGAGAAAGTTCCCACTCGAGGGCGAAGTCAGACTTTCACGAAGGAGACGGTAACTTCTCCGAGTACCAAGAGCTCAGAGTCTGTAGGATACAACATAAATATCACACGCCGTGGACTGTCGCCTTTTACTTTTTATTCCAGAATCTGCCTCTTCTGCGCTTTTCTTGTCTCGGCGAGCCCCAGATCATTAAATGGAGGGAGATATGCGCTGGTGAAGTTTGGTTTGATCAGAATTTGTGCCTCATCTTCAAATATAATGCTGCTATTCTGTTTCTGAATGGTTTAGGTGCAAGCTACAAAATAATTTGTAATTAGTCATGGTAATACTGTGTACCGGGCAAAATACTGAGAAGGTTTAACCGTATCAACATTTGGATAACCTTACTTCAGAGCGCAACCACTGAAACTACTACATCACATCAGGTTTGTGAAGTTGTAATTTAATGTTTTGTATCCTGCTTTTGTATATTTATGGAGAGTTGTCGTGTGGGAGCAGGGATGACGTAGACTCGTGAGCTGAGCTGTGTACAGGATCGTGCAGCTAACCATAAGGAGGGTTTGAATAAAGCCCAAGGAACAGAGATGGCAAGATTACTCAAACATGCATGGGTGACATAAAAATGATCTTCAGAGAGGCAACAACGTTATAACATGGTAGAAAGCTCCAAAAAGTTGATTTATTCATAATACCGCCTCTTTAAAGAACCGCCAGCACAGCCACAGGCCCAAACAGTGGAAAACGTGGCCGGAGAACGCGTCAAGACACTGCTGCTGCTGTTGTTGTTGCATTATCATTAACCACCCCTCAATAAAAGTACCACTTTAATGCCCAACTGAACACGCACAGAATATTAAAACAGTAAATCAAATACAATACCATTTTTATTTTGTGATTACTTCTGTATCCACGGCAACAGTCCCATGCATCCTCACGTCCGTACAGTCCATGCTCTTTACGCGCCTACGTGATTTATGGCTTTTAAAGACATCTTTAGACCCGAGCTGCTGATTAAATCCTGATCTGAAAGGTCAAATCGTGAATGAATTTGTCCGACTTCATCACATGACATAATTGGATGTGTTACTATTATGGGATGTGTTCTTACAGCTGAGGCAGGCTGTGTACAGGTTAGGTATTTCAGTAGTAAATCTTAAAGGGCCTGTACCCGATTTTACAGTCTTGTCAAGACCGTAAAATATAATCTATTCATTTTGCACAGCATTTTTTCTCCTCTCAGTTTGAAGCGGCTCCTCTCTCTTTTTCTGGAGCAGCTCCTTTCTCTCTGGAGCAGCTCCTTTCTCTCTGGAGCAGCTCCTCTCTCTTTCTCTGGAGCAGCTCCTCACTCTTTTTCTGGAGCAGCTCCTTTCTCTCTGGAGAAACGCCTCTCTCTCTGGAGCAGCTCCTCTCTCTCTGAAGCAGCTCCTCTCTCTTTCTCTGGAGCAGCTCCTCTCTCTTTCTTTGGAGCAGCTCCTCCCTCTTTCTTTGGAGCAGCTCCTTTCTATCTGGAGCAACTCCTCTCTCTCTCTGGAGCAGCTCCTCTCTATTTCTCTGGAGCAGCTCCTCACTCTTTCTTTGGAGCAGCTCCTCTCTCTTTCTCTGGAGCAGCCCCTCTCTCTTTTTCTGGAGCAGCTCCTCTCTCTGGAGCAGCTCCTCTCTCTCTGGAGCAGCTCCTCTCTCTCTGAAGCAGGTCCTCTCTCTTTCTCTGGAGCAGCTCCTCTCTTTCTTTGGAGCAGCTCCTCTCTCTTTCTTTGGAGCAGCTCCTCTCTCTTTCTCTGGAGCAGCTCCTCTCTCTTTCTTTGGAGCAGCTCCTCTCTCTTTCTCTGGAGCAGCTCCTCTCTCTGGAGCAGCTCCTCTCTCTTTCTCTGAAGCATCTCCTCACTCTTTCTTTGGAGCAGCTCCTCCCTCTTTCTCTGGAGCAGCTCCTCTCTCTCTCTGAAGCAGCTTCTCTCTCTCTGAAGCAGCTCCTCACTCTTTCTTTGGAGCAGCTCCTCTCTTTCTTTGGAGCAGCTCCTCTCTTTCTTTGGAGCAGCTCCTCTCTCTTTTTCTGGAGCAGCTCCTTTCTCTCTGGAGCAGCTCCTTTCTCTCTCTCTCTCTGGAGCAGCTCCTCTCTCTCTCTGAAGCAGCTTCTCTCTCTCTCTCTGGAGCAGTTCCTCTCTCTCTCTCTCTCTCTGGAGCAGCTCCTCTCTCTCTGAAGCAGCTTCTCTCTCTCTCTCTCTCTCTGGAGCAGTTCCTCTCTCTTTCTCTGGAGCAGCTCCTCTCTCTTTCTCTGGAGCAGCCCCTCTCTCTCTGGAGCAGCTCCTCTCTCTTTCTTTGGAGCAGCTTCTCTCTCTTTCTTTGGAGCAGCTCCTCTCTCTCTGGAGCAGCTCCTCTCTCTCTCTCTGGAGCAGCTGCTCTCTCTTACTTTGGAGCAGCTCCTCTCTCTCTCTCTCTCTCTCTGGAGCAGCTCCTCTCTCTTTCTTTGGAGCAGCTCCTCACTCTTTCTTTGGAGCAGCTCCTCACTCTTTCTTTGGAGCAGCTCCTCTCTCTTTCTTTGGAGCAGCTCCTCTCTCTGTGGAGCAGCTCCTCTCTCTTTCTCTGGAGCAGCTCCTCTCTCTGAAGCAGCTCCTCTCTCTCTCTGGAGCAGCTCCTCTCTCTCTCTGGAGCAGCTCCTCTCTCTGGAGCAGTTTGCTCTCTCTGCAGTGGCTCTTTTCTTTAGAGCAGCTCCTCTGTCACTCTGGAGTAGCTCTCTTCTCTCTCTGTGGTGGCTCCTTTCTCTCTCTAAAGTGGCCTCTCTCAGTCTGGCATAACTCCTTTCTCTCTGGAGCAGCTCCCCTCTCTCTGGAACAGGGCACTTGTGGTGCGACAGAAACCTGCCTCGGGCACTGATTCATCTCCGGTGGAATGCTGTTGTTAGTTTGCTAGTTGTTTTTAGCATTACAATGATAACAAAACTGTCTACCCTCTGAAGGTTATGAAAAGAGCTTCCAAACTCACTGTGGTGAATAATTAGGAATCATTAAGGACTTTGGACCACTGCAAATTAGTTCAGTTTGTCATGTTTTAAAGACAGCAAAAAATGAAGTACAGCGTCCTTAATTAGACCAAAATATGTCTCCCCGCAAACATGTTTACCAGAGATTCCTGATGGGTCCCAGGTGACGTGGAGCCGGTGAGCTGTAAAAGGCTGAAGGTGAAGTGTGTTTCCGCGTGTCATTGTGAATCAATGTGAATGTGCCTCATCATCAGCAGACAGGGTCAGTCTTTTCTGTGTCACGAAATGAGCTGGACAGGCATTTGAAAATGTCGAGACGCATGGAGACTACTTAAAGGGATAGTTTGGGTTTTTTGACATGAATCTGTATGGCCTCCCCGTCAGCAGTGTCGTGCATCAACACCGACTTACTTCCTGGCCGGTGAGCCGAGTTCTTGCCCGGTTTTAGGCTCTCTGTGCTGTTAGGATCACTAACCCCGCGTTGTGCTAACATAAACATGGTCTTTTCTTTTATTAATGTGAGTTTTAATAACATGTTTATTGTATGTTTTTACGATGGTAATAAAAGTGGCTGCTTTGAGATGCAGTGAGGCAGTTTTGCTCTTGGTCTGCATTCTGATATGTGGCCCTTGATGAAAAAAGTTTGGACACCCCTGCTATAAACTATATCTGAATCGTCCCGTGCTTAAACTGTGCTCACGGTTCGATCAGAATTCCAGTCATGTCGTCTAATGACTCAATGCACATATTTTTATTGTTCTATCCCACTGTTGACTGTAGAAGGAGCTCCAGCGCCTAAATACCTTGTTAGAAACAGAAGTATGTTTTCCAAATGCAGATACTATTTAAAATGATAAAACATTAAACACTAATGCCATGTTTAATGGTCATATATTGCACAAAATGGTCTCTTGTGAGATTTAACCCATGTTACCTCAACCAGAATGTACCTGGAGTTGTGTTTTGTTTCATTCACAGTTTTGAGTAATATTTTAGTTATTATTACTCTGTCTGCATCTCCAAAGCTCAAAATGCTCTGTCATGAAGCGGCATTTGTCAAGATTTTTACCTACAGTTCGGTAAAGATGGGCAATTCCAGGGCTGAAATGAACCAAATGATTCTAGTGAAGGTGTGTGGAGTTTAAAACGCCCACGTCCGAACAGCTCCTGTAATCGAGTGTTTTAAGTCTCGTCCTAGAACCCACTTTTACTCTCTGGCTTTTAATACCGTGTGAGTTTGTGTGGTCCTCTGTGTCTTTTCTTTTATGTTATTTTATTATTTTTATTTATTTAATTCTACTTTGTGATTTTATGGTGTTGCTTTAATTTGGCTTTACTCGTTTTATTGTTTTAGGACTGGTATGACCACATTTTAGCATTCTTTTTGTTTTGTCTCTGTGAAACACTTTGGAAACTGCTCTGTTTGTAAAATATGCTATTGAAATAAAGTGGATTTGGATTTAAAAAACAGAGTGGAGCATTTCTTGTATCACTACATGACATCACAAGGTGCAACAGAGTGTTTTTTTTCCTGTTTGAGAAACGAACTCAAAGGCTAAATATACAGGATTTGTGTGTTAAACGTGTGAATGAAACAAAACACAACTCCAGATATGTTTTCGAAGAAGAAACGCTAATATAACAGATCAGAAAATAGAATAATCCTTGAACTAAACCTAGACTAGAGCAGAACTAAACCAGGACTAGAACAGGACCGGACTAGTCTACATCTGCGCTCTATCCAGGACTAAAAAAAAGAAAGAAATAATCCGCTGATTTGAGCTGCAAACCTAATAAAACAGGGTCAAAGAGTCAATTTAATACAGCGGATTCCTAAAGCATTATTGGGTGCTGAAATATGCATATAAATTCAAAGCAGATCTAAAGATATCTCTCGTCTCCGCGTACAGTATCGTCCCACAGTATATTACGAGATGAGTTGGAGAGAATGAGCCCATAAATCTCTATAATCGCGCTGTGATCACTTTGGGGGGATTTTGGGAGAAGTCTGCGTGAGTAAAATTCTAAAGGTGGATATACAGTAGTGTAACTGTTATTTATACCACCAAAAGAACAGTAGACGTTTTGGGGTAGACAACTGGAAATTAAATCGTTGTTGTTGTTTGTATTATTAGTTTAGCATAAGAGTGAATGGTGCATAGTAGATACTTTGACCAAGATTCTAACTAGTTCATCTGGAGAGGAGTTTCTAGGGGCCCAGTAGCATTGGAGGATGGATTAAATGTAGAGGATAAATTTATAAAGCATTATCTGAACAACTGACAGGTAATTTCACCTGTGACCCCATGTTTGGTGAAATGTTGTGTTCTGAAATGTAGTCATCGATAGTTTGTTGGTTGGTTAAGGTGACGAGACCTGAGATTTGCTGCTTCTGTGTTTTTGACACTCATAAACACTAATAAATCACTGTAAACGCAAACAATTAAGGAGTTTTTTTTTTTTTTTTGAGGGAAATGGTTGCCTAACTTTTTAAAATTTATAGTCTTATTGTTTTAAATTTTGTTTATTTTTTTCTTAGCTGCATCTGCATCTCTTTTTTCTGCTCTCTATTAACCTGAGCAACTTGGTGTAAGGCTTTCAAAAAGACAATACAAGATACAAAACAGGATTTTAATCAAGACAAATGATAAATCTGAGTGTCCAGATCTTGTGAAACAGATTCTGGTCATTGTTCCCTACTAAAAGATTTTATATTTTAACTACCTGTTAATTAATATGATTAGGTTACAGTTCGGTATATAAAAAAAGCAATATTTAATTAAAACATTTAGGTTAAAAACAATTAAAATAATTCATTTAATGTGCAGAAATTCACATTAAAAATTGTAATCAAGTATGGCATCTAACATTTTTAAATTATTCAGGAATCTTTTTTTTTTTTTTTGATTCATTTGAGCATTCGGGTTCACAGTCTACTTGTTTTTGCATCAGAAACTCCCAAGGCAGATGTAACACAAGGTTTTGTCACATCCTCAAGCGCCCTTCAATCAAAAGTTAGATGACAATAAAAGCATGTTTTTTTTTTTAATTTTGTTCATTTTGGGTTTATTGCACTGAAAAAACAGGAAAAGGACACAAGTCTTTACAAAGAGCAGGTTTGTTTCCTTACAAATCTGACGCTTATTCTTCCCTGGGCTACAATATGCCAGAGTGTGGCGTAAAATGCATCGATCTCCATGGAGAATGTGCCAAAATATGGTTCCAACGACACTAGAAAAGCTTTTTGTTAACTGAGCCCTGTGACCTATTACTTATTGTTTTGTGGTGTACCTGCTCTTTGATTTTTACATGTGAAAAGCGCTATATACTAAAGTGTACTTACTTCCAAGCTACTTTTTCAGTGCAATCAGGCAGGTGATGTACTACCTTTAGAAAATTACATACTTTTTCTATAAAGGAGACAAATTATGCATATGTTATGAGGTTTTAATCACTTCATATTGGTTCCCCCTCATCATTAAGTAACCTTTATTGTCTGAGTTTGAGATGTGGTCTGCAGGTAAAAGGGCAGGCAGAAATCAGCACTTCATTTCTCAACCAGAAGTCAAAGGATCCATGGGTATTATAGGCTGTTTGAGGCATCTATTCACCACATTCCCTCGATGTTCCTTAATATTAGATTTCGCCTCATATTTTCCTTATATTACTCAGCCTCACTCCACTCATTAGCATACTGTACTACTCACCAAGCAACCAATTAAAGCCAATAACACGTCCGCGTCTCACTGCTTAAAATCAATCCAGCCTGCAGGTACATATTGCCTCTACATTACATCTGCAGAGTTATCTTAGCGTGTGGAGAGGCCGCAGACTTCTCCTCGCGCATTTGTCACCGTAAGGCTCGGCGGGCAGATATATACGCCGGGAGCAGTCCATCTACACCAGTAACCCCCAGGAGATGTGCTGTGTGTGTGCTCGCAGAATCACAAATGCTTTGAACAGTCTCCTGCGCTGTTGACTTAACCTAGAGATACAACAGCAGCAGGGAGGAAGGGATGAGGCGGAACGGGGAGGTAAATAAAGGAGGTATAGAGTTTAAAGAGTGCATGTTACGCTATTTTCTCATCTATAGTATAATGTTGTTTGCTCATCATAAACATACCTGGAGTTTTGGTTCATTCACACATTTTTAACACAGAAAACCTACATTTAGGCTGCTCCGTCGTGTTTTTAAACTCCATACACCTTCACTAGAATCATCTGGGTATTTTTAGCCCTGGACTTTACAATCTCTAATGATCAAAACGTTAAGAGATGTAGACAGACTAATTATGAAATTTACTCAAAGATGTGTGAATGAAACGACTCCGAGTATGTTTTTGATGAGGTGACAGCATTTTAACATGAATTAAAGCTTAAGTACTGACATGATGATCAATTTGTTCATTTTATAACTTGTTGTTTCGGTTCTCAAGAGAATTATTAAATAAGAATGGAAGAACATAAAGATACTAGCATAAATCTCTCATTTGGGTTAAATCCAGTGGTTTAAACTTAAAAGCCAGTCCTTAATAGCCTGTCCATATAATGAGAATGAGACAAACTTTTATGGCGGCACGGTGGCTGAGTGGCTAGCACTCATGCCTCACAGCAAGAAAGGTTGCGGGTTCGATTCCCGGGTCGCCCGGGCCTTTCTGTGTGGAGTTTGCATGTTCCTCCCGTGTCTGGATGGGTTTCCTCCGGGTGCTCGGTTTCCCCCATCAACCCAAAACATGTAGGTGTGAAAGTTGTGTGAGTGTTGGTGGTGGTCGGAGGGACCGTTGGCGCCGGTTGGCTTGGCAGCCGCGCCTCCGTCAGTCTGCCCCAGGGCTATAGCAGTAGTTTACCACCACCGGGTATGGAGTGAATGAAAAATGCTCTGAATAATCCTCTGTAAAGCGTCTTTGTGACATATGTCTGTGAAAAGCGCTATATAAATAAAACACTTACTTACTTACTTTTATGTGTCCTCTATCTGCAGGTTTAGCCACTGGAAAACCATCCCAGGTTCTTTTTTTTAAACCGGTAAAGGCACAAGATACATACAGTCCCTTTAAGGAGAACTCGGGCATGTTTGAAGCTAAAGTCCATTGCTAGAGGTGGTCGAATTCTGTCAGAAGCCAAAAAACGGCATAGATCAGTGTTGCCTCAGCGGGGATCTCACTGTGCTTAAGGCAACAAACTAGCGTAGTGATGGGGCAAGGCCTTAACTTCCACCAATTTACACAATGAAGAAACTTAACACCACTTTAACCCATCTTACAACAGCCACGAGTCTAACAAACAAAACGCTCTGTCTGGCTCATTCATTAGTGTCTGGAAATGTTATAAAACAACTTTATAAGCAGCCTTTGACTCACCTCTGCCGATTTCCTTCTGCAAAAGCTAAAGCCCAAAAGACTAAATTGCCAATGTCGTTTCTAATCCCATTTACGAGTGAATTAAATTTTTTGAAAAACGATGTGGTTAAGTATTTAAATCATCACCACAGTATTCTTCTTCTTCACAGTCAATAGTCGATCCTGACTTGTTGCTTCTGGCAGCTCTAGCCTCTCGCTGCCGCTGGAGAATCTCTTCCTGAACCAACGAACTCGCACGTGAATTCAGAGCGAGAGTTCAGCTTGGGGTCAGAACAGAAGGAGAGACTGCAAAACCTAGAAAGCACAACACAATGCCTACCCGTGTTATTACATGCTCTGCAATACTGTGGTGATGATTTACTTTAAAAATATAATTCACTCATAAATGGGATTAGAAACGACAATCGAGTCTTTTGGGCTTTCACATGCGCAGTAGGAAATCAACAGGGGTAAGACTAAGGCTGTTTATAAAGTTGTTTTCTAACGTTTCCAGACACTAATGAGTGAACCAGGCAGAGCGTTTTGTTTGTTAGACTCGTGGCTATTGTAAGATGGGTTAAAGTGGTGTTAAGCTTCTTCAGTGTGAAGCAAATTGGTGTTTTACGTGGAAGTTAAGAACTTGCCCCCATCACTACACTAGTTTGTTGCTTTGACAGACTCACTGCCACAGCGAGATCTCCGTCGAGGCAACACTGATCTGTGCCGTTTTTTGGCTTCTGACAGTATTCGATCACCTCTAGCGATGGACTTTAGCTTCAAACATGGCGGCGTCCCCTTTAAGCATAGATCAACATTAGTTTAAAAACCCCAAATAATCCTCTAATTGTGCCCCATTAATTCTACCTAAACCAATGTCGCGCTGACGAAGCAAAGACTGTTCCTTCCCCCGGTGCTGTTAGTGAGCCCTGGTAATTAACATTTCACATCCACACACAAACACACACACATCAACACGCACACAACTGGGTCAGACAGCGGCCTACATTGTTCCAGAGAGAGTAAGGCACCACCACAACACGACCGAACCCGCGAGCCAGCGAGCGTTCAGCAAAGGAAAAGCCAAAGACAGATGCACAAGAGAGAAACTCGGAACAAAACATGCTAATGAGGAGGCCCGGAGTGAGTGCAGGGCTCGGTGGGTGTGTGGGTTAGACTCCGTGGGCTAATTGTGCAGAAAAGGCAGCTGAGGAGAGATGAGCAAGTATCAAAACATTGTATTATGGAGTGAAAAACAAAGGACTTTTGAGAGCAGGTGAGGATACAGCTAAACCCGTTACAATAATTACAATATTGATTAATCGTCAGTGGTGGAAGAAGTGCTCAATTTGAATTATTTTAAGTAAAAGTACAGATACCGGAGCAAAAATATAACAATAAAAGGTATTGCATGTAAAATTCTACTTAAGTAAAAGTATTTCATGCAGATTTTGAGACTATGAAAACTTAAAATGTAGTAATTTTGATCAATATTTGTGCAGAATATTTCTATAGAAACAACTGAATCAATAGTTTTTTGTTTTTTTTTTGCTATTTTTACTTGTATATGTTTCCTCAAAATCCTCAGCCTTTTCAGCAGGTCTCACACAATAATAATAAAAAAAAAAAAAACTTTTACTTTCTTTCTCTTCTTATTGTTTTAAAAACATGAAAAACAGAACTAGTTCATTTTAAACGCTTTGCAGTGATTTGAAGTTTTTCCTCACTTACCTTATGTGCTCTAATTATTCACCATGATGAGTTTATGAGCACTTTTCACAACTCTCAGAGACCAGTGTGAAGTTTTGCCATAATGGTAAAACTAACTAATTAACTAATTAATAGCCAACTTTCACGTCCTGGTTATCAGATAGTAAAATGCTTTATATTTAGATGCAGCACATTTATTTTGACCTCGGGAGTTTCTTGTAAAATCTATCTGTAGGCTACTTGGAAGAGACATACTGTATATATGTACAGCCGAAACATGTCAACAAGGTAAATACACTTAACTGTATTGTCCTTCAAAAAGAACCCAAGAAGTTAACGTACATAAGAAGACAAAATTAACATCTTTGCTTTAATGCTGTATTTTGCTGAAGTAGCCTATAAGAAAAAATCTGATACAGAGCTTAGAGTTATATAGCATTCGTAAGTTGTTACATCATAATTCTATTTCCAGGTCCAAGCTGCAGCTGCACCAAATTTGACTGATCTACATGTAAAAATGCCACAGTGTTGTGTCCCCCGCTGTTTAAACAGATCACAAACCAATACAAATGGCGAGGAGAAACGGTCATTCTTTTGTTTTCTAGTGGATGGACATTTGCCGTTTGTCATGCTAGCGCCACCTAGTTCCTCCGCTCAATTTCATTTCTCTCCAGCAGGGAGGTCAGGGTCACAGTCACTATACAGTTCACAAAAACCCTGGAAGTTGTTGTTGGTGCACCGGCCAATCAGCGAAGTGATGTGTTGGCCAGAACCAACCTGAGTTGCGATAGCAGATTACATGTTCTCCTTTTGCTATTTATGTCCACAACAGAGAGGAATATCTAAACCTTAACACTGTATTGACTTAGAAATTACTCGCTAACTTATCATTTCTGGCTAGGGCTACCCAGCTGCTAACACTAACTCACCTTGACTTAATAAAATTTCTTCTTTGTTCAGGATTCCTGGACCTTGCCCTTATAATGCCACTCTGAAGCACACTCACACTGACAACTCGCTTTGAATTCAATGAGCTCAGACTCTTCCCTACAGCTGTTGGAACGAGAGTGTGGATTGGGCTGAATGTTTCTGTTCAAGCCCAGCACATGTCTGACAGAGCAGTGATCGAATCTGAACCGAGACCGACAGGTATTAAGATATCTGTGTCCAAACCTGCCCGGACCCGACACAATTAAAATCACACTATTTTCATAGGCCTGCTAATGACACACGTAGGATATTGTTTGTGTAGCCTCTAATAAAAACAGACACAAAATACAAACTCGGTATATTGCGAAAAAAGGACTTTATCCAGCTACTTACCTCTCGTAAAGTGGTAAATTTAAAGTGCAGCGTCTCATCCTCATTATTCACAGAAATTACAAACTCCGCAAATATTAACATCCAGTCCACAAAACCACGCTATTAATCCAGTTTGCGGCGTTCTTTAAAGTTAAAAGGCAAAAGTTGTCCCCCCATGTGTGTCTGTTTACATCCACACAACACACAGATCGAGGTGAAGCTGCAGATTAGTGATACTCTACTTCCTGTGGACTTATCGCATATCTTTTATGCTTTAAAAATCCTGTATCTGAAGTATTGCTCCACATTTCACAAATAATAACACAGTTTTGACTTGTATCTAAACTAAAAGTGCAGAGCTCTGATCTTTTGAACACTTTCTTGAAGCGAGTGGTTTTGCATTACACAGTTAAACAGCTGACACGCTGATGTGTCCGAGCCAGAACATAAGTTCTAAATATTTGTCCGAACCCGTCCAAGCCCGTGATGCTGAAAATGTTCACTGGTTCTGTCATTTTGGGCCCCCGCACTCCATGTGAAATAATCGCATAAAGTCTAGAATGTGAATGCAACCTATTCTGCCATTGTGTCCACAGGCAAGACACTCCCACACTGCCAAAAGCTTAAGATATAAACACTTAAATCTATCAGAAAATGACTTAAAAAGGTACTGAAATTATCTTGCTGCATGGACAGATAATTTGACTTGACAAGTTCTCTTAAAATAAACTACTTCTAGACTAGAATGAAGCTGTTTCAGAACTAGTAGGTAGATAATAAAGATGAAAACTAGATGAATAACCTGATATAAATTTTAATATCTTGACCACATCAGAGAAATTTGCAGTGCACATTGCCTGGTATAAATGTGCTGGTGTGTGTGAGTGATTCACGATGGACAGAGGGGCCGAGGACGCAGCTTTGCTTTTGTCAGTCTACCTCAGGGCAGCTGTGGCTTCAGTACGACTTGTCAATCTCCAACTCGATTTCAGTAAGGAAGAGACTCCTTACACAATACAGATTATGATACCACGATGATAATAAAGAGCTCTTTTGTCCAGGTAGGGTCCATAGTGGTCCATGGGCGTATACGAGTCTATGTGGTACTTGTACTTGCTCTGATACAGCTCAAGATCATTCAGGAAAGGTTCATTTCTCTTCGGTGAATGTGACTTTTTTAGTATCGGCACCTGTTTTCATGAATATCTAGTTACAGTACTAGTTTTAGCATCGATTAGTATCTGATTTTCGACACTTGTGACAACCCTACACCACAGACTGACATAAAAGGTGTTAAGAGTTATACAAATCAGGAAATAGTCGTGTAACTTTGAATAAAATGTAGTTAGAATATAAAGACCAGCAACCTTCTCCACGCCATATGATATAACCATTGCCTAATCGATGAGTTTTGGATCTACTGAACCAAAATGCGTCTTAATAATTAACCAATATACTTCTTCACACAGCTCATCATCGCAAAATGTAAAAGTACTCCAAATACCAATTAGTATTCGAGTAATCTAACTGTATACTGATAATGAGGCGTCTTTGAATAGGCCTGTTTATGAATGAGTTCGTCTAATTGGCATCCACCCTCAGAGCTCTCCGGCTCTCAGAAAATCTTAATGGTGTAAAAATCAAAGCTAAATGTGTGTGGTTCAACCGAGGATTCCGCACGAGTCTATTAAAACAAGAGCAATTAGCAATAAATAATCCAATCACCATGACGCGTGTCGGACTGTCACGTTACCACAAGTTTTTTACGCACGGATTCAAACACAGTGATCTGTTATCTCCATCCAGCTGCTTTCCGTAAAAAAAATAAAAAAAAAATAAAAAAAGGTGCGCCATGTGTTCACCCTCCGCGCACCGCTCATGACACAACCCGACACGGAATCACCCCACGGCACCCGAACCGACCACCCCCTTTCCCCGCGAATCACCCCGCGCTCTCCCCGCTCCCTCCCGGGTCTGCCCAGCGCTGCATGAATGAATGAACGAACCGCCGCCGCGCACCCACCCAAGTTACGCACGGAATACAAATAAACAACGGATTACCAACAACGTGCACGGGCTACTTACATAAGCTGCGTCGGGAATTGCGATGCATCGGACTTGTCGTGCCAGAGGAGCGCCAGGAAGAGCCAGATTCGGACCCCGCAGGTATCCATCGTGGGGGAGACGAGGAGGGATTCCCAAGCCGGCACGCGTAGACGCCTAAACGGACGCACCGACCCACCGCCCGCCTCCCGGTCCTCCTTTACGGGATTAACGGGAGACGTCTTAATCCAATGAGCCGAACGTGGAGCGCTCAAACAGGTACTGAGTATGGGGTTCCATTTGTGCCAAAAATAAGTGGACCGACTTATCACTGGCTCGATTACTCCCTCTCTCCCTCTCTTTCGACTTCACTAAAGGTTCGCCCCACCGCCGCGCTATCTCTCCTCTCCTATCCGTCCCCCTCTCTTTCTTTCTCTCTCTCTTTTATCTGTCTGTCTATCTGGTCTCGTCCATCGCCACCTTCTTCGCAATCGGAAATCACGTCGTGTTTTCAATGAAGGCACCTTACTGGCATACAGGATGGGTCTTCTTTTTCTTTTTTCTCTTTTTTAATAGACGTGAATAACAAGTGCGCACGGCCAACGCTATAATGAACGGTAATTAAAGGGAAGAGTCATGGAGTGATTCCCAAACCTTCCCAAGCCTGATATTGTGCGTTCTGTGGTACTACTGTTATATGAAATACAAACAAAATGGTACTACTGTAACATGAAAGACAAACAAAACATTTCTTTCTTCTTTGTTTCACTTTTTAACGTTTGGGTGGCGCGTCTGCCGCTCCTCTCCACGGAGATCTTTTTGCTCTGCCTGGAATGATCCGCAGTATGGCATTAAACGTATCTCCGTGGAGACAGGCGACGGCATCAGGCCAAGTTACAGGTCAGATCTGTGTTTTTATATTCATTCTATTGATTTTGCCATGAAGCTCATTGCTCCCTCTGCTGGCAGGGTGCATACGCTTTGAATTAGTATTGATAATATAATATTACACATAATTGTACTTTTTGCACTAGTTTTCACTATATTTCTTCACTTCTATTATTCCTTACCTTCTCTTTTAGTTAATGTTTCTCTCTTTTTAATTTTATGATGATTATTTATGTTTTGATTTGTTTATATTGTGATTTTAACATATTTCTTATTCTGTAAAGCACTTTGAATTACTTTGTGTACGAATTGTGCTCTACAAATAAACTTATCTCGCCTTCCTACTTGAGTAATTTCACTTTGTAACAGTATTCTTACGTTACTGTAAAAGTTTTGGTAACTTTTCTCACTGTAAGTATGAAGTACCAATGACAAAAACATGACTGAACATTTGCGTTTCTTGCACTGCTCCTTCAGATATGATTTAGTTTTCCTTAATTTTATGTTACATCTTGTCCTTACAATTAACTTCAAATTATAAACACCGAAATATTCCTATCTTATTCTTAATTGGCCTAAATCTTGGGCGGATAGTCCGAGTGGATGTTTTACCTTGTTATAAATCGTAGACTCTATATTCTGCCCATTTAATCCAATTTACAGACAGATAAATGTCCTATTATGTGGCTCTGTATCGGGATTTATTTGTGGAGTCATTTGTCTGGGATGCTGTACTGAACGTTACCCATGTGCGTTTGTATTTATGTTACTGGACACGCACTGATATGTAAATGAGCTGTGAATAGACGTGTGATTTATCAACATTTTGTATAACATTAATTACCGCGGTGCACACGCATTTACCGCTAAAAGCTAATAGCGGTCGTTTACTTACAGCACTTTCTTTACTGGCAAAAATATCATACACCATTAGGCCGAACTACTGTCTTTAAATATGACGTAAAGAGGAAGAATAACTATAAATGTCGCCTAAATAAACCCAATTGAAAATCCAATAGAGCCAAACCTAAGTTTTATAAACAATTGAAGATTTGCAGTGAATTTTTACGCTATAAATATATTGGAAATTATATCGGCTATCGGCAGATCCAACGCCCATTTTATTAGTATCACATCGGCTGCAACAAAATCCATGCTCTGTAAAATCCCACCTTCTCTCCTGCTCCTGTGTGAGTGGAGCTGGAGCAGATCATGAAACATACGCCTGATGCCCATCCGTGCTGGTTAGCATCACTCCGGCTGCGCGCAGACTCTGCCGGCACTGCAACCTCCGACACGGAAGAGCGTCGACTGAACCACTGTAAGAAAGTTGTGGGAGAAATGTCGGCTGTTTTCAGATGGGTGAATGCAGTGGTCAAATACTGAAAGAGAATGGACTGGATTGTGTGTGTTGAGTATGACATGTGTCCCTAACCATGTCAGGAGGAAAAGACATATTTGTATCTGCTCTATAGTTTTCATTTATAACACGTTGATCGTTGTGTTATCGTTTGGACATTTTACATCGCAACATTGATCTTTTAAAAGCCATAGACTGTAATAGTTTAGTCAAAAAATAAAATAAAAGCATGTTTTTCTCATTATGGTTGTGTTTATTGTGTGAACATTGTTGTGTGCATTGTTTATTGTGTTGATTTATTATTTTACAAAAAAGTTTTTACCCAACAGCGATTATTTCATTAAATGGGGGCTACTAAAGCATAGATTTTATATTTATGAATGTGGAAGTGTGTGGTTGAGACATGTGTGAGTGTATATGTATGTTTATGTACTGTACATTGTGTCTCTATATTTGTATCTTTTTACTGTTTTACTATTTTATTCCCTTTGCACTGAACGAGGAATGCACCTCATTTCATTGTATTTGTTACAATAACAAATAAAGATATTTGATATTCTATTGCACTGAAAAACATAAAGAAAAAACATGATTTCCTTACTGTGAGTAGGCCTCCATCTCCACAAACCTGACTCCTACTGCTTGTTTCCATGGAAATGTTGTTTCTTTGGCTGTAATCTTACAAAGTATAGCATAAAACTGATATTTACTGAGTAGTGAATGTTCCTAAGTTTGGTTTTGACTTTATAATTTCCTGGAATCATGCAGGAGATGTGCCACCTTCAGAAAGTTACACAGTGTGGACCTTCCTCCAGGCCAAATATGACTCAGATTTGAGGAGATGCAGAGCCACACTGTCAGGATACATGGTTTTATATGGTTTTCAGTGCAGTAATTATAATCACAATGAGAAAACTTTTTAATTTTTTTAAATTTTGCTGTCACCAGGTGTAGAAACATATGGCACTGCAATTACATATCACAGGTATAGTGCATTTACATACATTAGACGGCAGAGAAAGAGGGAAGGGGGTATAGGTGTGTGTATGTGTGTGTATGTGTGTGTGTGTGCGTGTGCGTGTGTGTGTGGGTGTGTGTGTGGGTGTAACATTGCGGGTCGTATGAAGGACAGTTAGACAATTAGAAAAAAGCAGGTTCAAAGGGTGATTGGCAGTCAGAGTAGAAAAATAATAATAAAGAAATAAATAATAAAATAGAATAAGTAAATAAATAAATAATAATAATAATAGAAAAAGTGTATATTGGAAAAGGATGTGATGTTGGAGTGGGATATTATGGCTGTGTTATGAGCTGTAAGAGAGGTATGGTGAGGTGGTTTGTGATACGGTGGTGGTGTTGGTAATAACAGTAACAAATAGTTAGTTATTAAGACCCATGCATGGGGTGTGATCCTTAATTCATTCTGTTTATTTTTCGATGTTGCTGTCATACAGTTGAGTGAGTTTTTGTCCATTTGTTATGATTTTAAAACTGATCGTTTGTGGAAGGTTGTGACATGTAGTGGTGCATTAAAAAGGGGGGTGGCCTGCGGTCTCGAGGTGTGTAGCCTTGTCCGCAGACCCCCCTATTTGTTCTTTGTGGGAATGGAGGTGTGCCCTAAGCTAATGCATTAAAAAAAGACAGGAGAAGAGGACCAACAGGCCAGAGGTGTGTGGCCTGAGTGTATTTGTGTGATTAGTAGTAGAGTATTATGGAAGCCGGAGAGTGGAGATATGGTGGGGGTGTGCTCTGAATGTGATGGGTTATATTCTAAGGAGAAGTGGTCCGCAATGAAGTTTTTCCATGTGTTAATGTGTATTTTTTTTTTCGGCTTTTCCAATTAATTAATATGACTTTCTTGGCGATAGTTAGCAACACAAGTAGACGTTTTGTATTGTATTGGTTGAGAGTGGTTGTGGAAGTATCACCAAGAATGCACAGAGAGGGGGACAATGGGATGTGGCAGCCAAATATTATGGAAAGTGATTGAGTGATGGTTTGCCAGAATGTATATACGGGAGTGCAGTGCCAAAATGCGTGTAGATAGTTGTCCCTTTCCCCTTGAGTGCAGTGTGAATATATGTCTGTTGTGAAACCCATTTTTGATCATTCGTAACCTGTATAGTGGTATCTATGGAGAATCTTGAACTGTATCAGCTGTAAGTTGGAGTTTGTGGTCATTGAAGAAATGTTTTTGCAGATTTCGGTCCAGAAATTGGCATTGGGAGCAATTTCCAAGTCCTGTTGCCATTTGTTAATTGGTAGTGAGTTTTGAGTGTCGGTTTTTGCAATTAGTTTATATGTTTTTGAGTTAATTTTCTTTGGGGATAATGAGAAAACTTTTGCTTGAGTTGATTGTGTTGCTAAACAGATACAATGCTGTGACCCATCTGCAGGCTATTGGATACTCACTCTTTTAATCTTGAGCTCCTTCGTTTCAGACATGAAAATAAAGTAATGTTTGGTTCTGGCTCAAGGTGGGATGGAGGATACGATTTAAAACTAAGATTTAACAGAGAATTTCAATACCATCTATCACAGGCTTCATTCAGACTGCAGGGCTTAATGCTCAATCCAGATTTTTTTGTGAAATCTTTTTTTTTGCGAGGTCGTTCACATTTTTCAAATAAATGCAGCTTGTACGTGATCTCCAGTGTGAACTTTAAACGCCCCAAAAGTGTCCCGCATGCGCATTGGAGAACATGAAGACGTCACACTCAGCGAGCGTGCTCAGTGTTTACCATAGACAGTATATATGAGTGGACAGAGCTAAAGCGTTAGCCGCCATGTGCCAAACAGGAAGTGCTCCAGGAGGCTCTTCCGGCTCCTTCTCTCCTTTTTCCCCATTGACTTACATTGAGATCTTATTGCTCCTCTCTCTGTACCTGCTGCTGTGGCCTCGTCATTTTGGTCTTAAAACGTTCACATGAACCTGCAACACATGATCCTGAATTTTTCATTTTGCCATTTTGTTCCTAAATAAAGATATGAACATAAATAACGGACGAATCAGACGCCTTCATTCTCTGAAGTTGCTGCCGCCTAAAGTTAGCAACAGGTTTAATTGACAGCCAGTGCATTTCGCTGCTAAGTAAGTCCCCTTCCCACTTTCCTGCCCCGATTGACTATTGTTCACACGTAACAGAAAATATAAAGTTTGATGATAAAAGTTTCCTTATTATTCTCAAGAATCATCGAAATACAGCGGTCCATGCAGAATGGTGCAGAGTGTCGCCGCTCTGTCATGAGTCGGGCGGCACATTTAACAACCTCAATCATGATTGGTTCTTGTGGTTGCTATGATACTCGCGGTTGGATTTCCAAATATGGAGCCTGGCTCCCAATTCGCTCCTGTAACAGTTAGTATTGAGAGCCTCATTTGAGCGGCGCTGAACGTTATGGGTGACGTCACACTCAGTCCACTCATATACACGCTCTATGGTGTTTACAGAAGTCGCCTAAACATGGACGCTGCATTGAGCACCAGGCGATTTTAAAGTTGCTGTCGTACCACTCTTGCGGGAGGAAGCACGTCTTCGGCCTATTTCAGTGAGCAAACATGTTGCCGTTGGGCTGTATTGGCTCACAACAGGTGCTTGTTACAGCACAATAGCCAAACTCTCGCTTGTTGATGATGTGTAGATCTGATGTAGGTCGGACGAATGTGACCTGACTGTTCAGACTGAAGTCAAACGGCAAAAGATCAGATACATATCGGCTTTAGGAGCACATATCCAAGTGTCCTGGGTCGCATTTGCAAAAATCTGATCTGTGTCGTCAAGACTGTCATTAAAAGATCAGATACAGGTCGCATAGGGGTGAAAAAATCAGATTGGGTCACTTCAGGCTGCAGTCTGAACGAAGCTTTTGTCATTTTACTACATTGTGCGTCCAGTAATACACAGATAGAGCGTCGGGACTCGCTCTGGGATGTTGTGGAGTAATGTGTTAATCGTTGAGTTTGGCCTGACACTGGGATCTGATTGGATAACTGAAAGAGAGAGAACGAAAAAGGAGAAAGAGCGAGTAGAGAAGGGAGAGAGGATAGAGAAAAAAGAGGTGAGAGGACACTGGATGCTAAGGGATTTGGTTATCAATGGTTGCCTGGTAACCACACACTATATCCAGTGTCCTTTCACCTCCCTCCATCCCCTCTTCTGTCTCTCTCTTCTTTTTTCTCCTCTTTCTTTCCATTCCATTGTCTCACATTCCCATCCTTTCTTTCTCTCGCTCTCTCCTTCCTCTCCTCTCATCTTTTTTTTTTACTTTCTCTGTCCTGTCGTCTCTCCCTCCTCTTTCCAATCTTCTCAATCACTCCATCCCCTCCAGTCCAATCTCCAGTCCCTCTTCATCCTTACTTCATCCTCTCCTCTCACTCTCTTTTTTCCTCTCTCTGTCTTCTCCATATAGTCTCTCCATCCCATCCTCTCTCCCCTTATCTCTCTATTGTTCCTCTCACTCCCCCATGTTTTTCTCTTCATAATCTCACTCCATCTCGCTTCTTTCTTTCTCTTTTTTCCATCTCCTCTTTCTACCTCACTCTGTCACTTTTTTCAGTTTTTTCTCTCTCCACTTTCTTTTGCTCTCCTCCTCCTTGCTCTCTCTACCCACTCCTTTTCCTCTCCATTTCTCTCTCTTTTCTCCAATCTCCTTCTTTCTTTCCCTCTTTCCTCTCTACATCTTCTCCTATCTCCTCTTTCTTTCCTCTCTCCTGTCCCATCTCCTCTCCACATCCCCTCCTCTTTCTGCCTCATCTCTTTATTTTCTCTCCTCTCGCCTCCTCTCCTCTTTATCCTATATCTCTCCATTTTTTCTCTCCTCCTCATCTCCTTTGCTTTCTAATTCTCCTCCCTCGTTCCCTCTTTCTCCCTATTTTCTCTCTCAGCCCTACCTTTTCCTCTCTCTTCATTCCTTCTCTCACTCTCTTTTCTACTATATCTCTTTCCTCTTTTATCTTTCCAGTTTCTCTCTCTATCCCTCTCTCCTCTCTGTCTCCTCTCTCTTTCTCTCTCCTCTCTACATCCCCTCTTCTCTCTCTCCTCTCTTTCTCTCTCCTCTCTACATCCCCTCTTCTCTGTCTCCTCTCTTTCTCTCTCCTCTTTACATCCCCTCTTCTCTGTCTCCTCTCTCTTTCTCCTCTTTACATCCCCTCTTCTGTCTCCTCTCTCTTTCTCTCTCCTCTTTACATCCCCTCTTCTCTGTCTCCTCTCTCTTTCTCTCTCCTCTTTACATCCCCTCTTCTCTGTCTCCTCTCTCTTTCTCTCTCCTCTCTACATCCCTTCTTCTCTCTGTCTCCTCTCTCTTTCTCTCTCCTCTCTACATCCCTTCTTCTCTCTGTCTCCTCTCTCATTCCTCTCTACATCCCCTCTTCTTCCTCTTTCCTCTCTACAGCCCCTCTTCTGTCTCCTCTCTCTCCCTCTCTTCTCCCTACAGCTAATCCTCTCTCTGCATCATCTCTTTCTCTCTCCTCTCTACACTTCCCCCTTTCTGCCTCCCTCCTCTTTTCTCTCTCCTCCTTTTCTCACCTGCTCTATCTTCTCTTTCTCTCCTATAACTCTGTTTCCTCTCCCCCCTCCTCTTCTCTCTCTTCCCCATTTCCTCTCCCATCCTTTCCTCTTCCATCACCCACTTCCTCTCTTTTCTCATTTCTTCTCTTTATCCCTTTTCCCTCTGTCTCTCCACTCCTCTCCTCTTCTGCTCTACTGTCCCCACATGTGCAGTACAGACTAGAGAAGGGCCCCAGACAGTAATAACCAGGGGCCCCACTCTGTACACAGGCTTTATCTCTGTCAGAAGGGCTATTTTCATCCACTTTCAAAACGGTAATTCTTGTTTTTGTTTGAAGAAATCTACACTGCTTTAAAAAATAATAATAAAAAATAAAATAAAATAAAATAAAATAAAATAAAATAAAATAAAATAAAATAAAATAAAATAAAATAAAATAAAATAAAATTAAATTAAATAATAATTACATGAGCATTTATTTTAATTGTCTGTTTTTAGGTTAAATGAATGAACATAAATAAACATCTAAATAAAAACTTGTATGAAAAATTTTAAAATTAACCCAAATACCATGATTTGTAACATTCTCCGTGAAGATAAATATGTTTTATGCCGTATTGTGGAACATTATAGTAAAAGGCACAACATTTCCATGGAAACAGGAATCAGGTTTGTTTTTGTTTTTTTTACAGATTTTTTGGCTTAAAAGTTGCATATTTTGTCTTTAACTAAACTAAAACTAAACTAAATTGCTTTGGATAAACATGAAATAATTTAACGGAGAAAGGTGTTTCAGTGGTCAAATTTCAACATTTAATTTGTTTCGGTGTTGCTTTTAGTGTATAATGAAAGATTTCGGACTTGTTTTGACGAATTCAGAATTGTTATTTATTCACAGTTCTTATCTAAAACTAAAACATTTGCTACAGTGAAAATACAAAATGCAAAACTATTTAAAACAGCATCATATTTATCCTTAAGAACGACACTAAAACAGCTTCAACGTGATCTGAATCGTGCTTTTGAATATAGTGTCCGATGCTCCAAATGTAAACATGACAGCGCTGGAGGGGACATTAAACCCCAGACATTTCACTGTGGAAACCCGGGGTTGCCTAGTAACAAAGATGCATGGCATGAGAACAGAGACAGTTTCAGCAGAAATACTATAGATATTACAGTTCAACAGGCATGAAAGCGTGAGGTGTATCAGAAGAGGAGGACAGGGAGAGGCTGAGGAGGCTGCTGGTTCTGCCGAGTCGTCTTTCATTATTTTTGGGGGGTGACCTCAAATTTAGAGCTCGCCGAGTTCAAATTTTTGATGCCGATCACTGGCATGTCCATTCTTTTTGCCTGTTTTCGTGCTCTGGATGTGGTTTTAGTTAGTCTCTTGCTGAATCTATCTGTTATTGGAAGGAACGTCTGTGTCTCTTCCTGTTGGTTTGTTTGTCTTTTCCACGCAAAACTCTCGAACTGCTCATCCGACTGATCTCAGATTTGGAGGGCGTCATCCTAATGGTGCGGGTGTGTCCAGTGCCAAGGTTGTTAGGGCAAAAAATGCCAAGGATTTTTTTAAAATTAAAGAGTGATATATTTTAAAGTAAACAACTTTTGAAATCTTTAGTTTTATCTTCTCTCTTGTCTTTTAGCGATGGTTGCCCATAGCGATAGGACTTGTCCACCTCATTGATCCAGGTGCTGGTTCTGGGCTGGTGCTTGTGCCGGTTTGGTGCTAGTGCTTCCTGCTGATTATCCAAGAACCGGCTTGTTTTTCCAACAGCTGAGAGCCGGAGAAGTGCTACGTCGCTACGTCCCTGCACACGCTACTGTTGTCCTAGCAACCCAACAGTTGTAAGCTCCGATAATAACAATAGTGGAGGACTATCGCTACAGGTCTTAATTTTACAAACATTCTGTGTAAATACACTCTCTCCGGGTCACTCTCTCGACCGAGAAAACACTGTGTCCAAGATGTGTGTCGGGGCGTCTGAATTCAAATGCAAAGTACCATTACACATGACTTCTTATGGAAGTGCGACACTATAACCCCACCCCCTGCACCCTATGTCACCAGTTCTCACTTCTGGACCAGCTTGTAGTTGGTGCTGAGCTGGAAGCTGTTTTCCAGAGCCAGGTTTACTCATGTGGAAAAACAAAGAACTGGTTCAAGATTTGGCACTGGCTCCGAACCAGCACTGGAACTGCCCTGGTGGAAAGGGGTATTTGTGACGCTCCTTAGAGCTCCTCCCCTCAGAAATATGTGGGAACGACACGTGTTTTTTGGGCTTCAGCAACTACGGAGCAACACATAAGTACGTCTTTCTACAAAGTTTTCATCACTAATACTTTTATCACACAGCGCTCCATAACCACTCTGTCGTATAATAGCCAAAGTGTCGTGCACGTGATATTGAGTCTGCTGAAGCCAGAGACACACTCACACAAAAAGCCACACTGTGCTGCACACCAGCCCAGGCGCCGTGAAGCTGACACAGACGCTGTATGGAGCTCTAGACAACACTTGGAATCCATAAACAACTTCTGAAGTTATCCCTGGCTTCACTCGGAATACGCTTCTATGAGCTGTGCACTAGTAATAAGGGAACAAACTTTTTCACCCATTATTTTTCTCCTAAACCATAATAGGAAAGGAAATATTTGTTATCTTTTGTCAATAATCCTTTCGCAGAGCTCGACAAACTGCTGAGCTCTGCCGTACTTCTGTTGCTAAAATGTGTGCCTATATCATCACTGTTTACTGACATTAAAAGGGTCTATGCATTGAAAAAAGTTTAACTTTAAGAGGGCGCTAGAGAGCCATTTGGGTCGATACATATCAGCTTTGCGCTCAGCTCGCAAATCTGTAATCTCTATTGAAGTTTCCCAAACAAAAATGTGTGTGACAGAAAAAAAAAAAAAAAAATCCAAACCCAATTAACTGTTTTTTGGTCAAATTTGAAATGTGTGCAAACAAAAACATGTTAATGCACTGTTTTTTTTTTGGCAAATACAGTATTTTCAAAACAATCTATGATAACATGGGGATATAAATATGTTATGTATTAGCAGTTAATAGCCCATACAAAGTGTAATACGCCTGCTTTAATAAAAAAAAAGATCAATAACAGATAAATGTTCAAAACAATCCAATGAAACAGAAAACTCACACCAAGTTCTAGTAGAAATGCAAATGTAAGGAACAGCAATTTAAAAGTGAAAAAACCACATCGCACACTCAGATGGCCGATGTCCAAAAGCTTTTTTTTTTAAATTTTTCAATTACATTTCAGCAAAAAACCTTCGTCAGATCATTTTTCTTGCTTTGCACCACAGTAAACAAACAGTTGCCAGCCCAGGTGCTCATATCCCACCTACAAATGGGATGGTCCCAGAGTGAGGACACCCAGTGAGACCAGCCCACTCAAAACATTCTCATATTATCACATTATTTTATTTTTGTATAGCTTAAGTTCTTGATTGCAGCAGATCTTAATGAGAATCAGGCTTTTTAGTGCCCGGTGTTTTGGCCACTACAAGTTTTTTTTATATTTTTGACAAGTTGTGAGGTTTTCGCTTTCCTGCATTCATTGATATAATTGTATAATCATCATTACATCGTTTTAGGGTGTTGCTTAGAGCTTAGTTGCTAATGTTCTGTTCTCTCTCCTTCCTGTGCAGGTCAAGAACCTTCTGGGTGCGATCATCTTGTTGTTTTATCACTTGCACCAGTAGCTCGATAGAATTTTCCACGTTGCTGTGCACCTCACGTTTATTATTCCTGTTTAAACAGTACCCGATCATCGCCGCCACTTTCTGTTTCAAGGTTCTGGGCTGTTCTAGAACATGTCTGCAGGCTTCTGAACTGCCCAGGATGCCACTGAAGTTGGGCATAATTATCTTTCTCCTTTTTCAGCTTTAGTTCTGTGTTTTGCACTTGTAATTTTAACTCTTCATTCACTTTTTTGAGCTCTTGATTCTCATGTCTAGTCAGGCTCTCTAGGCTTTTACTTTCCTTCAGCTTCGATCTGGACATACTGTCTTATTTATGCGTAAAGATCAACCTCAATTTTATGCTTGTCCTCTGTTAAGTTAATTTCCTTATTTTTGTTAGTAGTTGTGGGACTAGTGACTCAGTTTTTCCATTTAATTTTAGGATCTCTTTATCCTTGAACTGGGTCACTGCATTAAAGTGTTTTTTTTTCTAATTATCTCAGTGAGGGCTTTGATTTGAAACAGATTTTCTACTCTAACCCCTCTGTCTGTGATCCCAGTTTTTGACTCATTATCCTTATGAATTTGTTCTAATTGTGTTTGCAGTTCTTTGATGGTATTAGCCTGCTCAGATATTATTTCATCCTTTTCTTTTACATTTTCACTGCCCTCCTTGAGTTTTTGCATCAAGTCGTTCACCTTAAGTGTCTTGATCAGCCTCCAGAGATTCAGTTTTTCCCTTTAGTGCCTTGACTTTGGAACTGTGTGGTTCCTTCTGCCTGGAATATTTCCCGAGTGTGTTTGTCAGTTTGACTCGAAAGTAGACTGCCTGATTTCTATTCAAGTTCATTTAGCTTAATTTTTTAGAAAAGCGCAATCTGTCTCTAAAAGATCACAAGTCTCCTTAGTTGTGCAGAGGTTTTTTTTCATTAGTGTGTGTCTCTTTACTAGCCTTACACTCTTCTAATTCTGTTTGTTTTTGGTTTTTTGCTTGAATTTCTTCCTCTGCTTCAGCCAGACCAGCTTGTATAATATAATATAATAATTTAATTGTATAATTTCATCCTGGTGCTGATGCTTCCAGTGCAGATACTCTTCACTTTCAGAAAGCTCCTCTCTTCTTTTGCAATTCTTTGTTAGCTCCCTGACTGTTTTGTAATTCTTGCTATAAATGGAGTCATAATAAAATATTTTACTTGTCTTGACACAGGCTATGTTTGTACCAATTTTCATTTGTGTATAATGAAAAAGGTCTTTCTTCCCAATGGCAAATCATCCCCATGGCAACAAAGTGGCTGGCTGCTTTTGTACCCGACTCACACACTGAGGGCTTTTTTCTTTTTTGAGCTCAGTTTTTAACATTATATCATGGGATTTTGCCCATCTAAGAAGTTCAGCCTGTGCAGTTTAAGGGACATAAATAAGAGACTTTTGGATTTTGTTTGTTTTTTCCCATATCTAAGGAGACTGTGTAAAAGGCTATCTGAGGAGCTTGCTATGGACATTTGAGTTTTTACAAGTTTTTTTTACACGATATGTGGCAGCAAAAGTGGCAGAAGAACTTTGGGCTCTTCCACAGGATCTGCTGACCCTCCCTGACCAGTCCTCCTGTTAAACTGAGTCCTTTGACGGAGACACAAAGGCCACTGAGACGTGCAGTGGAAATGTTGCATAATTTTCCTTAATCTCTCTCTTGCTTTTGTGGTATAGGAGAAAAACAATGTTTGAAAAATACCGGGTTCTCCCTTGACTTGGGCCTAAAAATAAATAATTTATATTAGATTATTATATAAGATTATACTTAGACTTTTTTATGTATTTTAATATCAAGTGTGATTTTTATTCACTGCCAGATAATTTAAATAGTAATATACTTTTACTCTGGTCTCAGAGTTGTGAAAAGCATTTAGAAACAATAAGCAATAATGTCTTGAATGAACCAATCCAGGGCCCATATGCTATTTTCTGAACTATGTTCAATCGCTTCCTCCATAGTTAAATGTTATTTCCTCTCCAGCATTTATGTCTCTCGTGACAAAAAGACAAAGGTGTGGCTTCCTTTCTTTTTCATTTTGCAGTTGGGACCGAGGTGGTTATCACTGACCAGTCGTCTGAGGCGTCCATCTTCTCGAGGTGCATCAATACTTCAGAAAGTACAACACAGACATTTGTCAAAACCAAACAAAGTTTTATGAAGGAACTCATTTAATTTCATGTTGCCAACTGGCTGCACGCTCATGCCGGGGGAACTTATCACTACCAGTCATCACAAGAGGGCGCTACTCAACCAAAATACCACAGCCCAATGAGAGTAATGACAGGACCAGAGGAGTCTGAACTGTGGAGACACTGCTCCAGCTGTACGCTGGGAATATTGTGTTTGTTATGTGTCTTTTTTAAACTCTGGACCAAGAGTCTGTGATAAAAGTTTGATGATGACGTTGACGATGATGATGACTGTGATTGTAAACGCCAATAGCAGCTGTTGTAGTGCATGTTATGTGGGCCTCTAGAAAATCAATGTCTGATTCACTGGAGCGTGTACAAACAACTACTGCTCAATATGTGTACTGTTTTGACATAGTTTCCTTTGGGGGACTGAACCTCAGACCCTCTCGTAGGTCGAATTGCTTTACTTTTGATATTTAAGGCACTGGACCTGGTTAAAATGATAAAAAACTGAACATTTTAAAATTATTCCTCACCTTATGCATTTCTAGCATCCTAAACGTTCACCATGATGAATGAGTTTTGCAGATTTCAGAGACTAGAACAGACTTTTGCCGACAAGGGTTAAGCTAACAACAACTAGCATGCTAACATGCACTTCCTGATTACCGGACAATAAAACATCCAGACAGTACACAGGACCTACTTTGACCTCAAGAGCTGCTTATACAATATATCTGTATTCGGGGCAACACAAATTTTGCTCAAATACAGGGGGGAAAATGGTGCAAATGTGTCAGGATTATGGACACAACAAGTCCATGAGATCAGGTGAGGTTTGAACTGGAAACCGTTCCAGTAGTGGGCAGTTTCACTAACCACTGCACCACTTCTACTCTGTCTTAATACAGAAAACTGGAACAGAAAATTGATGCATGAAGGATTTTTTTTATATATATTCTGGATGAGCATGTAATATATAAAAAAACAAATTGCACCTTATGATGATCCACCCCCCACCCCCCACCCCTTTTTCCTTTGTTCTGTCTGTGGTCACACCCTCCTCAGAACATCACACTTACTCTGCTCTGCACACAAGAGCTCAACTGCAGAGTCTGTGTGAGAGGAGAGAGGGGGAGAGGAGGGTGGAGAGGAGGAGGCAGGGGGAAAGGAGGAGGGTGCAGAGGAGGACAGGGTGCACAGAAGACCTCCAGCTGCAGAGGCTGTGGAAGTGGGTAAGGAGGAGACAAGAAGGTGCAGAGGAAGAGAGAAAAGGAGGTAAGGGTGCACAGGAGGCCAGCAGAGGAGGGATGGGTGCAGAGGCAGAGATAAGAGGAGAAGAGGGCGCAGAGGAGGTGAGAAGAGGAAGGGTGGGTGCAGTGGAGGAGAAAAGACGATGCAAAGAAGGAATGAGTGCAAAGGGGAAAGGAAGAGGGTACAGAGGATGGATGGGTGAAGAGGAAGAGATCAGAGGAGGAACGTGTGCAGAGGACAGAAGAGTGACGTACTTTGGTATCCAGTAAAATTTTGTCAGGATTTTGTTGAAAAGAAATACTGCAGCTAACAATGATCTCTGGGAGTCATAGAATATAATAGGAGACAAAAGCATCATTTGGATACTTAAAGACTTAAAGCTGTACTGCGTAACATTTTGGGGGTAAAGTCCGTGAAATGCTTTTCTTCATGGCGATGTTATTGCTTTGCCTGGAATGTTTCACGGTATTGAACTTTTCTATCTTCATAGAGACCAAATCAGACCAAGTTACAGGTCAGATCTGTGGAGAGGTGACGCCACTCACTCAGAATGCCTGTTTTTTTCAAGGTGTTGAGCTGCGAAAACATGTAGTTTAATAAGTGTAAGGCAGAGCTGTTTAATGTCATACTGTGTGCTGAAGTTTTCAGCTTGTCCAAGAAAGGGTGGAAGTTAAAGGCTGGAGACCAAATGGAGGTCTCAGGCAGGAGAAGTTTATTTACCATCAGTAATACGAGCGCAGTATGATTTCAAAAGTGAATATATTCTGATCTTTGAACGTTCAAGCCTCTTTACTATGCTTCCAAAGGAGGAGGTTTATAAAGCAAGAGTGGTGAGACTATAAAGGCCACTGGGCACCAGTTAGACAGTAATATGCCACAATTCAGATAATGGTTTGCCAACGGTGCCAAGGGAAGATGATTGTGGTACTATAGCTCCTGTGAGTGTCAGTGTTAAACTGAGAGATGTACTGTACGTGGAGGATAAATTACTTAAATTCTTAACAATTATTACCGGTACTTAAATTCTCTTACACAGTGGAATATTCCTGGCGGAGCAATGGTGCAGCCATTGGGCCAGAGCACCGCAAGAGGGGGCACCGCGAACCAGAGCACCGCGGGCCTGGAGCTAAGCAGGCCGATGTTCCGCTGATGTGTTTTATGTAGTAAATACACTAAAGTCACTCTCTTGACCAGGAAAAGGCGGCGTCCACGTGTCAGGGGCGTCTGAATTTAAATTCAAAGGCGTCACGTATGATTACGCAAGACTTCTTATAGAAGTGCGTCACTATAACCCTGTCCATAGTATCCTATATCACCGGTTCTTGTTTCTGGACCAGTCTTTAGTTGATGCTGAGTTGGAACCTGTTCTCCAGGGCCAGAGCCGGTTTATTTGTGTGGAAAAAAAGAACTGGTTCAAGATTTGGTACTGACTTTGAACCGGCACTTGGTGGAAAAGGGGTAACAGTACCTTTAAAAATGGAGGATGGTCCAGAGGAGGGGAGGGTGCAGAGGAGGAACATGGTGTAACTTGTGAATAGAGAATCTTTTCAGCACTGAACTTGGCGCATTGTGTAAACGTGTTAGACCTGATTTCACAAGGTGCTCTCTGCTCCTGTCAGAAAAATCATCTGAAAGGATGAAAGGATCATATTAAATCAGTGAAAATTAGTTTGAAATCCCAGGACAAAGTGTGACTGTTAAACCTATTCTCCTTCAGACTAATGTGAGGCTGGGGCAATTAGCAACTTTAGCTGTAGCATTTTCACACCATATCCTTCTTTGTACAATTCAACAGACGTCAATGAGGCAGTACCACCTTTGACTGAGACATTTATATAGTATAAAGTAGTGCTGTCAATTGATTAAAATATTTTATTGCGATTAATGCTTTGGTCCACCTCCTCCAGCCGGGACTTCTCAGTTTCGTACACATTGTTTTCCTTCCTGTTTACAGACGGATACTGTAGTTTTTCTAATGTTAGAGCAGTGGTCAAGGCTTATGAAAAAACAAGTTCACTGGGTCACAAAAAGCGTTAACCTCACCATTAAAAAATGAATGGCATTAAAATTGTTTTGCGTTAACTCGTTAATAGCGCAATATTTAACAGCACTAATAGAAGGTAAAGTGAAACCTAAAGCACAGATGGTAAATAGAAAAAGATTGACTATATATTACAATAAATGACCTTTCTGTGTCTTTCTTTGTTTATCGCAGAGGCTATGAACAAAACAAAAAATTATATATATATATAAAACACTTTTCCAGGTGCTCAGTCTTGTGCATAATTTCGTACATTATTCATTTTCCCCACACTTGGTGGTGATAAGTTATGATGGTAGCCACAGCTGCCCTGGGGCAAACTGAAGTAAGACTGTCAATCTGCCCCACTGGTCCCTCCGACAAACCACCAACTCTCAGGCCCACAACAGATACTAGTACAGGGGTCTCCAACCATTTTCCTCCAGTGAGCTACTTTTACAAAACAAAAATGCCACAGAGCCACTAGGTTTAGCGTTCACAAGAAACTGAGTAAATATAAAAGCCACGGCCTTGGATGAGGCACAGTCAGATGCCTATAAGACATAAACCATTATCCATAGTAGGTTATAAAGTTAGGCATCAAAATGACACATGCATAATAATAATAGGCTTTTAATTACTATAATTTCAGGACTGTAAGATGCAACTTTTTTCCAACCCTGTGTCTTATACAATCATGCGGATAATATGTGGACAGATTATTTGTTTAACACACAGCGGATGCACGTGCAGCCTGAGTGCAGAAAGCACCGATGTCTGTGCACTTAACATGAAGTTGCAACACTAGCGCTGTTGTCAGCACTAAAACAGTTCATCACTGTGTGATAAAATAAGTTATGATGCTGACTGAACATTAGTGAGTGGGATACGTCTTACCCATATGCGTTAAATGCAGGTAGGTGCGTAAATGATGAGAAGGAAAGTCTCAAACTTCAGTAGTCAGACATCCACTCATACCTGATCGATGCACCTAGCTCCGCCCCCGGAGAGCCTGAAATCTGCTGAAATCCTACGAGACACTGGCATGATACCAGACAGGACAGCGGCTCTTTCTGCAGGAGACATGCGCAGTAGAGGAGAGAGAGAGGTGGGAGTGAGACAGACTATCACAGCCCCTCAAGCACCTCTGACCCCATCTGCCACTCCCAGAGTGGCCGCCTCCTTCCCCTCCCCTTTGTGTTGCAGGAGTGGAGACAGGTGAGTTCTATCTGCAGTCAACTGCATGTTAAAGGCCACTCGAGCCAGCTCAGTGCTGCCAGATCGTAATACTCGCTCCATCAGTGCTACGTTGCAGCTCTTTTGTAATACTTACCTGTTACTCGTACACTTACCTCATCCATCTGCCTCAGATCTCCGAGCTCCATCCTCCTGTCCCTGTCTCCAGCCCAGATATATTCCTGAACATATTCTGTAATAAATACCCATCTACTCCTTTTGCCTCATGTCTGCTCTTGGGTTCGTTGGCTCCCCGTAACACAGACAGGTGGAAGAGATGTGCCGAGGAAGATGCTAGTTTGATTATGTTTTGAACAGTTATTTTGCACTTCATGCACACACCCTCCTCATGGAAAACACACAAAGAAATTCATATAATGCAGCTTTTAAGTTAAAACCAATTGATCTGGCTGTTGAAGAAGGAAATAGCTGCATGTAAGCTTGGCATCATTGAGTCGATTGTGAGACGTTGGCAAGGGCAGTGTGACAAACTCAATGCCAAAAGACGACAAAAACTTTCAGAGACAATAAAAGCAGATGGCCCGAACTTGAAAACGGACACCTGCGGCTTATAAACAAGTGCAGCCTCTATATGTACAATTCTTATTTGATGCGGCTTATATTCAGGTTCGCTCAATAATAATAATAATGCATCAGTTTTATATAGCGCTTTTCAGGACACTCAAAGACGCTTTACAGAGCATTATTCATTCACTCCAGACCCGGTGGTGGTAAACTACTATTGTAGCCACAGCTGCCCTGGGGCAGACTGACAGAAGCGAGGCTCCAATCTGCCCCATCGGCCCCTCCGACCACCACCACCATTCACACACACACACACACACACACCACTTTCATACTAGGCAATGTGGGTGATGTGCCTTGCCTAAGGACACTACGACAGTTTTTGCCATTGGCGCCCCCCTGTGGCACCTGGAATTCCCAGTGGTCTCCCATCCAAGTACTAACCAGGCCCGGCCCTGCTGAGCTTCTGAGATCTGACGAGATCAGGCTTTGACAAGTCGGTATGGCCAGTCCGGAAATTACAGTAATCACATTTTGCTTATTCAGGACAATACATCTAATTCAGAAATCCCTTGGCGAGCTACTTGGAAGCTCCCGAGCTACAGGTTGGAGACCCGTGCACTTGGCACTGCAGCTCAGTGAGTGAATTCTGGAGGTTTTGAGCTTGAGCTATGAGGCATGGCCTGTCCACACACTGACAATGAGAAAACCTTGGATGTGTTTTCCATATTAGGGCTGAACGAGATGAGAAAAATATCTAAACTACAGGGTTACTACAGGGTATTTTTTATGCAGAATGAGACAGAATATTTTGCTGCGTGTGGTGGAAATTGAAATGTGGTAATTCAAAAATGGCAGCCTTGGAGATTTGTTAATTGAATCCATTCAAACTGTGGTTTCAATTTGATTATTATTAATTTATTAAAGCTGCATTATTTAACTTTTTGGTTGGGGGTTTGCCACGTTCTTGTTTCTGTGGATATGCCATTGCTCTGTTTAAAATGTTCCACCACATGACATAAAACAGCTCTACCTTATATTTATTCAATCACAGGTGGTTTTATAGCTCAAAAATGCTTAGAAAAACAGGCATTCTGACTGTGAGCGGGGTCGCCTCTCCTGACTTGTAACTTGGTCTTGTTTGGTCTCCATGAAGATAGAATGTTTTAAAGCCACACTGTGAAATATTTCTGACAAAGCAATAACATCTCCTTGGAGAAAAGCAGGTGACAAACCTTCATGAGAAAAGTTACACAGGTTCAGTTGTGACTAGTACCTCTTTAAAAAGTAAGAGAGCAGGTTAGATAGTTTCATGTGCACATCGGTGTAGTCTTAAGATGTGATTCATATTCTTTGTAACAGCAGTACAACAACTGCCAAGTGAAAAGACTCAAAGATGCGGTGAAATTGGCTTCACAGTAAACTACAAGTAAATACTTTACACCGCACTGCCATCTCGTGGCCACGTTCCCACACTACAGCACATCGTGTTAGGCTCTTATCTTTATTATTGTTTCTTTCATTTCATTCCCTAGTCCGATATTGTAAAGTCTTTTTTAATGACCTGTTTCACTGTTCCCCACTCTCCCCTTTAGTCGTCCATGTACTGCCCAGTTTAGTCAGAATCAGAAAGGTTTTATTCCCATATGAGTGAACAGGTTCACAACATTAGGAAATTGCTGCGGTACTTGGAGCGAAACATAGACAAACACTAAACATGCAACAAATAAAAGAGAATAAAATAAAGTAGAAAACAATAAACTATAATATAACACAAAAAAACACAAAAATGTCCAAATTTACAAGAATATAGGAATATAATAGTGCAGGTATATGAATAAACTATTTGAAATTTTCATGCTACAAACATCTTCACGATACAAACATTTCAAACTCTATTTTGATACTAAGGAATATACTTGATACTCAAATATCACCATGTGTAGAATGTGATTTTTAACATTAAAGGTGCATTGTACAACTTTTCTGGTGCAGAGTCCGTCAAACGCTTGTATTGCTTTTTCGAGAATGTGTCACTTTATGTCATTAAACCTTTCTATCTTCATGGAGACCAAACCAGACCAAGTTACAGGTCAGCTCTGCAGAGAGGCGATCCCGCTCATAGTCAAAATTCCTGTTTTTCTAGGTATTTTTGAGCTTTAAAACCACCTGTAATTGAATAAATGTATAGTAGAGCTGTTTAAAACCACTTGCCAGCCACCTGCCCGCCGGCGGGCGATTACACAACAATAAAAAGTCAAGCCAGATATTCACCGTACTTTTTTTTTTCCACCATTGACATGTTATACATCGTTTGAAAGCTTAATTCCTCAGTAAAACAACCATATCATTCATTTTATGCCACACAGCGAGCCCAAAGAGCCATAACTTATAATTTCCAAAAAATATTCAAAACATATTTGCGTATTTCTTACCTTTGAGCCGGTTCTCTCGGTCCGAAATGGGTCCAGTCCAGGAATAGCTGTGCTCAATTAGTCCGTAACAATCCACAGAAAAAGAATATACAGTTGTTTTTTTCATAAAATAATTCCATCTGGAGAAATAATCCAGAAAGTCTGTGTTTGTCTGAATGGATGAGCGACGCATCTCTCTACTACTCTCGCTCTTGGTCCTTAGCATAGCTAAACGCTTAGCTCCTGTTAGCGGTGTGGGGTATGTTTGTTTTCTCCACACTCTTAGCTACAAAACAAGCGTATCCAGGCTTCGGTGCGGCTTCGGGGCTGCGCGCTACAGCTCGGGGACCCAAAACGAGCGCGTCCAGTTAGCGGCGTATTGCGCATGACCGAGGGACAGTTCCACGGCAAAAGCTCTTCAGTCATTGGTTCTTTCAGGAAATGATTGACAGATCTGAGTAGCCTATGAAAAGACGATTTCGGCGGTGGGCCCCATGTGGGGCAGAGGTGAGATAGTGAGAGAGGAAATCAGCGCGCAACGGCCTAGAGGACAGCCTCTGACTCGCTCTTAGGCACAGTTTGGAACATCTGGTACATATTTGGACACTTGTGCCGAATTGACATATTTTTACAAAAAGGGTCACAGCATCCAAACCCTTAGGCCTAGAGGTCTGAAATTGTACACGGTTGTTGCCAACAAGTTCAGCAGTGAGTGTAGTGAGCCACAAATGTCTAGGACAAAGTCTGCCCAAGTTACAGCCTTTATTATTTTGGGTTTTTTTTTTTTTTGTTCCAAGGCAAAAAAATTCTATTTTTAGACATTTTTGAATGTCTGTACTGTAAGTTAGCTGCACTCACAGTCTTCATATGCATATGCATATCTTCAGAAACTAGAAGGTCTAAGCTTTAAAATGATGTATCACACAAGCATGTGGGGTCTAAGATTTTCTTTTAATAAGCTTTGGCACTTGGGTATGTGTTACCGTTGTGTACAGACCAAATTAGGCGGGTGTTATCAGGTTAATGCCATGCTGTGGAATATTCCAGGCAGAGCAGTGGCATATCCATCGAAACAACCAAAAAGTTGCCTAGTTCATCTTTAAATAATAATACTTTCTTTAATATTGTGGCCTTATATCCGTGTAATCCCTCAGTTTTCAAGGTAGTTTCCATGTATCAATATCATTACCTGCTCGAATGAGGATCTAGTTTCAAAAAGTCTCAATTAATATCTGATTTTTTTTATACTTTTGACAACCCTACAAGCACAAACAAAACTGATTTCCACACCAGTTTCAATATATTCTCTTCATATTTATTCTTTAGACTCATGGGGGGGAAACAGCTGATTTTTTTACAGCACAAATTTGCATAATATCTCAACACGTCCTGTGAACGAGCACGGAAAACCAGAGGCAGGATGTGAAAACGAGAGGAGTCAAGTACAAGCAGAGTCTATACAAGCGCGTACACACACACACACACACACCTACAGTATGCCACTTCTCCAGCTCCTGTACAACGCAACCTGAAGGGAGGGGAATACTGACCATCAACGGACATGCAACATCCAAAAGGCTCCGACAGCTACAGGAATGCATGGAGGGCACGGCGAAAAGGGGACGAACAAAGGGTTAAAATCACTTGGAATTCTGTTTTTTGTTTGTTGGTTTTTTGTGTGGAATTCAGGATTTTTACGGAAAGTTTTTGGTGAAGAATTTTTTAATTTTTCATTTTTCAAACTGAGCATTTTGGATTCTGATATGGAATTATTTTGGAAGACTTTTCAATTGAATTTTTAGATTTTTTTTATTATTTAAAAAAATTACAATCAGTTTCAATTTATATTTTTATCTTGTTGCAAAGATACACATTTGTTCATTGTAGCAACATTATTCATTTGGAATTTTGACTTTGGATTATTTTGACTAGTTTATTTTCTTTTTTTTTCAAATGATATAAAATAAAAAATAAAAAATCTTGTTGTCCAAAACAATAAATCTACAAATAAAATAAAAAAAATCAGACATTTTTAATTTGAGCTGCCACATTAATCTTGCAGTTAATTCTGCTTGCATATAACAATCGTTTGATCCCAGTTGAAAATATTGTATACTTAACATACACGTGTACATAAATCCAAAACTGAAACCAAAATTTGCATTCTGAATTCATTTTAACCATTTGAATAATTTGAAGTCATTTTAGCCCAATGAGATTTCCCCTTTCGCAGTGTTTTTCAGCGGTTTGGGCAGCGATAATGGTTTTCACAGATCAGTGGACATTTAAAACTCCTCATTTACAACTAGAGACAGGCATCGCTGTACAGTTACATACATGATATTGTTCTTTTTTATACACGCACATGCTTGGACAAATATAAACATTCAATCTTTGTAGAAAATAAACACTTTATGTACACGGATCACATTCACGCTCCCCCGAAACAAAAACGGTTCACATAACATCATTTTTGAACCTATATTTTCTCTATAGGGAAATGACACAATGGATTTCAATGTAATATTTACCATACTGTACACTATTCCAACCGGCTTGTGCATTTGATGTCATGTTAAATCTTTTTTGCCACATAATAAATATTTGTAATATTTTATCTTTTTACACTTTTCAATCCACACAGCATTTCATATTTTCATGACAGGAAAATAAATAGAATATCAGTAAAGTGCACAAGCTCCAAGTGGATGCTAACACAAGTTAACACCTACGTTTACTAAAATTTCTGAATAAAAAATTTAAAATGTAAAAATTCAAATTATAATTTTTCCGACACAAATATTATAACAAAAATAAAATACAATGCATTCAAACACATATAGTATGTTGCATAGAATTACCTTAAAACGATAAAAAAAAATGGCACAACAAATCGACCAAATCCAATCCCCTTATTCTCAATAATTTTCTTGACATCAATTTTTTTTTTTTTTTTTTACTGAATTTTACATCACGCTGCATCAGCCCTGTGTTATGCCTGAATACACTTACGGTTCACTGAGATTGCGTCTTTTTTTGATGGCATAAATCGAAAATATTCAACACAATTGGCCCCCATAATCGTTTTTCGATATCAATATAAGTCTCGTGGGAACCAAGAGCGCGTTTGTCAAAGGCAGTGAAGTCGGCTGGTGTTTGACGACGTAAATTTTTTATACACCCAAGAAGACGTAACGTAAAGACCAGATATGTATTGGAATAGTCATTTTGTGAAGTATTTGATATTCTTGGTTGCCTGGTAAATCCAAAATGAGATCTCTGTATGTTTTTATACAGAGGGATATCAGTCTGGTCACCACTCCCTCCACTGCGTTTCTACCCAGGCTCAAACACGATCGTCCAATCAGATTTTTTTCTTTCAGTGACGCATTTGAACTGAAGGAGCTCATTGGGCGCTCGTCATTGTCAACCAAATCAATCAATTTTCTGCCTCAGATTAACAAAGTTTAGCGGTTCACTCATTGATTCTGCAGAAACAGTTCCGTTTTTCAGCCCAATGTGATGTTTTTATCTGTTTTCATTCCCTTTTCCGCCAATCGCGCCCATCTGAACTCTGGGAGATTCCCCGGTGACCAGACTCACATCTTCACGAAGTATCGTAGACGTGCGTATTCTGGATCCCAGGCAATATTCTGTGACCGAGGGACGAGACGGGAAGCGTACGAGGACTGAGAGACGAGACGTACACGTAGATCCACTTTTCATTGCAACAGTCCGAATGATTAGACGAAAATGGAACAAAGAAAGCAGCACTACGTAATTTTTCGCGCGAATCGACGCGAGTTTTTCGAGCGGTTAAGCGTCGGTTCGATTCCGGTAACAACTTTAATCAACTCGCCTGGTTTTGCCGGACTTGTGCTCTCCGTATATCCCGTTCCGAACCGAAAGCCCAATAGATAAAGTTACATAGTGTTGCTTTCATGTTTACTATCCTATCTCCTTCTATTGTACACATTCACACCGACGTTTCTCATAAAGCTGTGCCATTTTGAAATACTCCAACTACTGCCGTTACTACTACTACTACTACTTCTCTATAGCCTAGGTCCGTCATTGCCAAATCATTTCCATATATTTCTATAGACATGAATGGATTGTCAGTGCGCCATCTCCAGCCGAGTCGTAGTATTTCTGTATAGCTCACTCTGATCTGTATTATTTAATATATTTCATAATTCTCTGTATCATTTCACATCTCACTGTACAATGTTATACTCTGATATGCTCTGTTATATCTACAATCCGAAGTGCTGTACATCCCAGTCCCACTTTGATCCATATAACTTCCGTAGATTTTCTGACTATGAAAAAAATCAAAATTAAACAGACACATTCCTACTATAAGAGCACTATATCACACTTCACAATCGTCATTTAGGCGTCACGGACAATGACGTTCCATGAGGAAAAGTTTCACAAAACATAATCCGTTTCTACAGCTGGTATGGAAGTCCGTCAAATTTCCCCATTGCATCCATGCACAACCCAACCAGCAAGGCGAGCGGACCTTTGTGCTGGCAGTGCTAATTTCTTGGCGTTTCGTAATTGTGTGTGTGTCTTTTTTTTTTCTCAGGAAGTTGATGTATGTTTGCGTCTACATCGTTCCTCGGTGAAATTGTCCGGCGCGTTTTCCCGGTGGGTCAAATGCATCTCAGGGGTTGGTTAGCGCGGTGCTCGCTAACAGCTTGTGCCAGCTAACCACCCGTTTCCTCATGTCCACCTTGTCCAGCCAGATGTAGGCCTCTCCGATGAGGGTCTTCTTCATGAACTTGCCACCGTTGGACACCAAGAAAAGCTGTTGAGAAAATATAATGGGGCAATTTTACAAGGTGGTTTAAAATAGTTTTCTCAGCGTAGGATTATACACTAAACAAACTTGGTTCGTGCAACTATACTTGGTTTGGAAGATCTGTGTCTTTGGTCACCTGAGCAATGGGCGTTTGTATTTTAGGTTTCACAACTTACAAACTGGGTCACATACACAAAGCCTTTATGCCCAGACTTTGTGGAATTAACCCAAACTCACATAAAGTTGATCTGTCCAGCAATTATTACTTCCCCATCTGGAGAATGTTTCATCTGTAAAAAATAGGACAGATTGAAACTGGATTTGGTCTGATATTATACCTTCTATTTGTAAAGATTTGTGAAGATAAAGAATAAAAAAATGAACTTGCAAGGTCCTTTATTATTGTTAGCGCTCGTCATGCTAAGGGTAAAATGTTGTAAAACAGTTTGAAAATTGTGAAAAAATGTTTCATGTGACCGTATGAAACAGGTATGGTTACCATGGTGATGGACAAAGAAAAGGCGCACGGCCTAAAACAAAATATGAACCTGTCTCCATATTTTCCAATACATGGTTTGTACAGTTCAAAAACTGATACAGTATCTACGGCACCACTGAAACATCTAAAAGACAGAAAAGTCTGTCACATCAAAAATATACATCTTAGACATGGAACTTTCTGGAGTGACATAGCTGTCAGAAATATTTCTGTGTGTAGGAATGAAATCTGTGCATATTTGGGAAATTCATGCATATTTGGATGTAGCTGAGCATAAAATAAATATTCGTAAACTCTCGAATGAGTCCAGTCATACATAAAATATGTTGTGTGTATTTTATCCATCAGAATACGAATTGAAAAGTTGACATCAAGAATTACAATCACGAAATGAAAAGCTACGATTACGCTTTCTGCAACACAAATACGAATTCACGGTGACTACTGTCAAAAATACATCATCACTTCACAGGCGTTACTTATCAAGGAGAAGAAACATCGATGAGCCCAAGACTGCGCCTGCACCAACTTTAGTTGTAGCAGATAAGGTAAAAAGTCAATGGTAAACCGGAGTAATGGCCCAACAAGGAGCTACAGTATATGCACGGATTTCATTCCTATGCACACGAATACTTCTGACAGCTCTCACTCCATAGAACTTGCACAAAAATCACTGTTAGCCCTTGAGTGACACCAGTAAGTCATATTGGGGCATCATCTGGTATATTTTGCAACAGGAACATTATAACATAAAAAACATTATTATTACAGGAACATTATAATATTAAAATCCCCCAAAGCTCTTTTTTGCCTGATAAGTGCAGTCACCTGTATGGAGTGTCCGGTGGGGTTGAGGGGGAACCTGAAGGTCTCATTGAAGGACGGCTCTCTGTCATGGCGGCACACTCTGGTCTTCTTCTTGATGATCCTCTTCTGTGTTGCCACGTTCACCACGTACAGCTTCACGTACAGGTCTGAGAGAAACACACACACACTTATCAGCTTATGTCAATAAGGCTTGAACTTCTGGTCCTGCAGCATCTCTCCAGCCCTGACAGTCTGTGTACTCGGTGACCTATCCTCTTCCCGAACCCAAACAATTACATAACTTCTTTCGGCAACAACTCTGGCAAAGAAAATATCCTCACAAACTGGATAAACAGAATAAAAACAATAAACTCCTGGCCAAACCTCCTAACAAATCACTGCACACTTGAAAAACAACACAACTTCATTTGAACTCACATATAACCTTGTTATATCGAGCCTTGGTGGAGTTTTTATTGCTCATAAATGCCTAGAAAGTAAAATTACATTCTTAGTGTGAGCAATGTCACCTTCCGACAAATCTGACATGTAACTTGTCCTGGTGGCGTCATTGGGTTGTCTCCATGGAGATGGGGAAGCTTAATGCCGAAGCTTAATCTCATTTTCTTTCTTTTTTTCTTTTTTTTTATTAATGAACTTGTACAAGTCATTTACACTGGGAGTATAACTTAGAGATTAAAAATAATAATAAAGTAAATCTAAACATTTTACATTAACTCTAGACCATATGGAGCTTGACAAGGATTTAAACTCCAAATAGGATCAACATGCCCATGCTACAACTGTTTTTTTTTTTTTAACCAACAATGCAGGATTCAACAAACACATACACAGAAAAAAATACAAATAAAAAGGGAAGTGGAACCACCCCAGAAACTCTGTCTCCTCTCCTTACTCCCCTATACAGATTAATTATACAAAATCAGGTCTTAAGACGCTTATATATGGGATCCACCACTATCTCATTTTCATTCAAAGAAATGACATCTGCATGGAGACAAATATGTGCTAAACCCTTTAACAGAAATGTTACATAGTGTGGCTTCATTGATCTGAAGTGCTTTGAGGTCGTAACGTGAATTGTAATGTTTCCATGTAGAGTGTAGTGTGAGTGCACCTGGGAGGTGGTCGGGGCTTTTGAACTTGTACGTGATGTTTCTGCACTGGAGAATCTCCAGGACCAGCTGGTCTCCTTCTGTTTTCACCTCCTTCTTCAGAGCCACTTTGATCTCCCCCATCACCTGCACTTTCCCTCCTGCACACAGCACAGTCAACACACATGAGAGCAGCAGACACTTTCTGTACACTGGAAAAGAAAAACAGAATCTGCATTTGATGAAAGGAATCTGATTCTGAAATGAATTAAATACTTCTGATATTTCCTGCTGCATAATTTCATGGAAACAGACAGTTACTTCGGTACATTTGCCATGAAGATAAGACACGTTTTATGAAGGGACGGATGAGGCACAATTTCCACAAGATGAGACATAAAGGAGACAAGACATATGGGCAAAACAACAGCATATATACTAGCAGGTCGACTTGGACCTGGGTTTGAACTTTCCAGTATATTTCCAGAAATATGAACCTTGGTTAAAAAAAAAAAAAAATCTCTAAAATTGTACAAAATTTTTTGTTGCTGAAAAAATCTGTCATTTCGAGAACACCGAGAAAAGGTCAGAGCTGAGTGTGAGTGCAGTGCAAAACGATGAGGGTTACAGGAGCTGGTGTAAAATGTGCAATGACATTTAGCTTTGAAAACGTAACACAAAATGATGAAACCCTTAACACTCATAAAAGCAAACCGTCAGTCTGGTTTATGGGACAGTGTCAGTGGATTAGACAACATTTAATGTATTTAAGGAGTTTAATGTAATCATGATTTTTCTTCTAACAAATACATAAGTTGGTGAGAGCAAAGAACTGGGCGGGAACAGCCAAACTTTCTGTTGTTAGTCAAACTGCACGGATCATAAACAGACATCACTCATACTGAGGAAACTTGTCTTGCACAGTAAAAGGAATCACTGGTCAGAGCTGGGACGTAACTAGTAACTTTCCCATTATGCGGTGGCTACGGAAGCAAAATTGTCTTTCATTTTTGCCATAGATTTACATAAATTGATCTGTAAATAATTCTCTGTACTCTTGATCAAGTATTGACGCTTAAGACATTTTTTCTGAACAGTTGACCACATGATAACATAAAGAGTGCTATAATTTTATGTTGACAATCACATTCTATTGTCATAAAGGAGCTTTTAAACATGATTGCGATTTCAAAATCAGTGTTGAATATAAAAATGTTTTGTATAATGACAACACAAACACGCATACATTCATAACTGTCTCGCCCGGGTACACACTTAAAAGGAGAGACTGGTCAGAGCCGGGATCTAACTTCCAACCTTCCTGTTCTTAGCCCGAGTGCCCGAGTGCCCTACCACCTGAGCCCTGAGAGCGACAGTTGCACAGTGAAGCCCCAGAACCCCCAGTGTCTTCTCCGTGAAACCAGATCTGGGCCGAGGACACCGGAGCTCCAGGCGGGGGGGACACAGTCGTGAACAAAGGCTGGGGTAGAGTGACAGCCGCCTCTGCTCATGCAAAACGCCATTAAGAGCTACGCCTAACTGCTGATGAAAGCCAACACTCCTCAGGTTTGTTTGCGCGGCGCACTTAAATACAGGTGTTGTACAGTGCAGTCCATTCACAGTGGCACTCTCGACAAAGAAAGACTGATAAGATAACGAACAATACAATTTATAAATGGTTTTAGTTTATTTAGAATGTTTAAAGTGCCCATATTCTGCTGTTTTCTGATCATAGTGTTGCTTCCTCATCAAAAACATATCTGGAGCTGTGTTTTGTTTCATTCACACATGTTTAACACACAAACCTGCATATTTAGGTTCTGCTTTGAAACATTAAACACTGTTCCACCTTGTGATGTCTTGTGATAATACAGGAAGTGCTCCAATGTGCTTTCAAATTTTATACACATTCACTAGAATCATTTAGATTATTTCAGACCTGGAATTTTCTATCTCTACTTCATGACATCACAAAAAAGACAACAAAAGACAACTTACGGTATGTTTTAAGGGACAGTTCTGAATTTTGGACATAGGGCCTCATTTCCTCGTGAGCCAGAGTGTTGGAGATGTGTGGAGACACTTTTTTAAATATTCCATCCAGTCCTTGTATTTGCAGAGGTTGCTGGTGCTAGGCTAGTGCATGTCAATGGCCATAGTTAACTAAAACTTAAACTAAAAACAGTCTTACCCACTCCACAGAGCACCCGAGGCAAAACTATTATAACATCAGACTGTCGATGTGAATGTTTGTGTTGGTAGAATAATGTTTGAAATAAAACTAATCTTGTATCGCATGAATTCTCGCATGTTGAGGGACTATTTTCTCATAGATCAGTCCGCCGCTGCCGAGCTTTCTATCAGGAAGTACAACTCACTGCTGCTGCTCAGACATAAATCCTTCAAATGCAATGGTTTGTTTTGCTTCTAAAATTATTCTATCGACACAGACATTCACATTGACAGTCTGACGTTATAACTGTTTTGCCTCGGGTGCTCTGTGGAGTGGGTAAGAGTGTTTTTAGTGGCCATTGACATGCACTAGTCTAGCACCAGCAACCTCTCCAAATACAAGGACTGGATGGAGTATTTTAAAAAGTGTCTCCACACGTCCCCAACACTCTGGATCGCTAGAAAATGAGGTCCTATGTCCAAAATTCTGCGGAATTGTCCTTTTAATGAGGTAACAACATTCTAGCATGGCTGAAATATAATAGAGGACCTTCAGTATAGATTACAGAGAGACACATTACAGATTCAGATAACTGAACTATGCTAGTATTCTCAAATTAATATAGTTAAAATGAAGTTTTGTTGTAATATAGTGAATGCTAGCGCCTAATCACTATTAGAACATTTGTATTTTGGATATTCTCCATAAAAATACAACATAATCCATAGACAGAACTTGGTCTTGCCCCCGTTTGGAGAAATTTAACTACTGGAGTATCATCATATTCACAAACCACTAATTCCTTAAATAAAATCAACCCAAATCAGGATTCAGACACTGAATTCTAATAATAACCTCATACAAATGTGTCTATTTTGCTTTAATAGTGCCAATATTAGGTGATAGCACTGTATTACGTAGATTTAGTGGACAACAGAGGCAACAACTGCAAAGTCACATTCTCCATGCGTTTATTGTCGTGAGACTGTTACCCAAACCATTCATAAACACGTTTTTATACATTATAAATAGATCAATCTGTCTGAATGTGGCCTTCTACGAGCATATAGATAAACACCGCCCTAGATCAGAGTAAATTAGTAGAGGATTGGCCTGCTCTGCTTTAGGCGCACCACTTAAGTAGTCCAGCAGGGGGCAGTGCACATCCATGTATTTCCATAAGGCATTTGTTTACTCTCCACAGACTAGAACAGGAAATGGAACATGTCTGGGACTTGCCTTCATTTTCTGGTGTGACGATGTGATGCTTGTCAGTGCCATTGGGAATTGCCTTCCTGCAAGACAAGAAACACACACGGAGAATCGGTTATTTTCATCGCCTAGGATTGGATCATTTCAGGCGGAGGGGCAGGCGCCTGTATAACTCGGAGACAGATTTACAGTTTTTGCAAGAGATATCCAAACATATAATCTAGAAATTAACCTTATTATAATTTGAAATATGATGATATGATAAAAACAGCAAATTCCACCACAACTTTATTCTGTTAAAGGAATGTTTAAACTGGCAAATTGCTTTATTGTCATTTTGGTTGCAAATCTGTGAATTCGTGCTGATGACATGTAGGTATTCTGTTTAAGAAATAACCACTACTTCCTGTATTTGTGCTTTTCTTTTTAATTTGATTCATGTAAAACTATAATACATATTTACCACAGGTTTTATCCATCCAAACCAAATAAAGGTTAGAAAAAGACAAAAATCTGTTATATGCATTTTAAGCTAAAGCTAAAAGCTAAAGTGTTCTGGTGTCATGTAAACACAACCTATTGATACTTTGCAGTGAGACAATGCTGGGGGTGTTCTACATGTGTCTCTATGGTGGAATGTTCAGCAGGTATCATGGTGAATGCACACGCCAACAAACACGGTCAAAAACGTCTTAAGGTGAGAGTAAATGACTGAAAAAGTGTTGGCTAATGCTTGCTTGTAACTGTTTGTGACTTGTGACTGTCATTTTATGTGTAACAGGTCATCAGACAAAGCAGTGCCTCAGTTAGCATCACACCCCTATAAGGAATGCTACTGAAATCAGCTGCAAAGTATCAATAAAACAACATAAGACACTAAAAGTTGCATGTATAATGTTCAATATGGGAAAGCATTAGTTTACATGCGTGGGACTTGAAAGATGGCGCTGTCCACCCCGCTGCCCGCTCCGTCCTCTCCGTCTCCATATGCGTCGCCAACCAGACTGGGGGCGGACAGGACCACCGAGCCAGAGACATCAGCCAGGCGGTGTCCAGGTCCTGAGAGAGGGACAGGAGGACAGGGGACAGTGTGTTAGATCAATACGTCCATACATCTCTGCTTATCACAAAACACTATTATACACTGTCATTTGATTCTGGGGTTGCCATGCTGTTGTTGGCTGACTGCCTGGCACACTTTGAGCACTTTTCAAAATTTTATTCTTACATTCTTAACTTCATATTTTGGGCAAATAAAGAAAAAAGTAATAAAGGAACCAAAACAGCAGAATAGACTTTCCACACAGAATAGAAAGTCCGAAACAACAAAGCAGAGTGAGAATGAGGCTGTTGTGTCTCCAGAGTTCACCCGGCTCAGGCTCTATGTTATGAATAGGGTTTTTTTGACAGGCAAAATAGCGGAAAAAAACCAAAAACACTCAGGATCATGTGTCGCGAGTTCATATGAACATTTTAAGACCAAAATCATAAGGCTCAGTGCAGCAGTTACAGAGAGAAACCCTAAGATCCTAATGTAAATGGGAAAAAGGGAGAAGGAGCCGGAAGAGCCTCCTGGAGCACTTCCTGTCTGGCACGCAGCGGCTAATGGGTTAGCTATGTCCAGTCAGATATACGGTCTATGAGTATAACATAATGTCTTCCTAGAATCTGAAAACAGTACAGCTACTGCTGCAGTCTGTAGGCCCACAGGATGTGTCACCATTTTTCACATAAATATACATTTTCAAAGGTGCTATTGACGTGAATCTCTCACCAGATATTGGTTAGGAAAAAAAATCCAATTTTACTTCTGCTGTATTTGTGAATGAAAACGTATTGAGCTAGGTGGGCTCAAAGGGAGTCAGGATCTCTGCATATAAACTTTGAACACATCCAATCCCTATAACATCCCCGGTGCAGCATGAATATATTCAGCCACATTCACACTACACTCACACAGCACTGAAGTGGAAACGTACTCCATTACGTACAACTAGTATTACATGACCTGTGTGACCTTGGTTAGTCTGAACACGCTCGGCATAAAGAGGTGAAGGTTAAAGTCACATAACATGAGAATATCACAGAGAACCAGTGGGTCTGGTGCTGTCTGGTGCTGTCTGCTCCTGGACTGTCAGTGCAGCAGTTGTTATGCTGAGTCTGTGTGGGGGTTAGCTGAGCAGATAAGTGAATGTCTGAGTCCACTGCTTTCATAAATTTGCATAACAGATGATATTCTCCAGAACACATACGCCTCGGATGTGCTCGGTGCAGAGTCGTACGTGCATGCTCCAGACTCCAGCAGAATGACAATGATGCATCCACACAGGCTCATGTACGGAAGCAGATTTGTGCCACTGCGAGAAAATAATGTGAGTTTCTGTGTTGTTGTTTTTATAAACTTAAAAATGGCTTATATTTTTAATTTAAATACCAAGTGAACATTATGATAAACTACCTCAAAATAACTGTGTTGAGCTGGCAGGCTAATTATTTTGATTTAGTACATCATTTTCACAATTTATCATAATATGACATAATGTTTTACTTTTTCATAATTTCTGACATTATAACATCCTTAAGGACAGAGGAGTGGTACTAAAAAAAAGATTTTAATTAGATTTATGTTGGAATACAGTGCATATTCAGTGGCCTAAGTTTGGGGTCATACAAACATACAAAAGGTGACTTTATGCAAGTTTGAGCTTAAAATGAATAAAAAATATAACTTCATAGAAATCCAGTCCAGACCACAATCCTGCACAGGATTTAATGAACAAGGAATAAGGCAATTTGTGCTCAGAAAGACGAACGAGATTCTCACTTAAATGTGCAAGTTTGAGTGCGTTTGTGCTTTGACCAAATGCATTTATTCAGAATTTCACATATTGTTTTATAGACTTTTATAGTATCAAGTTCAACATTTGTGTATTTTCCTTTTGGATATTTCTCATAAAAATGCAGTCACATCTTATTGACTTAAGGAATATTTACAATTAATACCAGATTTGAGCCTGACCTTAAACTAGTCATGGTTTATTTCTGATCAAGTCCAAGTTTAGCTCTGTATTTTGTCCCACTTTAGTCCCACTTTTGATGTGGTAAGAGTGTCTATCCAATTTCAGAATGTTGACTACTTTTTTAACTGATAAAAATAGTTCTCGCTGAGCCTTAGCCACTAATTTTAGTGAACTTTATCATTTTACTTCCTGGTTTGACACTGGTAGTAGACATGCCATCTGCAGCAATATTCTATAAGTGTTATCTAAACAAAGTTACTCGTGCTGTCAAACGATTCATTTTTTAAAATCAGATTAATCACACTTTAGAATTTTGATTGATCATGATTAATCACAGTTAATTATTCTACAAAAATGCTCTTCGCCAACGTTGTTTGTCGTGCTCGGCTTGTTGTTGGTGCACGTAGCGTTGTTGCTGCTGCTGAATCAAACACGTGTTTTGCTTTAAGACGGTATTTTAAACTTGTGCTTCTGTGGAAAGAGAGTTCATCGCTGCAATATCTGCAAACTACCTTAGTTTTACCTAAAGTCCCATCAGGCAGTTTTTTGAAGAGAAATTTGCCGCTGAGCACCAGTCACAGTCTCATCTGTCATCTTCACGTCCGCGTATGGACATTAGTGCGATATTTTTTGTGACTAATTGCATGCATTAACGCCTTAACGTTGACACAATGGATTTGATTTGCATTTTGGATGGAGCTGATTGACACCTGATGACATAAGGAGGTATTCCATATTAGTACTCGATGCCACTTCCTGTATTTTTCCAACTTTTCTCTGTATTTATGTGAAAAATACATATTTTTCTTTCCTTCAAATGGCATAAATGGGCTTCCGTAGCGTGCATTCAAACCATCCATGATCAAAACCTGCAACAGCCCCTGCATTACACCCCATTCCCCTGTATCACGGTTAGTCAGAGTTAGTTAAATTTATGCATTTTTATTTCAGTTTTCTGTCTGCGTAGCCTCACCTGCTGGTCACACTTGATGGTTAGCTGAAGCTTTAGTCTCATTGGCCCGTGATTGTAGTTTGAGCTTCTGAAATCTTTTATGTTGTTTATTTCTAGGCAGGTGGCAGGGGGAGGGGCTTAGGTGTCGGGGGGAGGGGCCTGGGTGCGTTATCTTTGTCATTTAGGGCGTGGTGTTGTTTACATGCACGGACGGGCTGCAGCGGTGGGCGAGGAGAGCTGCCAGTGCAAGCATTGACACGGGATTCACGGTCACAAAATACAAATGGACGACAATATTGGGGATGATCTTCGATTCGGTTTTACATAGATTGGGATAAATGTTCGATTCTGTGATTTCTCTGAGTGCTCAGCAAAAACAGGTGGGACTGGCACATGCACTCCTCAATGTGGCTAAGGAGAGATACATTTTTATTTTTAACTTTTTTTGCATATACTTCTAATACAGGCTTCTTCAAGGAGTCTCAGAGTGCTTTATTTAGCAGTATTCATTCACTCAAATTACTATAATTCTGTTGGCTAATGCTAGTGGCAAATGCAAATACTCAATCTACTGTTGGTAGATTTATAATGAACTCATGGGACATAATCTGGACCTTAAAAAAAAAAGAACAAAACAAAATGTACAGGATATATACGAGTTATCCCATGAGTGTCTGGCTTTCTACTAATTCCCAGTATTTAGTTAAATTCTGCATAAAACATAAACAAATAAATAAATAAAATAAATAAATAAAAGATTTTAAATTTTATGATATTTAGAGTTAAATTACACCTATTTATATAATTTTTATTATTTATTTTATAATATTTAGAGTAATATATGGCATAAAATAGCCAAAAAAGACTTAAATTTAAGATAGAGTTAAACTATACATTATAATATTTAGAGTTAAATACTGCATAAAACAGCCAAAAAAAAAAAAGACTTAACTTTATAATATTTAGAGTTCAATTATACATTATATTTTGAGGTAAATACTGCATGAAACATTCAAAACAAACAAAAAACTTAAATTTAAGATATTTCAAGTTAAATACTGCATAAAACAGCTGATAAGTTTATTTTTTATTTTAGTTTTATTTATTTTATTTATTGAATGTGTTATTAACTGTTGTGGGTTTTCTCATAAGAGTTTTTATGCTAATCTGACACAAAAGTGCTGTGCTTGGGGCTCGGAGGAACTGAGCAGCAAAGGGCAGAGCGGAGGAGGTTCGTCAGGTTGTGAATGCACTTCAGGTTTGATCTGAATGGCCTGAGCGAGAGATAGAGAGAGCATGCGGGCAGGAGGAGAGATGAACAGATGGACAGATGGAAGAGGAGGAGGAGGTCCGGAGCAGATCCTCGCTTAGGGGAGGGATTTACTTGGTTGCAAGCGGGACTGTTGCACTGCGGCCTCGGCGGCTGCTATGGCGATGCCGGCGTCTTCCAGATGGGCTTGGGTGACGCTGCTCTTGCTTTGGGAGCGGGAGGGGCCGTGGGACAGGAGCTGGCCCTCGGACGAGGATTTGGAGCTGCCTGGGCTGCTGTGGGACTTCTCCAGAGGCAGCATCTGCATGTCTGAAAGAGGAAAGGAGAAAGTGAACATCTGCTTAAGTAAGTTGTGTTTTAGTAGAAAAAAGGTAAATAACTTTTTGTGATGGATGAATTGACCCTTTTTCCTTTGCTACATAATCCCATATATCTTACTTTATATATTTGATGTCTTCGGTATGTATATAAAACGTGAAAGTGGTAAAAAGAGAAAAAGCACTGAATGAGATGGAGTGTTGTAAGCCTCTATTGGAACCACAGCTGCCCTGGGGTAAACTGGACCATCAACACTCACTCACACCACATTTTCACACTGGGGAAGCTGCGGGAAGTGTCTTACCTAAGCACACAAGGACAATTAGCACTACGGGTTCGGTGAGTCAAGCTCAGGGGTTCGGCAAGAGTCAAGACTCACATCCAACTCATATGATTCATGATGACGCCGTTTGGCCGTTATTGGCTGCAGGAAATTTTGTGCGCACAATAGTCTTGTGACTGTCGTGTAATTTTCCCTTCATACAAATTATGTCGAGCAAAAAAAGAAAGTGGTTGGACGAATATGTGCGATATGGATTCACATGTGTGCACCAATAAAATATATATACACCTATGTTTAAATCTGAAAAAAACATTTTATTTTTCCAATTAAGAAGGGTTCGGTGAATGTGCATATGAAACTAGTGGAGCTCAGTACCTCCAACAAGATTAAGAACCACTAGACCCACTGCCGCTCCACTGTGGCACCTGGTATACAGAGTGGAGTAAGAGTGAGGAACACTTTTGTCCAGAGGCCGATTCCTCTCCTCAAACGGCCCTGACACAGATCTGCTGACCCTACCTGACCAGTCCTCTTGTTAAACTGCACTGGGATCTTTGACTGAGACACAAAGGTGACTGAGGAGTGCAGTGTAAATGTTGTTGCAGCAAAACTTGAATTTCCCTTGGGATCGATAAAGTATCTGCCTCTCTCCGTCTCTATTCCCGGTGGTTTCCCATCCAAGTACTAACCAGGCCAGTTTAGCTTTCAAGATCTGATGCCACTGAGCATTGATGAGCAGGTACAACCACGTTAATTACTGTTTATATTATATTACTATTTCATATACAGCTGTTATTTCGTTTCTTATCAGCAAGGCATTAGGTTATTTTTTATACATGCCAAAATGTCGACATGGTGCTACTGAACAATCATCTTAAAAAAACGAACAAACAAAAAACAAAAAAAAAATGAAATGCCAAGTAAAGTGCAGTGGGTGTGTATCGGGCTTTATCCTCTGACAGCTGAGCTTTGTACAAAACCCCAGATTCCCATTCTTTGACCTTCGTTTTCATCCAAAAACTTGAAAACCTGATTACAGAACATGAAAAGATCCAGGGAGAAGGAACCATCTGCACATCTGAGGAGGCAGGTCGGACTGTGATGGTTGACTGGCAGAGATAAGGGCTGGAACATTAGGCCGTGGACCTCTGGGCACGCTGTGGCAGATGACATTTATATGAGGTGTAATTATGGCTGTCGACAAAGTGTTTTTTGTTGTTGTTGTTTTTTACGTCGCCATGGCAACTGAGGGGCCGCCTTTCCTCAAGAACTCTGAGATTAAACATTTGACTAAACTGTTGCTGCATTTTCTAATGGGGTAAAGTATCAACAAAAACTAAAAACACCTTATTACGCTATTTGTTGTGATGTCAGTCAGATGTCAGTCTCAACATGACGATAGAAATTATTTTATAGAGGGAATATTACACCTCTGTGGGGTATAAATATCACGCAGGAGCACAGGACTCAAATGCAACACAAAGTATTATTTCAGTACAACAGATAGTGTCCTACAAAAGGTGGGCAAGGCAGGTAGATAACAACAAAGGAATTATATGATTTATAAAGTGAACTAAAATATCCTCCAAAACTGGGAATCTCTTCAATAAGAAAATGGGCAGGGAAAGAACTCAGACTCAGGGACTTTAATCAGAATTGCTCAAATGCAAACAACAGATTCAGATACAGGGTTTCAGATACAGAGCTTGAAAATGGGTGTTCACAGATCAACAATCTAGCAAAGACTGAGTGAAGACCAGGAGCTTATATAGGCTCCCCAGGGATAATTAGGGAATGAGAGAAAGGTGTCGGAGAACAGGGAGGGAGCAAAAGGAGGACTGGAACAGACCTGGAGCTGGACTGGGGAAGAACATGTAGACAATAGGCAGAACTGTGACAATAAGTAGTTAATACATAACATATTTAGGTCATCATGTTACCTTTTATTGTTTTGAAAATCCTATATTTGATGAAAACAACATTAAAATATTAATATAATAATAAGTTTCAGATTTGGTTTTCGACGCTCTGTGTCCCCACTGTATCCTGCTTTTGTATATTTATGGAACATTGCCTTATGAGAGCTTGGGTGATGCAGGTTTGTGAGCTGAGCATTGGATAGAATTGTACTTTTAACCAGGGAGACCGGACATGCCTGGATAATATATATAAAACCTCTTCAGGCATTTCTTTTTATAAGGACACAACATCATATCTTTCTTTAAATTAGATATACTGTAGGTTGGGCACTATACTGGTCTGAACAGCTGCTTAAGGGAAATGTACTAAGTTTTATTTCAACACTTGCCTGCCAAGAGTCACTGTACAAAATGGTTTTCCCTGAAAAAGACTGTCTAAAAAGTCTTGCTATGAATATTATCTGTCAGGCAGAGCAGTGCACAGTGCAGACTGCAATTGTTTTAAATGGTCATATATTCATATTCAGATAATTCATTGGAAAAAATCTGCCCAACATATTGAACTCAAAATATTGGCTACAAAATATAAAAAATAAATCATTATCAGCCATGAAAAACCCTTAACAATCAATCTCTAATATTCACTCTTCTCTTTTTTAATGCCATTTTCTCTGTCTACCTCCATCTTTTCCACAGTTTCAGTCGCAGCAGCAGCACCATCAGCCTCTTCAGCCTCTCTGTCTCCTCTCTGCTGTCAGTGTCTATAGGTGCAAGCAGATACTGCCTATACCTCTAATAATTCACTCATTCTCACATCTCATTCCATTGTATCTTAATCCACCCATTTCTTTCATTGCATCTCACTCATCTCTGTCGCTCCAGGTTAAAAAGAGAAACTGGCAGAGTGGTTAACCCTTCTGCATTGACCCGTAAGGACCAGGATGTTGGCTGAGTCCGTGGAACAGCTGGAGCAGCATCTGTGAGCCCTGCACTTGTTAATGGGGCTTTTCTCCAGGTGCTGTGGCTTTTACCTACAGTCCAGCCAAATGGAGAACGAGCACCAAATGCTCACATCACAAGAGGTTCAATCGCTTAAACAGGTAATATTCATTTTCCTGACACATATTTCGCATTAGTTGTAGTGATGTGTTGGCCTTTAAACATGCTTTGCTTTGCCATTTCGTTTTTATCACGCTTTTGTGTAATGGAGACTTGTCCTGTGGGGGCATGGGTGACGTAGACTCGCTGAACATTACTCAAAATCGTAAAGAGGGTTTGAATAGAGCCCAGAAGAGATCGCTAAATTACTCAAACATGCACGAATGACATCTAAAACCTCTTCAGGCATGTTTTTGATGAGGAAACAACGTTGTAACATGGTAGAAAGCTAAAGAAAAATGTTGCATAATACCCCCTTTATAAAGTTAACTTGACTTGAATTGCATTTTTAATAGAAGATCAGAATTTTGGCAGCAAAACACTGACTGCTGAATACTGATGATTGTTTTGGTTAATGAAAAACACTTAACAGCACAAAAGTACTGTCAGAACTTCAGAACCTGTTTTACCCAGTGTGATGTGGAGCATTTTACGTCGATCTGACATTTGCATAAAAGCTTAAATGTAACATTAGGCTGCACAAATGGATACAGAAGTATAGCTGAAAATAGGCTGAAAATTAAGTTTTAAATCATTAGGCACCACAAAAGGAAAGCCTGCAATTAGATCTGGGTGATTAAAAGTAGTTGTTTACAAAGCTTTTCAAGTCCGGTAATTTTCAAAGTTCTGTTTTCTCCCACATAAAGTGTAGTAGAAGTAGGACTAATCCCCCCAACAAAAGCAAAAGACCTTTTTTATCCTGTATTTAACCAGGAAAGTCTCATTGAGATTACTCATCTCTTTTTCAAGGGAGTCCTGGCCACGCATGCTCCACTTTCATACTAGGCAATGTGGGTGAAGTGTCTTGCCTAAGGACACAATGGCAGTTTTTTGCAACTGGCGCCTCCCTGTGGCACCTGGAATTCCCAGTGGTCTCCCATCCAAGTACTAACCAGGCCCAGCCCTGCTGAGCTTCTGAGATCTCACGAGATCAGGCTTTGACAAACCGGTATGACCTAAACTTGACAGAGTGTGAAAGTGAGAAAAATGACTTCAAAGTTTCTGTTTTGTCCAGATAAAAGTATAATAGGTAAAGCTCCTAAAATCTGACAACTAGTTACTATAATGAAGAAATATTTGGAAATATTTGTATGCGAAAAATATTGAAAATAAGGAGTAACTGGGACATGCACGTGCACGACTCCTTATTTTACCACATGATACAAAGGCAGAGCACAGGAACTGCCAAATAAGTGTCATAGGTCCATTTTGAGCTCAATATTTTTTGTAATATTTATTCACATGATAAAGGAGGTCTCAAAAAAACCCTAAAATGACATTAACTCATTTTTGACACTCATTTTAAGTGTTCTGCTTTTGTAGGGCAGTACTTGTTATGAGATGTGCAGATGAGCAGGTACAGTACACCTCACTACCTTAAGATCACCTCACTCTATATACAAAATAACTTCATTCTCTCTTTGGATAAATGTAGAACATGGTGGTGTACTTGTGTGATGCCACAGTTTGTTAAAACCATTTCAATTGATCGGTGTGAATAATGCATTTCATATAGACCCTTCCAGTGTAAACAGAACACCTACGCTCCATTCGTTCCAGTGCATTTTCAATGGGAGCGTCAGCATTAGCCTCCAAACATCTCAGACTATGAAAAACCAGGACTGATTTGGCAACTGACAACTTACTCAGCCACAAGTACGAACTATTAGACCCTTGTTAGAAGAGATTACAACGTGTTATTTTGCACATAGTATTAACTTTAGTGATCAAAAAGGAGCAAATATGCTAACGAACACATCATAAACATCCCCTAAATTTCATGTTTATCTAAAATATAACAGCCACAACCGCTTGACAATTCAGTTTTAGTTTTAATTCATCAAGCACTACAAACCCTGCGTACTTTAGAAACTGGAGCTGCACAGATATCGGCTGTTACTTCATCGCAAATTCAAGAAAACATGGAAACAAGAGGCGTTTGTCTGCGTTGGCTACAAACATAAAACTAATGATTCTGTGTTGCTGTCCTATTAAAATGAATGGGATCAAATGCCGATGTCAGTACCAGGCACTTCCAGAAGGGTGTAAAGTCTTTTGACCCGATATTGTACCTTTGGCTGGGTCGGGGAATATTCCGTGGCTGCGGCTCTTGATGACCGAGTTTTTGGGTGAGTCGTGAGTGCCGTCCCCCTGCCCCGAGGCGTGACCCAAACCTCCGTGGGTGCTCCCTGGTCCCATCCCTGCCCCCGACATGTGGCCCTGGCCTGGCCCTGGCGCTGGCCCGGATCCTGAGGGCCCCGGAGCTGTGTGGTGGGCCCGGCTGTGCTCGATGCTCTCGCTCTGCTCCTTGAGAGGAAGCCAGCGCGGGATGTTGTCCAGCTGAGCGGTGTTGGACAGGTCGATCAGCACCTGCAAAACAAACACAGGGTTTCAGTTTGGTTTTCTTGGAGCGATTAGAGCAGATTTGGAACAGTGCAGCAGCTCATATTAAGTGATGAGTGTTGGTACTTTGCAGGGACATCACGCTGGGGGTGTTCTACATGTATTTACAGTGTATAGTTGAATATTCAGCCCTTACCATGGAGGCACAATGCACACTAGGGCTCCTCCATTAGGGAAAATACATTATCACAATTATTCAAACGATTATTTTTTAGTTACAAGATGCATTTATTCAGCATTTCTCTCACAAAAAAACACTTTGTTACTGATAATTTATGCAAAACTTTCAAATAAGAAGTAAATATATGCTACAAATATGTACCATAAAGCAGTTTTGTGATGTATAAAACATAAAATGAATAAAAACTATACTTTGAACATGAAATAAGGCATAGAAAAACATAAACGTATCCAAAATAAACTATATATTCAGCTGTTCTACAATCTCTATATTTAAAAACATAAAATAAATAGACTTATTTACAAAAAATATCCCAAAATGAACTTTGTTAAGCTTTAAATTGTTTCAACTTTGGAGATCGTTTGACACACAAATTGAAATTGCCATCAAAATTAAATTAATAACACAGTCTTAAATTGCTCACATTAGCAAACAACATCAAAAGTTGTTCACTTTTTTGCTTTTATCACAGGAAAAAATACAAAATGGATTTAAACAGCACATTTTCAGGATCCTATGATCGTATGAGTGTTTATGATCCCGTTTAGAGCTTGATTTTCAACAAAAAAGATGAAAAACTGTTGGCTAATGCAAACTCACTTTTGACTGTAATTTTACATGTGAGAAACTTGATTAACCACACAAATCAGCGTTAAAACAAAGCTCAGATTATAGCCTAATAGAGCTTGTGTCTACAGTTAGTTTCACTCATTTTGGGCATGTTTGTCATTTTAGACGTATTGAGAACCCTGGTTGTTAGTTGATATAATCCATCATTTGTCCAGGAGTGGTCCATGGAAAAAAGAGGTTTCAAATGTACTCATCTGAACACTGATAAAAGTGCCCAGATATTTGTTAACTAACTAACTTTAACAGCAAACAAGGACAGGCCAGTTTCAGACTAAAACTCTTCTCTTTGGGGCCAGGGCTTAGTATAAATCCTAGTGTCTCAAACCAGTACCATCAAATTGAAAATGGCTTCTGTACGGGAGCCAAAACGTTGTGATTTAAGGTCAGTGTAATCGCTCAGTCATCTTGGTACACTGCCTGGCCAAAAAAACTAAGCAAATAGCTATGAGGTTGCTGCAGTTGGTCAGGTCCAGGTTCAGCAACAGTGTGTGCTCAAAGAATGAGGTCAACCTGAATATACTGAAGGACCAGGTTATCATTTCATTCATCATCAATGCAAGATCTTGGTGAAAAATGAATGCATTCGCTGTGACATTGTTTTGGTAAGTTTCTGCAATGTCACAAGGTTTATTTCCATGCAGTGTCACATACATTTTTCACCAAGATCTTGGATTGTTGATGTTAGAGTCTGACGGCTGTGCAAGGCCTCCTCCAGCACATCCTAAACATTCTCAGTGGGGTTAAGGTCTGGACTCTGTGGTGGCCGATCCATGTGTGAAAATGACGTCTCCTGCTCCCTGAACCACTCTGTCACAATTTGAGCCCGATAAATCCTGGGATTGTCATCTTGGAATAAGCCCGTGCCGTCAGGGAAGAACAAATCCACTGATGGAATAACCTGGTCCTTCAGTATATTCAGGTTCAGCTGACCTCATTCTTTGAGCACACACTGTTGCTGAACCTGGACCTGACCAACTGCAGCGACCTTGGACCTATTTGCTTAGTTAAATCCACGTGGTGACTTTTTTTTGGCCAAGCGGTATGTTATCCACAGCAAAATTCAGCTCTGTTAACTGGATAAAAGTTTCCCTAGAACTTGAAGAAGTCTCTTGAATGAGCGGTGAAATGTTTTCACTTTAACGCTTTTGTCCAGCTGACAGAACAGATTTTTGTCTTTTGTTAAGCTGTCATGATTTAAGAGAAAACTGTCCAGACGTCTACCTTTGAAACCTTTTCTACCTTAACCCTAGTCATTGGTCATTATGTATAGTATGAATCCCCTTGCGGTAAGACCTCTAGATCTCAATAAGAACACTCTTTCACACTATATTGAACAAATAATTGCGATTCCGTAGATATGATCATGACTATTTTGTGTCTGTTTCTCGAAAGACAAACCATCTCTATTAAAGAGTTTGTGAGTGCGCTTACTTCTCCCAGGAAGTCGTTGGAGGAGGACCTGTCGTAGTCCCACACAGTCACCTCTAGAGTCTTCTTTTTCAGCTGGAAAATAGGAAACAAAAAACATAAACATAGATTATTATAAAATACACAAACCGAAACCAAAAGAGTCCAGACCAAATCTCAAACAAGTCAAGAAAAAGAAAACTATTGTACTGATCACAGTGCAAAGGTGAGGAACTGTTGTTTTTGACACCGTAATTAAATGCTTCTATTGTCCTTTGCAGAACAATAAGACAGAAAGGCAATTTCAGCACTGCATGTTTCAGGTAAATGGTTTGATAAGCCCAGATTTTGTTCCTTTCCAAATCTTGTTTCTAATTGTTGTATTACTTGAAGGCAAAGTCCAGGGATGAGATTTAATTTGAATTAATTTCGCAAGTAATTGTTGTTGCAGAAGCCAAAGTCTAATAGAAAAAAAAACATGAAACAAAAGAAACAAACTAATTTCTTACATGTGATTAAGACTCTAAAAATACAAAGGTAATATAAACACCATACTAAAATTTTGGGACTATGGGATAGATTATAATAAATACCGATTCTGATACTGCGATGTAGATTATAGAACAGGGGTGTCAAACTCATTTTGGTCCGGGGGCCGTATGCAACCTACATTGATCCCAAAAGGGCCGGATCAGAAAACTCAGTTCTCTCTTCAAGTTATCGTATTTTTCTCCGTGTCTCGTAGTGGTGTTTAAGATTATATTCCTCGAGCAACGCCACTTGTTCCAAACACACTGAGCACAGATTTCCCATTCACCTCTGTCAACAAATAAGAATTAGACTATTTTTCTTGGGAAATCCTGAACTCAGCATCTGCTTTTCTCATTTTTTGACATTTTGCTGATGAGGGTCACGGTCGACAGTCAAAACGATCGTCCTTTAAGAGCGTTTGGAAAGAGGAAAGTCTTCATTTGTGCTGCTCTGGTGGGAGTCGCAACGCACAGAAACACCGGAGACGCTGCTATGCTAAACGGTGCAGAAAATTAACAGAAAAATCTGAAAATTTTAAGTATTTTAATAGAAAAATCAGCCAAGGGCCAGATTAAAGGTCTTGGAGGGCCGGATCTGGCCCCCGGGCCGCATGTTTGACACATGTGGTCTATGCATTACTTGTAAAATGGCCAAAAATCATTTATAACATTCTAAAAAGACAAACTAAACTTTCACATTGTCTTGTCTCACTTTGCACTGCAGCCCGGTGGAGTATACAAAAAATAGGCTCATGAAATTTAAGACCTTTGTGAAAAAATAAGACTTAGACAACACAATTTAAGTCTTTTTAAGGCCTTAATTTAGGAACATGAAATTTAAGACCTTTTTAAGACTTTTAAGACCCCGCGGTTACCATGGTTATATTACCATGTGGTTTTATATCAGTGTAATTCCTCATTTGTCTAGTCTACGTGCTCTATTGATACTTGCACCAATGAAATCTAGTTCTGATACTACTTTTAATATCGATTAGAATCTGATGTTCGATACTTTTGACAACTCAGCTCAACTCAAGGTCCTTCATTTAAAAAAACAAACAAAATTGTCTAAAATGTGGAGGGAAATATTGTAGGGTGCATAGCTCAACAACACTGCGACAATCTTAGCTGGAAATCACCTCATCAACAGTTTTATTAAATCTCTGGTCAGCACAGAAGTTCTAATTGGATTTTGATCTTTCCATTATCAAAAGGCACGGCTGCAGATTGCCAGGAGAGATGCAGCGAGATTCTTATGGCCGACCAACAAAGAACATGATTAACTGGAGATGGTCTCAGAGGAAAAGGTAATCCACTCGCTCTGCGCCGGCCACTGAACAGATATGGCCACAACCACTGCTATTGTAGGGTTCAGGTTTTTGGTTTATTTCGGATTTATATTTCCGTAGCATTGGCATAACACACATGACATAACAAAAGACAAAAGAAGTACATGCAAAACTGAACAAAATGGTAATAATAAATTCTAAATAAGTAGCAAAAGGATAGCAAGAGATGGGTGTCAAATAAGGCAAAAATAAAATAGTAAAATAAGTAATAAAATATAAAATCTCAGCTTTATACAAGAGGTCATAGCTGTAGGGAGTATTATCTGTTACATAAAGGTGAGTTGCTGTAGAGTTGTAGGGAGTGTGGTGGAAAACTTTTACTTTGTTTTCTGTTGGGATCTACCGTATTTAAGCTAAAGAATGTATTGTTTGGGTTTAGATAACTAGTAACTCACAAAGTGCTAAAGTATCTCTGTATTCATGGTCACTGCAGTGGTGTGATCTGCTGTATCTGGGCTTCTTAAGGCAGGACATTATGTTCAGTCCCTATCAGGGTTAAAACAACAGGTTGTTGTTTTATTCATTATTCATTTTGGTCCGGGGGCCGTATACAACCAATTTTGATTCCAAAGGGGCCGGATCAGAAAACTCATGGCATATATACCTCAAAAATAGCAATAAGTCCAAATATTTGTGCAGAGAAACGCAAATCTATTACAGAAATTTGTGTCATTTTATTTTATTTTACAAAATATTATAATATTATGCTAGGTCAGGTTGTTTTCACAGCAGCATCAGTAGCCTCTTAGCCCCTGGGTGAAAACAGACAGCTGTTTCTTCAGTCCCAGCAATAATTCATTTATCTTCTGTCTTCTCAATTCTCCGTTCAAGTTATTGTATTTTTCGCAGTGTCTCGTAGTGATGTTTAAGATTATATTCCTTGAGCGCCGCCACTTGTTGCAAACACACCAAGCGTACAGGCTTCCCATTCACCTCCGTGAACAAATAAGAATTAGTCCATTTTTCTTGGAAAATCCTGCACTCAGCTCCACTTTTCTTATTTTTGACATTTTGCTGATGAGGGTGTCACGGTCAACAGTCAAAATGATTGTACTTTAAGAGCGTTTGGAAAGAGGCAGGTCTTCATTTGTCTGGTGGAGGCACGACGCACAGAAGCACTGGAGACACTGCTATGCTAAGCTGCGCAGAAAATTACCAGAAAAATCTGAATTTTTTTTAGATTTTAATAGAAAATCAGCCGAGGGCCAGATTAAAGGTCTTGGAGGGCCGGATCTGGCCCCCGGGCCGCATGTTTGACACCTGTGATTTAGAATTATTGGTACACTTGAGTTCATCTAATCGATGCCCCAGTTTAACCCAGATAAATTGTCTCCTTTTGAGAACTGTTTAGATATACTGTAGTATGTTTTACCTCATGTTGATGTTATGACGTTTGTTGACTGTATAAGAGCCTGTTTTTGTTTTGACATGTATGATTAGGGAGAGACGGACCTTGCGTGAGGGACAGACAGGTTTCTTTTTCATTTTCTCTGTAGTTGTGCACACAATTGCTTTAAGAAATCCAGACTCTTTGATTGAAGACAACTTCTCTCCAGTTTTTATTCTTCTCAGATTTAAAAATCCACAACGGGGATTATTATCCATTACATAAGGATGAGTTGCTGTACAGTTGTAGGGAGTATTATCTGTTACTTAAGGGTCAGCTGTACAGTTGTGGGGAGTATTATCTGTTACTTAAGGGTCAGTTGTACAGTTGTAGGGAGTATTATCCATTACATAAGGATGAGTTGCTGTACAGTTGTAGGGAGTATTATCTGTTACTTAAGGGTGAGTTGTACAGTTGTAGGGAGTATTATCTGTTACTTAAGGGTCAGTTGTACAGTTGTAGGGAGTATTATCTGTTACTTAAGGGTCAGTTGTACAGTTGTAGGGAGTATTATCTGTTACTTAAGGGTCAGTTGTACAGTTGTAGGGAGTATTATCTGTTACTTAAGGGTCAGTTGTACAGTTGTAGGGAGTATTATCTGTTACTTAAGGGTCAGTTGTACAGTTGTAGGGGGTATTATCTGTTACTTAAGGATCAGTTGTACAGTTGTAGGGAGTATTATCTGTTACTTAAGGATCAGTTGTACAGTTGTAGGGAGTATTATCTGTTGCATAAGGATCAGTTGTACAGTTGTAGGGAGTATTATCTGTTACTTAAGGGTGAGTTGTACAGTTGTAGGGAGTATTATCTGTTACTTAAGGGTGAGTTGTACAGTTGTAGGGAGTATTATCTGTTACTTAAGGGTCAGTTGTACAGTTGTAGGGAGTATTATCTGTTGCATAAGGGTGAGTAGCTGTACATCTGTAGGGAGCATGTTATGAATGTAGTCCTGTATCTCACTGTTTTCTTAATCCTGTCGCTAAACCGAGATATTTTACAGTAATGAAACACGTTCATTACTTTTCCAACTCTGTTTCTAAATACGTTTGTTTTATTATTTATGCAAAACAAGGACAGTGCACAGAAAACATTCATCTCAGAGAGAAACGATTTCGCTACAGCGCCAGATTTAGCTACAAACTACTTTCCATCTGCAGGTACAGAACACATAAAAGAAACTATTTACATCAACACACCTACAGCGCAGTCAGTCAGAATGTTTAAATGTTTGAAGAAGCCTAATGTTGACTATCCAAATCTTTCAGTACAATATTTTTACAGTATGCATGTCATGGTACGGTATTTATTGTGATATTTTGTGGAAGCGAACAAAATTGTGAATAATATGCAATTATTTTCCTTTTGAAATGCCTTGAGACTCCTTTGGTTCTGTCAATATACAAAGAACTAGGATTTAAAAGTGCAGAATTTCTGAAATGAAGCAAAGGATCATGGTCTGTGTAGTTCCTTAGGCTTTTTTAGCTGATGCTGCACCATAACAAAGAATTGAAGCAAAGAGACTTGTAATTCCATATATATTGTGAGGAACAATGATAGATAGAAGTGATTGTTTTAGGTCATGAGAGGAAATGTGAAAGTCTTAAGTCATTACCTGCTCCAAGTGGATGTTCTTGTAGATGACAGTCTGGTTCCACTCGGGGTTGACGGTCTTCTGGGCGTATTTGGTCCTGCGTTTGTTGTCGGCACTGATGAAAACACACAGTTCAGAGCAGTTATTTCTGTTCGTAATATTGTCCTGTCACTTTGGACCACTTTGGCTGTGATGTTTGAATCACCGGTTTATGTGCAGTGAACAGACGCTCGTGGATGTGAGTGCAAACATGGTGTCAAAGAAATCCAAGTGTGGGATGTGCCATGTCCTTTCTCATACAGTGCACCGCAAAACATACCTGCACAAGTAAAAATGACTCGCATGTGCAAATGTTAAATTGATACGTGCTAGATTCACTTTATTTTATTTGCAAAGTCATAAAATCTACCAGGAGAAAGAAAAAAATCATATTTGTTTGGCATATAAAAAAAACAAACAAATAAAAATAACTCCTTCCTGTTTATCTATGGGTTTCAGAATTTATTTATGAAAAATTTGGATAATTGCTGGTTGCCATAGTGATTACCACTATATGAATAATTATTCAATGTTACATATGATGGGAACTTGAAACCAATGCACCATTTTGAGACCTGCGTGAAGTTGGCCCCCATCAAACACAAACCTACACAAAAACTATGTCATTGTTTGTGCTTCGTTTGTGCTGCAAAAAGTTTTGTTTGTGCTGCTTTAGTTTTTGAGAAATTAACAATTCTTTTATAGGTCAAATTGGGGTCAGCCAGCCTCACAGGAAGCTTCAAAATGCTCTAAAACAGCCCAGAATGGTGTCAGTTGTTTGTGCTGTTTTGTGCTGTGACAATTTTCATTTGTACGAGTTTATTTCTAAAATTATTCATTCATTTTTTCTGCGGTAATTATAGGACATCATTTCCGCTCAGCTGACGTCAGCGACTTTAGCAAAACTGCGCAAAACTAGTGAAGATAAACGATCTCAGGCTGCAGAAAAGTCTGTATCAGTCTTTAGTAATTTACTTTTGATTCATATTTTATATAATAATACAGACTTTTCCACAGCCTGAGATCGTTTTTGCCACTAGTTTTATGGAGTTTGCCACCATCAGCTGAGCGGAAATGCCATCCTATAATTACGGCAGAAATAATAATGAATAATTTTAGAAATAAACTCACACAAATGAAAATTGTCACAACACAAAAAAGCACAAACGAAATACAAATGTTTTCTATAATTTTCTGCCTGTTTTAAGGCTCCTTCACATTTCGAGGGGCTGGATGACGTTATCGGCCGAAAATAAAACTACAAATATCTTAAGAACTATAATAAAACACACAAATAAAACTTTTTGCAGCACAAAACAGCACAAACAAAGCACAAACGATTCAATTTTGGACTGTTTTAGAGCATTTTGAAGCTTCCTGGGCGCTGACTGACCCCAATTTGATCTCTAAAAGAATCGTTAATTTCTCCAAAACTAAAACAGCACAAACAAAACGTTTTGCAGCACAAACGAAGCACAAACGATTGACATAGTTTTTCTGTAGGTTTGTGTTTGATGGGGCCCAACTTCACAGAGATCATTTTAAGACCTTTTCACCATTCAAAAGATACAATATTTTGGTTTCAATTGTTAACTTCTACGGTAACGGTACACAATTTTTCATCAGTATTCAGAATTCATTCACTTCTTAACTACTTCTAAAATTAAAAAAGTACATTTTAACTTTTGCAGATACTATTTTTTGCAGCGGCTCTAAAAGTTCAATGTATGGACGTGAGTGTTGCGGCGAATCGACAAATGACAAGAATCAAAAAACAATGGAAAAAACACACTGGAGCAGACTCATAATGGAAATCATAACCAAGCACACCAACGAAAAGGCCAAAAGCACCACGCTACCTTGCATTCTGGACAACCATGACTTGTCTGAGGGAGTCCAGAAGAGGAGGAGGAGGGCAGAGACCACAAACCAACCAGGAGAAAGCAAAACACAAAAACAACAGTCAGAGAAGCAGAGGATCATACAGGAGAGAGAAAAGGGCAGAGAGACGAGACTAGCCAAGTGTTCACCACTGACACAGGAAGAGGATCTGGTTTTACACCTGGTTTAGACCCTTTACAGAGCTATAAACCTGCATTAGACCTGCTGGAGACACTATGTGGACATGGGCTATAACTGCTGTAGACTTGGTTTAGAACTGGTCAAGACCTGGTTTAGAACTGGTGTAGAGCTGGTTTAGAACAGGTTTACAACAGGTGTAGAGCTGGTTTACAACTGGTTTAGAGCTGCTTTAAAACTGGTGTAGACCTGGTTTAGAACTGGTATAGACCTGGTTTAGAACTGGTATAGACCTGGTTTAGAACTGGCTTAGAGCAGGTTTAGAACGGGTGTAGAACTGATGTAGAACTGTTGTAGAACTGGTTTAGACCTTTTGTAGACCTGATGTTAACCTGGATTAGACCTAGAGGAGACCCTGCTTAGACCTGCTTTAGAACGGGTTTAGATCTTCTGTAGGCCTGATTTAGGCTTTATGAAAACCCAGTTTTCATCCTGGTGTAGATACACTTAGATGAATGACCTCAACAAATAAAAGACTTAGAAATTATCCAGTCAATATGCTTCTGTGGCCTGGCACGTCACTACATACCATAGTCTTCTGGATTAGTTTTGGTTTAGTTCTAATTGAACCTGTCTTAGACCTGGTTTAGACCTTGTCTAGACCTGGAGTACAGTGTATATTGCTAGCATGGCAAGCTAGTCCCTGCAGCTTTCTACTCAGCTCGAACAGGATGAGACAGACAGCAAATCCGACAGCCGTCAAATTTTAGAACAACCCAATCACAGCAAGTGACAAAATGCAGAAGATCTAAATCATATTTTACCTCAGATCACTAAGAGTCTAACGTTGAGCTGTTTCTCAGTGCTCTGTTATATATTTTTTGTAAAACGGCATGTTTATGTTGATACATGGACCGTGCTTTTCTCTGACTGGTTAATCTGCCTGTCAATCACACCCAGATTTTGTGAAGATGGGATATGGTTCCAGACTATATGTGTAAAGTACAGTAAACGTGTTCAGTCTTCGTATATTCCTACTTTAGACCTAAACTGGTTTAGAACTGGTTTCAATAATCCTTTAGAACTGGTTTCAATAATCCTTTAGTTCAAATCTGCTTAGTTCTGCTTTGGACCTGGCGTTTCTTGATTTTGGGTCCACTTTTATTATCATATTTATTTTGTCCTGCAGATTGAAGTGGTGATTTACCGTCTCTTGTTTACTCAGTCGTTCCAGCTGTGGACGTGAGGAGCTCGGAGTAAAGGGCCGAGAGCCGAGCCAATCAATAGTCTTTTCAGGCCTGATTATAGCACTAGAGAAATGCGTCTGACACCAGTCCAAAAACGCTGCTGTGATCGCGCGTCGCTGAAGGGGGATAAATAATTCAGGCTTTGAAAATGTAACAACGGAGCGAGCTCACTGTACTGCTAATAAAGCATAAGAGGAGGAAGTGCTATCAGTTTAGTCCTGGTTTAGACCTGGTTTAGTTCTGGTTTAGTTCAGGTTTAGTTCTGGCTTAGTTCTGGTTTAGTCCTGGTTTAGTCCTTGTTTAGTTCCGGTTTAGTCCTGGTTTAGTGCTGGTTTAATCCTGGTTTGGTCCTGGTTTAGTTCTGGTTAAGTCTTGGTTTAGTCCTGGTTTAGTCCTGGTTTAGTTCAGGTTTAGTTCTGGTTTAGTTCTGGCTTAGTCTTGGTTTAGTTCTGGTTTAGTTTTGGTTTAGTTCTGGTTTAGTTCTGGTTTAGTCTTGGTTTAGTCCCAGTTCTGGTTTAGTCCTGGTTTAGTTCTGGTTTAGTCTTGGTTTAGTCCTGGTTTAGTTCTGGTTTAGTTCTGGTTTAGTTCTGGTTTAGTTCTGGTTTAGTCCTTGTTTAGTCCTTGTTTAGTCCTGGTTTCATCCTGGTTTAGTCTTGGTTTAGTCCTGGTTTAGTCCAGGTTTGGTCCTGGGTTAGTCTTGGTTTAGTTCTGGTTTAGTTCTGATTTAGTCCTGGTTTAATCCTGATTTAGTCCTGGTTTAGTTCTGGTTTCATCCTGGCTTAGTCCTGGTTTAATCCTTCCTTAGTTCTGGTTTAGTCCTGAGTTAGTTTTGGTTTAGTCCTGGTTTAGTCTTCGTTTAGTTCTGTTAGGTAAACTAGTTCTGGTTTAGTCCTGGTTTAGTTCTGGTTTAGACCTGGTTTACTTCTAGTTTACTTCTGGTTTAGTCCTGGTTTAGTTCTGATTTAGTCTTGGTTTAGTTCTGGTTTCATCCTGGCTTAGTCCTGGTTTAGTCCTTGCTTAGTTCTGGTTTAGTTCTGGTTTAGTTCTGGTTTAGTTCTGGTTTAGTTCTGTTTAATCCTGATTTAATTCTGGTTTGGTCCTGGTTCAGTTCTGGTTCATTTCTTGTTTAGTCTTGGTTTAGTTCTAGTTCTAGTCCAGTTCTAGTCCTGGTTAAGTCCTTTGGTTCAGGACATTGTTTAGTCTCAGTTCTATTTTGCTTCCTGTATTTTTGCGCATTAATTTCCAACTTTTCATCCACAAACTTCCACTTAGCTGATGTAAAAGTGTGTTAAATACTCACAAAAGTTACTACCCCACCATAATTAAACACGGAAACCTGTCTTAAACCTTAATCAATTCAGGCCTGGTGTAGTCCCACTGGTTTAGTATTGATTTAGATCTACTCCATGCCTTAATTTGTGCATTTCCTTTTCCAGTCCTGATTTAGACCTGAATAATAAACCCAGCGTAATACGTGTGAGACCTGTAGGTGGCGCTAGATCCCCGCTGCACCCTGAGTAGCAAAGGGCAGGCTGGACTTTGGGCCTAATCTCGGGAGAAGGTCTGATGGCTCATTATCGAAGTGCAGATAGGATTACAGCAGCGATAAACAGCGTATCGATCCCTGTGTGAGCTATTAACAGAGCAGGGGCCAGGAGCAGGGCCCGAGCCAGAGGAAAACTACTCTGGACAATATTGTATGTGAGAGCGAGCCGGTTCAAGGCAAAAAATAAATCACTGTTTGACATGTCAGCCCACAATATCATTTCTATGCCCTTTAAAATGTGAAAATCTTGACCCTTTTTTCTGAAAGGACTGAAATGAATAGAACAGTTCTGCACTCAGGCTGGTATTGATATTATGCAGCTACTTTCTGAGCTGCGCTATGATGTTGTTTCCTCATCAAAAACATACCCGGAGTTGTGTTTTGTTTCATTCACACATGTTTAACGCACACACTCGTAGCATATTTAATTGAAAAAGTCACCGCCTCGTGATGTCATGTGGTTATACTGTGTTTTTTAAACTTCGTACAACGTCACTAGAGCCATTTGGATGATTTCAGCCCTGGAATCACTGATCTTTACAGAACTAAAGGTAAAAGGAAGTCGTTAACTTGAAAACGACCACTACATGACATCACAAGGTGGAACAGAGCATTTTGAACTTTTGAGATGTAGACAGACCACAGTCCTGCACGGGTCTGGGTACCTGCGGATGGCCATTTTAGAGGCAAGCAAGCAATACAACTGTAAATGAGTTCTGAATGAGATTTTAAAGTATTTTTTGTTATTTAAAGCAGTGAGTAATGGTCATTATTAGAACTGGATCTGGTGTTTTTTGCCTGCGTAATGGATTTTGGTCTCAGAGTCCTGCACGGGTTCGGGTACCTGGGATACCCGACGGGTGAACCGCAAATTTTAATGAAACGGATAAAAATTGTGCTGTGTTGGGTGCGGGTTCAGGTCAAGTCGAACGCAGGAGAGCGCGGGTCTAATCTGCGGTTTACAAAACATCATGTGCGAACAAAACACAGGGATGCAAAAATGCAGCTGTTTTTATAAGATGATTCAATGTAAAATCCATGTTTTTTGCTTGCTTGCACACATTCCTAGAAATCTCTGCCACTTTCATTTTCAAAGCTCACATGCGACATCCTGCAGTTCGAAGTGACTCACAAGGAGCTTAAAAGAGAATTAGCGAGTGGAGAGTTCAAAGTTGTGGCTCTTTTTTGGCTCTCGGACTGATTTTCATTCGGGTGCGGTTTGGGTGTCGGTCTGTATTTATAGCGGGTCGGTTCGGGTGTGGAATTTTATTTCAATTCTGTTGGAAAATGGGTCAGGTGTGGATTACGGTATGATGGATACGAGTGGGTGTGGTTTGTTAAAATCAGACCCGTGCACGACTCTGAGACACACACTAATAAACCAGGATTACCGAATTTTTCGGACTATATTTTCAGGATTGGGGTGGTCCTGTGACTCAGGTGCGACTTATATATTACATTTTTCACACTGACAGCCCATACCAAATATATGAATCGTATATATGAATCAAAAATGAAAAACAAATGGTTATCCGTTTTTTCATTTTTGTTTTAGAGACAAATAATAAAGAAAAGAGTTATTTTTTTGTTTCTTATTTTTGGTTCTATATTGAAAAACAAATTGAACGAATGATACACAGATTCTTCTCTATAGGGTTGTATTTATTACTATAACTTCTATAACTTGCCTTTCAAGATGAAATGTCAGTTCTTGGTCTCGGGTTTTATAAAATAAATGTCCCTGTTATAGTCCCGTCCGACTTGTATATGTTTTTTTCTTCTTCATTGTGCATTTTTTGGCTGGTGCGACTTATACTCCGGTGTGACTTATAGTCCGAAAAATATGGTACTCAAACATGTGTGAATGAAACAAAACACAACTCCAGATGTTTTTGTTGACGTATTATATTCTAACATGGCTTAAAGCTCACACAATAATCAGTTTTGTGTAATCTAGGACATTCTATTCCATTCGTTTTAATGAGGCTGCAGAATGAACATTCATTTTGACATCTTGACCTATAAACAACAACAAATGGCTCTTGTGTATAGGTCATATTTGTCAATGAGTATTATGAGTCAATATCCAACTTCCAGCTCTAAAGTTCACTCATGTAAGCAGGGTTTGTGTTGCTTGGTGAAATAAGACAAACATTTTACTGTCAAGTGTAATGTTAGATTGAAGAAAATGTTTATAAATGTTGTTTTGTCATAATTTGTGATGAAAATACACGGCCACATATGGAATGGTACCAGCCTTTGTATATATGTCGAAACATGTAGAAAAACTGGAAGGTTAGGTCTGCGTTTGAGCCTAGAAAGCTGCATTAATTAGAGAATTACTCAATATTGTGGCCTCAAAACTTGTTTTTTATTCAGACGCATTGTGAGAAGAATAATTAAATGTCCTATATTACACAAAATTGACTCTTGTGAGCTTTGAGCCATATTATAACATTGTTACCTCCTCAGAAACAAAGCTGGAAAAGTGTTTTTACTTTCAATCACACATTTTCAAGTAACCTTTCATTTCTAGTCTGGCTGCAACTCCAAAGCCCAAAATGGTCTTAATGTCATGAACTGGTCATTTTAACCGCTACTTTTGACCTTTTCTTCAGTAGAGCAGCAATTCCAGAGCAGAAATGATCCAAATGGCATCACAAGGTGGAACAGAGTGTTTTCAGTTTGAGAGAAGAACTCAGAAGCCTAAATATGCAGGGTTTTAGTGTTAAATGTGCACAAAAACACAACTCTGAGTATGTTTAGATAAGGAAGCGCCCTTTAAAAGACTACATTGACCATGATCCTTTGCTCTTGGCTAGTACCTATAGTGAGAAAACAACTCTCTAGCCATAATCCTTATTGCGAGCCTCGAACACCACGATAAATCTTATATCGCGAGCGCAATACTGTCACTTTCACTATTTACGTCTCCATTTTGTCCTTGCTCTAGGTCACCAGCCTGTCCATAACCACACTCCCGCTCTTTGCTTTACCCCGGTCTGTCCCCTAAACGCATCCTTCACATCTTTGGGCGGCACCAGCAGAGGGAGGTCAGGTAGAAGCTGAGGAGACGAGACAGACTGGCAGACAGCAGCAGAGGGCCACACACAGAGCAGACGTCAGCACAGATGAGTTAAGACCACTTGAATTCACCATGTCAGTGTTTGAGTTGTTTCGACCTGAGTTATTTAGGTAACGGCGCTAAATCACAGCTCACGAGGGTCAAAATGAAGTGTTTATCTGCTAAAACTGAAAGGCTCTCGTGCAATTAAAACTATTTACTGATTCGGTCCACTCCATTTAAAGTGGGCCTTTAAAAATGGACTTTTCGGAGATTTAAAGTTGTTTCCCCTCAACATTTACTCATCCAAACTTGTATTTCAAGTGATTCCTGCAGGTTTGCGAAATCTTTTAATGACTTATTTCCAAGACAACATTTTCAAAACAGCGTATGCCAACTGGTCTCTCACAGTCTTGTGTTCTGAATTGGTGAACGAATGACCAACCCCCAGTATAAGGTGTTTGCCACTGCTGCCATATGTAATTTAACAGTATTTCTGTTTACCAAATGATCTTTTTATGTTTCTATAATGGTTAATCCACCCGTATATGCAAGATCTTTTCATCAAAACCAGATCTTTAATGCTAAAATAGAACTACTGTTGCTATCAATACATTTTCAAGTTTAATGTTTTCCAAAAATTACACCAAAGTTTCATCCAAAGTCTCTGGGAACAGCTGAAACTCAATAACAAAACTACATAAAAACAATGCAGCAAGAATATAGAATCTGTGCCAAAGCTGCTCACACAAAATACTGACATTTTTGGTTATTATTTGTCAAACTGGACTGTTTTTTTTATTCCAGTTGGTCATTTTCTTAATGAATAACGTGAAATTGTTCATTCGAAACAGGTTTTTGATATACTATGAAGTTATCTATGTTTTCATGACTGTTGGTCCAATAAATCTGTCAAGCCCAGTATCACTGCATGGAAAAATAAAACTGGAGAAGGAAGTAAGTTCAGGGAAGTGGCCCAAAGCGTGAAAAACGGGTGTTGATCAGCAAAATGGCCCCTATAAAATAATGAATTTTTGCTCAAACATTCACGAATCACGTACAGTTTTGGGTGAGTAAATTCTGAGGGGAAACAACTACGAGTATAACATGGTTAAAACCTCTGAGAAGTCGAATTTGCGCGATAAGTCCACTTTAACAGTTTTGCTCCTATTTCTAAGAGGACTGGCATAAAGGTGCATTATGTAACTTTGCAGGTGAAGATATTGCTTTGCTTGAAATGCTCCACAGTATGGCATTAAATGTATCTATCTCCATGGAGACAACTGAAAGACCTTACTATTTCACAATAAAAACAAATGTAACTGAATAAAAGCAAGGCAGATAATAATAATAATAATAATAATAATAATAATAATAATAATAATAATAATAATAATAATAATAATAATAATAATAGATACAAAATAAAATAATAATAATAATACTACAAACTTATATGGCGCTTTTTGGACGCTTACATACATATTAGATACATTTAATGCCATACTGAGGAACATTTGAAGCAAAGCAATACAACGTCACAGGGCAGACACGAGGCAAAACATTCTAAACTCATAATTTACCATAAAAAAATACATACAAAATTAATTTTAAAAATACTTAAATATGATGTTAAATAAGTCCATATTTCACTGTTTAAAGAAATACAAAATACATTTAAAAAAATACTTAAATATGATGTTTAATAAGTCCATATTTCACTGTTTAAATAAATAAAAATAAATAAAAAATACTTAAATATGATGTTGAATAAGTCCATATTTCACTGTTTAAAGAAATACAAAATAAATAAATAAAAAATACTTAAATATGATGTTAAATAAGTCCATATTTCACTGTTTAAAGAAATACAAAATAAATTTTAAAAAATACTTAAATATGATGTTTAATAAGTCCATATTTCACCTTTTTTTAGTATTTGAAATGTATGTTATTCAAATCAAACGATGCAACTCATCAAAACCACTCAAATGAAATACTTGGGAATTCAAGTCATTTCAACTCATGTCATTATTGTTGTTTTGCTGCACACACACACACACACACACACACGTGCATCCGGCGCTCACCCTCGTCCCGGGAGCAGGTAGACTTTGACAAAGGGGTCGGAGTAGCCGTCATTGTCCCGGGGGGCGAGGTTCCTGGCCTGGAGGACGTGGACTATCAGGTTACCCAGGTTCCTGTCGTAGTTGATTTGGAGCTGAAAGAGCAGAGCGGTGACAGACAGACAGACGGGGCCGTGTGTCAGACAAGAAGGCGCGAGCGGAGATTGAATTTTGGATTTTATTTTTTACCTGGATCTCGCCGGTGATGGGGTGAGGTGTTCTGGGGACTTCGGTCTAGAAAGGTTAACAAAAAACATGTTGAGGTCAATAATACTGAACCAGCATAGACTTAAAGAAGGGGATTTGATTTCTGCAAACATATAATGTATTTAGATCACCGTGTTACCGTTGCTATATTAGCTGAAAACAATGTATTAACATGTTTTATAAGTTTCACTTTTGTTTTTGATGCTTTGAGTTTCCCCTCCCCGTCACAATCCCGACACAATCAGCGTGTATCCTACTCATGAAACTACAGCGCATCAGGTTTATTAAGTTACTCAAAGTTGTTTGATAATATATTATATACAGGGTATCCCCAGGTTTGACTACCACAAATTTAAGACCTTTTTAAGACAATTTAAATGAAAATTAAGACCAACCAGAGTCCTGCACAGGTCTGATTTTGATAAACCGCTCCCGCCCTTCCCCGTCATACCACAATCTGCCCCCGACCCGTTTTCCGACAGAATTCAAATAAAATTCCACACCTGAACCGACCCGCTATAAATACAGACCGACACCTGAACCGCACCCAAATGAAAATCAGGCCAAAAAAGAGCCACAACTCTGCACGCTCCACTCGCTGATTTTCTTTTCAGCTCCTCCGGAATCACAAATTTGAACTGCAGGACGTCGCACGCGAGGTTTGAAAATGAAAGTGGCAGAGATTTCTGGGAATGCGTGCAGCAAAAACATGGATTTTACATTGAATCATCTTGTAAAAATTATGGCGTTTTTGCATTTCCCTAAAATACAGCCCTGTTTTTTGTTCGCACATGATGTTTTGTAAACCACAGATTAGACTCGCGTTCTCTTGCGTCCGTCCCGACCTGAACCCACGTCCGACACAGCATATTTTTCACCCGTTTCATTAAAATTTGCAGTTCCGCAGGTTCTCAAACCCGTGCAGGACCCTGAGACCAACATCGCACCCATTACGCAGGCGAAAAACACCAGAGCCAATTCTAATAATGACCATTACTCACTGCTTTAAATGACAAAAAATACTAAATCTCATTCAGAACTCATTTAGAGTCATGTGCATCGCTTGTAAAATGGCCAAAAATCATTTCTAACATTCTAACAAGACAAACTAACCTTTCACATTGTCTTGTCTCACTTTGCACTACAGCCCGGGTGAGTTTACAAAAAATAGGCTCATGAAATTTAAGACCTTTGTGAAAAAAATAAGACTTGGACAACATCATTTAAGACTTTTTAAGGCCTTAATTTAGGAACATGAAATTTAAGACTCTTTTAAGACTTTTAAGACCCTACAGCTACTGTGTTTATATTCCAATCATGAATATACAAAAGCGGGATTAAAAACAATATCCTACAAAGTCACAAATGTGTGCAGTAACTTTTAAAACTCCACCGACTCTGGCTCCAATTGCCTTTACATTGAAACACTGTCGACCTTCATTCTGTACCTGCTTGTATCTTGTATGTTTGTATTAACCCGCTCTACATGATCCTGGTGTTTGTATTGCGCCGTTTCGTCCATCAATAAATGACTAGTTTGAGCACACGATGACCAGTGCATAGACTTTTAAGTTGTTCCCACCTCCTGACATCACTATGTGGGAGTTTTCTGCCCCGGAGAGACATGCAGAATCAATATGTTTGATGGCAACAATCCAAGCCCCAATGCAACACTTCAAAATGATGCCAAAAACCTGCATATGGCAGCGTAATCCTGCCTTTTTCATCTTGTCTTTCTGAAAACGCAAAGTCATTTTTATAGATAAGCCTACAGTATATCTAACATTATGAGAAATGTAATCGCTTCGGAAAGTCACTGGTGAAGTTTAAGAAGGTTAATTGGGTGTTTGACCCGGCCGGACATGGGAAAAGCTTCTTCTTTGGAATAAAAAGAACAGAAGATAATCATTTCAATCGATTTAATGGCTTTTTGTTAACAAATGTATATTAAATGTGCTAAATCTAACCATTTCATTATGTTAAAGTGTCTGTACCCGTTTTTTTCTAGCTGTTTGAGATATAAGAGATACAAGGGGGTCTAAATGAGACAGAGGCGGTGTCCTGTCTTACTGTCTGCATTTAAAGGTGCTGCACCTGCATTTTACGGTCTTAAAAATGCTAAAACACAGATCTAGTTCATTTTAAACAGTTTGCAGAAGTCCAAAGTTTTTCCTCACATACCTTATGCATTCTGGTCATCCTAATTATTCCCCCTCATGAGTTTATAAGTGCTTTTCACAACTCTCAGAGACCAGAGCGGAGTTAACGTGAGCTGCTTATGCAATATTTCTGTACTGGTGCAAGGCGAATTTGACCTTATATAAACGTCATCATTATAAAGCGTTTTATTGTCAGAGAATCAGGAAGTACGCTGTTAGAAGTTGGGAAAAGCGCATGTAAACTCAGTGAGTTATTAGAATGCTAAAAACGCATAAGAAAAGTGAGGAATAACTTCAGACCGCTACAACTTGTTAAAATTAAAGGTATATTGTTTTTAAAGGCCTATATTACCCAAAACTGACTCTTGTGAGCTTAAAGCCAGGTTATAATGTTGTTACATCTTCAAAAACATATCTGGAAATGTGTTTTGTTGTATTCACACATGCTTGAGTAACGCTATAGACATTATAGACGCATATCTTTGATCGTTTCTCTCAGCCTCAGCTCAAACTGTACGACCAAATCACAGGGTTTAAAAGTTCACAGTTCATGATTCATGTTCTCACACTATACGAACGACTTCAGCAGTGCAAAACCCTCACGAGAGGCGACTGGATTTCCGACAGGTTTGATATTCTTGCAACCTACGATTGTCGATCGGGAGCTTGTCATGAGGTATTAATCGGTTCTCGTTGCCCCATGTATACGACTGTACACGAAGCACGACACGATTAAGACAAAATTCGGCCCAATCCCAAAAAGTGAAGTGAAAAATTGTCTCAAAACGGGCCAAAATTCGCACTGTATACGCCCGGATTTAGCCCAGCTTTAGCCCAGCATGTTTTTACAGCCTTTCGGGTCCATGATGGAGCGGTGAGCACCCGGAGCTGCACTCACACTTTGACCTTGACACCCCACCTCCATTTTGTGTGATGTAATAAGAGTCTGATGGAACACAGACAGCGTGGAAGACAAATGACAGGGAGAGACATACCTGCTCCTGCCAGCCTGATCCATCCTGCTACCTTATGTGAACCACTGTCATCTCGCTAACAGCCATCAGGCTAAGTCTAATAATAGTGCCTTTTTCTCTCTTTTTTTTTTTTTTTTACTATACTCTTTTTTTGCAGTGGAATAACTATACACAAGGAGACCAGACACACCTATTTATCTGGGACAGTCTCAGTTTTGAGCTGACGTGTCCCCTGTCCCAGCAGATTCATCCAAAACCACTGATTTGTCCCAGTTTTATACAAGAAATGTCCCAGGTGTCCCTATATTAGACCAAACTGAGCTAAATTTGGGCAATATCAGGTCTAAACCAGGTCTAATCCAGGACTAAACTAGGACTAAAATAAAACTATATCAGGTCTAAACCAGGTCTAAATCAGGTCTAAACTAGGACTAAACTAGGGCTAAAATAAAACTATGTCAGGTCTAAACCAGCTCTAAACTAGGAATAAAGTAGGTCTATTTCAGATCAAAACCAGGTCTAAACTAGGACTAAACCAGGACTAAACTAGGTCTATTTCAGGTCTAAACCAGTTCTAAATCAGTTCTAAACCAGGTCTAAACCAGGTCTAAACCAGTTCTAAACCAGGTCTAAACCAGGTCTAAACCAGATCTAAACCAGATCTAAAACAGGTCTAAACCAGGACTAAACCAGGTCTAAACTAGGACTAAACCAGGACTAAACCAAGTCTAAACCAGGACTAAACCAGGTCTAAATCAGATCTAAACCAGGTCTAAAACAGGTCTAAACCAGGACTAAACCAGGTCTATTTCAGATCTAAACCAGGTCTAATCCAGGCCTAAACCAGGTCTAAACTAGGACTAAACCAGGTCTATTTCAGATCTAAACCAGGTCTAATCCAGGCCTAAACCAGGTCTAAACTAGGACTAAACCAGGTCTATTTCAGATCTAAACCAGTTCTAAACCAGGTATAACCAGGTCTAAACCAGGTCTAAACCAGGTCTAAACCAGAGGAGCATAAATTGCATTTGTTTAGCCAAAACCAACCATCCCAGTATTTTTATTCATGACCATCACGTTAGTTTTGCTCCGTAGTTCCCGAACGCTCGTCGTTGTTCGTCTTTAAGCTTTCGTCTTTGTGACCTTGGTAGTTGTGGATAAATTCTTCACGGACAGAACATGTTCTTTGTCGACCTTGTTGGATGAAGATCTGGTGCTGGGGCAGATTTATGAAGCTGGTGGAAAATACGCGAGACATTTCCACAGATATTTTGCCACAGAAAAGCACGAACCGGGAGTGACGTTTACCCGACATCGTGCCACTTCCGGCCGCTGTGAAAAACCTCTGTTCTGTCTGCGCTCTCACCTTGTGCCTCTGTTTCTTGTTGATGGCAGGAGAGGCAGGCTGGCCCGGGCTGGGTACCCCACTGGAGGCGGCCGACCCTGGACCAGACTGGAGCAGGGCGGAGCGTTCTAAAGCTGAGAGCACCCCCAAACCCCCAGGACCCATGGGTGCTCCCAGCATCCCGGGACCCTGCTGCTGGGAAACCTTCTGGAGCTCCGCCGCCAACTGCTTCGGATCGACGCCCGGGGAGCGCTGGCCACCTGCAGGCAACAAGAGGGAGTTTGTTCACATGAAAACATAATAACAAATTCATTTTTTTAACATATAACTTATAATAATTTGAATTCAATCTTCATCTGAAACATGCACAGCTATTTTAACATGTATTTACACAGCAGATCAGAATAATCCCCTTGTTTTCAATATATTTTATAAGTTCTAAACCTTAAAAAAACATGGGATGATGACAACAAACCAGGTCTTAACCACAAACCAAAACTAGATGAGGACCACCTTTGACCAATGCAAACCAATACTGGATCTAAACCAGGACTAAAGTAGAACTAAACCTATTAATTAGGAATAAATTAAGAATTAAACATTATGAAACAGGCCAGAAAATCTTGAAATCTTGCACTTTCCAAATCATTTTTATCGTGCCATTTCTCACACATACTTGATTTAAGCTGATGCTCCAGCACTTGTGGGTGATCGGGGTCAGACAGCATGTTCAGGTCACTGTTCAGAGCACAAGAGGAAAGTGTATTATTATTATAATCCAGGTAAATGAGGAGCCATCATTACAGGGAAAAGATAGACGGCTGCTAAAGAAGAGCTGGTGGAAGGCAGATCAAACTGCTATGATATGATAATCATAATAATAATGTAATAATGCTGTAAAAATGTCAATATGACCCTTGTTATTAAAGGTGCTCTAACTTTTCTGGTGGAGGGAATGTTACACAATATAACATTAAACTTATCTCAAGCCATATTCACAGTAGGAATGCATGTTTTATAAGATATCCTTTTTTATTTATAATTTTTATAATGTTCTGTGATAATAAAGTAATCATAAAACATAAAAAACACAACAAAAAAGAAGGGATGGGGTTTGTGTGTAGAACAGTTTCCCAATTCAGTGCATGAGTGGATGTCAACTCACATTAGCATTAGAGTTTGGGTTAGGGTTAAATTTCCTGTTCCTTTATAGTTATTCTAAGCATAAAACACCTATAATTCATTGAATGAAAGATGAATTTAATGTCACACAGAGAAACATTTCAGGCAAAGACGTAATATCTCCATGGAGACAAGTGAGTCAGAAGCTACTACTAGAAATAGATGGTGCTTTTTCAGGAATATAGCAGAGTATGACAGTGAACATAACATATCTATCAGGCATTTATGCAAAAATAAGTTTTTATCGTTTGTCTCAAAGGAGATATTTCCATCCATCTTCTTCCACTTTATCTTGGATAAATATATATCATACTGTGAAATGTTCCAGGCAAATCATTCATATCTTAAGTAGTCAAGCAGGTGGTGCACCCTCCAGCAGAAACGTTATATAGTGCAGTGGTTCTCAAAGTGGGGTCCAGGTACCCCCCAGGGTCTCTGAGCCATGCACTGCAAAAAACTAAATCTAGTCAAGCTAAAATGACTTGGATTAAGAAAGTTTTACCATAATTTGAGTAAAATGATCTGCCAGTGCAATAAGATTTTTGTACTTAAAATATGAAAATACATCTTGCTGCACTTAAAATAAGAAAAACAACAACTCCTTGCACTTAAAATAAGAAATAAAATCAAATGTTGCTTGAATTAAGAAAGAAACACTTATTCCACTGTCAGATAATTTCACTTGTCAAGATGAATCATGAAGTCAAATGTTCTTAATTTAAGTCATTTTAACTTCACTAAATATTGTTGTTTTCCACTGTGTGATGGGGTCCTCCAAAAATGTGATAACAGTGATCATTACTTAAATACTGCTATTTATGATATATAACCCCAAACATATACAGTTACTGATGAAGAACTTCACCAATAAGGACTTAAATTTGGGTGTAAAAATGGTTTGAAATCATCTTTTCATCCCTGGACTAGAAGAGTTCGAGAACCCCGGACACAGTGCACCTTTATTTGAACCTATACATGAACAAACAATCAGGTTCAACACTAGAGGCATTTCTGGATTCTTCTTTTACCCATAACAATGAGTCCCTTTTATCCTGCCCATACTTCTATCTGAGATGATGACATCTAACAGATATAACACATTCTTCTGTCCACGCAGGCGTCGTTCCGCTGACAGCGTGTAGGCGTGGAGCCGTGCAGCAGACGAGAGCTTTGACATATTGCTGCTAAACACTTTGGGGGAACAGTGTGTTGGAGAATATAAATGGTGACAGATGTAACTCACAGGCGCACGCAGAGCTCCGCCTCGGCACACGGCTGACCCACGATGCATTGCACCTCCTCGTAGGTCTTTCCTGTCAGCGGGAGGCCGTTCCACTCCAGCACCTGCATGCCTAAAGACACGGAGGACATGGCCAATGTGTGAGCGGGACAAATGAGTCAGGATTATCACACACAGCGCAGCCAAAAAGGTGCAGGGATTAAAATTATTTGATGATTTATTTGGATTATGCCAATAGTTTCATGGCATTTGTAATTTTGAAATAAATTGTAATACATTTTTGGATTATTGCAGTTAGTATATCAGAAATGTGCTTAAAAGCCCTTAAAGGTTACAGGCTAATACTACTACTACTGCTATAACTATTACTACTACTACTTTTTTCAGGCTTTGGATGGTCCTGCGACTAATACTTTCTTTCTTTCTTTATTTGGATGGGACAGTGCATATTAATAAACGTACAATTTGTACAAAATCACACAAATTGACATAAATATGCCGGATTTAGCACAGTGCTAATTTCCATCCGTAGTCCCAGACCTAAAATAAAACAATCATTAGACAATATATTACAGTCACAGACATAAAACAAATGATTACTTATGTATGAAATTTTTCACACTGACAGCCCATAGACCAAATATATGAATCATATATATGAATCAAAAGTGAAGAAAAAAAAATCATCTGTTTTTTCATTTTGGTTTTAGAGACAAATAATAAAGAAAAGAGTTGTTTTTTTCATTTTCTTATTTTTGGTTCTATATTAAAAAAACAAACATGACGAATGATACATGGATTGTTCTCTATTCAGTTGTTTTTATTACTATAACTTCTATAACTTGTCCTTTAAAATGAAATGTCGGTTCTTGGTCTTTGATTTTATAAAATAAATTTCCCCCAAAAAGTGCGACTTATAGTCAGGTGCGACTTATACATGTTTTTACATGTACTTTTTTTCTTTTTTTTCTTCATTACGCATTTTTTGGCTGATGCGATTTATGCTCCAATGCAATTTATAGTCTGAAAGATACTGATATTTTGCAATGACACTACACTGGGGGTGTTCTACATGTATCTACATAGCAGTTACCATGGTGATACAATGCACACATTTGGAAACATTGACAAAAATAGTAGTCGGAAAACTCAAGAAAAAACACAAAATGTATTTAAACAACACATTTTCAGGAGTCTGTGATCAATACGAGCTTTCACGGTCCTGGTTAAGTGTTTGATTTTCAAGAAAAAAAAAGGTGAGAGTGACAAATTGAAAAACTTTTGAATGAAGCTAAATTTCCCCCAAAAAGTGACTTATACACATTTTTTTCTTCTTCATTACGCATTTTTTGGCTGATGCAACTTATACTCCGGAGTGATTTATAGTCCGAAACATGCCGTACTACTACTACTACTACTACTATTACTACCAAAAAACACAAGAAATACATTACAATATATATTTCAATCTCATTTATGGAGTGGCAGTTATGATTTAAAAGACAAATTATTAAAATAAATGAAGCAGTAAATACATAAATAAGGATTTTGAGTCACTTGAACAAATCCAAATGTTCCTTTTGTGGCATATGGTCAAATAAACCGAGTCAACAGAGTTTCGTCGGTAGAAATGCTTTTCCAACAACCCAAATATTTTCTGTTCAGATCCGTTTTAAACTCCACGCACCTTCACTGGATTCATTTGGATAAGTTTAGCCCTGAAATTTCCAATCTCTATTCACGAAAAGGTCGCTGTGAAAACTACCAATTTATGATTTCACAAAATGGAACGGAGCATTTTGAGCTTGGGAGATGTAGACAGACGAATAATGAACGCAAGGTTATGAGTGAAACCAAACGTAACTCCAGGTATGTTTTTGAGGAGGTAACTACATTCCAACATGACTTAAAGGATATTTTCACGCTTAGTTCAGGCTGTAAATAGTGTAGTGATTATAGTGTTACCGTATATGCAAAAAAAAAAAGAATTGCGAAGTCAAATTTACAACTGAATAGCAGCATCTGAATAAAGGAGCTCCCTTCCTCCGTCGCAGTTTCCCTTATGCCGGTGTGGCTCTCGGCTCACCAGGCACAGGCACAATACACTTAATACATCCATACTATTCTATATGAGCTGTAGTCATTTCCATTTTACTCACCACTCCACTGCTTGGACTTTTTACTCCGACTGCCCCCATATTACTCAGTATAATGTGTGTTTCACCTGCAGGCATGTTCCACTGCTGCTTCATCACAGCACACAATGCATAATACGACTCACTCAGCAATTCAGCTACGACGCTTTTCATTAACGTCTCACGGGGCCGCGGTGAAGCTCCTATATTAGATTATATTGGCTCCCGGGAGTTTTAAGGTATGTTAGAATGTTGTGACCTCAAAAACATACCTAGAGTTGTGTTTTGTTTCATTCACACACGGTTAACGCACAAACCCTGCATATTTAGGCGGAGTTACACAAGATACTTGGGGAGTGCTCCACTGTGTTTCTAAACTCCTCCTCTTCACTAGATTAATTTGCAGAATGTCAGCCCTAGAACTGTCCATCTTTACTGAACTAAAGGTAAAAGGTAGCTGTTAATATGAACAAATCACTAAATGATTTCACAAGGTGGAATAGAGCATTTGGATTTAAGTTTAATAATTGTTTATTTATCTTCTATTTAATTTTTTTTATATTTAATTAAGAATAAAGTTGCATTGAGAGATTTTGCTTAATACAAAACAAAACATAAACTAAAAACATATTCAAAAATCTCATTAAACAGGGCAAATGTTTTAAGTAGCAAAAAAAATAAAATAAAATCAAACTACTTCAATATACATATCCATTAAAACTCATTCAAACATACATAGATAACATTTCTGCAGTGTATTTCCTGTAAATGATCATTCTAAGATGTAGTGCACCTTCCTCTCCAATAAATGCATGCATATGTGAGCAAACATTAGTGTGTGTGTGTGTATGCATGTGTGCGCGTGTATGCATATGTGTGTGCGTATGTGTGTGCATGTATGCATGTGTGTGTGTGGATGTGTGCATGTGTGTGTGCGTGTGTGCGCGCGTCTATGCATGTGTGTGTGTGGATGTGTGCATGTGTGTGTGTGGATGTGTGCATGTGTGTGTGCGTGTGTGCGCGCGTCTATGCATGTGTGTGTGTGGATGTGTGCATGTGTGTGTGTGTGTGCATGTATGCGTGTGGATGTGTGCATGTGTGTGTGTGCATGTATGCATGTGTGTGTGTGGATGTGTGCATGTGTGTGTGTGCATGTATGCATGTGTGTGTGTGTGTGTGCATGTATGCATGTGTGTGTGTGGATGTGTGCATGTGTGTGTGTGCATGTGTGTGTGTGCGCATGTGTGTGTGTGTGTGTGCATGTATGCATGTGTGTGTGTGCATGTATGCATGTGTGTGTGTGGATGTGTGCATGTGTGTGTGTGCATGTATGCATGTGGGTGTGTGGATGTGTGTGTGCGTGTGTGTGCGCGTGTATGCATGTGTGTGTGCATGTATGCGTGTGTGTGTGTGTGTGCATGTATGCATGTGTGTGTGTGTGCATGTATGCATGTGTGTGTGTGTGCATGTATGCATGTGTGTGTGTGTGTGCATGTATGCATGTGTGTGTGTGTGAGTATGTCAATGTGTGTGTGTGTGTGAATGTGTGTATGTGTGTGTGTGTGTGCATGTATGAATGTGTGTGTGTGTGTGCATGTATGAATGTGTGTGTGGATGTGTGTGCGTATGTGTGTGCATGTATGCATGTGTGTGTGTGGATGTGTGCATGTGTGTGTGCGTGTGTGCGCGCGTCTATGCATGTGTGTGTGTGGATGTGTGCATGTGTGTGTGTGTGTGCATGTATGCGTGTGGATGTGTGCATGTGTGTGTGCATGTATGCATGTGTGTGTGTGTGCATGTATGCATGTGTGTGTGTGTGTGCATGTATGCATGTGGGTGTGTGTGTGGTGCTAAGTATAGCTCGATGACTAACCCCGAGCGCTCACGTGAGGACATGAGGACTGAGATGACTGAGATGACAGTCCCTTCACTGTTTGAATGAGACGCATCAGGGAACAAAACATGACACAAGAAGCAAGAAACAAGGCTACAGCTGCCACTCACAATTCCCCCAACAACCGCACTCACAAAGCAGTGAACGTTAGATACAACATTTGTCCTCTGTATGTAAACTAAACGTGTGAGGTTTGGGTGGTGCATGACTGAACATACTCCACCCTAAACATAGAAAACTGTTCTTTACTCCATTTGGACTTTCCCCATAACCTTGTTAAACATAAGAAGCCGGGCTGTTGGTTTGTTAACACATATGCTACTCTTTTACACTAATAGTCTATAGTCACTTATAGCCTATTTAAAGTGACAGTACACTACTGTTCAAAAGTTTGGGGTCACCCAGACAATTTTGTGTCTTCCATGAAAAGTCACACTTTTATTTACCACCATGAGTTGTAAAATGAATAAACTATAGTCAAGACATCATTAGAAATAATGATTTGTATTTAAAATAATATTTTTTCCTTCAAACTTTGCTTTTGTCAAAAAATCCTCCACTTGCAGCAATTACAGCCTTGCTCAGTTGTCCAGCGGACCTCCCACTTCTCTTTCTACTCTGGTTAGAGTCTGTTTGTGCTCTACTCTGAAGGGAGTAGTTCACACCGTTGTCGGAAATCTTCAGTTTCTTGGCCATTTCTTGCATGGAATAGCCTTCATTTCTAAGAACAAGAACAGACTGTCGAGTTTCACATGAATGTTTTCTTTTTCTGACCATTTTGAGCATTTAATCGACCCCACAAATGTGATGCTCCAGATACTCAACCTGCTCAAAGAAGGTCAGTTTTGTAGCTTCTCTAACCAGCTAAACTGTTTTCATCTGTGCTAACATTGCACAAGGGTTTTCTAATCATCTATTAGCCTCTGACAAAATGAGCAAACACATTGTACCATTAGAACACTGGAGTGATAGATGCTGGAAATGGGCCTCTGTACACCTATGTAGATATTGCACCAAAAACCAGACATTTGCAGCTTGAACAGTCATTTACCACATTAGCAATGTATAGAGTGTATTTCTGATTAGTTTAAAGTTATCTTCATTAAAAAAAACTGTGCTTTTCTTTCAAAAACAAGGAAATTTCTAAGTGACCCCAAACTTTTGAACAGTAGTGTATGTAACTTTCTGGGGGTGGCCCGTCACCTGCATGAGTCCATGGAAATAGAAAGTTAAAACCATTTCTCCATGTAGAATATTTATGCCACACTGTGAAATATTATTAACCGTGCACAGCAAGATGGATTCTGTATTTGTGAGTTCACAAACTCACTAGAATCCATCTTGTAAAAAAGTTTGATTTTTCAGCCTTTTCCGCTGTTGTGACACTTCCACCAATCAGATTAAAATATTTGCCGTGACACTCTGTGTTTTCTAATCGCTTTCAGCAAAAGCCAACCCACATTAATAATGTGCAGAAGTCAATTCAGAGTGACACACATATCAATCTGGTGTGAGCCAGGTTCAAATAAGGAACTGTTTCCATGGAGACAAGCAGAAGGCCCGCCTCCAGGCCAAATAAGAGTCAGGTTTGTGGAGATGCAAGCCCGCTCAGAAGGATGCATGCCTTTTTTCTGTGCAATATACACCAACCAAATGAAAAGCATGTTTTTACTTCTGTCTATTTTTTGACTAAAAAGTTACATGCTAGGGCTTTAAGCGTGAAGATTTTATCTGTAGATTATCTTTTATTTGTATTTATTTACTTTTTCATTATTATTACAATGTTATCCATACAATATTTCACAAATCCATCAGAAATGTGCCTATAAGAGTCTAAGTTTCTAATCAGACAATGTGCTCAATATTCTAAATGTGCACATTTCTAAGACCACGATTCTGCCCCCATCACTTACCCTCCAGGACTTTTCCTGTCTGCTCGGCCGCTCCTCCAGGGATAACTGCTGCGATGTAAGCTCCGATCTCCCCTCTGCTGCCGGGGATCTCCTTCCCGCCCACCACACGGATGCCCAGGCCGTTCCCTGCACAAACACAGGTACTTCCAGACTACTGCACTTTATACACTTTATATAGTATTTAAATATGGAGTAGAGCAGTACCTGAGACGCTGCAGTCCCTCTGGTCTCTCTGGAGCTTAATGCGAGCGTGTGGGAAGGCATATGGCACCAGTTTCATCTGTAAACAAATGTAATGTTATAGTGAAAAACTGCTTATATCATTTTGTTTTGATTTTCGACCCACTAATAAGTAACAACCACAGCAAATATTGCAGTATTATTTGATACTGCAGTTTGTTTTAAAATGTTACTATTATATTCACTTTAAACAAGTCTAAAAATTAAATGTAATTGCAGATAAACTAACATATAAACCATGTCTTTCAAGAAAAAAATCTACTACTGGCATTAAAGTACCTTTTTAAAAATGTACTGACAGAGTAAAAGGTATTATGAGCATATTTTGAGGTTTTATAAAGCTTCAAATGTGTTGATTGTAAAGCTTAGTCTAAAGATTTATTATTGTATTTTGTTCAGTAGAAACAATCATTCTATTTGAATATTTTTGTTTCCTCAAACTATGAACATGTTAAAAAAAACCTCTTTTCAGCCGGTCTCACGCAATAAAAAAAAAAAACTTTTACATTTTATTCCTGTTCAAAAATGTAGTGGAGCAGAAAGTACAGATACCTGCTCTCAAATGTAGTGAAAGTAAAAGTAAAGCGTTCTGACATTTAAAATCTAATCTAATTAAGTAAAGTACAGATACCTAAAACGTATACTTAAAGGTACAATCTCTACTATCAAACTTTTTGGTTGGGGGTCAGTCACTTGCTTGTTTCCATGAATCTGTCACTGCTCTGCCTGGAATGTTCCACAGCCATAAAAAAGCTTTACTTTATATTGATCATGGTATCCCCAGGTTTGACTTTTTAAGAGCTTTTTAAACCACTTAAATGAAAAATAAGACCAACATCGCACCCATTATGCGGACAAAAAACACCACATCCAATTCTAATAATCACCATTACTCACTGTTTAAATAACAAAACACACTTGTATTATAAAATCTCATTCACAACTCATTTATAGCCGTATTCGTTGCTTGTAAAATGGCCAAAAATCATTTATAACATTCTAACAAGACAAATTAAGCTTTCACATGGTCTTGTCTCACTTTGCACTGCAGCCCGGGTGACTATACAAAAAATAAGCTAATCCTTTGTGAAAAAAATACTTGAACAACATAATTTAAGACTTTTTAAGGCCTTAATTTAGGAACATGAAATTTAAGACCTTTTTAAGACTTTTAACACCCCGTTGATGCCCTGTTGGTTCAATTACAGGTGGTTTTATGGCTCAAAAAGGCCTAAAAAAAGAGGCATTCTGACTATAAGTGCGGTTGCATCTCCACAGATCTGACTTTAAACTTGGTCTGGTTTTAAAAAGAGTTAATACTGTGAAGCATTCCAGACAAAGTAATAACATCTCCATGGAGAAAAGCATTCGATGGACGCTGTACCGGAAAAGTTACACACCGGTTTTGGGTTTCCAGTTTTAAAGAACCACAAAATGTCACCTGTCTCCGGTCCACGTGCCCACTCTGCGGATGTCCCTCTCTGGGCTTATCAAACCAGTCCGTGTCCTCCCTCCTCAGATGGTAAGCTACACACAGAAACACAGATTAGACGCAGTAGTATTCACAGAACTCACATCTTTCACCTTCTGGGTCAGAGAGGAGTCATGCAGTCCCCTCTCCTCTCTACCTCCTGGAGATAGTGGACAGTGAGTGGACATGGACACTGAAAGCCTGTTCGGTCACATGCTCTGGTACATGCACTTCTTTGTGGTGAGTGGAGTTGCTGATTTGGACACACCCAAACCCGGCGCGCTGAGACATTTACACTTTGTAGCATTGTTTTTCATAGTTGACTGAATAAACAAAATGCTGTGGATTGGACTTGCCCCATAAGAGTTTGAAACGCGAGTATTTTCTGAGCTGTTCTAACGTTGTTTCCTCATCAAAAACGTACGTGGAGTTGTGTTTTGTTTCACATTTAACACACAAATCCTGCATATTAAGGCTGAGTTCTTCTCTCAAGTGGAAAATACTCTGTTCTACCTTGTGATGTGGTCATACAGGAAGTGCTCCACTGTGTTTTCAAACTGCATACACCTTCACTACAATCATTTGGGTGATTTCAGACCTGGAACTTCTTATTTCTACTAAACTAAAGGTAAAGAGGAGCTGTTGACTTGGAAATGACTGGTTCATGACATCCTTCACAAGGTGGAACAGAGCATTTTGAGGCTTAGAGATGTAAGAGACTAATAATGCAGGATTACTTCAATTTGTGTGAGAAAAACAAAACACAACTCCAGGTATGTTTTTGATGAGGTAACAACATTCTAAAATGGCTCACAAGAGTACATTTTGTGCAATATAAGACCTTTAAAGGTGCAATACAGAACTTTTCTGGTGGACGTCCACTACCTGCTTGTCTCTATAGATGATAAATATGTATTTGCCTTGGATGCAGAGGTGAGTAAGGTCAGGTAACTTTATTTATATAACGCTTTTCACAGACGCCTTAACAGAGCATTATTAACAGAGCATTATTAACAGAGCATTATTCAGTCACTCCAGACCTGGTAGTAGTTACAGTACATTTCTTGAGTAACTTTTTAAACAAATTGTACTTTTCTGAGTATTTCTCTAGCAGCATACTTTTACTCCTTCTTGAGTGATATTTTTATTGAAGTAGTAGTACTCTTTTTTTTTGGCTAAAAGTATTATGTTGACAATATGAAATAATTTGTGTTTCTTCTTCAGATATAATTTAGTTGGTCTCACTTTTGTGTCCGTCCTTTGAAAATACTGCACCAGATTTTGTGCATTATTCAATGTTTTGTCCCAATTACATTCACTTATATATTATTATTTCACTTATATATTATTATAAATCAGATTAGGTCCCGATAGTTACTCTAAAATACTATTTTACTCTTACTTGAGTAATTTCTTGTACCACCACTTTGTACTTCTACTTTGATATTATTTTGAAGTAAATGTTTTATTATTTTGGCTACTCTACACACCTCTGCTTGGGTGTTACACAGCATGGCAATAAACAGACCAAGTTACAGGCCAGATCTGTGGAGAGGCGCCTCCACTCACAAGAAGACTGCATGTTTTCAAGGCATTTTTAAATAATAAAATCACCCTTAACTGAATAGATAGATAGATAAGTGTAATGCCATACTGTGGAACATGCCAGGCAAAGCATTTACATCTCCACAGAGACAAGCGGGTGGTGACCTCTCATCAGAAAAGTTGTATCGTGCGCTTTGAAACCTATTTATAAGTTTGTATTTGATGGATTTTTTCCAAGATGGTCAGTCAGTAATACATACCCATGCAGACTACTGTATACTTCTGCTACTACTACAAAATAATACTAATCTCTAAGTCGCTCCCTCATTCACACACATCCATATTAACAATGTTATTAACTAATGCACTGCTATGGATATCGACCATCAAAAGTTATTCAATAAACTGACCACTATCGATACTCTGATGTGACTTACCCGTACCTACTTTGTTGTAAATGCTATTCTGCAGCACCCTTCAACTGTTTTAGCAAAGTTGGCAAATAGGGTTGGGCGGTAATACAGTATTAAGGTATCCCGAGGTATCGAAAAGTAGCAATGGTATCAGTTTCATTAGCGTCATTAAAAAATCTGCAGCGCCTCAGACCTAATGTAATATTATAATTTATTGATACCTAGATTTCTTTGCTCAGCACAAATGAATGTGGTTGTATTTTCAATTTAATGCTATGTCCTGGTTCAGTCCTGTCCAGTCCTGCTTCAGTCCTGGGTTAGACTTGGTTTAGTCCTGGTTCAATCCTGGGTTAGACTTGGTTTAGTCCTGGTTCAGTCCTAGCGATCAGTGTTTGTATTCATGCACCGCTAATGACACACAGTAGATTTTCTTGTTCTGGTGTTTGTGGCTCTAAATCACCAAAAATTCCACCCACCCTCTGACTGTACGAACGGTTTATCCTCAGTACGTTACAAGTCGTCCATGCATCTCTACTGTGTACGGTCGGACTAATGGGATCTCTACTCACTGGCCCATTTTCAGACTACTGGGCTGTCGGACCAATGGACTGAACCCAAATAGAGCCGGTGGTGGAGGGGGTGGAGCATCTTATAGCTCTCCATTGGTACAAGCCACTCCTAAATTGACATTTACTTTGGAAATCCTCATGTTTACCGTGGTCAGCCTGTAAATACAGTAAATACAAGCCTGTTCAGCTGGTTAGTTTCACTTTAGACCTGATACAAGTGGCTAAACGCGTCCAGTCGAGTTTGATCGGTTTTCCCATTAAGAAACACAGAGCCAGAGCCGCACATACGTCCTGCTGGAGCTGTCTGAATGGTTTAGGCGCAAGCTCCAAAATTATTCTTAATTAGTCAACGTAATATCCCGGTAAAACACTGAGAAGCTTTAACGTATCACAATTTGGATACTGCCCAACCCTACTGGCCAACTGGCAAAACTGTCTTTGTGTCCTTAGGCAAGACACTTCACCCACAGAATGAGTGTGGTGTGTGAGTGATTGTTGGTCGTGGCTGGAGGGGCTGACGGTGCAGATTGACAGCTTCTACATTAGCACCATTGAGTGTGGAGTGAATGAATAATACACCAAATGAAGACTAACGCATTTTTATTGTGATTAATGACCCCTCTGACCACCAACAATCATTCACTCAAGATGATAGTGTCTTTATCTACTCCGTTTTTTCCGTCTGTTCTTCACTGATGCCAATAGGGAAGAGTACTGCGTATAACCCAGTAACACTGTACGATCGAGCGTGGAGCGTGGGTTCATATTATAACATTAGCCTGGCATGACGACACAAGATACACACGATCTCTGTTTGCAGCTGTGAACATGAGCGCTCAGAATGGTATGCCTCGGGTCGATCACTGCGATGCGTCTGCTCATTCCAGGAGGATGCAAAAACTCAGGCCCCTACAGCGCCGTATGACCCACCGGATGGTAAAAGAGTGTCGTTAAAATGAGTGGACTGCTGCTGCTGAGAGATGGCATGTTTGGTGCAGCACTGACGCATGGGTCATTCCTGGAGGAGTGGTCATGGTCCTATGGCACTACATGGGATGCTGTCTCACCTTCTATATTCCAGTTTGGGCCTCCAGCTGGGATACAAAATTCAATGTGGTTTTCAGAAACGGGTTCAGCATTCGGTTCAAAGTTGGAGCTAATGCTACGACTACAGCCACTACAAAAGCCAGGCTAAGACTACTACGGCTAAGCAGAGGTGGGACTCAAGTGAATATTGTGTTACTTTGCTATTAGTAACAGAACAATGTAAAAGGAATGAAATAATGTGCCTGAGTGTTAAGTGTCTTTTTTGTTATAAAAGGCCCATATTACACTGTTTTCTGAGCTATTTTGCTCAACAAAAACGTACCCAGAATTGTGTTTTGTTTCTTTCACACATGTTTAACTCACAAATCCTGCACATTTACACTGGAAAAAACAATATCTAGGTCGGTTAAAATGACTTAAATTAAGAACATTTGACTTTATTTGAGTAGATTCATCTTGACAAGTGAAATCTGCCAGTGGAATAAGTGTTTTTTTCTTAATTCAAGCAACATATGATTTTATTTCTTATTTTAAGTGCAAAAATGTGTTTTTCTTAAGCGTAGCAAGATGTATTTCATATTTTAAGTACAAATATGTTACTGCACTGGCAGATCATTTTACTTGTCAAGTGAAATTTACTCAAATCATGGTAAAACCTTCTTAATCCAAGTAATTTTAGCTTGACGAGATTTTGTTTTTTGCAGTGTAGGCTGAGTCCTTCTCTCAAACAGAAAACACTCTGTTCCACCTTGTGATGTCACGTCATACAGGAAGTGCTCTGCTGTGGTTTCAACTCCATATATGTACGTAGAGTTGCTTTTCTTCAATAATTTATAAATATCTGCATGAAGTATGTATTTCATAGGATCTCTGTAAATGCTACTTGATGATGTTAATGTATTTAGGACCCCCTCGCAAACGAATTTCCCCACGCTACTGAACGTAAGTCAAAAGGGAGCTGTTATTTTGAAAGCTACCACTTCATGACATCACAAGGTGGAACTAACTAATAATAAAGGGTTACTCAAACATGTGTGAATGAAACAAAACTCAACTCCAGGTATGTTTTTGATGAGACAGCAATGTTCTAACGTGACTTTAAGCCAATTTTGCGTAATACAGGATTTTAACAACAAAGATGTAGCACTGCACTGTGAAAAAGAGTGAATTATTGTGGTAAACTGACTGGATGTTGTATATGAAGCTGAAATGTAAATATAAATTATTTAAATCTTCTCAAATCAATATTAATATTTAGAATTCAAGTATTTAAAATAGTTCTGTTTATACATATTTAGACTTTCTATAGCTTTTTTATTTCATTTTTCTACCTTAGCTTCATTTAGCTTTAACTTGAGTATAAGATACCATTTTTATTACTCAAGTAAAGTCCAAATTCAGGGTAGAGAATCAAAACGGTGATTTTTGATACATTCTGGATTTTTTTTTTCATTTAATTATTTTTTTCCGCATAAATTTAATATTCAAGCTTTTTTTTCATTCTTTCTTTTTTTAATAAACATCAGTCAATGTTTTTTTGTCTCTATATTTATCAGAATTTACCCTATAAACCATTTAGATTCTCAGTCCTTGAATTTTGAAATTGCGCTCTTTATTATTATTTTTTATTTCTTTGTCAATTACTTGAGTAAAAAAATTTAAAAATCCTTCCACCTCTGACTATAAACTACTACTGTACACTACCACATGCACTAAAAGCTCTTCATCTATTACACATGCGTCTAATACGGAACTTAATGCAAATCACTACTTAACTTAAAATAAATATTGTGATTTCTATTAAATTTTTAACTTAAAGGTGCATTGTGTAACTTTTCTGGTGGAGAGTCCGTCAAATACTTTCCTCCACGGTGACGTTATCGCTTTGTCTGGAATGTTTCATAGTACTGAACCTTTCTATCACCACGGAGACCAAACCGGGCCAAGTTACAGGTCAGATCTGCGGAGAGGAAACCCCGCTCCCAGTCGGAACGGATGAATTTTTCGACGTATTTTTGAACTGTAAAGCCTCCTGTATCCCGTGGAACATTCCAGGCGGAGCGATGACGCACCCACGGGGACGAGCAGGTGACGGACCCCCAACGGAAAAGCTACACAGTGCACCTTTACACTCCATATGGAATACTCTACCGTGTCTGATACTCTCATGAAAGATTCTGCCATCGTCTCTGTGCAAAAGGACCATGGGCTCACCTAGTGCTGGAATCACAGGGACATTTTATATGGGTTCATTTGGTTTGGCTAACTTTGTGTCTAAGGAAAAAAGCAAGGCTAAATCTACCAAGCACTGAAAACTATTGCCTCCGTAACCAAAGTGCATGACGAGAAATCTGTTTTTTATTTGTATTTTGTAAATGGGAATCTATGACTTACACTAAATTAGAAATAAAGTTGAAATTAAATCATGTGAATTCCGTAGTACTCCTTGTTTGAGTAGAGCAGACAATTAGACATACTAAAAACAATGTAATCCGTAGTGTAATGTGATTAAATAAACCTTTTTTTTTAAGTGAAACTGTATTTTCTGTATGCATTTGATTATGTATGTATAGCAGATATGCTGGCAATATACACTACCAGTCACACTTATTTATTTTTTATTTATTTCTTCCTTATTTCCAAGATTTTATGACTTTGGAGATTCTCCCTGAAGGCATCAAAACTATGAATGAACACATATGGAACGTGGTAAACAGAAAGTCATCTCAAAATAATGTCAAACTTGTTTTAGATTTTAAAAAATACCCGCTTCACTGCTTTGCACTTTCAGCATTTCTTGACCCTGACGTGGCGTGACTCCTGCAAAGTCAAAACTATTTCGCTGGGAGAAGGCCAAGGCTTTGCGGAGCTATGGACAAAGCAAAGGGTGGCTACGCTGAAAAATTTTAATGAAAAGTGTAAAAAAATATAAAATGTAGAAAGGATTAAACATAGGCTACGTTCAGACTGCAGCGCTTAATGCTCAATTTCGATTTGTTTTGCATGTGATCTCCAGTGTGAACTTTAAATGCCCCAAAAGTGTCCTGCATGAGCACTGGAGGACACGACGACGTCACACGCAGCGAGGAAGCTCAGTGTTTACGGAAGTAGTCTAAACATAGATGCTGCATCGAGCTCCTGCCGATTTTAAAGTTGTACGACTCTCGCGGGAGGAAACGCGTCTATTTCAGTGAGCAAACACGTTGGCGTTGGGCTGTATTGGCTCTCAACAGGTGCTTGTTACAGCACAGTAGCCGACCTCTCTCTTGTTGATGACGTGTAGTCGGATGTAGGTCGGATGTGTCCTGGGTGTGTCCTGGACTGTTGAGTGTAAAAAGTTGCATGTAGAAAGATCGGATATGTATCGGTTTTAGGAGCTCATATCCAAGTGGGCTGAGTCGCATTTGAAAAAAATCGGATCTGCGTCGTTCAGACTGTCATTAAAAGACCAGATACAGGTCATATGAGGGCGAAAAAAAACAGATTTAGGTCACTTCAGGCTGCAGGCTGAACACAGCCACAGAGACAAACTATCAGAAAAGAATGTGTGTGTTTTTTCTCTCATTTTTGTCATTTCTTTTGAGTACATTTTTGTCTAGTTTACACACCTATGAATGTGTAAAGTCATGAGAATCAACAAAAAAATAAATACAAAAGGAAAACACGTGTCCTAGATCCTGGTAGTGTATATAAAACCAATTTATTAATAATAACCACATTAGAAATGGTCTGCTTTTCCAAACCAGGAGTGCACTGGCTTTAAATAAAAACATAACCACTGTATTTCATAGATTCCCTTTAACACAATACAAACCTAATATTATTCCCTTCTTATTTGTTGCATCTTTTTAACAACTAACTAATCATGTATCTTTTTATATTAATACTCTATGTTTTGATGTTTTTATCTGCAGTAGCCTAGTGGAACAGTGCCAATCCAGCTCGAGATGCAGATGGGAGATTCTACAACGAACATTTCAGTATTTGTTGTCAATCACTTTGGAACATGGAAATCTCACGTGACAATGAGACGTCCACAGCAACATTGAGCAAGCAAAAAAGATACACTTTATTCAATATGGGGATGGACAGCATGCAGGGTGCAAAAACAATACAGAATAAAACACTGAATACACACACGTAAAAGACATATATTATAGTAGATACATAAAGAAGTAAGAGGAAATAAGTTTTACAATGCGTTAAAGGTCCGATATTGTGCGTTATCCGGGTGGTTTAAACTTCTGATGCACTGCAAAAAGTCAAATCTAGCAAAGGTAAAACTATTGAATTGAATTACTTGATTTGCATTTGAGTAAATTTCACTTTACAAGTATAATTATCTACCAATGGAACAACTTTTTGTAATTAAAATACGAAAATACATCTTGTTAGACATAAGAAAACCTAAACTGTATTACACTGTTAGATCATTTTAATTGTAAAGTCAAATCTACTCAAATTAAGTATAATGTTCTTAATTCTTAAAGTAACTTTAATTTACCTAAATATTATGATTAATGTCCGTACCTAAATGACTATTGCTTACAACAGAGGGCACCAGAACAGTTGCTAATGCCAAGAAAGGCTTTAAGCTTTAAATATATGAAGAATTTAAGTCAAACAAACTCCAGATATATTTTCTCATAAATTAACATTACAAAGCCAAGGGGAAATTACAATTAGCATAATATAGGACCTTTAAGTCTATAGTTCAGTAGTAGTAGTGCTATTTGGTTATGCACAACTAAACAGGAAGCACAGTGACAGCGTGACACAGCAGCAATGCATAAGGAAACTGTCTCCTGTCTGACAGAAGGGCCAGGGGACATGTTTACAGAGAACAGCTTTTCTTATGACCTACTTCTCAGAAACACATTAATTTTGTCTGCAAATAGGGTCGTAAGTGTGGGGAGAAAGATTAAATATGTTTAAGACATCATGCTTTTGAAAGCATTATTTACGGCTTTATAGTAAGGCACTTGTCTTTTAGATAATTCTCAAACTCTAGTATTTTACACTTTGTGAACTGTCCATTGTAAAACCAATCTGTTGTAAAAATATATATATATATATATATGTACAGATGACATTATGTACAATATATAGTGACTGTTTTGCACTTTGACTGCTTTGCAGTGAAAATATTAATAGATAAAACAAGTTTAACAAAGACAATTAGATAAACATGCGACAAGTATCACATCACAGAATAAATATGGTTAGTACTAGCATACATAAACTCAAAATGGGGAGTATTATGTATTGTAATCAAAAGTATAAGAAAGAAATAGCATGCAGACATCTAAAAGACATTTATCACCAAAGACAAAGAGCAAACAAGAAGAGAGAGAACAGTTAACACCATCCATCAGAAGACCAGTGAGCGATGGCATGCATGACAGGCACGTCCACACAGCCCAGCTGCAGCTGGAGCAGCCTCCATTTACCTTCACTGTCCGACATAGCGCCCTGTAAGTCATCCATGATGAACGCCATGTCCCGGTCATAGCCGCGTGTGCGGGACTCCTCCCTCATGTGCTGCTGCACCTCGGGGAGAGAGTGGCTCGACCCAAACTGGTCCCTGGAGTCGGCGGAGATGGGAGGCAGGGGCCCCGCGGAGGCTCGGGCCATGCCCATGGGCTGCCCCACCGGGCTCAGGGGGCTCTCCTCCTCTGAGTTCTGAGCCACTATGGGGATGCGGCCTCGGCTCTGGCTGATAGGTAAACTAGTGGGCTTGGTTCTGGCCACCCCAGGGGCAAACGCTGCGTCCAGGACGTCCCCCTCTGGTTTGAGTCTGAGAGAGGAGCTGGACAGATCCCGTTTGATTGACAGGTCCAAACCATACACTGAGGAGGGGCGAGAGGAGGGTCGTGAGGAGGGCCGGGAGCGTGAGCCACTAGGGTATGTGCCATCCAGAGCTGTGCCCAGTCCCAGACTCTGGCCAAGGTTCAGGGAGCCGGCCAGGTTTGCCCCCAGAGACGATCCCAAATACTTCTGCTGCTCCGCCAAGTTCTTCCTCAGACCAAAGGTGATTTCATCCTGCAGCAGCCTGGCCCGAGCTGCCAGGTTAGTCACAGAGGACGCCCCTGATCCCATGTAACTGGCATAGTCCGGCTCCAGATCCCTACTCTCTTGGATTGGGGAACATTTACTGATGGCTTTTGGGTCTAAAAGGGCTTTTTTGTTTTTCATTTGTTTTTGGTATAACACGGCTGCAGGGAGCTGCTTTGCAGCCTGTTTTTCAAGTGTGAGTCTGCCAATGCTGTATTTCTCACCTTTTGGGAAGTGACGAAAAGTGGGGTCGCTATGGAGATATTGTGGCAGGCCCAGGCCTGTGAGATGCTCCAATCCGTCTGTCCCTCTCCTAAACTCCTGCTTTATTTGCTGCTTCAGTAGCTTCAGCTCATAGGGCTCTTCCATGGTGTCATCTTCCCCTTTACTGTAACCTTGAAGTCGCGATGATCCTAAAAAATCAGCCATCTCAAGGGAAAGAGAGAGAAACAGATGTTATACACACACTCAATTAAACAGATCAGACAGCTGTTGAAATGAATACATTCTAGCATCAAATGGAAGATATTCTGAAAATTGTAACAACTACAACAATCATTAAAAAACCTTCTCTTTACCTCTGCTGTGCGTCTGACTTCTGCTGCTCGGAGCAGTCTGTCCGCCTTGGATAGCTCCTTATCGGGCAGACTGAAGCCAGAGCTCCCCATGCCACTGGAGGCTTTGGTCAGCTCGCCTATGTCCTCTATGAGCACATAGTTCCTGGCGTTGTGATGATCTATATCCGCATAGAAGGAATCGGCAGAGATGCTCGACATGGGACTGGATGCCATGCTCCTCTCCTCCAGTCCAAGTCTTAAGTCCAGACTGGCAAACTTACTTCCCAGGGGTGCCACTCCATACCCACTGTCCGAGGAGGTGGGCACGATGAGCAAGGGCTGATTGCGAATGACCTCATAGTTGGTGGGCATTTTAGGCTCTAGGTCGGACAAGGTGGTCTGCCTCTGCTTCCCTTGCTGCAGGAGCAGAGCGTGTTGGTAACTGCTGGGCTGAGCCTGGGACAGTGACAGAGTGGGGACATTCTGATAAGGAGAAACCTGTTGGTGGTACAGTGACTGCTGCTGGTAGAGCCCTTGCTGAGTGTAGTGGCTGGTGGTCTGGGTTTGGGGCACGTACTGAGCGTAGTGGGAGTATGGGCTGGTGAGGGTGTTGTACTGGGAGTCGGCCTCTGTCTGCGGGGGGATAAACTGGTCAAATTCGGATTGGGGAGCAGTCCGTGGGCGTTCTAGACCCTCTCCCCTCTCCTCCCTGATGTTGCTGACTTCACTGTCTGACATATAATCCCGCTCCTCTGCCACCCCTTGGAGATAGGCCCTTTCTCTCTTCTCACGCTCTTTCAGCAATGCCTCCTTGCGCCGGTTGATACCCATCTCCAGGTACCTAAAAATATGAAGTCAGCTTTTATTATATAGTCAAAAAAGTTTCAAACTGAGCACTGCAAACCTCAATAAATCCAACTTTCCACACTTAGTACCTTTGACAATATGTAAGTGAGGGAGGGACCCACTGAACGATGTCATGGCCGTCTTTTACCTCTAAAGCTATTAAAGGGGAAGGGGAGTCATGCAAATTAAATGAATGACACATGAAACGATAATACAAACATAAAAATACATTTTTCAATGTACAGAAGAAAGGAATAATATTACTTTTATTATTTTGAGAGTGGTTTATTTACTGCTGCTTACTGTAGTTCCAGAAAAAAATTGTACTTAATCATTTTTGTTTCTTTTATCACTTTATCTCAATCTCAAATCAAGTTTTAAAAAAGTAAATAAACCTTAACAACTCAAAAATAACCTTAAATACAAATCCAGATTAATATTCAGAATTTTAGGGGTCCAGCGAACAAATTTATAATTGTACTTTTCAGATTTTTAACCAACAAAAGGACTTTAAAACGGTAACTGAATGGTGATTTATGGATAAAGTGTAATACTGATAAAATCGGAAATGTTTGGCGTGTGCTTCAAAGTCCATATGGTCCAAACAAAATTTAAAAAATTAAAAGTACAACTAAATTTACAGACATAAAAAAACGTTTCAACAACTTTTCATTCTCTTACCGTAACTTGGCATCAATCTCTTTTTCCTCTTCATCAAGCTCAGCCTGTTTCTTGCGCAGTTTGGAGGATTCTCTCTCTACCAGGTCGAGTTCCTTGTCAATATCCTGTAAGATCTTCGCTCGGGCCATGGTCGTACTTCTCGCCAGTCTTCTCCTAGCAGAGTTTGTGCTGTAGCCAGACCGCCCAGACACCGACTCCTCTTCTGGTGGTGGGTCTGGCAAAGTTCTCTTCACCTTCTTCCCTGTACTGGATGGAGAACCTCGGCCCTAGATTGAAAAACAAAACAAAGCAAAATGCGTTACCAGATCATACAAATAGCCACCATTGTTTATCCAATTTAACTTTTTACTCACGGAATAGCCATCTCCATAGTAGCCCATCCTATCATCAGTTGTAGGACTAAGGGATTTGGGATCAGATAAAGACTTGTGACCAGGTTTCAGTGACCGTGGACCAGAGGAAAACCGGTTGGGATCCGCCATCAGCATCCTTTGCCCTCCTAGTGACTTCTCAGGTGACACAGGGGAGATGGAACCATAGAAAACTTTGGACTTGCATTGCCCGTCTGCTGTTAGGTGCGTGCTGTATCCCACCTCGATTGGATGTTGCCTCTCAGTTTGACAGCTCAGACTCCCGCCTCTCTGGGAATTCTCTGGTGCTGAGATATGCTTAATAATTTCAACTTTCGTATCTAGAACTGGCCGTTTTATTGACCCGGAATGATCTGTTTGCACGGAAATCTCAGCTACCGTCTGTATTGCTATACTTGACACTTTGGAACCATGTCTGCCTTCGCTGCTATGCTTTCGTGAACGCCGGCGGGATTTGGTTGGAGTGTCCCAGTCATCTTCGTCGTCCGTCGGAGGCGAGCTATCAGAGGTTCTCTTCGTCTTCTTTCTCCTTCCTAAACTGCTTGTTGCTTGCTTTTCCGAATCCTCGTCATCTGAGTGCACTCCGCTATCGATAATCTTTTTTCCTGTATCCTGGTCAGCCTGAACCTTTTTGATGTGTAGCTGATCCTGACTACCCTCTAACTGTACCCCTACGGCAGGAGTTGAGGATTCGTCTTTCACAGGCCAGTATTGACCGCTGTCCCCTACACCTGCATATTTGGCTTCAAGCAGATGAGCCGTGTTGGTGCCGTAATGCTCGTCCAGTTGCCTCTGAAGCTGCAGTTGGAGCTGTTGAATCTGCTGTAGTTGCTCTTTCTGCTGGGCATATGTCTCCTGCTGGGCCACCATATGAGCGTGATGTTCCTCCTCTTGCTGCAGAAGTAGTTGCTGTTTCAAAGCCTGCAGTTCTTCCAGTTCTCTCTGGACCATCAACTGCTCTTGTTCTCGGTAACGCTGAATCTCCTGCCTCTCCCACTCCAGCTCTTCGGCAAGGCATATTTGTTTAAGCTTTTCCAATTCAAGGAATTCTCTTTCCATCTGATACTGGGCCATTTTGGTGCTGTCCAATCCTGGGAATATCGGAGAGGTAGCGAGGGCATCCAAAGAAGCAGCAATAGCTTCTAAAGTGGTGTCTGAATACATCTCTTGATAGCCTGTGATGATGTCAGCTAGAGCGGTTGGTAGAAGTTCCTTAGGTAGCCCGGTGTCGTAAGGAATAATCTGACCAGGATCGGTAGTTGGGATTAACTGGTAAGGGACTAAAGCTTGATTTAGGTTTGAGGGGATAGGGCTATGGGTTGTGCTAAAGATAGAGCCTGGCTGAGTGGTGATAGCATAAGTTGATGGAACAGGAGCTGCGACTGAGGTATATACCATTCCATCAGAAGTTCTTATGGCACTATTTACACCAAAGCCAGCGGAAGGACTTTGACCATAAGGGGACGTAGACAGTCCAGGATAACCTCCAGCAGCTTTGCTAGTGTAGTCCAAGGGTTTACCTGCCACAGTAAGGAAGGCACATTAGGATTGTGAAAGTATAAATGCAGTGATTAAGGTTTGGAAAAAAGTTTGCTAGAGAACATGCATTTCTGGTCATTCCGGCTAGCATGAAGCAAAACGAAGAGGAAGAACACGCAGGCAGAGGCATGCATCTGTGTAAAGAAAAACAAAGCAAAAACAAGCAAGCGGAACATTAACAAGCATGCAAAATAATAGCACATAAAATAGCACATAATGACAAAAAAGCAATATATGAACTAGGAAACCTGAATTAGAATATGAAATTACTATTATGGCTGTATGTATGGAAGAGCAATATACCAGAAAAAACATTTTAAAAAAATCATATCACATCATATAATTTTCTTAGAGCCAGATCAAGATTTCTATTTTTTCTTGTGCAGTATTTTAGAGGTAACTAAAGCTATTTGCTGTGTATGAAAATGTACACTTCACTGTGAATAAATCCATCTGTCTTTCACTTAAAGCATGATGGAGGCTGAACAATAGAAGTGGGGAGTGTAAAGTGAGTGACTTGATTTTAATATAGAGCTGCAGTAAACCAAAAATCAGGGAATCACAACATGGAGATTTTACCAAAATAGCAAGGAAGAGATCACAATTTTATTCCAATATTGGCCAGCCCTAGCTATAAATCACTCAATGCCAGAATGAACAAATTATTTGACAGGGATTTTTATGAACTAAGTGGGATTTTTATGGACAAAAGCGGAAAGGAGAGGGCATGGAGTGAGTTAGCAGGAGATTGAAAAATAATTGTGTGAATTTATACCTCTTCATACAAAAACATTTAATTTACTAGTACTTGTCTTGTTTGTGGGTCAAATATATGACCTGATCATAGAGAACATATTGAAACCTTTTGCTAATGTCAGGCCCTTCTTTAAGTCAGCCAGTTGGCATGTCTTAAGTTGACCAAGAATTTCGGAAGTCCATTACAGCCCCACTACTACTACTACTACTACTACTACTACTACTACTACTATTACTACATCTACTACTGCCCCTCAACCATCATGCAGAACACATAGCATTCCAAAATTATTGACTCATAAACTTACCAGCAAGTTTAGCAGCAGTGAGGTCTATGGCTCCATCTGCTGAACCACTGAGATAGTCTTTGGTTGGATCATATGGAACCAGTGCCACCTCTGGAACATTGGTTTCTGACAGTGACACCTTCATCCCATTCACTCCTTTGATAGTGTACAACTCTGTGCTATCCTGCTGGTACTGGCTGTCCGGCTGGCTAGTGACTGCAGGTTGAGCCCCGCAACTTCCAGCAAACGGGAGCTTATATATGACATCGCAACACACGCTCCTCCTTCCAGCTGTCAAGTCAATCGGAGTATCATCATCTTCAATCACGGTGGTCGCTACTCCGGGACTTGTACTAGACAAAGCCACTATAGCTCGCATTGGTTTGTAGTTTGACAAATCTATGGCGCCATTTGTCTCTATGGATATTACTGGCGCTGAGGGAGATTTTGCTTCAGAAGAGACTATAGCTCCATAAGAAAGGTTCATTGGTAAGTCCTGAACGGTGGATGTTACCATACTGGTTGGAGGTCTTGTGTTCACAGGTTTATATACAATCTGTGCTAATGGTTCGAATGGTTTGTAAGAAGTTAGAGGAAGAGGGGTTGATGTGGCAGAACCCTGCAAATCAAGAGGTTTTTCTGCTGGGGTATGCGAGGCAATGGTGGCAGTGCAAGTGACTATGGTGATGCTATCCGTCACAACAGCCAAAGTTGCTGAGGGGGTGATTTCCGCACTGAGGTTCACTATTTCAGGCTGAACTGCAGTGATTTGCCGCAAACTGGAGTCACTTGAAAATGACTGTCGACCAGATTCAGGTGGAGTCAAGTCCATTCCTTGTTCAGTCATCTTTACCCCATCTCTTATTGTGCGCAAATCAATCACATCAACTGGATACACCCTTCCATTCTCTTTTGGAGGAGTAGGTGTGGCTCTAATTTCAGGCTGAATCGTAATTGCCACATTTGAAGGGGGTACCTGCGGGATTCTTTCATGAACTACCGAGACAGTTGTTCTTTGCACTTCAGTTGTGACAACCTGAGTGACGAGACTTGGCATGCTTTCAGGAGGGTGACCTGAGGTAGAAATCTGTGAAGAATACATGTGGCTCAAACTTGAAACAACCTTTTCTTGTCCTCGGATTTCCTGACTTTCGATAGATTCCTGTTGGATTTTTGTTATTGTGACAGGAGTAGCGGAAACAGCCTGTGGAATATCTCGATTTGGTAATGAAGATCTCCTCCCATACATGTCATCTTCGATTTGTGTGTGATCATATTCTGAAATAAAAACTGGTTTTGGTTCAGATCTTTCAGGCATTGTGATTGAAACTTCGCTCTCTGTTGGCATGTACACGACTTCATCTCTTTGCAGAGTTATGGACGCCCTCCTAGTGGCAGCATACTCCTCCGTTTTAACTATCTGTGCAGGTACTTCATACTCTGGAGGATAGGGGACTGGCTGACTTGTGACAAATATTGGCTGTGGAACAGACGTGATTGAAGTCCTTCTACTAGCTGTTTCGTCTGTTGTAAAAACATCTACTGGGATCACAGTTTGAGGCTGCGCTGATGATGATACTGTAGTGCTCCAGACATCCTCAGTTTTGACATCTGTGAGTCTCTCATAAGGCAATGCTATTATTTCAAGTGGTGGTGTTGGAGACTGCATGACAGGAGGGGCAATGTCAAAAATACCATCTCCAATAAAGGAATTTGGAGCTGCCACAGGCTGCACAGCCACTTCCTGGACCCCAATCAGGGTTGATGGTGGGATTGTCTCGGGAATGGTAGCTTGTACTACATTCATAACTTCTGCCGCTGTAGGTGGTGGCATTAGAATAACAGCTTGATCTTTTATCTCAGTGACTGAAGCTGTTGGCTGAATAGAAGGTAGTTGGACTTTTGTATGATCAGAAATTATATGTTCTTTATATTGCTCCTGCTCAATCGTGATATCTGTTTCATAGACAGTTAGTGGTGGTTCTATTAAAGCCTGTTCTTCCTGGGGAACATTTTGAATTTCTATACATGTTTCAACCTCTGGTAACTGTGGAGCAATACCAGTTGTAATGTCAGTAGTTTGTATATTAACATAAACATCTGGTTGCTGTACTGGCTGTACTTCTGCAGTTGTTGGTGGGACCTGAGGAACTGTTTCAACTGTTTCTATAGGTTTTTCTGAATATACAGGCTGTGCTCTTGCTGTTACTTGTACGGTCTGTGGCTGAATAGGAATAATTGGCTCTGAGGACAACACGGTTACTTCTGGTGCTGGTAGGGGCTGAGCAATTGGCTTTTGTTCTACAAGTTGTACATATGGTTTCTTGATTGGAATAGCTACACTCTGCACTTGAATAGGTGTATCTTTACTTGGCATCGCTGCAGCATCAATGACAGATTGTACAGATTGCATAGATACAACAGAGACTTGTTTCTGCTGTGTTTCACTAACAACCACTTTAGGGGGCGCTTGTTCTATAACCACAGTGGGAGGTGGAGTTGGTGAAGGGTATCTGACAGTGGGCACAGATGACCTTCTTGGTGCTGCCTTTGCTGCAGGGGTTTTCTGCTCTGCTGGTGTGGCACGCACTTCTGACACTTTAGTAGAAGGAGTTGATCCTTGTTGTACAGGTGCCACAACTGTAATACCATTTGGTGGTGAACCAGGTTCAGTAGGTTCTGAGGGGAGGGTTATGACCACATAGGTTTCAATACATTTTGCATATCTTGGAGATACTGGTGATTTAGGTGACGTTGCCCCACTTTTTGATTCCACAGGCCGTGTAATGCTAAGAGAAAGTGCATTTGGTGGTTCTTTTGTTCTCGGAAGTGTTGCTGCTTTGGGAATAGCATAGGGTGGTTTGACACTTTCTCCTGGTTTGTGACTAAAAACCAATCCAGCTGGAATAGAAACTGGTTTTGGTGGGATAGGAGGAGGAGGCTTGCCCATATGATTTGGACTACTGGTTGTTACAGTAGCCTGGGACACAGCTGTGGTGGTTGTTGTAGATAAACTGGTACTAGCCATCTGAGGCTTGGGAGAAACAGGAGGTTTGGGTAATGTCGATGAAGCTAGTGGAGGAGAATCGGCAACAGTTATTTCTACTGTGTCACCTGCCTCAGAAGCTCTTGTTGGTAACATAGGTTTAGGAGGAACTGGTGGAGCTGACACCTTTGAGGAAATAGCAGCTTGTGTAACTGTGTCTTGGGTAGAAGGTACAGAGGTAATTGGTGCCATGCTGTCTTGCGTTTGGTTATCAAGAGACACTTTTTCTTTAGTAGGCACAATGATCATGACATGCCCTTGTCTAGTTGGGGTAACTAACTGAGTTGTATCAGCACCAGCGTCTACTCTTGGCTGTATGTCTACAACTACTGACTGCATTGGCTGTGTAGGCTTTGATGTAACAGCAGTGACTGTAGTGATTGCTGGAGTGACTGTCTGTTGAAGTCTGTCATCAGGCAAAGATACTGAAGTTGATCGGGGAGGTGGAGGAGGTGGGACCTTTCGTTTAACTATTGTCGTTGAGGTAATGAGTGTTTGGTTTGTTTGACTTCCAGGTGGGGCAGCAGGCTGGTCAAAGCCAGAGGGAACAATGGCTGTCTGGGCTTGTGATGGAATTGTGACAACTGCTGAAACTGCAGGGGATGCTGTTGACACCAAGTCTGGCATTTGCACTATAACAGGAGTTCCAGAACGTAAATCATCTTGGCGAGTAGCTGCTTGTCCCACAATTGATGTAACTACCCCGGTTGTGGACTGAACTGACACTACAGTAGGTGCTACAGTTGCTGCTGTGACCTGCGTAACGGTATCAACTGGCATCTGGGACGGGGATGAAACCAAGTCTGGCATTTGACCTGAGGTCTGTTCAGCACCCAATGTTTCTACAACACCTGAAGTTCTGTCTTTAACTTGGTCTTTCTGAAGGTCAGTAAATGAAGGTTTGGAAGGTTCAGACACCACATCAGGTATCGTAACTACAACAGTGGACAAAGCTTGGTCAGTAGCTATGTTCTGGGGTATTATAGAAACGGTGTCTGGTGGGGACTGGGTTACAACTGATGTCGGAGGAGTAGGTGTGGACAGCGGTGTTGAATCTAATGAAGGAGGAGTTTGAGATTGATATGAAGAGGTTGACGTTGCCAAACTTGACTCTGGGGAGGCAAGCGAAGTTGGTGGTGAAACAGGCGATAGAGGAGAAGGTGTAGAGGTTAGCTCTGGGGCTGATATTGGAGCTGGAATAGGCTTTGCTTCTGGTATTTCACAAACTACACTGATAGGCTCTATTTCTGCAATGTCGGACAAAGGTGGGCTAGGTTCTTTAGCGTCAGACTCATCACTTGGTGTAATGTCTGAAGACATACCTACACCATACTCATCAGCAAGACTATCCTCCTCTTCCTCCCCAGAAGAACATTGGGTAATTTTTAGATCTGGTATAGGAAATAGTGCCTTGCAAAGTGAAGGGTCTTGTGGAATCATTGGCCTTACAAAACTTATACCAGTAGGACCACAGGGGTAAACGGACCCTTCAGTACGTTTTGGAGGCTCAGTGGGCCGTGGTGGAGCTGGTCTTTTCTTCTTCCTAGCTTGCATGTCAGTTTGGGATTCTTCGCCTTCACCTAGAGGAGGAGAAGATGGCTCTTCAGCCGGCATAGAGACCACAAAACTCTCTGCCTCCGCAGCTGCTGAAGCCTCTAGCAAGCTCTGGGCTTCATGAAGCTCCTGTTCGATCATCATAAGTTCTCGCTTTTTCTGCATCATCTCTTCATAAACCTCTTCTGGAGATCTAAGTTTCTTTTCTGGCTCAGAGACAATGTCAATTTTGAGCTCATCACTTCCACATATCCTTTCAGGCTCTTCAACTAGTGATTCATAGAGGTAGTCTTCTATTGGCATTCCTCCATACATCGGTTCAATATCAGGCGGACTCTCTCCCGGAATAGCTTTTGCTTTCTGGAGGATTTCTTCATAAGCTTCATCAGCGCTCTTCAAAGTTTTTGTTATTATTTGTGGGGAAGGCTCTGGTGTGAACGGTATAACTGTTGGCGAAGGTTTGCGGCCTCTCTGGACAGCTTGCGGGTCCACTGATTCTACACTGGCTGAATGGTCGGATCCTGATTTATCACTTAATACAGTGACTTGCCGTAACTCTTCGGAAGATGATGCACCTTCATCTGTATCTTTCCATGATCTCTCCTCTTCCCTTGTCCTTTCTTCTTCAGATGAGTCTTCAATAGTTGGAAGAGGTTGTGTCGGCTGTCGATGTTTACCCTTCTTATGAGGTTTGTCAGAGATTTTTCTATGACTTGGGCTACTATCGCTGTCCTCCTCTATAGAAGAAGCTGATGTAGGTGAGGATCCTGGAGTAAAGCTGGATGCCTGAACGCTGGAAGAGCCCTTGGACAATGACTCCGTGATGCTCTCCACTTCTTCATCAGTGCTCTGCCTTTGCCTCATTGCTGGTGTTGCTTTCTTGAAAACAGTTTCAGTCATTTCCTGAGTAGGTTTTGTTGTAGTTTGAGGCAATGGTTTAACTACAGTTCCATCACTACTTGTGGGTTGAGAAGGTTTGGTTATGGGTGTGGCATTGTCAACCACAACCTCGCTGACTTTATCTTCTGCCTCTTTGTCTTTTTCGTCTTCTGAAAGTGACATGTGCTCTTCGTCGCGCATACCCATAATCTGTTCACGTATGAATTCCTCGTCTTCTCCGGATGAATCTGCGCTCTCAGTTTTCAGATCCTCACTGCTCGATGAAATGCGGGTTACTCTGAGCCTTCTCCTCTGGACCTTTGGTGAAGGTGTGAGTTCACTTTCACTGCTCTCCTCCATAGCTGGGAAACTTAAACGCCTCCTCTCAGTTTTGACCACTTCCTTTGCAGCCAGTGGTTCAACTTGTTTAATGGTATTCTCATTTGCATCACCGACTACCTGTGCACTCTTTAATTCTTCGCTTATTGGTAAAACTTGAGGTTCATATTCATCATTGCCTTTTGGTCGAGATATTACCACTTTAACCTGTTGCGTTGGTATAGAGGGCTGTTCAATCTCTTTAGCTGACTCCTTTTTAACTTCTTTCACTACCTGTAAATACATAAGACAAAAGAATCATTAGAGATAATACATTCACACCCACTTAGTTATTACATTAAAAGGAAAAAAAAATCTGAATTGTTGGGAAGATGTGAAGAGAGGTCAGTTCCACTATGCCCAATTTGTTATGTGATAACCTCATTTGTCTTTTGCAAAAATATATTAAAAAGTGTAAGTGTAAGTGTAAGTGATCAAAAGTCACTGTCGACAAGTTATATTACAGTACTATTCGTGTCTCGTACTTGATTTATGTGTAGCTATTGACCAGAAGAACAAAATAGTCAATTTGCAAAAAACAGATTAACGACATTATAAATGAGTTAAAGTTTGAATTTCACTTTTTACCAGTATCTAGTTTCGTATGCATGGGCCAACAATTATTGTATATTATACAGTATTAAGTAATTTAATTCTCTTTGGTCATTGTCATTTTAATATTCCCTGACATAGCCTGGGGAAAATACTTTAACTGTCATGATCATTTCTACTTCAAAATCTAAAATTGGGGATGTTTTATTGATGATATTGGTGGTATATTGGAGGGTTTGGCCAGATATTGGTATTGCTCCAATATTGAAAACTTGGCATCAGTATTTTCTGCTTGCCTCATTCTCTGTGTGCCCATGTGTCATTCCCAATTCATCTTCAGTTCATCAGATTAGTCTTTTTGAACAAACCCGTGAAGAAAATGGAAATAGAAGAGACATTAAGATAAAATATGACTGTATGTTTGCACATTATTCTATATTACAGATACATACATTAAATGAAGGTATTATCAGCAGATCTTAATTATTGGTCATATCATAAATCCATATAAGACCATTATTATTGATATGACCATTATAATTATGTCCATATAAGACCACCCCTATCTAAAATATAGTGTTCCCAAAGAAAACATTCCCATGTGGAAATCCATACGCTAAAGATCTGCACTGTATAAAGACTAACCGTAACTGCAGCAGCTTTAGTGACCTCGTCAGGAAGCTTGGTCTTGCTGTCATCTACTGAGACTGGTTCCACTTTCTTTTCAGGTTGCGGTTCTTGCATCTTTTCTTCTTCCTTGACAGGTTTTGTATCCTTCTCCAACGTTACCACCTCCGATGGCTTTTTCTGAGCCAGGGGCACCACCTCTGCCACTTCAGACTTTGGAACACTGGAGATGGGGGCCACGGTCGCCTTAGTGGGTGGGACAGGAGAGGGTGCAGCCGGTACCTCCACTTTTGGTTTGTCAGTTGGGGCAAACACTTTGGGTTTCTCTGGTTCTTTTTTAGCTTCCATTGCCACTGCTTTGGGAGCTTCAGCCGCCTTCTTTTCGGGAGTAACATTGGTGGGTTTTGCGGGTGGGACAGGCTTACCATCTGGAAGTTTTTCGGACACTTGAGTCGGCTTTGCAACCTCTTTTTCCAGCTTCGTGGGCAAAGGTGGAGTTTGTGGTTTGGGAGCAGTTTCGGGCTTGGCTTTGACGGGTGGTGGTGCAGGTTTTGTATCTGTTGGCGTAGGTTCTTCCTTTTTGGCTGGTGGTACAGCCTGGGTTTCTGCCTTGACGGATGGAGGTGCCGGTTGAGACATTTTCCCTGGTTCTCCAAGTTGTCCCGACAAGGCCCTCTGAGTCTGGCAGTTCAAGCACAGCCATTCCTTCTGCAAAACAATACAAAAAAAATAAGGTTCAAATTTGAGTGTACAGGTGCATGGTAAAAAAAAAAAATCCGACACACAATCACACAGCAGACAATAAATCAAAATAAATTAAGAAATATGTATGTATGCGATGTGTATTGTAACAACCAGTCCAGCTGGTTTAAAGTCCATATATGACAAATTAGATGACAAAATTAAAAAAAAAAAGTTATAATTTTTGCCTTAAATATTTGACTAAAAACCTTGTGCAGCTTTTTGGAGTTTCTCATTTTGATTAAGTTTATAATATTGATTTGTGGTTGATCACAGGCAGCAAATATTTCATATATTGTGACCTATCATGCTGTGAACAAAAGGCCAAATCAGGTCTGAATTTTACAGTAATTATGATTAGATTAAGGTTTAAACTCCTACAAAAAGAAATGTACATTGATCCTACATTATGATTATATTTTTCGGTTTTGAAGACATAGGTTTTCAACTATAGAACTCACTGCTATGTCTTGCATTTCAGTAATTTTCTTCTATATTTCACTCTACTTCAACTATCACTTAAGTGATGTAAAACTATGCTGAATATTTACCACAGATACTATCCCACCAGAATAAATAAGACAGAAATAACAGTATTAAAGAAGGAAAATTAAGGAAGACTGTATGTTTATCATATATCATTTCTACCTCATGTAAACTGCCTAAATCCCTGTCATCACAATTTACCACTTCTGTCTATGTATCCCTCTCAAATCAATGCACTCTGGCTTCCCGACACTCTCTCAGCTCTCTCGTGATTCCTCTCCAGCAGCAGTAGAAACATTAGAATCCTCAGTTTCATCTTCTCCTGTGCAACATCCAAAGTGTCTCAGCCATACTTTTACAATATTCTTCAAGCTTCAAAAAAAACAAAACATTTTCATTATTGTCAGAGTCCATTTGCTTACTGAAACAAAAATAGTGAGATAATGTGTGATCAAATGGCTGCATCATTTTAAGATATGAAACAAATACCACTAAATCAGTTTTCAGTGTATTTAGAGACAAAAGTTGCTCCTTGAACATCTGTAGTAGCTGAATTAATAAGATGAATTCTCAAAAGAGTATAAAGGACCAGATGCTTCAAACTGAGAATAATAATGAGAAGACTGTTTATAATTAAAAATAATAATAGGCAAACTGAGCTACTGCAAACTCAAAATGACTAGGTGCACTTCTCTATTTCCTGATAATGAAAACACAATGCTTATGGATTAAAATCAGGTGGATACATTTAATTATTCAAAGCTCCTTATTGATGCAACCTTTGCAGCTTGCTCAATATCTTAAATATTTATACTGTTCTCATGATGTATGTGTTTCCTAGTAGGCATCTGGACATTGCACAAGAACTATAGAACAGCATTTCAGGAGGACAGTGAGAAATATGCACTAACATCACCATAGAAAATACTTACTGCACTAGGGCTGCAAAGATATTGTGACTAATAGAATCCTAATTGTTTTTTGATTACCGTAATAGTTATAGTAGGGCTACACCAATCAAGCTTTTTCTGTTCCGATACTGATTCTGATATTATAGCTTTAAGTATGTGCTGATACCATATATCAAACAATAACAGAGACTGAAAACAGCGTTTATTTCCTTAAGACTAGATTAAGACTCATTCACCATATTTCAACCTATGTTTGATAATGCATTTTAAAAGCCTCAATTTGAAAGAGAAATAATTGTTTGACTTGTAGATTAATCCGATTGAAATTTCAGTTTTTGCAATTATCAAATTGCTAAAGCTCAACTACTTAATACAATCTTCTCTGCAATTAACAAAATATCCTGCCTTTATATTGAAAATAAAACCGTTTACCACCACTAACATGTTCTGAAATGCATGAGATTCTTATCAGTTCATTTTTCAGTCTTCTTTCAAATGTTAATAAATAATAAATATGTTGCAAATCTGATGGTAATTATCTTCCAAATATCGTGCAGCCCTATTTGCTCCTAAAATAATTGCTCGTCGCAGCCCCATCTGCAACATAACATACACCTAGCTAATCATCAGAGTGGGATTCAGACATAAATTAATAATGCACAGTGATTTGAATATAAATGTATATGCTTAATCCATGCATATTACCTCTTAATGCCATGCAATTTGAAAGGTGATAATTTACTATGAACACACAACTAGGTCAACAAATCAGAAGTACAAGCTCCTAGCCATACCTATCATTTGTCTGAGCCATAGCTTAACACCTTCCATCAAAGTGCTTACCTTGCATACGGGCTAATCATATTCTACAGGCATGGCTAATAGTTTTAAATGTAATCCGCCGCACTGTACGCCGCCTGACACCAAAGCCCCATTAAGGCGGAGGAAAGGCACCGAGCAGGAGCTGAGTGGTGGTAAGCAGCAGTCTAAAGCACGGCAATGCGCTTGACTCTGCGGAGGAGACAAGGGAGCGCAGGGAGAGCAGGGCTGGGGCTGTGAGTGGAGGAGCAGATTATACCGTGTTCATGCAACGAAAATAAGAGTTTAATTAGTTTATCTGAGGAAATGTGCTTAAAGGTCCTGCGTTACGCACAATTGACTGTGGTGAGCTGTAAGAGCTTCAAATCATGTTAGAATGTTGTAACCTCATCAAAAACATATGTGGGGTTGTGGTTTGTTTCATTCAGACATGTGTGAATACATCCTTTGTTGTTAGTCTGTTTACATTTTCGAAGATCAAAATGCTCTGTTCCACCTTGTGATGTCATGACGCGGTAGTATTCAAGTTAACAGCTCCTTTTTACGTTTTGTTCAGTAGAGATGGGCAATTTCAGGTCTGAAATCATCCAAATGATTCTAGTGAAGGTGTGTGGAGTTTAAAAACACAGTTGGAGCACCTCCTGTATTAGCACATGACATCACAAGGTGGAACTGAGTGTTTTCTGTATGGGAGAAGAACTAGAGAGAAGCCTAAATCTGCAGGGTTTGTGTGTTAAACATGTGTGAATGAAACAAAACAAAACACAACACCAGGTATGCAAAACTGTAGAGGGCAGGAGTGCTACTTGGATGTGTAGAGATTGTGCAAAATTGTCCTTTTGGTGCTCGGTGCTGCTCGGTCTCGAGTCCTGATGAAGGCCGAAGGGCTGAAACGCACTGGCCCTAACTTTACCCATGTGGTATTAAAGGATTTAAATTATTTTGTACTTTATGAGTGCCTCAGCTTTAACAACTCCAGGTATGTTTGTGATAAGGAAACAACATTAAAACAGAGATCAGATCTAGTGTAATATGGGCCCTTTAGGGATACTAGTAAACTCACTCACACAGGCATTGACCATTCAGATCAGAGTGAGGCATTTTAGCTTTAAACCAACTGGATTCTGGATTTCAGTCCCCCAAATAAAAGACTCATGTGAGGCTTATTGTGCTTTCTGACCGGATAATCATCTTGAACACCAAAAAACTGACCAACATTTCCAATATTCTGTACGACAAAAAATCGTGGGTCTTAAAATGTATAACTATGTATCTGTCCCAAACTGCACTGAAGACTACACTTGCATGGGGAAAAAAATCCTCAGGTAATCCACTCATTCACTCAGTAACGTCTCCTTTCTGCTGATATCCCATACAAATCCTTATAATCTAAATAAAATTAATGATCAACTGAAATTTTGGAAACACCATTGACTGATTAGTCCACTACACAAGTAAAGGACTACAGCCCTAATGTAAAACAAAAATAAATCCTGACACTAAACTAAAAGTTTGCTAGAATACCAGTTAACATCAAAAGAAACTCAATATTGGAACCTCATACTCCAATCAGATCCAAACCCATTTATTTCAGAAGAAAAACAAAGGCCCATTCTCCACTGTTGATGCATGGGAGAGAACAGATAGCAACAGAAAAATATGATCAGCTTTGTAATAAATACGACTCCAGTCACAACTTAATCAAAGTGAAATTGAATGGGTGTCTGCAGTGTGAACATGATGGATGGTGATACACAAAGGCTTCCAAAGCCAAAACGCCAACAAATCCCTCATAGATCATTCCAGCTCAGACAAAGCCTTAATGTCCGATGATTACATTTGCACAAGGCAGAAGGAGGAGAAAGAGCAATAGCTTCATAACTGAAACAATAATGAGATGAGTACAATGGAAAATGTGTAATTGAAGTATATTATTGAAATGTTTTAAAAAACCAAAAAAGATCACTATTACTCCTTTTCCACCAGGGCAGTTCCAGGGCTGGTTCGGAGCCAGTGCCAAATCTTGAACCAGTTCTTTGCTTTTCCACACAAATAAACCAGCTCTGGCCCTGGAGAACAGGTTCCAACTCAGCACCGACTAAAGCCTGGTCCAGAAACAAGAACTGGTGACGTAGGGTGCTAGGGGCGGGGTTATACTGACACACTTCCATAAGAAGTCATGTTTAATGGTACATGTTTTCCCAGTCGAGAGACTGACTTTAGTGTATTTATTACTTAAAATACATCAGCGGAGCAACGGCCTACTTATCTCCGGCCCGCGTAGCTTCAGCCCACAGAGCAATGAACCGCTTAGCTCCAGGCCCGCGGTGTTCTGGCCCGTGGTGCTTTGGTCTGCGGTGCTCTGGTCCCCGGTGCTCTGGCTGCGGTGTTCTGGCCTGCGGTGCAACAGTTACTTTTCGGGAAAGCATCCTTTGCCGATGGCAGTGACGAAGAGCTGTATGTTTCATCTTTGAATTGACAAGAACGTTTGTAAAATTAATAGCAGCAGAACAGATCTGCAGCGATAGTCCTCCACTGTTGTTATTATCGGAGCTAACAGCTGTTGGGTTGCTAGGACAACAGTAGCGTGTGCAGGGACATAGCGACGTAGCACACCAGCTCTCAGCTGGTGGAAAAACGAGCCGGTTCTTGGATAATCGGCAGGAAGCACCAGCATCGAACTGGCACAAGCACCAGCCCAGAACCAGAACCTGGTTCTGTGGTGGAAAAGAGGTATATAGAGCTAAATTTGGATTAACAGTGGGTTGTCTGGGTAACTTAGTAGTTCCACCTAGTCCCCATTTGAAGAGGTTTGGGTAGTGAAGACCAAACTACAGTAGTCAGAGCTGCCCTGGGTCCAGACTGACAAAAATGAGGCTGCCAATTTATGCCATCAGCCCCTCCTATACCAATACTCACAACATTCATGTTAGGTAATGAGGGAAAAGTGTCTTGCCTATGGACACAACAATAGTTTTTGCCACTGCTGCCCCACCGTGGCATCTGATATTCCCAGAGGTCTCCCATCTAAGTGTTAACCAGGCCTAGGCCAGCTTAACAGGCTCTGACAATGAGGTTTGGCTATGAAAACTGCTGTATGCACAGAGAAGCACCATTAAACAGCATCTTCATAAGTGAAAAGGTAGAAAAAACTGCCCAGGCACTCCTAAAACTCACACACTTAACTCATGTATCTGTTTAACGTAGAAGAATAAAGAAGAAAGAAGAAGAATAAAATGAGAAAAATATTAAAGTTATATTTATGACAAAAATACCCTACAGATAGATTTTTAGGGATGCAAAATGTACTTCAGAGAACAGTTTTTATACAAATCATATATGTGCATATTATTGAATTCCATGTCTCTTTTTAATTGTGAAGTCTTTCCAATGTGAGTGGCGACGCTTGCATCACCCCAGCAGTTCCCATCCCTCTGATTGGAAAACCCTGGACAAAAACACTCTTCTGATTTATTGACTAAATGACAACTGCTCTGTTGGCTTCAGTTTAAAATCTGCATTTCTCTACCACTCAAACCGCATGGCGCTATAGGAGTTTCTGAGCCAAACTTTTCTGTCAGAGCTCCACCCTGATTCCACCATATTACGCTGCACATTACACAAGCACCAGTTAATATGTGTGCTGTGGACTTTATTTTAGATTATGTCACTCTATTATGTCCCAGACACGTCGCATGTATCTGACCCAGAGAACTGCCTTATGCAATATGTTACCTCACCGAACTAATTACACCTTACATATTCTTATTCAAAATGCTTCAGACTCATAGGTAATTGAGTCTGTAATTGCGTACTAATCACCATGAAGGGCATTAACTGCTGGCACAGTCAGAGGTGAAGAGAGGTTAAAATAATATAATAATAATAATAAGTACAGAGAGTGGTGCAGAGCAGTGAGCGGGAGGGTTGTCAAAAGTATCAAAAACACGATAATGATCAGTACTAAACCTAGTCAAACTCAGTTGAGCAGGTATGAACATTAGGGTTGTCAAAAGTATTTAAGATCAGACTGGAGGAAGATACTAAAAATAGCATGGACAGGACAGAAATGAACCTTTCCTGAATAACTGAATAGGATTTCACAGATATAAGACCACATGGTAATACAAAAGAAAGTACTAAGATCAAAATCACATTCTACTGTCTAAAGAAAGAGGGTTTTCAGAATCAGTATCAGTATTGCATATCTAGTCTATTCCTTAGTGTCAAAATCAAGTTTTAAATTTTAGCGTGATGACAACATAGTAAAACATGTCACTCACTCCTCAAATTCAGATGTCAGAACTGAAGAAGCTACTTGGATGAGTGGCAAAACATATTTATAATTTTTTGTCCAAAAAAAAAAAAAAAAAAAAAAATTCTTAAATTATAAGTCTTTAAATCGTCTAAAGCAGGCATGTCCAAACTATGGCCCCGAACAACTGTTTTGGCCCTCGGGCTTCCAGGTGATTTTTTTTTTTTTACCTTTATTTAACCATTGAGATTACATATCTCTTTTTCTAGGGAGTCCTGCCTTGCACACATCACTTTCATACGAGGCAATTTGGGTGAAGTGTCTTGCCTAAGGACACAACAACAGTTTTTGCCACTGGCGCCCCCCTGTGGCACCTGGAATTCTCAGTGTCTCCCATCCAAGTACTAACCAGGCCCGGACCTGCTGAGCTTCTGAGATCTGACGGGATCAGGCTTTGACAGGCCAGTATGGCCACACGAATTGGCCCATACTACCGCATGGATTACTTTTTACTGCATGTTTTTGCAATCTGCCTTGATCAAGTAAATTTAATGTGTTCTTTTGAGGGTCTAAGCCTGAACAAAGGCCTGGAGGGTCATTCAAACCTGTTATAAATGCACAGATTTGAGTTACTCACGGTTTTGACCATCAGTCTATGACCCTCGATCGGCCCTTGATGAAAAAAGTTTGGACACCCCTGGTCTAAAGCCTGCCGCACCCTACAGAATCTTATAGTCTAAAATAATTTAAACAATTTTTAAATATCAAAGCATTGTGATTCTAGTTTAGATGCAAGTCAAAAATGTGTTATTATTATTCTACAGAAATGATTAATCTACAGCAGCTTCACCCAGATTCTTGCGTCCTAATATAAATAGGCACACGTTAGAAGCTCCTCTTGAACACTTCACACTGGATTAATAGTGCTGTTCTGTGGACTGTGTCATTATTTGCGGAGAACAAATTCAAACGGATAATACAGATGCGAATGCTGCAGTTCAGCTTTATCACTTTACAAGAGGCGAGGAACAAAGTAGCCTAATTCGTTTTGCTATTTCCTGTGTGTCTGTCATCCCATTTGCCACTGCTTTATTTTATTGTCTGATGCCGCGGTGAAGTTTTATTGTTACGGTATGAAAGAATATTCAAAATCACCACACACGAGGGGCACAGCGGATTAAAAAATAAACAAAGATAATGGGAGAAGCAGATTGGGTTCTAAATCGGGTAAATGATCCTGAGGTGTGTGGCGGGCTTTAACCAGCGTGTCATCCCCACTACTGTCCAGCAAGACCAAACCCACACACCCCAATCTATCAATCACTCCATAAATAATTATAAAATATGTCTTAATCCCATTTGATCCGCCGCGACTCCCAGGCCGTATTCCTTCCATCCGTCTCCACAGAGCGATACATCAAAGCGGATACCGTTGGAAAGTGGCCATAGTCTTTTTGTCTAATTAAATCTGTTCATGAGTATATAACGCTGAAAGGGGCCTGAGCTATGGGAGCAGGGGAGAAGCTGCCGGAGGAGATTAGCTGGGAGTGAGCTGGATTACGCAGACAACAGCATCAGGCTAACTCCAGCTCCCGCACTGCATTAAGTCCAGATCTGCTGAGGGCGTGATTGGGAGGTTGGCATGGCGGCACATACGCTGACGTGTCGGCGGAGTTCAGAGGAAATGGCAGAGAAATGGTGGGACAGCAGACAGTGTTGTTAAGTCAGGGGTAAAAGGAGCATCGGCGGGGCAGTTTGTAGTGTGGTGGGGAGGGGTGAGTGGTTTGAGAAATAGGCATGGAGATTCTGATTAGATTTGGGGTTTATGTTTTAAACAAAAAGACTGAAACATGTTTGTACATATCTAAAATACAGGGTTAGCACTTTTATTTTGTTTGAGGTGGAAATTGGTAAAAAATTGCAGTCTTTGAGGTTTATTACTTGCATCCATAAAAATGGCAGAATAACAAACCAAAACAAACGGCGATGCAGATGTACTTAAACCTACTTTAGTAGAAATACAGACTATTTTATTTGTGAAAAACATGTAAAGGGAGGTGCTTTCATTTGTGGACAGCTGTGTTTGTTTGTACGCTCTGATTTTGATCACTTTCACTGAGAGTCATCCCAGACTCATGTGCACAACTACACAAATCAACGGCAACACGTAGAGTTCAATTTGTCAACTGGGCAAGAGTTTTTGATAGAAGACGTTTCGCCATGCTGGTTTGGTTGAATGAGCTGCGAAACATCTTCTATTAAAAACTCTTGTCCAGTTGACAAACTGAACTCTACCCATTGCCATGGATTCTACCTGGATGAATGAGGGATTCTGCATACACACATCAATCTTACAAGATCCAGGTTAGCAAAATCCTGTTTTGTTGACATTTTGAAAAAAATAAATGCATTTCAGAAGGTAAAGATGAATTTATGTCTTTGCTTTGTCCGCAGCTGCCCCCGCGACCCAGCTGGATTAAGCGGGAGAAGATGGATGGATGGATGGCTTTGTCCGCAGTCTTCTGGAAAGTACTACACGCTATGGCTTAAAACTCATCCCCACTGCAATAAGCAGGTGATGGCAAAGGCAAAGTATTATTTAGTTAACCCATAACTGAATAAATGCAAGATAGATAATGTCATACTATGGAATATTCCAGGCAACACAAAAACTAATTGTACTGAAACTGTTTTATGTTGTGTTCATCCAGCCTGCTAGAGGGCGCTAGTCGCGGTTGTGGCAGTGTATTTAGGTGGCCAGAAGGAAAACAACTAGCTTGATGAAAGTTAATCAGTCCATGATGTGTTTGGCTGTAGAATCTGAAGCCATCCTCTCATTTTCAGCCCTTTGAGTGGCAATATGAGTAAGTTTATATGTTAAATATGAATGTTGACAAGTATTTTTGTAGCACTTTGTCCAAGTTTGTGACATTTTATAGATGCTATTTGACATGTTCCAGTAGTGCTAATGGAGCTTATCTGAGTTGTCTGTTACTGCCCAGCTAGTGTTAACCGTTTTATTGTCTGTGTAGTCTAACTTTAAAGGACATGATTTTGCTGCTTACTGAATACTTTGTATTTTGTATCGTTGTAGTTTCACACTTTTTTCATTAAATCCTGGTCAAATAAAACACTTGTCTGTTACTTGGAGGAAATGATGCAAGAGAGAGTTTAGCTGTGAATCATTTAGGACGCTGGGTCATGTTGGGTGCAACAGTACACTAACCAAAACAAAACATTTTGATGGAGAAAAGCAGGTGGCACAGTATCAGAAAAAAAAAAAAAACTTTTCGTGCATAAAAAAAGAAAAAAAATCCTGGCAGGTGGCCCTCTACTTGAAAAAATTACACAATGCACCTTTGAAAATCGGTAATGACAAACGATTATCAAATTGCAATTGCAAATAACAATATCAAAGGGATTTACATATTTCAATAAGAACATCTCACCCACAGTATCAAACTGGCCACTGCTCTTTATCTACATTTTCAGCAGGGCCAAAAAGCACAAAACCAGCGTTGAGTATTCAGTGTAGTGCTTGTCCTGGTGCACAGACAGACGTGTGGGGCTGTGGGATGTGGACTGACTTCCTCCTGTCTGCTCTCAGCTCTGCTCACTGCTGATACCGGAGCTGCACTCAGGCCCACATTGATTTTACACAAATGCTTTTGGCTCACGCTAAAGCAGATAATATACTGGCCTATCAGCAGCCCACACAGAGCGCGTCTCCCCATTCGCCACAGCCTCCCAAAATACTCTTGTGGAGTCTGACCTACTAATCTCTAATGAGCATAGTACGTGTAAGGACAAACAATGTGACTTAAAGGGACGTATGAAGCCGTCTCTCAAACACATGTAATTCTATGGTGGTATTTAAGGTTGAACTGTCAGATTGCAGAATCTCTGCAATTACTGGATAAGCAAGTGAAACCAGTAAGTGCTCATTTGTAGTGCTGTAGTCGACTAAAAAATTCCTGGTCAGCTAAAGACATGTCCTGCCAATCGATTAGTCAACTAAAAAGTGGGCATGTTCATGACAGAGAGAGAGAGACAGAAAGAGATATATATATATATATATATATATATATATATATATATATATATATATATATATATATATATATATATATATATATATATATATATATATATATATATATATGACCCTGACTACACCTGCACAGTTCATGCAAAAAAGTACCAGGAAACAATGTATTTATGCAAAGACAGATTAGACTTGTGAATCATTTAATATATCACTTTACAAAGAAATACCAAATCTACGATGAATTCCCTTAGGTCCACACACACTCAACATACACATGTACTAATTTTTTATTTATTTTTCTACATGTTCAAATACATATTCAACAAGACGGGGCAAACAGGGCCATCAAAGACATATAAAAACTCATTCACTACTTGTCTCTCTGTCTGCATCATGTTGACTGTATTAATGAACTTGGCCATTTCAAAATTCTAACCCAACTTCTCAAAAGGAAAATAATAAAGTCTGTATAGGAGTACAGTGGTTCTTCGTTTATCGCTTGGGTTACGTTCTAAAAATTACCCACAATTGGCGAAATCCGCAAAATAGTCGGCTTTATTTTTTACAGTGATTATATACGTTTTAAGGCACTTTATACACTTTTCTCAGACAGGCTCCTTGATCTAAATTGAGGAGCGGGGGGCGCAGAGCCATATAATGGTGGAAAACACTGTGTCTTCTTCCAGCCTTGGTGCAGTGTCTTTTTCTGAGTGAAGAACATAGTTATTGGGTAGCTGTTGCCGCTGTTTTTAATTCAGGCTGTTTCACAGCCAATCAGGGCGTAGAACACAATGTGTGTTCATACAGGAAAAAAAAAGCGAAACAGTGAAGCCACGAAAAGTAAACCATGTTATAGTGAGGGATGACTGTATTGCAATAAATGAATGCAAAACATTAAAGGAGCATTGTGTAACTTATCTGGTCGAAGACGTTATTGCTTTGTCTGGAATGTTTCACAGTATGGCATTAAACTTTTCTATCAACATGAAGACCAAAACCAGGCCTAGTTACAGGTCTGATCTGTGGAGAATGCCTGCATTTCTAGGTTTTTTGAGCAATAAAGCTCCTTGTAATGTAATAAATGTAAAGTAGAGCTATTTAATAGTTGTCATACTGTGGAACATTCCCGACAGAGCAATGACATATCCATAGAAACAAGAAGGCGACGCTTAAAGTTAAAATAGTGAACTCAATGGAGGACCTTAATTGATTGATTGAACTCCAGCATTTCAGAATAGTACGTGCACTATATGATTCCTACTCTAATACATTACAAACAGTGTCTATATTATTAACATCAACTCAAGTGGAAAAGCTGCTGACTGATTGAGCATTTCTACTTGCAGAGTATCTTTACATCAGTCTATAGTAAATAGCATTACTTTCACAAATCACTTATTGCAAACATTAACGTCACGGTCTATTTTTAACTGCGCTGCTTTTTGTCCAGCTATCACCGTGTTACCCCGGGACCGAAAGGACTCAAGTATTTTAGCCCAGCGCATGAAATATGTATGGACCGAAAGACACTGGATCTGCACTGGACGCTACAGCCTCGGCTCACGTGAGTCTAACCTCTGTACGAGAACGCGACTATATGACAGTGAGGGGCAAACGTTCGCTCGCGGGCCAAATGAATTAGCACCGGCTCCAAAAGTGGAATACGACAAACATCCAGGGTCATACGAGGCTGTGCGTGTGATTTATGTTCAAGTCTCGGCTTTACCACTGCACTGAATGTGATAACGGCATAAAAACAATTTGTGTGATGTCCCTGTGGCAAACTACCAACAGGAAAGATGTATTGTGATGCACTGTGAGTGTGGAAACCAGGGCTGCCAAAAGTGTAGAAAATTAGATTATTAAACTAATCAACACTGAAACTAGTATTGAAACTAGTAGAGATGCACCGATACGATACTGGTATGAGATACTGGCACCGATGCTTTAAAAAATGCTCCATCGGATTTTAGTTTTCCAGTATTGGTTCATCCAATATCCTGGTCGGACATATAAATTGAGGTAATAAGACAATTTATTAGTCATAATTGGTCCAGAAAGTCTCTTATTTGTACAAAGTTGTGATTTGAGGGATACATAACAACACATTTGGATCAGTTTTGTCTTATTTTATTTTGGTTAAAGGAAATAAATGCTGTTTTCAGTCTCTGCTCTGGTATCGGTTGATATTGGGCAGATCCTTAAAGCCATAGTATCGGAATTGGTATTGGACCGGGAAAAGCTGGATTGGTGCATCCCTAGAAAATAGATACTCGTGTAAGCAGGTGTTGATACTAAAAAAGTCACATTCACAGGACGTAAATGTATCCTGAATAACTTTAGAATGATCTCGAGTTGAATCAGAGTATGAGATCACATTAGGGATGGGCACGATTAGTCGACTAATCGATAATTGATCATAAAGAATTTGTCGATGACGTTCATTTTAATCGACAAACCGAATGTAGGTGTCTGTGCGTAACGTAGCGTAAGGAGTCGAGGCTGCGTCTCACAGCACAAACACTGGAGTTGTGGCCCCACAGTCCCACGTCTCGGCTCTGGCTCCGTGGAGATCACTATATCCCCCAAAGAGTGTGTTTACCTGCATATCAGTATCCCGGGTATGATCTTTTTTTTTTTTTTTTGAGTATCCCAGTTTTGCATGTATACACAGTATCTCCAACGCGACATACGCCCAGAACAGACTCACCAGCCTCATCACATCCTCTGTCACAGAAAGAACACTCATATAACCCACTGAGTCATGTTCTTTAGTTCAACCGAAGCTGAAGCATCAGTGCAGAAGGAAAAAGCTGCTTTCTTTGCTTACAGTTTATGTAAATAAGCCATGTGGTTTTAAGTTTAATTTCTGTAAGATTAAAGCTGCATTAAACACATTCTGATCTCACACGGGCTGATGTGGCTCTATAGTGTTTATGGTTTAAATGTTGTAAAGTTGAGTTTATTTGTGCAGATTAGTAATAGTAATAATAGTGGTGATAATTTTAATATAAAATGTTAATGTTTAATCGAATAACAATTGTTAATTTTCCCAATGATCGATTAAGAACATTTAATCAAATGCCCATCCCTAGATCACATAGACGAGTATATGTCCATGGAGCATTATGGAACCTACCCTGACAACTGAGGGATTACACAGATCTAAGACTACATGGTCATATAAAAGAAACAACTGTGATAAAAAATAATCACATTCTATTGTCTAAATAAAGTTTGTGTTTTTTAATTATCGTATTATTGGAATCGATATCCAGTCTGTCTGAAATGCACTATTGTGACAACACAAAGAGGAACATGATTGTATTGACAATGAGGAGCAAACATGTGCTCAGAGGCAAAATGAATTAGCATTGGCTCCAAAAGTAGAACGCTATGCAAACATCCAGGGTCATATGAGGCTACGCACATGATTTATGTTCAGGTCCAGCCTTTTACCACTGCTCTGGCTCTACGACACATGGATAATATAACAATAAAAACACGATGAGATGACCCTGTGGCAGTTAAACCAGTCACAATGAAGTGTGGCCTTAAAAGAGAATAACAGTATAGTAAAAATGAACACAAAACCACACTTTGATGTCAACTGTGTTATTGTAAGTAACTATATAGGACACTGAAATATATGGGAAACACTGACACATGTTTCCCTGAGGTGCTGTTGGTGTAAATACATAAACAAAACATGGCACAACCTGCTATAAAATGAAATGAAAATTTTTGGTTAATATCGCCCACCAAGAGCAGTTTTACGCTTTCTGGTGGATAACCTGCCAGGTGCTTTTCTCCATGGAGATATTGCTTTCCCTTGAATGTTCCACAGTAATATTAAACTCCTCTATCTCTACGGTGAAAAGCAGGTTTCTCCACCAGGTCAAGGTGCCACAGTTCTGCCTTTTGTTTCCATGTTTTTCCCCCCATTCCAGCTCCATTTCCCAGTCTGTACCAGTCCTCTTTTTGCTCCCTCTCCATTTCTCCTACACTTGTCTCTCATTCCCTAACTTATCCCAGGTCGTCTGTATATGCTCCATTCTCAAGCTCTGCATCAGAACCTTTGGATGTGAAATCTGTTGTTTGCTTTTTGAGTAATTCTGATTTATTCCCTGATTAAAGTCCCTGTTTCTGAGTTTTTTCCCCGGTCTGTTTTCTTATTAAAGTAATTCCCAGTTTTGGAAGATATTTTAGCTCACATTATAAATCCTATAATTCCTTTGTTGTTTCTCTACCTGATTTGCCATTTAAGCTTTGCCTATTGTGGGACACTTTCTGTTGTACTGAAATGAGACTTTGTGTTTTCTTTGTGTTGCATTTGAGTCCTGGTGACCTGCATGATACAAATGTCTGGAGATGTCACAGAAACAGTGTGTATTTATATATTTTTTTACCAACACAACTAAGTGAATAAATGCAAGATAGAAAATAGTGTGACATGGCAAAAATATTTCCACTGAGACAATCATGCAAAAAAATTGCATATTAACTTCTTGGTAGCGTATCAGTCACCTTCTTGTTTCTATGGATATGGCATTGCTTTTCCTGGAATGTTCCACAGTATGACAGATCTACCTACCATTTTTAATATTTTCTGTTTTATTATAGTTTTATATATATATATATATATATATATATATATATATATATATATATATATATATATATATTTATACAGCTATAAACAGATGCATATATTTTTATACATTTTATTTTATAAATGATATAAATACATATAAATATTTTTTCCAGTAAATGTTTCACAGACAGATCTACCTTTTTAAAATATTTTGTTTTATTATAATGTTTTTATATATATTTATAAAGTTATAAACATATGCATATATTTTTTATACATTTTATTTTATAAATGATATAAATGCATATTAATCATTATTACACAGTATGAATAAATGTAAGGTAGAGCTATTTATTGTCAGTTACAGGTGGTTTATTGAACTCAAAAATACCTAGAAAAACAGGCATTGATTGTAAGCGGGGTTGCTTCTCCACAGATCTGACCTGTAACTTGCTGTAACTCTGTTTTGGTCTCCATGAAGATAGAAAAAGGTGTAATGCCATACTGTAAAACATGCCAGGCAAAGCCATAACATCTACATCTACTGGAGTAAAGCATTTGACAGACCTTTTACCAGAAAGTTACACAATGCATCTTTAAGATTCTTCTATGAAACGACTGTCCTGCTGTAACTCCATAACATGTCACAGTCAGGAGGCCACTGGCTCCCAAATATTAAGTATAAAGTATTGAATATAGCATCATTATTGAGGCCAAATATTGTTTATCACCCAGTCAGTTTATAATAAGCAAACTGACACTGGGCCTAATGAAGACGTATGAAAAGTTTACCAGGAGCAGGTAAAAATAGCTCAAAGCGTTGAAGTGTAATTGCCTGGCAGAGCTCAGATCGCCAGTGTCCCAGATACAAGGCAACAGCCACTCGGGCCTTTGATAAGATCAGCTGAAGCAGAAGTGAACCGAGGAAAACGCCGCTCCCGGCAGTCGCTCTGAAGAAACCATCTTTTCAGTTCATTTATATTTGAGAGAATAACTGTTCTGCTCTGTTCTACTTAACCTTACACACATTTGCAGCACTGCCCTGATGTATTTCCTTTGGTTGGAGAAAGCTTGTGGCACCTGGAAGTCTGAGTAAAGGCGAATGGAGGTTTTCAGATGTTCTAGATGTTGAACTTGATCATTTTTATTACTGACTAAACTATTACACCTATTACAACAGAAATCTTCTTTTTTTTTTTTTTAACAATATTCAAATCTAATATTAAAATTTAATATTATTGGGCTATAGATTGGTGTAATGTCATCTGAAACTCCCACATCTCTGTCTCATATCCCTCTCTTCCAAAAAATAAGTTTGCAGCAAGTACCGTAAATTCCGGATCACAAGCCGCTACTTTTTCTACACTTTCAACACTGCGGCGTGTAATATGAAGCGGCTTTTTTTATTTTTTTTTTCCATCGCGGAAAAACATGGACCAATAAAATGAATTAGTTCACTGAGGTCCAATGAAATCGTATGATTAATCACAACTTCCTTATTTCAGTCTTTCTGCTAACCCTCATCAACATGGAGAATACCAGACGAAAAGCATATGATGCAGCTTTTAAACTAAAAGCGATCACTCTGGCAGTTAAAGAAGGAAATCGAGCTGCTGCCCGTAAAATTGGCATAAACGAGTAGATAGTGCGAAGGTGGAGGCTCCAGCAAGAAGAACTGAGCCAGTGTAAAAGACAACCAAAGCTTTCAGAGGTAACCATAGCAGATGGCCTGAGCTTGAAAACTTTCTGGAGGACTGGGTTAACACGCAAAGAGCGGCCGCGGTGTTTCCACTGAATCAGACTGAAGGCTAAAGCAATTGCTACCGTGGTTTATTCCCAGAGCGCCAAGGTGTGTATGTGCATGTCGCGTGTGTGTGTCCCAAGTGTGTGAAGGTGTGTATGTGCCTGTGGCGCGTGTGTGTCCCAAGTGTCACCAGTGAGTGAGTCCGTCCCCAGAGTTCAGCGGGGACCGCGTCCGCGATGGCCCCGGGAGGCGCTCCAGGCGGCGGGACGCAGAAGCGAACCCCCGCCTAGTCTTTGGCCAGCGGTTTATAATATGGTGCGGCTCATATAATTACAAAATTGATTTTTCTTCATAAATCTGAGCATGCGGCTCTTAATAGGGTGCGCGCTGTAGTCCGGAATTTACGGTAATATTGCTAAGAAATTCCAGATCTGTTCCACATACAAGAACTTCAAAAACATGGAGGAGCACTTTTAGGATTTAGGCAAGGCAAGGCAAGTTTATTTGTATAGCACAATTCATAAAGTACTTCAAAGTGCTTTACAGAATAAGAAATACATTAAAATCGCAATACAAATGAATCAAAACATAAATAATCATAAAATTTTAAAATAGAGATGGGATTAGAAAAATTAGAGAGAATTGGAGAGAAGAGAAGAGTGCGGAATGGAAAAAGTAATTTAATGCTTTAAGACGGGCTATTCCACTTCTTGGGGTAATAATTACTACTATGACAATTAGATCACCAAATTACCTTTTATTGCTTTCAAAATTATATACTTGCCAAAGACGACGTATTATAATGATTAATAATTAGTTTCAGTTTCATTTTTGATGCTCCATTTCCCTCCTCTTTCCGCTATTACAATCCAATCAGTCCAGTAATGGAAATACTGCATATCAAATTGTCACGTTGCAGTGTATTTTTTTGTATCCTGCTTCTGTGTGTTTATGAAAAAATGGCATTTGGGAGCATGGGTGACGTGGGTTTGAGCTGAGTGGTTCAAATAGTGCCCGGGAGAGACTGCAGGATTACTGAAACATGCAAAATGAGGGAATAACATTATAACAAGGTAGAAAGCTCCCCTCTTTATAGTGTATCTTGATTTAATTTGGTGGGATTATAACTACTGTAAATATAAATGATACTTTTACACAAAACAAGAAGCAATTTGCGAAGTAGAGTTGAAAATTATGTCGAAACTGCAGGAAGGAGAGTTGAAAATTTGCTGACGACATCCCACTAGAGAGAATTTGATAGAAAAATTCAGCACAATTTATACATGGAAACACATCTTTTCTTTACTTTAAAAAGTAAGTGTTGCCTTATATGTGTATTTATCAGATAATAATTTCTATGTACATTAGAGGAGTTTTGCTAGGTAGCAGTTTCAGATTTCCCTAGTGTGATTTTAATCTTTAAAAGTTGCCAAATTGGGAAAAAGGGTGTGGATGCTTTTGCTCTAATCTCCTATTTTTATATACTTGACTGTGTTTTAGTAATCTAACCTGTCATAGGCACTTAAATAGCATCAAAAGCATAAAGCGTTTTGACAGACCGCAACTCCAGCCAAGTCTGCTATAAATATGACTAAAAAGCTCAGTCGGTTTTGTATAGAATGGGGGCTAGAGGTCTTTCTCTGTTTTTCTATGTAGTACACACAAAGTCCTGCCAGCTGCTGTCCTTCACACACAGGATTCCCTTTGCTCTTATCTCCAGCATGTTTACACCACACGAGGAGAGCCAATTATTGTAATGGCCCATATCTGAGAGGGTGTCAGGCTGATAGTAACACAGCCACATGATGCCTGGGTCTCCCTCTGGGACAGTGAAAGGTCAAAGCGAAGGGAACGAGCCGGCGTATTATGCAGCAAATGATCAATGAATGAACAAGGACTGACCTGTAGGAGCAGCTCTAGACATGAATAAATCAAGTCCGAATAGAGAATAAACTAATCCAGAACAAAACCATGCTGTGGATTGTTGTCTGGGATGTTTCACATTATGATATTAAACTTTTCTTCAGAGACTAAACCAGGCCACGTTACAGGTTAGATCTATGGAGAGGCGACCCACTCACAGTCAGAATGCCTGTAGTATTTTTGAGCAATAAATCCATCTGGAATAGATTACTGTATTTTTTGGACCATAAGTCACACCGGAGTATAAGACGTACCAGCCAAAAAATGCATTATGAATAAAAAAAAACATGTATAAGTCACACTTTTTGGGGGACTCTAACTGGAATTTCGTCATGAAAGGCAAATTATAGAAGTTACAGTAATAAAAACAACCCAATAGAGAACAATCCATGTATCATTCGTTCATTTGTTTTTCAATATAGAACCAAAAATAAGAAAAAAACAAAACTGTTTTCTTTATTATTTGTCTCTAAAACCAAAATGAAAAAAAAAACAACAACAAATAACGATTTGTTTTTTCATTTCTGATTCATATATACGATTCATATATTTGGTCTATGGGCTGTCAGTGTGATAAATGCAATATATAAGTTGCACCTGAGTATAAGTCGCACCACCCAAACCCTGAAAAAAGTGCAGTTTATAATCCAAAAAATACAGTAAATGTAAAGAGCTGTTTAATATCATACTGCGGAACATTCCAAGCATACTAATGACATCTCTATAGAAACAAAGCAGCTGACGGACCACCAAGCGAAAATATTAATGATGAATTACCCAGCCTTGTTCTCTCAATGTGTTAATGTCAGACTTTCAGAGGTGGTCCTGCATCAATCATAAAACATATAAAAAAAGGTGAGGCTGAATATTAATGGCAAGGTGTATTATTAAGCTGTACTTATAATTATTGGGTCCAATCTTAATTTGATGACTGAGTGGCATGGCGGCTGATTGGGTCACAGCAAGAAGGTTCCAGACACTTGTTTCACTCCAGCTAAGGTAGATCTGACCAAGCCGACCAATAAGATCATGACAGGGCCCACTGCTCCTACAGGTTACCCCAGAAACAATGAAGAATGGGTCAAATAAAGCGTACCATAACCATAAACAAACCAGACTTTTAATCAATACCATTCAACACAAAACAATAATCCAGTGTGTTCCTCCATGTTTTGCTTTTCCTCACGACGTATTGACCGATCGACAATATGAAACAATCTGGATTTGATTAAAATGTGATAAATAGCACAGCCTTACCTAAATTACAGTCTGAAACACAACAGGCCTTTAGAGTGTTATGATATCATCTGAAAACAGCAATAACTATTAAGCAGTTGCAGGATACAAATAGAGATAGACCCATATATATCTTGGCCGATATATTAGGCCGATATTTGGGCTTTTTAGCGTATCGATTATTGGCCTTAAATCTCCAGCTTTGGCCAATATTTTGTTTTGGTCAATCTGCTGCCTAAAAAAATACACAAATCTTTATATTAACAATTATAATCAGGGATGCACTGATCCAGTACTGATATCAATACTTTATATCAATACTATCCTGATTTTAAGTATCTGCCAATACCCGATATTAACCGATATCAGTGCAGGGATGGAAAATGACACTTATTTCTTTAAAAAATAGTTGAATTATTACACATGAGATCCAGTTGTGTTATGTAACTGTTGTTTATCCTTTAAATCATTAGTGAACTGTTTTGGATGAATAAAAGTTCAAACATTATTCGACGTTCTTTACTACATCCTGTGGTGGATACCTCTGCCACCACTCCAGTGTCAGTATTTTATTAAGTTTATATTTACATTTTCATTTAAACCCCATAGTTTAATTTACTTACACTTGTGTTTCTTCCTTTTTTCGGTTGGAATCACCCGGACGGACCAGACCAGACCATTGCTATGCCAAGGGGGGAGCACTTTTAGTTTGTTTTTAAGTTACCGTAATTTCACGACCATACGGCGCACCGTATTTAAAAAGGCGCAGTCTCAGTTTTGTGTGCCATTACTGTATTTAACACACACATAAAGCGCACCGTCGAAAAGGCGCACAAACAAGCATGCAAATGTGCGTATTGAAAAATATATAGGAGCAAAACTGAGTTTGGTTGTGCTTTATTTAAGTACTAATTACAACAATATTAAACAATAGTCATTATTCAAATCCGTCAAAGTCCTCATCCTCTGTTTCGAATCGAACAGCTGCGCAAAATCCATAGCAGGTCCACTTCGCTCCTCGCTGTCGGAGTCACTGTCTGTACCGTGCGGCTCCTCAGAAATTATACCGGCTTTTGCGAAAGCTCGTTTAACAGTACCAGCAGACACGTTAGCCCAAGCATCTACAATCCATTGGCAAACTGTAGCGTAACTCGCCCGGCGCTGCCTTCCACCCTTCGTGAAGCTGTGGTCTCCTTCGGTCATCCATCGCTCCCATGCCGCTCGCATCCTTACTTTGAACGGCCGGTTCACGCCGATGTCCAGCGGTTGGACTTCTTTCGTCAGCCCTCCCGGAATCACAGCAAGCGTAGCGTTCATTTGCTTCACTTGTTTTTTCACGTCAGCGGTGAGATGAGCACGCATAGAGTCATAAATTAGAAGCGATGGTGATGCGTGGAAAAAAGGTGTCTCTTTGCCATTTCAGGGTTGTTAAAACAGCAATGTTGTGCATAAAGCACATACCTGTTCTTTTATACACAAGCCACGCCCACACTTCCCCCTTTAACGTTCTCATGCTTTTTCTAACACGTCCGCCTCACATAGAGCGCACCCCTTTTCTATCACGTCCGCCTCACACAAGGCGCACTGCACGAAAGGGCGCGTGGCTCATTTTGAAGAAAATCTAAGACGTTTATATGCGCCTTATGGTCGTGAAATTACGGTAGTTTAGTTAATGTTACTTTATTAGCATTTATTTTCTGTAGTATAATGATTTATACTACGTTTTTGTGTTCAGTTAGTTGGCTCCTGGGCTATTTAAGAAGACCTGTCCCCTGTCTGTTTTTATACGCCCGTCGTAAGATGGGACGTATTATGGTATGGCGCTGTCCGTCCGTCTGTCTGTCCGTCTGTCTGTGGACAATTTCTTGTCTGCGCTCTAACTCGACAACCATCTCACCTAGGAATGTCAAACTTCATGGCTGGACACCCCATGGGTCAAGGATGCTCCCTATTGATTTCAAGGTCACAGGGTCAAAGGTCAAGGTCACGGCCCGACCCTTTGCGAAAACCTTGTCCGCGGTCTAACTCGACAACCGTCTCACCTAGGAATGTCAAACATCATGGCTGGACACCCCATGGGTCAAGGATATTCCCTATTGATTTCAAGGTCACAGGGTCAAAGGTCAAGGTCACGGCCCGACCCTTTGCGAAAACCTTGTCCGCGCTCTAACTCCACAACCGTCTCACCTAGGAATGTCAAACTTCCAAACTGCACCAACAATTCATCTTTAACTAGGTTTGACAAATTCTAACTTAATTCAAAGTACGGGCGTATTTTGCGCCGCTGGCGGAGCTCTTTTTTTTTTTGTTTTTTTTTTGTTGTGTTCAGTTGACTTTAAGTTCCCTCAGTTTGGGCCCAGTTTTTGTTAATGGTTTTGTTTGTGTTAAAATACTCTGGACTTTATTAAATTTAAATTTCTTTTTATACTTTGTCTTTTGTCTTGTTTTCTCTGTTTGGTCCCTGACAGTCCAAATAAAGGCCCAACCAGGATATTGACTGAACTGATATCGTGGAACTGATACCTGATCCATGAAATCGGTATCAGCGCATCCGCATTTATAATGTAAAGATAATACAAAATGAGATTGCACTGGTGTCTGATAGGTTTGTGGTCAAAAAGGGCTGTGGGTGAGTTTGTAGTCAATTTAAATGACATAATTTGGGGAAAATAATCAAAATCAGCCTTAAATATTGGTCAAAAAATATTGAAATAGAATTTATCGCCCATAGGGGGCTCTATATATTAAACAGTCAATACCGGGCATGAAAAAAACAATTTCAGTCGATCTCTAAATACAAATAAAAAAAATCTCATTGCAAACATATTCATATATCTTGCTAAGCGGAAAATACCCTGCATCAATAAAAAGGCATACAGACCCCCATGTGAACTATTGATTGTGCACACAGGTCGGGTTATTTCATGGCCAACTAAACTATGCCATTTCAGAGAGAATGGAGAGTGAACAAATGTGCTGTTTGTATGAGTGCTGCTACCTCCCGCGTATAATAAATGTGAGGCTGCTAAATTGCCCGGCGCCACTGATCTGTGAAAGAGCAGATGGCCTCAAAGGAAATGTCTGCTGATAATGTACTGCGAAGTTGTGACTGGCTTCATCCACTTCACCTCTTGTGGTCGCTTATTGGCTGGGTTTACGTGAAATCACAATATACTGGAATGCTTTAGGAATGGAAAAGCACAAGAGGTCAGAATGCTATGGTGGAATTTGTTGTTGAACTGTCACTGTTATGCCTAGAATTTTATAGATCGACTGATATGTGTTTTTTCATGGTCAATGTCGATGCCGATTGTGAAGAATCTAGATGAAGCAATGGCTGATAAATTCTGCTGATATTTTTGAGTCAAAATATAGAGCTAATTTTTGTATGAACTCATCGATAACCTTGTTTTACTGCAAACTGTGTAGAGAGCAGTGTAATCACATTTTTGCAGTACTCTTTAGACTAAAGTGTTCAAATAAAGGTTTATGTGCATATTTTTCAAGCATATTTAGGCTGCTAGATATTTGCCTCTGCTGGAGAGTTAAGGCCAATAGCCCATACACTAAAGTGTGCAAATATCAGCCCAATATGTTGCTCTAGCTGTACTTTCAGATGGAGGACATGGGGTCTATATAGCTTGGATAATGACTGTTTTTTGAAGAATTACACAAACTTATGACCCACAATAGTGTCGATCGGGCCTTTTTTTTCTTTCGGAGATCAGCCCTTGTCTGACAGAGCAGTGATCGAATCTGAACAGAGCCCAAAAGACATTAAGATATTTGTGTCCGAGTCCGACAGAACCCGACAATTAAAATCACACTATTTTCATAGGCCGACTAATGACGCAAGTAGAATATTGGTGTGTGGCCTCTATTGGACACAGAGACACAAAATACAAACTCCGGATACATCAAAAATGATTATAAGACTTTATTCCTCACCTCTCATAAAGTGGTAAATTTAAAGTGCAGAATCTCATTAATATTATCTATTGAAATTGTGCTCCACAAATAATGACACCCAGTGACACCCAGTCCACAAAACATCACTATTATTCCAGTTTGACGCATTCTTTGAAAGTAAAAAGTTGAGTTGCTCCTCACGTGTGCTCACACAGCGTACGGATCGGAGTGAAACGGCAGATTAACAATAGTGACTTCCTGTGCCAAGCTTTTATGCTTTCAAAATCCCGTATTGCACCACATTTGACAAATAATAATAACACAGTTTTGACTTGTATCTAAACTAGAAGTGCAGAGCTCTGATCTTTCGAAAACTTAAGAGTCTCAAAGTGAACGTTTTTACGCTGGACAGGAAACAGCTGATGCAATCACACTCACAACTTTATATCCGCAGCCATATCCTGCTGCAGCCATTATGTTTCATACGTTTCTCCTCGTACCTGTGATGTGTGTTTTTTGTTGCACATTTAAAAATCGTTTAGACCGGAAAATCCTGTAGTGTGTGGCAGCCTTAAGATGTTTTTAATTTTACATTTCAAATGTCTTATTGTGCTGATGTGTCCGAGTACAACCTGAGGCCAAACATAAGTTCTAAATATTTGTTCAAGTCCAAACAAGCCCGTCAGGTTCCTATCGAACTTCGGTCAGGTTTCTATGCTCTAATCCACAAAATGCTGAAACCTCAACGTTACTTTTTAGGAATTGGCTGCAGAAAGTTGTCATATTGATCATGTGCGCAAATCCTTTCAACTGCAGACAATCATGTCTTTGGGGTTGAAAAATTGCACCTCTGTCTGATGCTATAGTGAAAAGATAAACATCAATAATTTATACTGACAGAGAAGACTGAGCATTTTTGTTTCATGTGAATAGAACCAGTAATTTGAGAGATATTTGACCATAAAACAGCTCAACAAATCTGCAATCTGACAATGAAAGAGCAAATTCCACCACAGAATTCTGACCAGGCCTCTTTGCTGCTCTTTAGGTTAGGTTATCCATATAAAACAAAAACTAGCACAAAGTTCAATGTCTTCCCCGTATAAAACAAGAAAGAAATAATCTATAATAACAATCTGACTATCTTCAGAAACGTGTGATTGTTGTCAGTTAAAAGGGCTATAAACCACGAGATTAATATGGCAGCTTTGTGGACCCAATCCACAAGCAAACAAATATTTATAAGGGTCAACATTTGTGGATTCCTATTTTGAATATTTCTTTCAAAAACAGTAACGCTCCCATAGAGTTATTATGACACTAAATCCCAGAACGTGAACTCATCCTATTGGCATATCACAGGAGCTTTGGCGTCTCACTACATGCACGGGGGTTAGAGATTCCCTTGTCACCACTGCACTCTGACAGCAGCAGCAGATCCCATCAGCTAATGCGGTTGCACAACCCTCAATCACTTTCAATACAGAGGGCTGGTGTGCACGGGGAAGCTAGCCTCATGCGCGGTTACATAACAAGGCCAAGTGCTCAGAGGAGGGATAACCACAACACTCAGACGTCACGTATTCAACCTCTGATAATGTACGAGATAGTAACCCAGGGCCTCTGATAATGTACGAGATAGTAACCCAGGGCCTCTGATAATGTACGAGATAGTAACCCAGGGCTGTTGGGGGTAAAAGGAGCTGCACCTGTACTTTTGTAGTGAGCCATTGTTATTTTTAACAAGATGCAGCAGACATGTTTTGACCCCAAGAGCTGCTTAAACGATATATTTGTACTTGGACAAGACTTATCGTTCAATACATTACAGATGGAACTATCACTTTTGACTGCCAATATTTATTATGGGTACTTTTTTCTTTGTACTAGTGGGGATTTTTAGTTATTTATTCTGCAATATGATCAAATTTGAGTTGTAGACGGTTGAATTATGAACTAAAACTATACAATCTAATTACTAAAGTGTTAGCATTCTGCTAATTATATATTGCATTTCATGTTTTTAAGGGAATATTTAGATTTTTTTTTAGATAATTCTGCTTTATAGGTTTCAATATTATCATTAATTGTCTATATTTACTTTATAGTGAAATATATTGCACTTTGCAAATTTGTTATCGTGACAGGCCTACAAATACATGAGTAATTCTGAAGCGTAAAATTTTGAGGATTCAATTACATTTGATTTTATTTATTTTTATAGCCTAAAATGACCTCACAGGACTTTTGTTGCTGATTTAAACAACATTGGATAATCAAGTGCAGTTTAAACACATTTTTATACATGTATTTCCATCTAATCTCGATTCATGTTTTTATGATGATTATTTAAGTTTTTGTTTGTATTGTTATTTTTACATCTTTCTTATCCTGTAAAGCATTTTAAATTACTCTGTGTATGCATTGTGAGATACAAATAAACTTGTGACGTGGCTCCAGAAATTGACATACTATACCTTTAAGTTTTGTTTGTTTAACGGATTAATTATTTGTTTTATTATTTAATCAAACTTATTAGTGTGAAAATCACACACACGACTGCAACATTCAACTTAGGTATTGGAATCGCCATTATTCTTATACTCTGCAGCTCTAAAACATCCCATTTATCCATCTGCAAAAAGAAATAATACAAATATTGTCTGGGGAGATGTAGCATTCTTATGCAAATGACTTAACTGACAAGCAACCATCAATCAACAAAGCTTTTTCTCGCTTAAACCCTTTCTACAATGACAAGTTGAAAGCACATACAAACCCTTTATGAACCATTTTTTCTAAGCTTTGACCTTAGTATAATGATTTATAGTTAATTAAAACATGGAACACATAATTAAATTGTACTCACCACTGCTGTATGAGGCATCGGGTTAAATCCACAGAGGTTGCACACGGTGTTCTTGCATTCCGTACATGTGTTATAATTAGGCGACTCCTTAGAGCCAACGTTAAGCTCAACCTTACAGAGTGGGCAGGTTGATGGCGCTAGTTTCGTCGTAATCACTTGGTCTTTCGCAGACTCTAATGGAACTTTGTCCACTTTTTTCTCCAACGGGGGAGTAACTTTTGCCTGTGGTGGTTGCTCGGGTTTGGGTTTCGTCGGAGACATTTTCGGGGACATTTTCGGTGACACTGGCGGAGTTGTTTTAGCTTCATCCTGGACAGCCGAGTTGATAAGGGTTGACGCAGAGCTAAGGAATGATGACCCAAATCCGAACATCTTTCCAGTGACCGTTTCCGTCTTGGCCGGGGTCGGTTGTGTTTTTGGACTGCCAAATCCGAAGAACCCACCGGATTCTTGCTTGGGAGGCTGGGGTGGTGTTGCGGCCTTGGCTGGGTACGGAGCAGGTTTTGAAGGTTGCGATGTGGGTTTGGTCATGTCCTGCTTTGGAGGTGCTTCTTTGACCTCTGCCTTTATAGGAGGAGGTTGTTGGACTGGTTTTGCATTTAGTACCTGCTTTTGAACTGCATCTTTTACTGGTGGTGCCGGTTGAGTTGTCAGAATTTGTTGGGATTTTGGTAAAGAGCCTTTTCGGGCAGTGGCAGCTTCCGGGACAGTTGCTGGCACCGACGGCTCGACCTTGGGTGCCTCTTTCTTTGGTAGAGTTGGCGAAACTGTCTCCTTCTTCACTTGAGGTTCCAAAGGCTGGTCTTTTTGGGAAACAACTTTGTCTGCCTGCTCTTTTCTTGGTGCCAGTGGTTTCATGGCAGGGAGTCCAGTGGCTTCTGATGGTCCTATAGCCCGTTTCATCTGGCAGTCCAAGCACAGCCATTCCTTTACCTGTAAAGACAAATCCAAGAAAAAAATTAGGCATAATATTGTTTTTGTAACCTCAACACATTGTTTGTAGTATAGTCAAAAAAGAAGTCAACAAAGTGGTTTATCAGCCAAGTACCTTTTTTCAGGTATCTTATAATTTGCTGTGAATTGCACTGTGATTTGTAGAGACAAACTTAAACGGCTCTACCCTGTCTACATTGAATTATTAAGTGTTTTTATTTTTATTTTTTAGCACTGGTATGTTGTTGGCAGGCAAGAACAATTAAATTCTGTTTTACTTCTTGTTGTGTAAACATAACAGTGAAAAAAGGCTGTTAATGAGAAATGAGTTTGGACCACTGCTAAACAACTTAAAATTAAGTAGCTCTGTTCTTGTTTTGTGTGTACATGTAACAATGAATTACACAATGAATTACATCAAAATGTCTGTATCCATAAACAAAATAGTACTTTTCATGGTAGCTAAAAAAAAGACATCACATTGCAAACTTGATGAGATAGCCCCTTAGACAAACAAATGCTAAATGTTCTCTTCTGACAAAACATTCACCTTGTTTCCTTGTCTAGAATTCTGTAACTTGCTTTTTTAATTACCATTTCTGGTTTTACAGTGTTTAAATGTAGAAAGTGTGCCACTGGTTTATTCGTCTATGGTTGTGATATCAGTTGTAAAGTAGGCTACTGTGTCAGAAATAATTGTTAGAAAAACTGACTGATGTCTATGGTGTATTAATAAGTAATAGGTAAATAATATATATACCTCTGTCACATTTGGCAGTGGATTGAACCCACACTGGTTGCAGACTGTTTTCTTGCATTCAGTGCACGTGTTGTAGTTTGGAGTGTCCTTGGAGCCCACGTTGAGTTCCACTTTACACAAGGGACAGGAGGACTTCTCTGTCTTTGTAGGTACTTTAGAAACAGCCACTGCTTTTGTAGGCTCTGGTGAGACTTTATCCATTTTGCCTGGGGTCACTGGTACCTTCTCTTGTGGTTTCTTCTCCTCGGCTTTCTGAACAGTTTTTGGTGAGACGGGGGGAGTTGCTTTAGGAGAGACTTGGGCTGCTGACATTTTCCGAGGTGTCGGTGGTGTTTTAGTCTCATCTTGAACTGCTGTAGATATTAAGTTTGATGCTGAACTCAAAAAAGATGATCCAAAGCCAAACATTTTCCCTGTGACCGACTCTGCTGGTTTCTGAGCTGTAGGTTGAGGTTTGGGACCACCAAAACCAAAGAAACCACCAGACTCTTGTTTTGCAGGCTGCACTGGTGGTTGCACAGGTTTGGCAGTGGCAGCTGTAGGAGGAGCAGTCTTAGCGGCTGGAGGTCCAGGCTTGACTGCCTGGGTTGTGGGTCCTTTGGTTTCTACTGGAGCCTTGGGAGAAGGTTTAGATGAAGAGGGTTCTTGTTTTGAGGGCTGCGCTGATGATTGCACAGGTTTGGCAGCCATTGGAGGCTTTGCTCCTTGGGCTGGGGGTCCCTTGGTTTCTACTGGAGCTTTGGGAGAAGGTTTGGGTGAAGATGGTTCTTGTTTTGCAGGTTGCTGAGGAGTTGTTTTTACTTCTGTAGAAGCTGGTGGAGCAACAGACTTCACTTCAGGTTTGGGAGATGGCTCTGACGGAACTGGTTTGTCCATAATTGGTGTAGGCTTGGGGGATGGTTCCGTGGTGACCTTTGTTTCCATAGGTGGAGTAGCAAGCTTGGGTGAAGGTTTTGGAGGCTCTTCTGGCGAAGGCTTGACCACTTCGGGCCCTTTAGGAGCTGCTGGGGAGGCTTCAGTTGGTGTTGGTTTAGAAGGCTGTTGGATTGGTGCCTTTGCTAGAGGACCTGTTGTTGTAGGCTGTTCGGGTGGTAGTTTTTCCTTAGCAGGGTCTTTTGGAGGAGTCTGTAAAACTGCAGATGAGACAGGTTTTGGAAGCTCTTTCTTTACCTCTTCTGGCTCTGATGGTTGTTTGACCTCAACTTGACCAGGTGGAGGAGTTGGAATACTCGGTGGAGGCTTCTGTGAGGGTAAGCTATCATCTGCTGGTTTAGTGATGGATGCAGCCTTCTGTAGTTGAGGTTTGGGAGCCTTTTCCGGGGCTTTTTGAATAAGTTCCACAGGCAATTTCTTTTCTTCAACTTTATCAGCAGCCTTATTTTTATCTGTGATTGACTCAACACTTTCCTTAATTGGAGGTGTTGGGATAACCTCCTTTTTGGGTGAAGGTTTCATCATTGGGAGACCAGGAGGTTCAGATGTTCCAAGTGCTCTCTGCATCTGACAATTGAGACAAAGCCATTCTTTTACCTAGAAAGAGACACAAATAGAAAGATATTGAAACTATATAATTAAAACTATTATTAAATTACATTTTTGGTTTGTTTACCTCTGATACAGTTGGCATTGGGCTGAATCCACATTTGTTGCACACCACATTTTTGCATTCGGTGCATGTATTGTAGTTGCGGCTTTCTTTAGAAGACAAGTTGATTTCCACCTTACACAGTGGGCAGGAAGTTATCTCCACTTTCGAAAGAGGTTTGGGAGATTCTGGTTTAGGGGCATCTTTAGCCACCTGAGGTTTATCTTCTGGTTTTTGCTCTAGTGCCTTTGGAGGGATAACTGCTTTGGCGTCTTTTGCAGGAGCAACTTTTGGAGAAACTGGAGGACTTGGCTTTGGAGAATCTTTTGAAGGTGGAGGGTTGTCAGAAACCTGAGGTGGGGCAGACATTTTTCTTGAACTTGGCGGTGTACTGCGGGATTCATCCTTTACTGCAGAAGATATCAAAGTAGAAGCTGAACTAAAGAGGGATGACCCAAAGCCTAGCACCTTCCCAGACACTGGTTCAGATATTATCGAGGCAGAACGCTGAGATTTAGGACTACCAAAGCCAAAGAAACCTCCTGAATCTTCTTTAGTTGCACTTTCTTCTGTCTTTACGTCTTTCTTTGTGTCTGGCTGGGGTTGTTTCTTCTCTGCAGGCTTAGATGGCTGATCCTCCTTTTTATGCTCTTTAGTTTCTGATACTTTCGGAAGTGCAGAAGTGTCAGGTTGAGCTTTCTCTTCAACCCCTGCCTTGTCCACTGGAGCTTTAGGTAGAACTTTGGTATCTTTAGTTGTTGGAACCTCTTTTGTATTAACTGAAGTAGGAGTGACTGTTGATACTTTAGGCGGGACCTTAGTTTCTTCTGGCTTATGTGGTACAGTATCTTTCTGTATTTTCTCAGACACTTCTACTTTTTGAGTAACAGGGGGAGCAGCAGCAGGGGTAACTGCTTTGTTTGGAGATGCCAGAGGTTTCTTCACTGGAGGCTGAACTTCCTCTGACTGTTTTAGGGCTCTTTGCATCTGGCAGGTCAGACATAGCCATTCCTCTGTCTGTAAAAATAGGCACTATATTAGTTTTTGAGTCTGCACACAACTTATAACTGTTTGCTGGCCTCCTAACGCAATTGCCAGTTATTTTTAACGTTTTTTGGGAAAATAAAGAGATAAAGCATCCAATCTGTTTGGCCGTAATTGTAACCAATTTCACCAACAAATGCAACAGGGTCTGTAGAGTAGAATGACACAGCAAATGTTGGCCAAAAATGCAGTTATGCTATGAGGCCAGAGACAATAATTGGTTCTGAACATGACTTATATTTGGTTTGTACATTTTCGCTATTTTATACTCTAATATGAAGTTAGATTACCAAAGCTGGTGCACAAACGTGTAATCAAGCTAACACATGAACATAACCTTAAAATATATCTCCAAGGATATTAATGCAGTCACAACAAAACATAATAAAATCTCACAAACATTGGTATCCAAACTTACCTCTGACCCACTTGGCATAGGGCTAAATCCACACTGGTTGCATACAGTATTCTTGCACTCAGTGCAGGAATTGTAGTTTGGTGCCTCTTTGGAGTCAATGTTCAGTTGAGCCTTACAGAGAGGGCAAGTAGCTTCACCTAACTTAACTGCGTCTTGACAGACAGTTTTCTTTGGAGGTACTGGTGAAGCCTTCTCTGCTTTTGCCTGGGTTACTGGAGGAGTCTTGGTTTGTTGTGGCTGTTCTGATTTCTTCTCTGGTTCAACTTTCTGTGTGGCTGGAGCTTTGACATCTTTAGCTGCAGCCATCTTTGGAGAAGCTGGTGGTGTTGTCAAAGGTTGGTCCTGAACTGCTGATGATATCAAAGTGGAAGCCGAGCTGAAGAGAGATGACCCAAAGCCAAACATTTTCCCTGACACAGACTCGGCCGGTTTTGTAGAATCTAGCTGGGCTTTCCCACCTAAACCGAAGAATCCACTGGAGTCTGGCTGGCTCTTGACAGATGCATTACTTGGTCTTCTTGTTTGATCAGGTGTTTTCACTGGCTCCTGTGGCTTCTTTTGAGCAGGGATGGGCCCCTCCTGTTTAGCCTTTGTAGTATCTATTCTGCATTTTTCTTCTGTGGGTAAAGGTTTCTTCTGATTGGCATCTGTTGTTGGGGGCTCTTTCTTCTGGGCTTTTTCAGGTAATTTATTTGGGGTTTCAGCCATAGAAAGAGCTCTTTTTGTCTGACAGTTAAGACATAACCACTCCTTACCCTGAAAAAAAAAAAAAAGTTAAATTAGTATTCCTTGTGGTGTTATTTTGTAATAATAACTAAACATTCTTACCGTTAGGTCATTAGGTGAAGGGTTGAAGCCACACTGGTTGCACACAGTGCTCTTGCACTCAGTGCAGTTGCTGTAGTTGGGTGGCTCTTTGGTATTGATGTTCAGTTGAAGCTTACACAATGGACAGGTGGATTGTCCTGGTTTCACAGCTGGGGCTGCTGATGCTGCTGACGTCTTTGTTGGCTGTGGTGCATCTTTTTTCACTTTAGTCTGTCCGGCTGGAGTGGTTTTAGTCTCGTCTTTCTTCTGCTCCTCTGTCTTTTGTGGAACAGGAGACTTTGCTTCTTTTGCAGGAGATGGTTTAGGAGACGGTTTAGGAGAGGCAGGTGGAGTGGAAGTTGCAGATGTTATTAAAGTGGATGCAGAACTGAAGAAAGAAGAACCAAAGCCAAACATTTTTCCTCCAACTGACTCCTCTAGCTTTCCGGATTCAGGCTGAGCTTTAGGAGCACCAAACCCAAAGAAGCCTCCAGACTCCTGCTCCTTGCTCTGCCTTCGAGGAGACTGTGTTCCCTGATCTGGGGTTTTCTGGGGTTTGGGCTGTGGGGCTTTCTGATCCAGAACTTCCTTCTTTTCGGCAGGTCCACTGACTTTTTCTTGTGGCTGAGGTTCTGGGGTCTTCTTTACTGGCGTAGGCTGTGCAGCATCCTTCTTCTCAGGAGCAGAGTCCGTTTTCTGTCCTGCAGCAGGAGCTTTGCTTGGCGACTTGATGACTTGAGGAGCCCGAGGTTCTGGTACAGCAGCTGCTCTTTTCACCTGACAGTTCAGGCAAAGCCATTCCTTGACCTAAAGAACATATAATAAGCATTAAATTCTACAAAGTCGAGCTCTATTTACTACCAACCTGTTTGCTTGAAACAAATAAATACAAGGAAAAGTAGTAATGAATGTATTCATTATACTATATGACATAATATATTCTATACTATATTATAGATTAATCTGCCACACACAAAATATTTTGTATTGTAAAATTCATGGGCAAATTCAGTGATATTATGAGACAGCAAAGTGGACACTTCATAGCAGTAACCAACATTTAAAATCTTTGTGTTTATCATGTGATGGAGAATTTTGCTGATTCGAGCTTTAAACTAATTTGAGCTATTTTGACATACCTGTCCAGTTAGGTCATTAGGTGAAGGGTTGAAGCCACACTGGTTGCACACAGTGCTCTTGCACTCTGTGCAGTTGCTGTAGTTGGGTGGCTCTTTGGTGCTGATGTTGAGTTGAACCTTACACAATGGACAGGTGGATTGTCCTGGTTTCACAGCTGGGGCTGCTGATGCTGCTGCTGTCTTTGTTGCCTGTGGTGCACCTTTTTCCACTTTAGTCTGTCCTGCTGGGATGGTCTTTGCCTCGTCTTTCTTCTGCTCCTCTGTCATTTGTGGAACAGGAGACTTAGCTTCTTTTGCAGGAGATGGTTTAGGAGACGGTTTGGGAGAGGCAGGTGGAGTGGAAGTTGCAGATGTTATTAAAGTGGATGCAGAACTGAAGATAGAAGAACCAAAGCCAAACATTTTTCCTCCAACTGACTCCTCTGGTTTTCCCGATTCAGGCTGAGCTTTCGGAGCACCAAACCCAAAGAAGCCTCCAGACTCCTGCTCCTTGCTCTGCCTTCGAGGAGACTGTGTTCCCTGTTCTGGGGTTTTCTGGAGTTTGGGCTGTGGGGCTTTTTGGTCCAGAACTTCCTTTTTCTCAGCAGGTCCACTGACTTTGTCTTGTGGCTGAGGTTCTGGGTTCTTTTTTAGTGGCACAGACTGTGCAGCATCCTTCTTCTCAGGGGCAGAGTCTGTCTTCTGTCCTGCAGAGGGAGCTTTGCCTGGTGACTTGGTGACTTGAGGAGCCCGAGGCTCTGTTACAGTGGTTGCTCTTTTTACTTGACAGTTCAGACACAGCCATTCCTTTGCCTAATAGAAAACAAAAATACACTATAAGCATTCAATTCTGAAAACTCTGTCTTAATCTACTGCCATCCTGCAAGCAAAGTAATTCAGATTTTGAAGTGGAAAAAGCATAAGAATAAATAAATATAATGTATTTGTTATTGTTATATTAGATATCATGCAGTCCTATTAGTGAGCTGTAGCACACTACTGCTGTCTCTCTGGATGCCCTGGGTCAGTCTGTTTGGAATATGGGTACCATTCTGCAAATACAGTCACTTAAAGCATAGATCTCAAACTCACACATTTATACAAAAGTAATGACAGCATGCCTCATCTGTCAAGTGGATCAAACTATAAACCATTGGTTTAGCAAGCAAAAGTGACCACTAAGTGAGCTACGGCTGCATAAACATAAACATAAATACTATCTTAATCAGTTGTGGGCAATTATTTTCTTTAACTGAGGCCACATGAGAAACAGAAAATATTGTGGAGGACCGGGCCAAATGGTGAACTTAATTTTACATAATATTTATTGTATTTGTTTATAAAAAAAGCAGTATATTGCATTGTTTTGACAAGCTGGTAAGACTGGTAAGAGTATATATTATGACTAAGCAATTAAAAAGTGAGGTTGCCTTACAAAAAATGTCATTTAAAAAAATACACCTCTAAAATAAAAGCAATGCAGCTTTACTCCATGCATGAGGTAAAATTATAAATTATGTTTATTTTGTAATTCCAAATTATCTTAAATAAGATGGACGGAGTCAACCAAAGGGCCGTATGTGACCCAGGAGCTGTACAATGCCCAGGTCTGAGCTTAATTGTTTAGAAAGTGAAGAAATGTTTGCAAAATCGCAGATCAGAGGGATAGCAAAGTGAATGATTTATAAAGGTGAAAACACAATATTTTGTATGTTAATTGTGTAAAAAGACATAAAGCAAATCTGACATACCTGTCCGCTTAGGTCATTAGGTGAAGGGTTAAAGCCACACTGGTTGCACACGGTGCTCTTGCACTCAGTGCAGTTGCTGTAGTTGGGTGGCTCTTTGGTATTGATGTTGAGCTGAACCTTACACAATGGACAGGTGAATTGTCCTGGTTTCACAGCTGGGGCTGCTGATGCTGCTGACGTCTTTGTTGGCTGTGGTGCACCTTTTTCCACTTTAGTCTGTCCAGCTGTGATGGTTTTAGTCTCGTCTTTCTTCTGCTCCTCTGTCTTTTGTGGAACAGGAGACTTTGCTTCTTTTGCAGGAGATGGTTTAGGAGACGGTTTAGGAGAGGCAGGTGGAGTGGAAGTTGCCGACGTTATTAAAGTGGATGCAGAACTGAAGATAGAAGAACCAAAGCCAAACATTTTCCCTCCAACTGACTCCTCTGGTTTTCCCGATTCAGGCTGAGCTTTAGGAGCACCAAACCCAAAGAAGCCTCCAGACTCCTGCTCCTTGCTCTGCCTTCGAGGAGACTGTGTTCCCTGTTCTGGGGTTTTCTGGAGTTTGGGCTGTGGGGCTTTCTGGTCCAGAACTTCCTTTTTCTCAGCAGGTCCACTGACTTTGTCTTGTGGCTGAGGTTCTGGGTTCTTCTTTACTGGCACAGACTGTGCAGCATCCTTCTTCTCAGGAGCAGAGTCCGTTTTCTGTCCTGCAGCAGGAGCTTTGCTTGGCGACTTGATGACTTGAGGAGCTCGAGGTTCTGGTACAGCAGCTGCTCTTTTCACCTGACAGTTCAGGCAAAGCCATTCCTTGACATAAAGAAAAAGAAAAAAAGAGAAAGGAAGAATGGCATTAACACGTTGTTTTATATAATATACTATATATAATTCAGCCAAATTAAACATCAGTAGCCTGCTACTACTGTCCCCATAGGTGCCCTTGGGGCAATCTGAATGAAATGTGGTTCAGATTTTGTGCCGAGAACTGCCCCAAGTGACAGTTTACAAACTCACATATTCATACATTTACATTGCCAGTGTGCAATACCATAGGCCTTGGGGATTAAGTTGGCAAGATTCAGGTTCATAGGGGGATTATCTGATCTTAGAAATAGCAGAGTGGAAGGTTTAAAGCGGTAAATGGCACATTAATTTATGTGTTAATTATGCAAGAGAGCATAAAGCAAATCTGACATACCTGTCCAGTTAGGTCATTAGGTGAAGGGTTGAAGCCACACTGTTTGCACACAGTGCTCTTGCACTCAGTGCAGTTGCTGTAGTTGGGTGGCTCTTTGGTATTGATGTTCAGTTGAACCTTACACAATGGACAGGTGGATTGTCCTGGTTTCACAGCTGGGGCTGCTGATGCTACTGCCGTCTTTGTTGGCTGTGGTGCATCTTTTTCCACTTTAGTCTGTCCGGCTGGAGTGGTTTTAGTCTCATCTTTCTTCTGCTCCTCTGTCTTTTGTGGAACAGGAGACTTTGCTTCTTTTGCAGGAGACGGTTTAGGAGACGGTTTAGGAGATGCAGGTGGAGTGGAGGTTGCAGATGTTATTAAAGTGGATGCAGAACTGAAGATAGAAGAACCAAAGCCAAACATTTTTCCTCCAACTGACTCCTCTGGTTTTCCAGATTCAGGCTGAGCTTTAGGAGCACCAAACCCAAAGAAGCCTCCAGACTCCTGCTCCTTGCTCTGCCTTCGAGGAGACTGTGTTCCCTGATCTGGAGTTTTCTGGGGTTTGGGCTGTGGGGCTTTCTGGTCCAGAACTTCCTTCTTTTCGGCAGGTCCACTGGCTTTGTTTTGTGGCTGAGGTTCTGGGTTCTTCTTTAGTGGCACAGGCTGTGCAGCATCCTTCTTCTCAGAAGTAGACTCTATTTTCTGTCCTGCAGCAGGAGCTTTGCTTGGCGATTTGATGACTTGAGGAGCTCGAGGTTCTGGTACAGCAGCTGCTCTTTTCACTTGACAGTTCAGACACAGCCATTCCTTTGCCTAAAACGAAAATTCAAATATAATAAGCATTTGACTCTACAAACATTTTTCTTAGCTACTAATATTTAGCAAATGGCAACACTAGTTTGATTGGTCATTGAGGGTCGAACAGAATCCTATTTGAGAGATAGCAGTGCAGATGTTTTTACTTAAAATAAATGCTAATTGTGCAACTGTGCTTAAAGCGATTTTGACCTACCTCTCCCATGGGCATGGGGCAGAATCCACACTGATTGCAGACTGTCTCCTTACACCCAGTACATGTGTTGTAATTGGGTGCATCCTTGGAACCAATGCTGAACTTGGTTTTGCACAGCGGACAGTCAGTGGCCTTTGGCGCTTGTGGTGGAGCTTTAGCCTCTTTCTTTTCCTGGGATGGGACACTTTTCTTCTGCTCCTCCTCTGCTTTATGGGCTGCTGCAGGCTCTCTTTTGGGAGAACCTGTTGGTGTGGGTTGTTTTGGCGAGATTTTAGGTCCAGGAGACATCTTTGGGGAGGCTTGGGCTGGAGCAGACATCTTCCGAGAGGCCGGCGGAGTGGTTCGAGATTCATCCTGAACTGCTGACGATATCAAAGTGGAGGCTGAACTGAAAATGGACGAACCAAAGCCAAACATCTTTCCAGAGACAGATTCAGTTGTTTTAGACTCCTGGACTGTTTTGGGAGGAGTGTCTTTTGGTTTATCAGCAACAACCTGGTTCTGTTTAGGATCCGGTTTTGGTTCTGGCTTTAGAGGAGGTTTTTGATCTTGAGTTTTGCTCTCTGTAGCTTTTGGGTCTGATTTTGGCTGAAGTTCTGCAGGAGCTGGATTCTTCTTGATGGGAACTGGACTGGCTTGTGTCTGTTTTGGAGCTGTTGGTTTGGGTTGTGCAGTTGCTTTATTGGCCAAATTTGGAGATTTCATAGTAGGTCCTTTACCTTCAGATTCACCAGAAGCTCTTTGCATTTGACAATTCAGGCATAACCATTCTTTAACCTAGAGGAAATCATAAAGAAATTAATTAAAATAATACAATATTTTGATTGATATGTCAAAGATTGGCAATCAAAATAGTCCAAGTGACAATCTGGTAAGATTAAAGAAAAGGGCAAACATCTCGGCATTTTGCCATTTGCCAATAGCATTTGTTTTATTTTAACCTATTAACCCCTTCTACAGTACATTTTATACATATAGGCATTTGTGTAATAGAAATAGAAATAGTCAATAAAAAGAAATAGTGAAGAGAAATAATAATTACTATTATGGTTAAACAATTTTGTAAAAATGTCAAATTTCAGTTTTTAGGGGGTAACAAGCTGAATGTTTACACTGAACCTTTTACATACATAAAAGAGAATTAACATTTGCTGTCTAAATTAGGTCTTGAGATGTTAAGCAGTATTATGATACTACATGTACAGTTATATAATACTCCGTTCAGTGTTACAGTATTTCAATGCATAGCTGCAACTTCTGCAATTTGCTAATTGCAATCATTGAATGTTGCAATTCTAGGACATTTTCCCCTGACATGTCACTTGCACCCTTCATGCTCTTTACCTTCACATTGATTACCTCTGTTGTGTTTGGCACTGGACTGAACCCACACTGGTTACACACTGTCTCTCTGCACTGAGTACATGTGCTGTAGTTGGGAGGATCCTTGGAGCCTGCATTGAGCTGTATTTTGCAGAGTGGACAGTTGGACGGCACTGCTTTAATTGCGGTGGGGGCAGTTTGTTTCTCTGGCTGAGACGGAGCCTTTTCCACTTTGGCTTGGGGCAGTGAAGTTGCATTTGGCTGATTAACCTGACCAGGTTTCTTTTCCTCATCTTTTCGCAGAATCTGAGGTGATTTTGTTGTCTTGGCAGTAGGCATTTTCGGAGATACTGGAGGCGTTGTTTTGGATTCATCCTGGACGGCTGAAGTTAACATTGAACTTGCAGAGCTAAATATCGAAGAACCAAATCCGAACATCTTCCCACCTACTGACTCAGCTGGTTTTGTAGGTTCTGGTGGAGCTTTTGGACCGCCAGAACTAGTCTGAGGAGTGCTAGGTTTTGACTCTGTAGGCTTGCTGATCTCCTGGGATTTCGGAGTAGGATTCGGGCTACCTTGGGCCTGTTTTTCTGGTTCTTTAACATTGTCAGGCTTTACTGATAGTGGTTTTCTCTGTGGGGATCCTGGTGGGCCTGGACGTTGGGTTGTGGGTTTTGATTGGTCTTTCTTCTGAACCTCAGGAGATGGTTCCTTCTTCAGTGCACCAGCCGGAGCGGGGACCTTATTTGGGGAGGCCTGGGGTTTCTTGGTTGGCATTGCTGATTGCTCCGATGCACCTAGAGCTCTATGCATCTGACAGTTCAGGCATAACCACTCCTTTACCTAGAAAGAAAGACATTTTTATGAAGGATCAATCAGGAACTGAGAATCAGAATAGGCAGAGTGACACTTAATCTAAAAAAAAAGGGACAAAAAAGGTTCATACTTAGAACTGGACCTTGACAAATTTTGAACGCACAATTGCAAAATCATGATATAGGCATTTTTTTCAAATATGGTCAATATGGAAAAATAACTATTGCTATTATGCAGAGGTGTGTTGTTATATAGTCAGATTATGAGCCAGTTTATCATGTATGTGTGTTTCTTTTGAACATTTCACTTAAAAATGCAACTAGCTATAGGGAAAACTGGCTCTTTCCCCCATCTGGGACATCATCCAGTTGTAGAGTCTGAAAACCTCAATGCCCAAATCAAGCTTTTCTAACTTAATGTCTATATTTAAAGGTCTTGTACCTGATTTGACCATGTTTTAGTTTGAACTTTTAGTCCTTTCTGCCACTGTGATAATGCACCATGGCAAGATCAAGTGGGATAGTGTCAGGTATTAGTTTCCCATGATTCTAAGAACTAACAGTATGGCTGATTGGGGGAAAAAAGCTATATGAAAGATTTTTAGCAGTGCCATTTATTTTGCCTTTAAAATCACATTCAGGCCCTTTAATTTTTCCTGTGTGAATAATGGAATTACTTATTTATAGTTTTAAAGTTTGACAATTAATTAGCTCAACCAGTCTTATAAAAGAAAAAGAAAAAAAGACTGCTGCTGCAACAGACATTTCTCTGTTCTCTGATATCTCTGGAGACAACAAAATTGCTTTACTTGTCTAGCTTTAAAGTGAAGAAAGAAGTGCATATTTTGAAGGTATTATAGACTAAAAGTTATGTTATGTGCATTTCTCAAGTTTCTTACCTCCTTGACATTTGGCATAGGGTTAAATCCACACTGGTTGCACACTACGCTCTTGCACTCAGTACAGGTGTTGTAGTTGGGAGGGTCTTTAGTTCCAACATTGAGCTGGAGTTTACACAGCGGACAGACCGATTTCCCCGTTGGATTCTTCGTCTGCTCCTTGGGCTGACCCTTCCCGTCCTCTGGTTTCCTCTCTGGCTCTTGTTTCTTGGCAGCGGCGGTTGGAGTGGATTTAGACTCACTTTTGGACATTTTGGGTGAAACTGGGGGCGTACTTTTGGATTCATCCTGGACCGCTGAGGTAATCAAGGTTGAGGCAGAGCTGAAAATGGAAGAGCCAAATCCAAACATTTTCCCAGTGACCGACTCTGCTGGTTTGGCTGGCTCGGGTTGACTTTTCGGACCGCCAAACCCGAAGAAGCCTCCTGTCTCTTGCTGCGGTGGAGGGGGAGTGGTTCTTGCCTTCGGAGCAGTCTGGTCCGCTGGTTTCGGTGGAGCGTCTTGGGTTGGTTTAGCTCCAGGAGGTTGGCTGGGTTCCTTCTGGTTGTCTTTGTCAGGAGCCTTGGCCCCCTCAGTCTTGGCCGGGGTTGGTTTTCTCTGGGGTGAGGCCGGTGAGGAGGTCTTCTGTGGAGCTGGTTGGGTCGCTGGGGTCTTTTTCACCTCAGGTTTGGCTCCCCCAGAGGCACGCTTCACCTGGCAGTTCAAGCACAGCCACTCTCTCCCCTGAAAGACAAAAACATCATCTCAATTGGGTATGTATCTATTAACTGAGTAAACCATATAAAGTCTTCTTTTCATGCACAGTTGCAATATATTGAATTTAAGATGCTATGCGTCAGTGTATGGTTCTGCTGCAGCATGTAAAAAAGAAACACAAGTATATACAGTAGATAGACCATAATCTTTAGCTCAGTTTCACTACAGCTACTATGATAAAAATGTTTATTAAATGCCTTGATGATTTGGAATATGAGCTTTCCACAAATTCTTAACATAATTTCATGTGGTGAATATCATGATAATGGTGATATATTTAGATTATCGCATCCAAACTGGACAAATTACAGCACAACACTGACAGTAGCATAACCTTTCACACTGCAGCTGGATTATTGTGAAGTTTGAGTTTTCAAACTCACAAGAATCCATTTTGTACGGCTAACCTTTAGGACTGTAATATCACTCTGACTTTGGCCAGGTTAACCTTTTGATCTAAACTACAGACATAAAATGTAATATTATTTGTAACATAAATTGTAAATAATGTTCTTATCTTATGAATTCATATTTCAGCCAGACCAGAAAAGAACTATACAGATCCATTTTATGATCCACGTCAAGAAAACACTGTCAGACTTTGATCTTTTGGCTTATGAAAGTAATTATTGCTCTCAGTCTTTGAAATTTAATATCATAAAAATCATATATTTTCAAGACTTTGACTCTTTTTGAGTAACAACAGCCATAGTACATCTTAATAAAGTAAGAATGTAAAAATATCCAAATGTTAGAGTATAATCTTAGTATAAACCTGCTATTAGTGCATCATCATTAAAGTAACCCAAAGGTTGTAGATCTGATTCCTGCTACTGGTAATGCACAGTGAAAAAAATGAGCAGAATTTACATGCATATACTACTCAAATAATAAAAAAAAAAAACTAATTCACAGTCCAAATACTGTACATTCTACTGAAAAGATATTAGGCACATATACTTCAAAGCAGATACATATCCCTTTAGTGGTCGCTGACTAGCACAGTAAGCATCATTTTGCAGGGAGCACATCACTGGAGAGATCGAATAGCCTTGGCCCGTCCTCTGCCTGTTGGGTTGCTAACTTAGCACTGTGCATTAGATTACAGAGTCAAGTATCAGGCTCTTTGTACTGGAGAGAGCTGAAGAAACCATGTTCGCTTAGCCTGTTCTGTGCTATCTTTACCAGCCTCTTCCCTGGAGGATCACTGGGTATTTTAGTGAGCGACTGTTCCAGGCTTCTGGATGGAGATAGCCCAAAGTTCATGTCAGTATTTTAGCTGCAATACAATATTTGAATGTGCCTTTTGACAAAATATAATAATTTCAATAAACACAAACATGTATGTCTTACTATAGTGAAACTAGTGTATCAAAATAGGCCAAAGTACTACTTAAAGAGCCCGTACCCAATCTTTTCTTTTTATCTCCGAGTAAAATTAGTTTTGCTCCAGTACAATATATAATCTAATATTTGTATAACTAGCTCTTGAGGTCAAAATGTGGCCGTACCTTCTTGTCAAACTCTAATCTTGTCAGATCTCAGGAGCTAAGCAGGGCCAGGCCTAGTTAGTACTTGGATGGGACCGCTGGGAATACCAGGCCACAGTGAGGCGCCTGTGGCAAAAACTGTTGTTGTGTCTTTAGACAAGACACTTCATCCACTTGCCAAGTACGAGTATATGGTGTGTGGTGCTGCAGCCTCACTGTCAGTCTGACACAGGGCAGCTGTGGCTACAATAGTAACTTAGCACCACTGGGTGTGGAGTGAATAATAATGCACCGTAAAGCACTTTGGGCGCTATATTAATCTGATGCATTGTAATTCAATAAAATAAGCCCACTGTGTACTAATTGTGCTTGTATACTAAAAGTTAGAAAGCAATTTATTGTCCGATAATCAGGAAGGATGCTTCTAGCATTCTAGCTAATCATTGCTAACTTTACACTCACTGTAAACTCTGCTCTTGTCTCTGTAAGTTGAGAATAATTAGGATGCTCTGAATGCGAAGTGAGGAATAACTTTGGACCACAGCAATTTCTTTCAAATTAACTAGTTGTTTTTTCATGTTTTTAAGACACTAAAAATCACAAATCAAATCTGCCCTTTTGCATTTTTATTTAAAAAAAGAAAAAAAAAGGTACATTTCTGTCAGATTTGTAGTGTTGCCATTATATCCGTTATTGCTTTAGCCAATATTGCCTGTATGTCAAACTGCCCAACAGATGAATCTGATACTAGGGAAAAGGCTTGATTATGAGGTAGACTAATTTGTCAATTGACTGCTTTATCAGGCAGATATTTGCACTTTTTAGCGTAACAGCAATCACCTTAAATCTGTAACACAGGCCAGTATATTTTTTTGGCTGAACACTTGAATAATGGAATGTTCAGCCTTATGTGAACCCTTTAGTGTGAACAGGGCACTGCACAAACTCTGACTACACACTTCTCTTATGAGATTGCAGTGAACCAGAGATGCGGATAACACTGATGCATTTGTAAAGCATAACATTTAGGGGAAATTATTAAACTCTGCCTTATATATCGACTCAGAAATATCACCAGAACTGAACGGCCACTGGTTGATCTTGTTTCTATACAATAAATATTTTTCTATGATTGATAATGGATACAGATTTCAATACCAAACTAACAATTAAAAGAACAGAGCAACATGCAATAGCAACATTGAATAAGGGCTATTTATTTAGTTTTATCATGTGCTCTTATATTAGTTATGACATAGATCAAAACCATCCAACTCTGTCCTATTTATGTAATTTTAAGTATTGATCCCAGTTCAAATTAGTATAATTTTTGCATGAATTACTGCGGTGTTGTTATTATTATTATTATTGGCCCTCGCCTAACGAAGTGGCGAGGGCTATTGTTCTTCGTTGGTTTCTTTTTATTATTATTATTATTCTTCCGCCAAAATGATCGCATTTTTGACTTCTGAACATCGACTAAAAAGTCTCACATGGGGGTATCATATCGACCGGCCCGGCGAAAAATTTGATAAAACGGGCATCGCAACAATGCCCAAAGTGCCCCCACTCGACAGCGCCCCCTGGAAAAGTCAAAAATTGAAAGCCTATGGGGAGCTGAAAAGCATATTTTGGCGTAGGCCGACAAAATTCGGGACAGTCATAGATATCAAGGAGACAAGCAGAAAATGTCATTGTCACACCGCCCTGTGACCAACAGGAAGTCGGCCATATTGGATCAAAAATTCACCGCTGTTTTGACTGCGTGTACGCCAAAGTCTTCAAGTGTCTTGGTTTTGGTCCAAACGAGCTCAGATTTGACATGTCACATCTACAGATGTGGCTCCACAAACGCATCATTTTTCTCAGCGCACTTTTTCACGGTTTGTCCGTAGCACGCCGGCGAAGAACACCTTCGTTTCCTGTTTCTTTGATGCCCTCTCACGGCCACAGGCTTTGGCCTACAGAGCTCAAACTCACATCACTATTGTGTGATCCCGGCCTGAATGTGATGAAATATGAAATATAATAAAAGTGAACTCTATAGCGCCACCTAGTGTATACGTGAAACGTCAACATTATTGGATTTGGACCAAATTTGGGGATTAAATTCTATGCATGATTTCAAGCAAAATCTTATATTATGGACATGGTGCAATTTTTCATTGTTCACATACCAGGGGCACAAAGACTCAATAAAAAATAGTTTAAAAATGCCTACACACACAGGCTTTGTCTGATCGTGCTGAAATTTGAATCACTAATGCCTGATTAGGGCTTGATTATAATAAACTATAAAGCATATGAAAAGTTACTCTATAGCGCCACCTAGCCTATACAAGAAACGTCAACATTATCGGATTTGTACCAAATTTGGGGATTCAATTCTCTGTATCAAAGCAAGCAAATAAATATATTATGGATATGGGGTGTTTCACGGTTGATAAGCAGGGGCTCAAAGACTCCCCCAATAAATAGTTCAAAAATTACTACACGCACAGACTTTGTCTGATTGTGCTGAAATCTGAATCACTAAAGCTTGAACATGGACTGAACATAATAAACTATAAAGTATATGAAAAGTGAACTCTATAGCGCCCCCTACTCAGACATGAAACATCAACATTATCGGATCTGTACCAAATATGGGTATTAAATTTATGCGTGTTCACGCATCAAAAATACATTATGGATATGGGGTATTTTCCATGGTTGGCCACAAAGGGGCAAATACCCCCCCAAAAATATGTTTAAAGGCGCATCATGTAACTTTTCTGTTGGAGGGTCTGTTTTTATGCACAGTCTTAGTCTGACAGTGCTCTTGATTATAAAAGTCATGTGACCTGTGGCCTAGTTTCTATAATTTGGCTCTAGATCATTCCCATTTTCAAATATTAAAGGTGCCCTATGTAATTTTTCTGGGGACGAGCTGTCGGGAGGAGAGAGTCATGCCAGGGCGGTCACGCAGACCTCAGCGGTTGCCTGGGAGGGGCGTGGCGTACCGGGCGAGGGCTACCGTCAGCATGCGAGCGGCTTTAATTATTATTATTATTGGCCCTCGCCAACTAAGTGGCGAGGGCTATTGTTCTTGCTCGGTTTCTTTTATTATTATTATTATTATTATTGGCCCTCGCCAACGGCGGCGAGGGCTATTGTTCTTCGTTGGTTTTTATTGGCCCTCGCCAACGGCGGCGAGGGCTATTGTTCTTCGTTGGTTTATTATTATTATTATTATTCCTCTTCCGCCAAAATGATCGCATTTTTGACCCCCTGAACGTCGACGAAAAGTCTCACATGGGGGTATAGAATCGACTGGCCCGGCGAAAAATTCGAGCAAAACGGAGATCGCAACAATGACCAAAGTGACCCCACTCAACGGCGCCCCCTAGAATTGGACCCCTATGGGAGAGGGGACAAGCAAAGTTTGTCGAGGGAAACGAAATTGGGACAGTGACAGAGAACCATGAGACAAGCCAAAAGATGAATTGGAGCACGTCTCTATGACCAACAGGAAGTCGGCCATATTGGATCAAAAATTCACCGCCGTTTTGACTACGTGTACGCCAAAGTCTTCAAATGTCTTGGTTTTGGTCCAAACGAGCTCAGATTTGACACGTCACATCTACAGATGTGGCTCCACAAACGCCATCATTTTTCTCAGCGCAGTTTTTCACGGTTTGTCCGTAGCACGCCGCTTAATAACACCTTCGCTTCTGTTTCTTTGATGCCCTCTCACGGTCACAGGCTTTGGCCTACAGAGCTCAAACTCACATCACTATTGTGTGATCCCGGCCTGAATGTGATGAAATATGAAATATAATAAAAGTGAACTCTGTAGCGCCACCTAGTGTATACGTGAAACGTCAACATTATCGGATTTGGACCAAATTTGGGGATTAAATTCTATGCATGATTTCAAGCAAAATCTTATATTACGGACATGGTGCAATTTTCATTGTTCGCCTCCAGGGGCGCAGAGACTCAATAAAAAAATAGTTAAAAAATGCCTACACACACAGGCTTTGTCTGATTGTGCTGAAATTTGAATCACTAATACCTGATTAGGGCTTGATTATAATAAACTATAAAGCATATGAAAAGTTACTCTATAGCGCCACCTAGCCTATACAAGAAACGTCAACATTATCGGATTTGTACCAAATTTGGGAATTAAATTCTATCCATGATTTCAAGCTAAAAGTTATTTTACGGACATGGTGCAATTGTCATCGTTCGCCAGCAGGGGCGCAAAGACTCCCCCAATAAATAGTTCAAAAATTACTACACGCACAGACTTTGTCTGATTGTGCTGAAATTTGAATCACTAAAGCTTGAACATGGCCTGAATATAATAAACCATAAAGCATATGAAAAGTTGCACTATAGCGCCCCCTACCAAAAAGATGAAACGTCAAACTGATCGGATTTGTACCAGATTTGGGGATTAAATCCTATGCATGCCTACAACCAAAAAAGTACATTATGGATATGGGGTATTTTCCATGGTTGGCCAGCAGGGACGCAAAGACTCCCCCACAAATATGTTTAAAGTCGCACTATGTAACTTTTCTGATGGACGAGCTGTCGGGAAGAGAGAGTGTCATGCCAGGGGGTTCGTGGAGTCCTGGTCGGTCGCCTGGGAGGGGCGTATGCCGGGCGAGGGCTACTGTCAAAGAAGCGGCTTTAATTATTATTATTATTATTATTATTATTATTATTATTATTATTATGTTTCATTGTTGCTGCTGAAAAAAAAAAGTCCTTCCTCTAGCTATTTATCTAAACATCTGTGTGTTTTTTTACTTTAAATATCTTATGGCCTAAAATACTGGTATTTTAAGATATATGATTATGTAGGATGTGATAATGTTCCCTTCTCAGAGGAACACCATCATATCCTACATACCAAACCATCAACCTTTTCCAAAAGAGTATAAGTAGTTTAATTTATAAGTTTCTATTAGTCATTCTGTGTATTTCTGACCCAAATAAACCCACACACAGAGCCTCTGTTATCACTGCAGCTTGTTCCCCCTGACAACACTGCAGATAGTTACCAGTGGCTGAGGACATTTAACACCTGTTTGTGTCTTCTGTGCTGTGTGGGAGAGGATAGTGGAGCATAAAAATGCACCGGTACAATCCTATCCAAAGCTCAGACCACAAGCCTTGTGTTCTCCTGCACTTCCCTAACTTCAAAAATGAAAGTGAAAATATAAAACATGTTACTACTTATTTTTGGAATATAGCACTTTCAAAACAGAAAAGGTAGCATACTGATTTAAATGTGTTATGCGTTAGCAGTTAACATAAAAGTGCAATACTTCCTCTTAAACTCTTTTACAATTCATCAAAGCTTCTACAGCTTCAGCAGCATAGTCAGGGACAGGGAGCTATGCATCATGATCCTATTCACTGACAGTAGCATCACGCAGTATGTTTATTGAAATAGTAAAAATGTTGTGTACTTCTTCTTTTGTGTAATAGTAATCTTCCTGCACAGAGACTCCAGCTGCTGAGCCAGCTCCTGCCAGAGTACAGCCTCATGATGGACTGTGGCCCCAAAATAATGGCCACTTCACAGAAGCATTTGTTCAGGGAAAGATGTTTTTGGTTTACAATGGTTCTGTTTCTTTCCCCCAGGACACTAAAAGGAGTTTACGCAGCTGCGCAGCACTTCTTTTTCATATTTTATAATTGTAAATAAATGGACCAACATTTGCAGGGCTTGATCGCTGCTTTACAACTGATTGAGCTAAGGCTCGCTAAATAATCGTATTTGAATCAAGATGCAGATTCAGTCATTATTTTAGTAAATATGTCCGAATCAAATATAGCTTTTACCAATAACATTTTTAATGCAGATTTATTATTAATTACAAACTGGACATGATATGCCATTTAATTTGTGTTTTAGTTCCCAAGATGATTATTCAAAGCAGAATGAGCCTCACTTGAGACTTTCATTTGGGTTGCCAGGTTCAGTACTAAAATCCAGTTGGGTAAACCTAAAAAGCCTCTCATTGATCTGAACGGTCATTAACTAAACAACAGCATCTGCAGCCAAACATAAATCAATGCTAGTGCAGCCTCTGCAGCTCAGTGAGAGAATTCTGAGCTTTGACCTGAGGCACCGCCTGTCCATATACTGATGAAAGAAAAAATAAATAAATAATAATAATAAAAAGGTAACACTGGTTCAGCTGCACTTAAAGTAAATCAGTGCAGGCTACATAAGAGTTTTTGCCATATCTCCCAACCCTAGAATGGATCTACTAAAAAGTATTCACTTTTATGTTTTATCATGACAACAGATCAGAGAGATTCACAAAATATTCAGAAAATATGTTGGATTCTTTGATACAATATTTTAACTATATGAAATATGTTTACAATAAACCAAAAAAATAAAATCTCTGATGCATGTCATGTAGATGGGGAACCAAACTATTCAATAATTTTCTTATGACTAACGCTCCATTCTGCTCTAAAACATGCATAACATTTGCATTTAGCTTTCTGTTAAAGGGACAGTTCGGAATTTTGGACATAGGGCCTCATTTCTTACTGAGCCAGAGTGTTGGAGACGTGTGGAGACACTTTTTTTAAATATTGTGCATGTCAATGATCATAGTCGGTCTGCCACTAAAAACAGCCTTACACACCCAAGGCAAAACAATTATAACACCAGACTGTCGATGTAAATGTCTCTGTTGATAGAATAATGTTTGAAATAAAACTACTCTTGCATCACGTGAATCGTTGCATGTTGAGGGACTATTTTCTCATATATCAGTCCGCCGCTGCCGAGCAAGTGCAACACGCTGCTGCTGCCACCAATTATTCTATCAACACAGACAGTCTGGCGTTATAATTGTCGGGTGCACTGTGGAGTGGGTGAGACTGTTTTTAGTGGCAGGACAACTATGGCCATTGACATGCGCTAGCCTAGCACCAGCAACCTCTGCAAATACAAGGACTGGATGGAATATTTTAAAAAAGTGTCTCCACACGTCTCCAGCACTCTGGCTCACTAGGAAATGAGGCCCTATGTCCAAAATTCAGAACTGTTCCTTTAAATCCAACCACACAGACTCACATTTTCCCTCTATTTTGCTGCAGCCAACTACTAAACTACTTTGTATAAACACTTTTTAATCCTATTGTGTTTCTAGCCAAGATGAAGAAGTATCAGCATTTGACAGTGAAAAATGCGTATAATACATTCGAACAGTTTCCCAAACAAGAACATGGCTCACCTCTTTGACGTTTGGCATGGGGTCAAATCCACACTGGATGCACACGATGGCCTTGCAGTCCGTACATGCGTCGTAATTAGGTTTCCCGGACGAGCTGTTCAGTCCAGTGTGACACAGCGGACAAGCTAGCGGTACATCCTTTAGCAAAATTGCTTTAGCCTTTGATGTATCCATACTTTCAACTTTCGCCTGGCCTTTTCCCGTCGCCTTTTCCTGATCTACTTTTTTGACCTGGTTTGCCGGTTGGACTTTGGGAGAAACCGGTGGTGTTGCTTTGGTTTCATCCGAAGATATCAAAGTTGACGCGGAACTCAAGATGGAAGAACCGAAGCCGAACATCTTCCCAGAGACTGAATCCTTAGACTTTGCCGTGTCTGTTTTAGAACCAGCAAATCCGAATAACCCACCAGACTGCTGAGGAGATGGGGGGGCGTCTCTGCTTTGTTTGCCCAGGTTTGCGTCAGATTTCGGGGCTAGTTTTTGCGTCTCCGTGGTGGGTTTTGGAGCTTTTGATGGATCAGGTTGAGATTTTAAAGGGGAGCTTGATTGGGCAATGTCTTTCTTCGCAGGCGTAGGAGATTTCTGGGTAGGAGAAGGACTTGGTTTCTTCATCTGTGGTCCTGATGGTGCAGGACCTTGGGCTCTTTGAATCTGGCAGGTAAGACACAGCCACTCCTTCCCCTAGAAGAAAAGGACAGAAGTATTAATACTGGTTGTTACAAAAGGTTAACGTTGAGGTCAGGTCACACTTTATATCTTAAGTGTTCATTTGAAGGGAAAATTTGTTTATTCTTCATTTGAAGGGACACTGTAAAGACAATCTAAAGCTAATAAAGCTGCGATTTTCCTCACTAGATTCAATCTGCGCTCTCTGATGTTGTTTCATTGTTCTAAGTAATGTAGGTGGAGTATCAATTTAATGTTGGCGCGATAGAACCATTTCAACAACTCAATTATGATGTGAAGGAATAAGTCAAATATTAAATACCAATTTTCATACAACAAAGCAATTTTTAACAATAAATCCATGTTTATTGTGTAGAATAGTGATATAAGATTGATCACTGCTGAATCAAAACCGCAATATGAATGAACAGTTTTTGAAGTACAATGGTCCCTCGTTTATGGTGAGTGTTACGTTAAAAAAATAACCCCCAACAGGCAAAGCCGCGAAGAAGTCAGCTTTATTTTTTACAATTATTATCTATGTTTTAAGGCTGTCAAACCTCTCACTACACATTTATACACTATTCTCAGACATGCTCCGTGATCTAAACTGAGGAGTGGGGGGCTGCAGCGCCACATAATGGTCTATGTGTGAAAAACATAAGGCCTTACTGCAGGTGTCTTTTTCCGAGTGAAGAACATAGTTATGGGTAGTTGTTGTTTTTTTTTCTTCTGGGCGAGAGGATTCTTAGAAACAGACAGATATTTTTTTCCCAAATTCTTCAGCCTTAATGTTGACACTTTGCAGCTGACGTCACCAACATTCCCTGGGAGTGTGAAACTGTGTGTACCTTAACTCTGTTAGAAGCTCTCAAATTACTCAAATGAGACTTATTATGAGATTTATTTTAACACAATGTGACCAGAAAAAACTGACTTAGCTGGAACTATAACAAGTGAGGTCACAGATAAAATTACGGTCACAGGAATAATGAACGCTCGTATTGATCATGGGCTCTTGAAAATGTGTTTAAATCCATTTAGTATTTTTCTTGAGTTTTCAACTATGTTATAACATTTTTGTTGGTTTACTTCTGTTGTGTGCAGTGGTTCACCAGCACCCCCACTGCAAAGTATCAGTCCAAACATGCTTCTAATTTTCACTTAAGTCAAGCAAATCGAGAGGAACTTTTTGTATTTTGTAATGGGTTTTAAGCCACTGAAAGATGCATAAAACCACTCCATCACAATGAATTAACCTCATTCAACTATTTGTGACTTTATTATTCTCTCTGCTCTTATTACCTCTTTATTAAAAATCTAAACTTTTCTACATATTGGAACATGTCAAGTCACTGTGACCTTAAAGCTGCCAGCAGTTCCATTATTACACCGCCTATATGTGCCTGTCACTGTGGGGCCACAGGCAGAATGAGGCAGTGTCAGCTGGAGTGTCATTCAAAACAGCAAAGGGATTTTAGTGGAGCTTATTTTATGCAAAAGGATTTAAGTCTACACAGCCCTCTTTAATAATACAACAAAGTACAGCTAATGTTTGATTTTGTGTAAATGATAACGGAAAACTCTATACCTGCCCTTTCTTTGTAACTGATATCAAAAGGCTCCTACCTGTTTCCTCTTCCTTTCAACCACCTCTTAAGTCATTTATTTGCACTCTTCTTTCCTTCCTTATGCCCTTTCAGATACATTTTGCAAACCTCCAATCATCCCTCCCTCAGTAGCCACACCATCAGCCTCCTCACCTCATCTTCATCATGGTGAGTTAGGGATAATAACCGGTAACCGTTTGACCAGTTGTTGACCGAATCAACGTTAACCAGTCAAAATTTTTTGACCATCGGTTAAATGGAACCCTACGTAATGGTGCTTGAGCACAGCACGTTTCTACAGTCCGAGTGTGAGTGCGCCCTAAATGATCACAGTCAGCAGCCTAAACACACATTTTCTGTAGCACGAGGTCTCGTTGCTGTGTTTGTTTATCCATTTGACTTGGAGGTTACATGCACTGACGTGCCCCTTTTCACCTCAAAATGCGACACCTTCAAGCCTCTTCTACAGCTGAGTGCTTTCTCTGTGTTTATGTTCATCTCTACAGTTCTTTATTGCTGCTACAATCAGGTTGTTTGAGTTGCTACAGAAGTGCTTTTGTTGTGTAGGCGACTGTTGGATGTTTTGGCATTTTATACTGCACGGTTTTGTACATATTGTGGACTAAGTCATGACTGCTGGGTTAAACTGAGCCTTACGTGCGTGTCCATGTATAAATGCTTCATGTGTGGTGTTAACAGACTTCCGCAGTCTATAAGCAACGTCTCTGTGGAGCAGTCATTTTCTAAAATGAGCCATGGCAATGAGCTTCGAACTCTTGACTAACACCTTTATCTTCAGCACTGTCACATGTGAGAGCCAGCGGCAGCGTGGCTCGAGTCGAAACGGCTGTTTTGTCAAATAGCAATTAGATTTAGAATAGATTTTAAACTGAACGGTTAACCAATTTTAACCGGTTAACGAGGCTCAGTGGTCGGTCATGATTTACTTTTAGTTTTCGCCAGCCCTTGTGTGATTCTAGAGGGGGATATTTCTCCTGACCAAGCCCGTCATCAGATTGTTGGCAAATCTACCAAGTTTTAAACTCCAAATTTTGCCAGTGGAAAATGTCCTTGTATCTAATAACATCAAGTACAGTCGCCAAGAAAACTTTTGAAAAATTTTTTTTAGAGCCAAATGAAGTAAATCTGTCATAAAGATCTTAACACAACTCAGATAATTGAGGTAGATAAAATATTAATGATATTTCTCCTCACAATAATCTTTACAATATATTTTATATGATACAATATTTCATTGCATCAGGAATGTGTTTAAAGTGCCTGTAAATGTCACGGAAGAAGTTAAAGTATCTCACGTCTCAAAAGTGAATTAAACTAAAGCACAAATAGGTAGAAAAATCACTTTAAACTCTACTCTAGATGTTTCTGTCTCTTTTTCTCATTTTCAATCTCCCACCTCTATCCTCACATCTCCATATAATGTATAATGCAAGCTACAATGTGGCTGTAAATTTTGAAGTATGTTCCTTATGGAAAATCTAAAATATTTTGGATTTAAGTGGTTATCATTTTAAAATACATTTGATAGATAAATACTCACGTTGGAATCTGGCGGGCTGAATCCGCACAGGCTGCACACTTCTGTCTTACACTGCGTACAGGTTTTGTAGTTGGGCGGCTCTTTGGTGTCCATGTTCAGCTCCGTCGTGTTACAGACGGTGCAGATCCGAGACTTGGCTCCGGCTTTGGAACCAGACCCGGCCCTGGGTGCTCCGGGAGATTCAGACTTAATTGGGCCCTGTTGACCTGGTTTGGGTGACGCTGCCTGTTGCCTCCCTACATTAGGTGACCCTTGCTGTGAACCAGGTTTGGGTGCCCCTTGCTGACCCGGTTTAGGCCCCCCTTGCTGCTGTTGCCTTCCAGTGTTGGGCGACCCTTGCATTTGACCCCCCACATTAGCTGCCCCTTGCTGACCAGGCTTGGGTGTGCCTCCTACATTGGGTGCTCCTTTTTGACCTTGCTGTTGTCTCCCTACATTAGGCGACCCTTGCTGCAAACCAGGTTTGGGTGCCGCTCCTGCACTGGGTACTTTGGTTTGTCCTTGCTGTGCTCCAGGTTTGGACCCTGCTTCAGTCTTCGTGGGTTCTTTTTGCTGTATTTTGCTCAGTCCTTGCTCTGTGGACTTGGGAGCAGAGTCCTTTTGGCCAGTTTTCGAACCTTGGTCTAGAGTTCCTGTTTTATTTTGTTGCGCTGTTTGGCTTCCAGGTTTAGCAGCGCCTTGGGGACCCTTCGCCGCCTGTGGTCCCCCATTGGACTGTCCATTTTGAGGCTGTCCCTGGCTCTGCGGTCTTTGCTGCTGCGTCGGTGCTCCTTTTCCTTGGCTAGCTGCAGGCTGTTGCGTCCCTTGCTGGCCTTTCTGGTTTTTATCTCCATCTCCATCGTCCCCAAACAATCCAAATTTGTTGACCGCAGAGGAGACGGCGCTGAGCGGGTTGGAGCCACTTAGAAACTTGGAAGAAAACATGGCGGGATCTTCAGAGTCCTCTCCAGAGTCCTCTTCCTCCTCAGAGTCCTCCTCCTCCTCCTCCTCCTCCTCGCTGGAGTCTACAGGACTGTCCGATTCAGAGCAGGAGCTGGGACCCGGCTGTCCCGCGGAGGGCTGAGGGGGAGCGGGGGCGGCGGACAGGGCATTAACCACCCCTGTGCTGCTGCTGCTACTGCTGCTGCTGCTACTGCCTGGGCTCTCCTCGGGCTCTGCATCTAGGTCCGACTTTCTGCAAAAACGGCAAGAGAGAGAGGAAGAACATGAGAATTTGTAAATATTTTGGAAAGAGTTTTGTCCTTTTTTTTTAGCCCAAACTCAATAAGCGATGATGACAAGATAAAAATAATCCCCCCCAGAGGTTGAACTCATATGAAATTTCGTAACATTCAGCATATTTTACAACTGAACTAGAGAGCAGATGAGAACTCGTTGCAATTTAGTCTTTGGCAGAAATTCTTGGCAGTCTAAAGACATCGATCCTGTGTATATATCTCTGTATCTGACCCAAACTGCACTCACAAGACTACAACTGCATGGGAGTTCACGCAAAAACAAGACACAAGTGCCTTTTTACATCTAAATACAGAAAATACCAAATCGTCAACTAACTCACTAACAAAGTCAATCATTATAGCAAATTCATCAACCCAGACCTTTTTAACTGTATGTTGCCTTTTTCTTCTTTTATACAAAATCACAATGTAGAAAGTTGTGAACATCTATTGACCCATAGTGATTATTTTTTATGCCAGATGATAAACCTCAATCACAACTGAATCAAAATCGCAATTTGACTGGACACAAGTTCAAATTTCAAAGGTTTCCATCTTTGAAGTACCATAATTTCCTCCACAAACAACACAATATCCTGTTTTATTCTTCATCCAAACAGCTAACCCTGTATTAGTTTAAGAGTTCATATTTCAGTATTTGTGTCAATCCGCCTGGACAAGTGAACGTTGAACAGAATCAGTTGGGATGTAAACCGGCAACCCTCTAGTCTCCAGACAGACGTTTAAACCACTGCGCCACATCGCCTTGTCTCCCTTTTTTGCCAGTGTTTATAATTTGGCAACATGTATTCGTACAGCCTGGCAGAAACAGCAGGCTTGTTTATCTAGATGGGGCTGTTTGGATAGTGTGGGTACTTGCTGCGCCTACTGTCTGGCAATAACTCTTTTGTTTAATCAATGGTGTCTGATAATCCCACGAAGGGCAAGAATTTATTTTCACTTTCAGTTCCACCGAGCAGCAAGGTTTTGATTTGATTCCCAGAACATTTGAGCCCTTTTTCAGTCACAGCTACACCAGGATTACGGTTGGCAAAAGTATCAAAAATCAGGTACTAATCGATACTAAAACAAATATCGAAACTTTATACTCATTTTAACAAGTATCGATACTATAAAAGTCACGAAATTTGAGCTTTCCTGAACAGTTTTAGTGTCATTTTGAGCTTTACCGGAAGTAGTATAAGACCTCATGGTAACAAAAAGAAAGTTTTTGCAAACATGTTTTACTTTCATTGAGATTTCATAATCGGCATTGAGTTTTCAGGCAATTCCTTAGTATCGAAATCAAGTTTGCAATTTTAGTATCATTATTATAACACTAAACAGAATTAAACAACATCTAAACAAGGAACTGAACCAACAAAACTACGACTTTCCATAGATCTGACCCGACTGTAACCACGGTGGCGTTATCCGTTTGTCTCCATGGAGATACATAAGCGTAATACCAGACTGTGGAACATTTTAAACAAAGCAATGACACGGAGACAAGCAGGTGATGTTTAATGCCATACTGAGGAACCTTCCAGACAAAGCAAGAACTTCTCCACGAAGACAAGCAGATAAAATTGAATGTGATATTGTAGATCATTTCATTTAAAAAACAAGAAAAACGGTGGTGCGTCTTTAACAAGGATTTATGGACAATTCTCATGCTGACGTACAATATACACAACAAAAACTAAAATCTAGCCAAGTTAAGATTACCTGAATTAAGAAAGTTTTATCGTGAGTACATTTCACTTAACAAGTAACATTATCTACTAATGACAAGACTTTTTGTGATTAAAATATGAAAATACACTGAAGACTTGAATCTACTCTTAATAAAGTGAAATGTTAATTTAGGTCATTTTAACCTGATATTGCTCTTTGCAGTGTACGTGCATAGTTAAAATGGATCAAACGCAAATATATTAATAAATTCGAGTATATATTTGAGTATATCATTATTACAACCCAAAAGTGCAGGGAAACGTTGTCTTGTCCTTGGAGGCAGATTTTCCGTTGACCCTCCTTGATTCTTAACTACATCTTGAATAGAGTCTTGATTTCTGTCTGATTTTCTTTTGAGAGCCGTTCCGCTGATAAAAACCTGACACTTCAACACAGCTCATTTTACATGGATTTTCACATTCCAATGCGTTTTTATGGTCCACCATTGTGCTGTCGCAAATATAATGTTGCCTAATATATTGTACAATTACTCATGAACAGTTTACATTGCAACTAATATTGTCCTGTATTTGTTGTTGACACAGTATGAGATATTACGTACAATATTAACCCAGACTAAACTGGACTAAACCAGTGTCAAAACTCTGACAAAACCAGGGCAAGGACTGACGCTACCTTCGCCCTGCAAGTCAAATCATCGGGGTTTTTTTGCTCAAATATGACCTAGATCTGATTTGTTCATGTCAGTAGCGAATCAGATGTTTACGTGGGAGCCAGTTCACTGTCATCACTCAAAATAAACCTGATACAAATCTGATCTTATGCCGTGTGAATACTCAAGTCTGACTTTTATAGTGCTCACGAGATTAGATAAGTTCCATTTCTGTGCTGCACTGAAGGCTCTCACTGCCAACTCAACCCTCGTTATCTTAGCCTGCGTCATCAGAGGTATAATGCTCCCTACAATGGAAGCAATAGACTAGACTGGAGAACACTATCACAATATGTTGAAGGTCCCTGGGTGCTGGGTCCTGTACAGATGGTAATAAACTTTGAACTAGATGCCTCTTCAGGACTTTTCTCTTCAAATTCAGGGCTACTACAATTTATTCTACAACAGAGTGAAAATTATACAAGTGTCAGATTTTTTTTTCACTAATAGAAGGAGGAAAGAGACATAATTAATCATTCAAACATCTGCCAGACATTGTTATAAACCAGAATGAAAGTCATATTTAAAAATGAATTCATGTTTTGATAAAGACAGTGAGTCAAACATTAAAACAACACCATAGTCTTTGTGAGTTGTAATTTTTCTTTTGTGAAATGTTTTTTTCATCAAATGGTATATGAAATGGCCCATTTACGCAGTTTTCTGATCTGTTATAATGTTGTTTCCACATCGAAAACATACCGGGCGTTGGGTTTTGATTCGTTCACACACGTTTAACACACAAACCCGGCACATTTGGTTCTTCCCTCAAACAGAAAACACTCCCCCGCTTTGTGACATCATGTGGTGATACAGGAAGTGCTCCACTGTGTTTTAAACTTCATGCAGCTTCACGAGCTAATTTCAGACCTGGACTTGCCAAAACTGAGCATTTTGAGGTTTGGAGATGAACCCAGACTAATAATAAAGGATGACGCAAACGTGTGTGAATGAAACAAAACACAACTCAGGCGTTTTTGGTGAGATAGCAGCATTATAACATGATTTAAAGCTTGCAGGAGTCTGTTTTGCATAAAATAGGACCTTAAAATGAACACAAAAATACTATTATCACATTAACTCTTAACTGGCGCATGTGTGCGAGGAAACCATCAGAGCGCTCCTCCGTTGCTTTCAGTGGCTTGATTCATATCCTTGTTTTAATCAAGTTAGCCCACAGTCCGGTGCTGAAGGAGCTTAATGTGTTACATAATCCTCTGCTTCACTCTGGCCTTCAGGCGCACAACAAAGTAATCCACCAAAAAGTACAAGAGAAATGGAACCAGGTGGATAAATCAATAACAATATACTGGTGAGACCAAAACAGGACTAAACCAGGAGCAAACAAGGACTAAAGCAGGGCTAGACCAGGAATAAACAAGGACTAAAGCAGGGCTAGACCAGGAGTAAACAAGGACTAAAACAGGACCAGACCAGGAGTAAACAAGGACTAAAGCAGGACCAGACCAGGAGTAAACAAGGACTAAAGCAGGGCTAGACCAGGAGTAAACAAGGACTAAAGCAGGGTTAGACCAGGACTAAACCAGGACTAGACCAGGAGTAAACAAGGACTAAAGCAGGGCTAGACTAGGAGTAAACAAGGACTAAAGCAGGACTAGACCAGGAGTAAACAAGGACTAAAGCAGGGCTAGACCAGGAGTAAACAAGGACTAAAGCAGGACTAGACCAGGAGTAAACAAGGACTAAAGCAGGACTAGACCAGGAGTAAACAAGGACTAAAGCAGGACTAGACCAGGAGTAAACAAGGACTAAAGCAGGACCAGACCAGGAGTAAACAAGGACTAAAATAGGACTAGACCAGGAGTAAACAAGGACTAAATCTGGACTAAACCAGGACTAAACCAGGAGTAAAGCAGGACTAGACCAGGAGTAAACAAGGACTAAAGCAGTACTAAACCAGGACTAAACCAGGAGTAAAGCAGGACTAGACCAGGAGTAAACAAGGACTAAAGCAGGACTAAACCAGGACTAAACCAGGAGTAAAGCAGGACTAGACCAGGAGTAAACAAGGACTAAACCAGAACTAAACCAGGAGTAAAGCAGGACTAGAGCAGGGCTACAGCAAGACTAAACCAGAACTAAACAATGATTAAACGAGGACTAAACCAACACTAAACCAGGGCTAGACCAGGACTAAACCAGGACTAAACCAAGACTAAAGTAGGTCTAAACCAAGGCTAGTCCCAGCTAAACCGGGACTAAACCAAGACTAAACCAGGGCCAGTCCTGGACCAAACCAGGACTAAACCAAGACTAAACCCGAACTATCTAAAGCAGGACTAGACCAAGACTAGACCCAAACTAAACAAGGGCCTAACCAAGACTACACACAAACTATACCAGGACTGAAGTAGAACTATACCAGGACTAAACCAGGATTATACCAGGTCTAAACCAGGGCCACACCAGGACTAAACCAGTGCCAAACCAGGACTAAATCAGGACTAAACCAGGATTATACCAGGTCTAAACCAGTGCAAATCCAGGACTAAACCAGGGTTATACCAGCGCTAACCAGAGCCAAACCAGGGCTAAACCAGGACTAAACCAGGGCCAAACCAGGACTAAATTATGATTATACCAGGATTATTCCAGGTCTAACCAGGTCTCAATCAGGAATAAAGCAGGACTAAACCAGGACCATTCTAGGATGATACTATGGACTACAAGATCTAAATCCATACAAACCAAGACCAAACCAGGACTGAGTCAGGAAAGAGAACTAAACCAGTAATAAACCACATGCCATAGAAGTAAAGTAGTAGAACAACTGTAGGTATAAACCAGATGAAAATATAGACCAAAGCAGGACTAAACAAGGACAAAAGCAGCACAAAAACGGCACTAAAGTGTGACTAAACCAGAACTAAACCTGGTCTAAACTAGGACTAACCCAGGGCAATATCAGGACTATACCAGGACTAAACAAGGACTATACCAGGATTAAATTAGGACTATACAAGAACTATACAAGAGCTAAACCAGGACTAAACAAGGACTAAATCAGGACTAGATTGAGACTAGACCGTACTAAACAAGGACTAAACCAGGGCTAAACAGAACTATACCAGAACTAAACCAGGACTAGACTGAGACTAGACAGGACTAAAAAAGGACTAAACCAGGGCTAAACAGGACTATACCAGAACTAAACCAGGACTAGACTGAGACTAGACAGGACTAAAAAAGGACTAAACCAGGGCTAAACAGGACTATAGAAGGACTATACCAAGACTAAACTGGGACTATACCAGGACTAAATCAGGACTATACCAGAACTAAGCCAGGACTAGATTGAGACTAGACAGGACTAAACAAGGAGTAAACCAGGGCTAAACAGGACTAAAGAAGGACTATAAAATGACAATACCAAAACTAAACTGGGACTATACCAGGTCTGAACCAGGACTAAACAAGTACTAAACCAGGACTAAACAAGCGCTAAGGCAGGAATAAAAGCAGGACTAAACCAGGACTAAACCAGGACTAAACCAGGACTAAACAAGGACTAAACCAAGACTATACCAGAACTAAACCAGAACTAGACCGAGACTAGACCAAGGCTAGACCAGGACTAAACCAGGACTATACCAGAACTAAAGCAGGACAACACTGAGACTAGACCAGGTCTAAACAAGGACTAAACCAGGGCTAAACAGGACAAAAGAAAGACTATAGAAGGACTATACCTAGACTACACTAGACTATACCAGGTCTATACCGGGACTAAACAAGTACTACACCAGGACTAGACAAGCACTAAACCGGGAATAAAAGCAGGACTAAACCAGGACCAAACAATTACTAAACCAGGACTAAACTGAGACTAGACCAGGACTAATCTAGGACTAAAATGTAATGTAACCAACCATGAAAACATGAACTAGGACTAATTTGTGATAACTGACTAAAAAACCAGGACCACACCAGGACTAGACCAGCACTAAAACATCTTATCAACACGCCAAGCCTCGGTGCCTACTCTTTGCATAGCTATAGACGCCTGCTCTGCACACTGGGAGAGAGGGAGAGATTGAGAGAGGGGAGTCAGCCGATAATGATTGAGTCTTGGGGTTGATTTACTGTTACTGTTGCTTTCAGCACCATGGACAGGGTCAGCCCGCTTTTACGCACTGCCTTTCTCCTCCGAACAATACGAATCGATACCCAACCGATTCCAAGCAGGTCAAATACTACTACCCGTTACTACAACCCTAAGGAAACGTGACTTTAATCGAAATTCCTCACGCATGATCGCCTCCAACGCCTCGTAACCACGCCATGCAATCGCGTTTCCATTTATTTATTTATCTGTTGCGTTTCCAAATGGCACCGTGACTTGTAGGCGAGCGCAAATTCGCATGTAGCCAGCTTCAGAGATTGGACACGTTTAACAGCAGCGATAAGAGTAAATAAAGAGATTCTTGCTCGCGTTTTCGCTCCCTCCCTCTCCCTCTGTCTCCTTTGCTTTCTGGAGGGACTGCGGGCGCATCCGGGCCCAGCAAAACCCTCGCTGTATGTGCCAAAAGGTCTCGAAATCGGCATCTACATTGTGAGAAATCCAATCTGACACCCCCTGCAGGTTACGTTTTACTATGCGCATCCTAGAACGTTTTACGCGGGTTTTAATCGCAATTATAGAAACGAATGCCATGCCATAGACGCACGTTTCCCCAAAGCTTTAAAAAAAAAAAAAACTACGTTAGTCCGCAGTGGTTATAAGCGATGACAGTCAAGAGGGGCGATTCGGGAAGCTTTTAACGCCGATTACGATCACAAGATGAATTCACGTGATAAAGTTCGTTGGGTATAACCACTGGCACCGTGAGAAAATCGAGCAGTGACAGCGAAAACGTAGGAATCCCCGCGAAAATACGCGCTCCTCACGCCTCCCCTCGCATCACGCTATACCCGAGCATCCTTCACCCTTCTACGGTCACCAATGTCAAACGTCTCCGCACAGGCAAGCACCACGGCGCATCCACGGTTACCTTCAGCGGGTACGGACGTGTCTCCCCATCCCCGTGCCGAGGCGCTGTGCCACCCCGAAGCGAGTCGACTCTTCCCGGGCGCTGCGTGCGTGTGTAGCCGCTGGAGGGATGGAGAGGGCACGGGGCAGCGGCGATCAGCAGAGCATCCCTACGCCACGATACTCCGCCTCTCCGTCGCCACTGCGCATGCGTCTTGGCTGACAGGTGATCACAATATATATCACGCACGGAAATTGAAATTAAAGGGGACAGGCAGATTTATTCGTGCCGCTATAGTCACGTGTGACGAGCGGAGAATGGCGGAGATTTACTCGAAAGGAGCGCACTCAGACGCACGGCGGAGAGTGGCGTAAATCTGTTTCATAATGTCGTTTATAATACAACGAGGAGGCTTCAGTGTTGGCTATAGGTGTGGGAAGGATAACACGTGTTTGAGTAATTGTCTGTATCAGTAGTAACGTGGCTTTACAGACCCAGGCTGAACTGATTTAATCATTGAAATCACGGTAGGATGATGATTTCTGTAAGTTTCCATAAATAAAAGACGACAGTTGCTCAGTGTTTGTCCACATCATTGGTTGAGTGATCAGATCCACTGACCCTCAGATGCGTACTGTTGTGTCCTTGGGCTAGACATTAAACCACACATTGCCCCCAGTGTATAAATGCACATTAAGGCGCTTTCAGTGTCTTCGCAGTGGAAAAATATATAAAAATGTGACCACTTACCATTTAAACATGACCTACCTGTGTCCATCATATGAAATCAAATGAGCTTTTACTTCTATTTACTGATGATTGTAATGCTGATTTATTTTTACTTACAAAAAAGTTGGTTTAAACCTAAAATGCCGCTCTCTGATCTGAATAGTCATTCCCTCTACCCCAGTCCCTGCAGCCAGTCAGGAATCATGACGCATGAAGCAGTGCTAGTGCAGCCTCTGCAGCTCAGTGAGGGAATTCTGGAGGTTCTGAGCTTTCACATGAGGCCTGTGCACATACTGACAAGAAGAAAGACTTGTATATGTTCTCTATTCACCTTATTCTTGCTGCTCTGGGCTCCGTCATCATCATTCAGATTGTATTATTTTGTATGGGACCTGACAGCAAAAGCGTCTCAGAGAATCAGTGATTTGTCGGTGCACATGAACATTGAACATTTTACACCAGAGTACCTACTTTATATCATATTTTAGCTGCAAAAATTCTTAATTGAAATGAATGGGATTCCCGCTTAACCGCAAGTGCCACCAGACCAAAAAAAAAAATACAGTAGCTATAGTAGCATTAGACATTAGTAACCTAGGTTCAGCTATGGCTATAGTGAGAGCACAGGCTACAGTTCATGTATCACAATCAGTATTTTTCACATAGATATAAGAAAATCAGACATTTGACCCTGGTCTTGCAATGCTTTTTCATAAATACAATATAACACCATAACATTTTATTCCTGTGCCATTATCAGTTGTGTACCCTGCTATTCAATTCAATTTAAATATTTCTCCACATATTCATTTACTTATTTTATTATGTTACACGTTAATGATTGTATGGGTTTATTTTTGTCCAGTGTCCTGGTTTGGCTTCTGTCCCTGTCCTCCTGTCCTCCTGTTCTGTGTGATGTGATGTGAACAGACAGAGTTCCCTCACACGCACTTATCCAGGTGAGAGAAACAAGTGACAAACAAACTGCGACGGGATAAATAAATACCAGGCCAATGGGATTTTAAAGATAGAAAGTTTGGGTAGAAGTAGTGAAACTATACTTTTCTTCAAAGGTTGTGATTCTTAGACAAGGCATTTCACCCACATTGCCCAGTAAAAACGTGGAGTGTGCGTGTTGTAGGTGGTCAGAGGGGACGATGGCGCAGATTAGCAGCATCACTTCTGTCAGTCTGTCCCAGGGCAGCTGTGACTGCAATAGTAGTTTACCACCACTGTTTCAGAATAAATAATGCTCTGTAAAGCGCTTTGGGTGTCTTGAAAGATGCTATATCAATGCAATGATTAATTTATTTATTTATTAGAAAAATAAGGGCTCCAAGTCATACACAAAAGGTTTAAGAATGTTGTGTAGCCATGTTTAAACAATAAAAACACAGATAAAAAATGTTGCTTACTATGGTGACATTCCCTTACAACAGGAAGTTAATTGTCCCATTTTTATTAACTGTAGACTTTTAAGTGTATGTTTTAATCATATTTAATTTGTGTATGTTGTTGGAAGGTGACCTTGACTGTCCAGAAAGGCGCCTAATAAAAAAAAATGTAGTAGTAGTAGTAGTAGTAGTATTAAGGCCCTTTAGATTAATATTACTCTTTACAATGAACAAAATGTAAAATGATGATCTACTAAATTTACCCTGAAATATCTAATTTAACTGTAAAAACTATAGCAACATGGCCCTTAAAGATGTGTTGTGCTTGTGTTATGCATTCAGTTCAATTTTATTTCTATAGCCCAGAATCACAACAAGCGTTTCCCCAATGGGCTTCACAGTGAATAAACATGGAAACATAATCTGACATAGACATCAGCAATAGACACCAAGTTATAATCTGGACATTTTAAATCGCAATAGTGAAAAATGCTGTGTCCAGTGGGCACTGACGCTGCTGTAAACATCATCACAATAGACAGTTGGCTCCTCAGATAGAAAGATGCAGATCACACTCCTGAGCAGCAGATTTTTGTTTTGTTTTGTTTCATTTGTACCAAAATTATTATATAACGCTGCAGAATTATACACCTAACACCAGTTAAGAAAATAAAATTAGTTTAGTTTAGTCTTTATTTGAAGGGACATTGCGCAGAGACATTTACATCATGTTCTGCACCAGATTATAGCTAAACAACCCATTTCCAGCTGCAGTCCCTGGTTACATGGATAAAATTTACAACAATCTGCATCAGTAAAAGCAAAGAATTACTGTGTTACTAACCTAGCATCACCCATGTAACGTTTGGTCACACCTCATAACGCAGTAAGAATTGGAGGACGAAGTAAGTACAGAGCAATGGCGGTGAAAACAGGGATTGAGCAGCATTGAGCGGCAGTATAGCGAAAATAAACAATTAAAGATCGCTCAAACATGCATGAATCACGCCAAATGTACCTACGACATGGTTAAAAGCTCTAAACAGTGTATTTCGCATAATAGATCTGCTTTAATAATAACGTAGCTGTTAAAAAACGGAGCCATTATCTGTTTGTTTTCACGGATTTCATTTTCTTTCAGCCTGACCTTGTTCCTTCACCTTCACGTCTGTATCATTACCAGTGACACATTGTAATTAGAAGTTCTATTGAATTTCCAGTGGGCAGTACCGAGGGACTGAAAGGGCTGGAAACGCGCTCGCTTAGGCCGACACTACTCTGCTCAAGCATTATTAAAACGTGTATAATTCAATTCTGAGACGTTTCATAAACTTGTATACAAAGTTTCTGATCACTAAACCTGTCACAAAAATCACAATATCGACTTATCACTCAGTATAAGAAAGCAGGAGCGTTATATTGTGGGCTCAGAAGTTATCATATACAATTTTGCTGCATTTTTTTTATGTGATGAGGTGGGATTGGAGCTGTAGAGGGCAGAATAAATAACTTATGTTGTTAATTATTGGTTCAATCTGTTTTTATCTGTTGCATAAAGAACCATTGAGACCTTATTTACAAGGGTGACCTGGCCAACAACAATTAAAATCAAAAATAAAGCAAGAAAGCAACAATCAATTAAGATAAACATCAGTTATGAAGGTAAAGTGTAGTGAGTGTAGAAAATATTTCAAAAGTGCAATAGCTGTAACAGTTTAAAAGGATAAAGTGCAGTAGTTGTAAACAATAGATGATAAAATGCAATAAAATCTGTTCCAAAGAGCACTTTTACAATGACAACTTAAAAACACAGACACTGATGAATGACGCTTTTTCCCTATTACGTAACAAAGAACGAAAAGCTTTAAATGAGACAAGTTCGGATATTTTCAGTTCAGTTTGGAGGGTTTTCCAAGCTGAAGGCGCAGAGAAGCTAAAGGCCTGTTTTACAAGCCCAGTCCGAACACGAGGAACCTGCAAGTGGTAAATGCCACTAGACCGCAGGGCGTAGGGGCTGATGGTTCTCTGAAGAAGAGGACATAGATAAAGTGGAGCCAAACGAAGGAGTGTCTTATAAACCAATCCAATGAGTGCACCTTCTTATACTCAGGGAAGGCCTCTCAGCTCTGGCGTACAGTTCACAATGATGGTGAGGATGGCTTCAAAATGTGTGTCTTGACAAGCGTAGTTGAATATGGGAACATTACTTGGCACAAACAGCAAATTGTGCATCATTATAGGCAACCTGCAGCTTCTTAATGATCCAGTTTGTTTAAAAGTTGGTTTACTGGGATTATCCTGCTTTGTGTCAGTAGTTTAAAGTAGTTTCAATGTTATTTTCTATAGCAATACGTTTAAACAAGCTCTATGTTATGCTTCAAAATGTGTTTCTTGACAAGCGTAGTTGAATATGGGAACATTACTTAGCATAAACGGCAAACTGTGCATCATTATCGGCAACCTGCAGCTTCTTAAATTTACTTTGACTTTAACCGCACCATGAGTTGGCAGTATACAGTGGTGCGCGGTTAGCTTTTAATACATCACTGTGCTATTTTAACATTACTTATACACTCTTATCTTGTTTACCTAAGATACCCAAAGAGCTTCACATTGCATTATTCATTGATAGCTACAATCAATGGCGATAATCTACTTCTGAAACCACAGCTGCCCCGATGCCGACAGCCGCCACCAATCACACGTACACGTTCAGGCGAAGCGAGTGAAGTGTCTTGCCCAAGGACACACCAACGGAACGAACGAAACTACACCAGCCTCAAGTGAATTGTCAGTAAAATCTATTATTCCACGTCCGTACAGTCAAATATCCTCGCGTTATGTAATATTACGGTGCATAATAAACGCCGCTGATGCATTATTCATTCACTCCTCAGCCACAGTCGGTGATGGGAACAGGGCTGCCGTTCTCCGACCTCCACCAATCAATCACGCCGCTGCGCCTTTAGCATATGCACACAGCGAGAAGTGTCTGGCCCAAGGAGACGGCAGCAGGAGGCACCGTCGGTAACGGGGATCGAACCACCAGCGTTCAGTGAGTTCTTTTGTGAATGTCAAACTGTGTTACTGGCACCCGCATAATAAGCTATAGCTCCGTGTGTATAATAAATGTTTTAAATACAAGTCAATACTGCTGCTGGTTCATCGGTTTAGGCCTCGGCTGCTCCTTTTTTCCACTTTTTTCTCAGCCAGACCGACACTAAGCAGTTTACATTTAAAGGGGAGTATGAAACTTTGAGCTGTTTCCATGGAGATGTTATTACTTTGCTTAGAATGTCCCAAATTATTGCATTAAACGTCTCCATGGACAGAAGCTACTAGGCCAGATCTGTGGAGACCTCGCTCACAGTAAGAACGCCTCTTTTCAGTGGATTTTTTGTAATAAAAACAGCTGTAGTTGATGTGAATTAGATCAAGTGTCGCTGGTGTGATGCTCTAACATAATTTCGTTGTCATTTTATAAGACAATGACAAGAAGAAGAAAGATGTTGAACTGAATTAAATGTAGATCAATACTGTGGCCAATTCCAGGCAAAGCAGTATTATCTCCATGGATACAAGCAGGTGACAGAGCCTGCACTAGGAAAGTTGCACAGTGCACGTTTTAAAGAGTTCTTCTTCTTCTTCTTCTTCTTCTTTTTCTTCTTCTTCTTCTACTTCTTCTTCTTCTCCTCCTTCTCCTCCTCCTCCTTCTTCTCCTCCTCCTACTTCTTCTTCTCCTTCTTCTTCTCCTCCTCCTCCTTCTTCTTCTTCTTCTTCTTCTTCTTCTTCTACTTCTTCTTCTCCTCCTGCTCCTCCTCCTTCTTCTTCTTCTTCTTCTTCTTCTCCTCCTCCTTCTCCTCCTTCTCCTTCTTCTCCTCCTCCTTCTCCTCCTCCTTCTTCTTCTCCTCCTCCTACTTCTTCTTCTTCTTCTCCTGCTTCTCCTCCTCCTTCTTCTTCTTCTTCTTCTACTTCTCCTCCTCCTCCTGCTCCTCCTTCTTCTTCTCCTCCTCCTTCTCCTCCTCCTTCTTCTCCTCCTTCTCCTCCTCCTTCTCCTTCTCCTCCTTCTTCTCCTCCTCCTCCTTCTTCTTCTTCTCCTCCTCCTCCTTCTCCTTCTCCTCCTCCTTCTTCTTCTTCTTCTCCTCCTTCTTCTCCTTCTCCTCCTCCTTCTTCTTCTTCTTCTTTTCTCCTCCTCCTTCTTCTCTAGAAAAAGTTGCACAGTGCACTTTTAAAGAGGAGGTCTTCTTCTCCTCCTCCTACTTCTTCTCCTCCTCCTACTTCTTCTTCTCCTGCTTCTCCTCCTCCTTCTTCTTCTTCTTCTTCTACTTCTCCTCCTCCTCCTGCTCCTCCTTCTTCTTCTCCTCCTCCTTCTCCTCCTCCTTCTCCTCCTCCTTCTCCTTCTCCTTCTTCTCCTCCTCCTTCTTCTCCTCCTCCTCCTCCTTCTCCTTCTCCTCCTCCTACTTCTTCTCCTCCTCCTCCTTCTTCTTCTCCTCCTTCTCCTCCTCCTTCTTCTTCTTCTTTTTCTCCTCCTCCTTCTTCTCTAGAAAAGTTGCACAGTGCACTTTTAAAGAGGAGGTCTTCTTCTCCTCCTCCTTCTTCTTCTTCTTCTCCTCCTCCTTCTTCTTATTCTCCTTCTTATTCTTATACACTGTGTGTTTTAGAATTGATTTTAATATTTTACTGATCACTTTTAAAGCTCGTTTAGGTCTTGCACCAAGTTACATTTCAGAACTTTTAACCCCGTACGAGCCTCCTGCAGCCTTAGATCCTCAGGCCGGTTCCTGTGGCTCTTCCAAAGTCCAGGCTCCAGAGGAAGGCTGATCGAACCTTTTCAGTCCAGGTGCCTCGGCTTTGGAACGACCTGCCTGAGCAGATAAGGCTGCACCATCAGTATCATCTTTTAAACCCCCATTTTTATCAGGTGGTCTTCCTTTAGCTTTAGCTTCCTCTGCTACCTTTCTTCCGGTCCGGTCCATGTCTAGTATCCCCTTGTCATGTATTATGTGTTTAAATGTAGGGATAGGGTGACAGGTCCAATTTAGATTCTTTTGTATGTCTTTTACGTGTGAAAAAATGGACAAATAAAGGGATACTCAACTTCTATGGGGTATTAACTGCTAACATGACATATTCAGATCAGCGTCTTACCTTTAATTTGTTTGAAAATGTATCAAGGTTTGTGAAGTTGTGGTGCATTGTTTTAAATCCTGCTTTTGTATATTTAAGGAGAATTGTCACGTGAAAGCATGAGCGATGTACGTTTGTGGGTTGAAGACTGGACAGGATCTTACAGCTAAACATAAGGAGTGTTTGAATAGGGACCAAAAGAACATTATGACATGCTAGAAAGCTCAGAAAAATGTATTTTGCATAACAATATGTAGTAAATGATCTTTTGAGATTTCTTTTCCATGAGTTTGCTTTTGGATTGGACCAAAAAGGGTTAAGCGCTAGTGAGTTACACCTCCTAAAACGCAGTGAAAAATATTAAATAAAAAAAATAAAGTTAATCCAATATTCTGAACTGGATTGCACAATGAATTTATTGCAGATTATTTTAAAATCTCGTCATGTTTCTTTCACGTGGACCCAATCTCGCTTCTCATCTCTTCCCACCCCTAGTTAAAACAATAGAACAATACTGATATGGAGATTACCAAACGCCAAATGTTCAGAATATCGTTTATTTATAAAAATGCAGCAAAAAAGGCCTGATTTAAGATAAAAATAGAAAGAACATGTTTCTAAATAATCAGACAAAGTGCATATCTCTGCCCTTTTGCGTGTAATTTCACAGTCCTTTGAACACGCTGATTACGGTTCAAGTAAAGGTTAAAACATGTTTTGGCTTCTAATGCGTCAAGAAAATCAATTTTTCCGAATCACATGTCCCGAATACGTGCAATTTTAGACATGAAATGTATTTTGACATGATGAAAACCTTGTAATACATTTGTTTCTTGCATTTATGTAAGAAAACTACAGAAGACGTTTCAAATTGATGTCTTAAAATATAAAGAAAGACATACTGTGCTTGTGTCTGTTGTTATAACTTATGGAATTATGTTATAATTTGGACATTTTAAATCGTAATATTGATCTAAAATGATAACAGGAACAAGCACGCTGACTTCCTTGTTAGAAAACTGCAGTGCCCAGTGGGAGCGGAACGTTCATCCTGTGCATATCACGATTAAGATCAGAAAATTGAAGTACAACATAAGTACAGAGCAGTGGGTGTATATACCTGTGGTGAAAACAGGGGTTGAACAGCAAAATGACGCCTTGAATTAGCAATCAAAGATTACTCATGCATGAATCACTCCATATACAACTTCAGGTGAGTGAATGGTGAGGGGAAACAACTATAACATGGTTTTAAAAGCTCTGAAAAGTCAATTTTGCATAAGTCCACTTTCAGATTTTTTCTAATTCGCCTTAAAAATGAATTGGCGAAATAAAATCATATACGTATTGTATGAAATATCAGTTTAATACGCGTTTTGATCCTTGAAAAACACTGCTCCCTACAAGTGTTGTCACAATCGAAACATTTCAAACCCGATTTCAATCCTAAGGAATAGACTCGATACTTGATACAGATTCTGACACGTTGATAATTTCTTAATAGAATGTGATTTTCAACATTAATAATACAACATAATAAATATAATAGTACTTTTTTTTCTATATTATATTGTGTGGCCTTATATCCCTCCCTCCCGCGTCTGTGTGCTCTTACATATACTCCTGATCTGCCCAAGATTTTAAAACTTACATCAGGTTATTCATTTTGTTGTCAGGTTTATCATCTACTCATTAGTTCAGAGCTTAATTCTAGCCTAGAGGGAGTTTGTTTTATGATAACTTGTCAAGTAAAATGATCTGTTTGTGCAGCAAGATAATTTCACTACTTTTAAGTCATTTTCTGATTGATTTAAGTGTTTATATCTTACACTTTGGACAAGCTTTTGTGCAGTGTACTTGTTCTGATTAGGGATGTAACAATAACCGAAATATGGTGATATCGTATCGTCAAAGGTCTCACAATAATATCGTGGACCATCACAATATATTGAATCACAAGTCTCTTTGCTTAAATGAATAGTTATGATGCAGAAATAGCTAAAAAAAATACAGAGAACTACATAGACCATGATCCTTTGCTCCGTTTCAGTGCAGACGACATGAAGAAATAACTGTTCTAAGCACTTTTAAACCTTAATTCTTTGGATTAAGTCTTGTGAAGCATTTTTTAGAGGAAAAAGTAGAAGATTCACAGTTTTATGAGCCTCCACAAAATCGTACCGTGAGATGTATATGGTGAAAATATCGTACAGAGAGATTTGGATATCGTTCCATCCCTAATGACAATAAATGTACCAAATGACTGGTCAAAGCTTTTTATAATGTCAGTCTTGTTATTATGTAGAATATCATAATATCGTGAGCCTCCCCATCATACCGTGAGCTTTCCCACGATATCGCAATAAATATCGTACCATGAGGTTCATAACGTGACGATATATCGTGAGACTTGGATATCGTTACAGCCCCAGTTGTCTAAAGCTCTTCAGAAAAGGTTAATTTCTGTCCTGTGTGGGAGGCTTTTTTACTATCAGTACTTGCTCAAATGAGTATCTAGTTCCCATACTAATTTTAATATCGATTTGTGTCTGAATTGTGGTACTTTTGACACCCCTGCTCCCCACTTCCCACTAGAATCACTCTGTATTCTCCTCCTCACACCCAGTCGTGCCTACACGAGTACAGTATATGAGTACAGCAGTTTGATTAGTATTCAGCGGTGGTGAGAGGCACGTGGGGGCGATGAACATGCTCCGTGGGCGTGGGCTGTTACGTCACAGTGAGGAGAGAGAAAAAAAAACTGCATCGTGAGAATTTTTTCTTTGGTAACGCCGTGTGGGGACAGCTTTGAGTAGAACCACGCAGGCATCTACACTGTGATAGCAAACACACACCAGCCACATGCCATCTGCTGATACACGCATACAGAGGCAACGCACACAGTCACACACACCGGATATCCAACAAGTCCAGGGACAGATTGGTACTTTTAGGTGCTCTTAAAACACCACTTAATCTCCCTGCTGTTAATGTTTATCAAGATCATTTTGTTTCATAGTACCAAATGAAAAGATGTTACCGCTTGTTTGTGTTTGATATTTAACAAGATATGGATTTCTCAAGTATTTAGCACCAAACTGTACTGCAATATTGATCTAAAACAGATAACAGATAATAGTAAAGGGGCCACTGACTTCCTTTTCAGAATCACAGAATTGATAGGCCCCACATAATGACATTTCACTGTAACAAGAAGCAGATTTTTGTTTGTGTCTTTAATGTTGAAAGGTGACCATAAGTTTTAAGAATGCACCAATCCAGCTTTTTTTTTAGTTCCGATACTGGTTACTCTGATACTCTAACAATGGAGAGACAGAAAATAGCATTTATTTCTAACAAAAAGAAAAGAAAAGAAACACATCCAAATGCGTTAAGTACCTGTTATGTGCTCTCAGGTTACGTTTATACTGAAACGAATCACCGTATCGGAAACGATTTGCGTCAAGACACATCGTTTCTGTGTCTGCACTCAAACCCTTCCCTATCCACACAGTAACGAGAAACCACCTGAAACACTAGTCACATGACTAGGCTGGTGTCACGACGTCACGTGGGCGGTAAAAGCAAGGAAGTGGAGCACGTGTCTGAAGTTGCAGCAGCCGATTTCGAGCAGAGGAAGACGGCAAGCATGAAAACAGTCTTTTTGTGGACTGACAACGAGGTTCAGTTGTTACCAAATGTAACACTGGATTTTAATGGTTTGTTTAAACTGTTTTCTTCAATAGCGTCACATGACCGATGTCACGAACCCAAAGAATCAGGAAGGTGCAAGTCACAGTGACGCAGTCCAATAAAGACGCCAACTAGAGCTCCTCCTTAGCACATTAACGTTTTCAGGCGTCCACAGATCAGATCCGTGCTCATTCATGTGAGCTGGCGGCACCAGATCGTTCAACCTCTGGAGCCATTTTCCTTCGGATTAGTGTGGATGAACACTGCATCCACAACGAAAACGATTCAAATATGTATTAGTGTGGATGAGGCCTCAGGGAACTACAGAACAACTTTGTATGAATAGAAGTTCAAACATTGAGAGGCTTTATGGGCCAAATAACAACAGTAAATAATCATATTAGTCTTATTACATCAACCGATATTTGGAAGCCGATATCCTGTCCAGAAAATGTTTCAGTATGAACGCCGATATCCGAAACCAGAACCATATTGGTGCATCCATATTTAAATGACTTAATAGTCACAATATATACAAGGAAGTTGGTAGAAAAGTAGTTGAAATAAAATCTGAGCATTCAGAAGACTCAAACATGCATGAATCAAGGGAAACACAATTTGAGTGAGTCACTGATGAGGGAACTCCCTTATAACATGTTTAAAAACTCATAAAAGTCCATTCTTAAGAGACTTGTGTTATTTATTATTGAAAATGTTAGACTAATATGTCCAAGAGCAGATATTACACTTATTTATGATCTGTTATAAAGTTTCCTCATCACAAACACACTCTGAGTTCTTCTCTCAAACAGGAACTTATGAATGATCTGACTTCACACTTCCTCAGTGCTAAGTGTATTTGGGAGCCATGTTTTCCCATAGATAGTTATGTAATAGGCTGAGACAGAAGGGGAAGGCCAGATGCTCTTCTGTTGTGTGTGTTTACTTCAGAATCAGCTGTACTGTTGCTTTTAAAACAAGGATAGACTCAGTTTGTGTACTTCGGACGCTGAAATGGCAAGAGACTAGACTTTTAGTGCACCACAGGTTTGAAATGGTGAGACTAAAGTGAAAATCAGGTATAAACTTCCAGGGTCCATATGATGCTATTTTTAATCTATAGTATGTTCTTATCACAAACAGACCTGGAGTTGTGTTTTGTTTCATTCACATGTTTATAACACACATATTTAGCTTGTGTTCTTCTCTCAAACAGAAAACATCCTGTTCCACTTTGTGATGTCATGTGGCAATAGAGGAAGTGCTGCACTGTGTTTTTAAGCTCCACACACCTTCACTAGAATCATTTGGATGATTTTAGACCTGAAATTGCCCATCTCTACTGAACAGAAGGGGAAATGTAGCTGTTAACTTGAACACTTTCACTTCATGACATCACAACAGAGCATTTTGAGCTCTGGAGATGTAGACAGACTAATAATAAAGTGTTACTCAAACGTGTGAATGAAACAAAACACAACTCCAGGTATGTTTTTAACAATCCTAGTCATTCTAACATGACTTAAAGCTCACACGAGTCAATTCTGTGCAATATAGGACCTATAGCAGTGAACTTTTTTGGTGTTGGGTTCATCACCTGCTTGTCTCCATGGTGATGTTATTTCTTACAATGATATTAAACGTATTTCTTTTACATTCATTCAATTGCAGGTGTTTTCATGGCTAAATAAAGCACACATTGCCTATTTACAGTGAGTGGGGCCACCTCTCCACAGATCAAACCTGTAACCCTCTTCATCGAGATCAGGCGTGTCCAAACTATGGCCCGGGAGCCAAATGTGGCCCTCAGACCAATTGTTTTGGCCCTCAGGCCTCCAGGAGAATTGACCCATATTACCACAAGTACTTTTTACTGCATGTTTTTGAAATCTGCCTTGATCAAGCAAATTTCGTGTGTCCTTTTGAGGGTCTAAGCATGAACAAAGGTCTGGAGGGTCATTCAAACCTGTTATAAATGCACAGATTTGAATTAATCACGGTTTTGACCACCAGCCTGTGCCCCTCGATCGGCCCTCACGCTGCTCTGTGTTTTAATATGTGGCCCTCGATGAAAAAAGTTTGGATACTTGTGATCTAGACAGATGTTTATTGTCTTTGTCTGGAACATTTTGGGCAAAACAATAACATGGCGGACACTAGGTTACACTTTAATTTGGAGAATTTAGAAAGACTGAACAAGTTGTGTGATAATTACCTCAACTATTTCTTTGCGCTGTATTCATAAACCTAAAAAGTTGCATTGTTAAGGATCCACTATGTCTCTTTTATTTTCAAGGGAACACATGCACACATACTGATACATAATAGGCCAATAGGTCACAATAACAAATTTTATTGACGTAAATAGATGATAAAAGGTAACACTGAAACTAATTTACGCCACAGAGGAGTTTTAAACCACAAAAACTATTCTAAACGTAAAATATTCTTAAAAAACACGAGCTGCAATGAAGAAATAAAATGAAAAACTTCTGTACTTGTTCGCATCTGGAATGAGTCATAGAAGTTATTAATTCAACCTTCTACGGCTTTATTCACATCATGTAGCTGAAAAATAACCCAAAATTTCCCAATAGTGCAAAGAAGAAGTACACACGATAAATATTGGCCTTAAAATATTGTTCCAGCTTCCATGTATTTTCAGATAATTCGATATAGTAATTATCGCGACAGGACAAATACTAAATCAGTGCCCATTCATACCATGTCCAGCTATATCGTGAACATTTTTCCAAGATTTTTTCTCCTTTCTTTTCTTTTTTTAAAATCAACAACCGTTTGCTAGCACATGATGAGCGGCTGACCTTCTTCGCCCTTACAGATCCTTTACCATAATAGAGGTCATTCACATAATCACCCCATTTAGATGTGACCACTACACCGGGCTTCAGCTGACCAGAGGCCTCCCGTCTTCTGTCGCTAAAGACACTTCTGGACCAGGCATTTTCCACTACAATGATCCATTTTGCATATTAAAGGACTTTTGTTACTTTAAAGGGCAAATTTTAGACTATTTTTGGTGTTTGTTCCAATATTTCCTCATCAAAATCATACTTAGAGTTTTGTTTTGCTTCATTCCCACATGTTTAACACACAAACCCTGCATATTTAGACTGAGTTCTTCTCTCAAACAGGCCAAGAGTCAATTTTGCGTCATATGAGTAAGACGTTTAAAGCATTTTTTGCATCCCCGGAGTTGCATTTAGCTTCATACACACTTCTTTCCTAAATGTTCTGTTCACATTTGTCCAGTTTTCTTGCTTTACAGGTATAAAAGCTTCTCCAGCACATTTTTTTAATATAAATATTGTCTTGCTTTAATGGAACATTCAGTCACAATGATGAAAAATGATGAAATTGATTAAAGTAGTTAAGGGAGCCAACATGTATAACTAAAACATTCACATTTATTTCATATAATTAGGTCAAATCTGTCATATATGTTGCAAAAGCAGCTCTTAGAGTATAAGAAAGTGCACAGTTAGCATGCTGATGTTTGTTATATTTACTATAATGGCAAAGTTCCACTCTGGTCTTGTGAACCAGTGGTAAAAAGTGCTTATAAACTCATCACGGTGAATAATGAGGACGCTCAGAAAGCGTAAAGTAAGTGAGGAATAACTCGGTAAACAGTAAAAATCAGAGACAGCAAATCTAAAATCTACAAAATAATTTCTGAACGTCTTAATTTGCCCTTTTCATTTATTTTAATATAATAAAATCCTACACACAAACAAACTAGCTGCACTTATCTGGCGCTGAGTTTAATTAACCCTGCACAGTGGAGCGCGGCGTCGCCTGTCAAAGATCGACCTCGTCAGCTGAATTTCTCTGCTACCTCCATGAAATACTCTGGCAACCGGCAACTCGGGATTCAATACGACAGTCGGTGACAACAACAGAATCACATTAGAGCTGTTATTAAATTCACTTGAAATACACCTTTTATATACATATATATATATTTAAAAAAAAATCCTCCTGAGACCGGCGCATTCATTTGTGTCCTTTATAGTGGACATTGGGTTTACCACTTTATCTTTTAAGTGTTTTGAGACAGACTCTTAATGGGGGGACTAGACTGAGGAAACTAAACAGGGCCGGGGGATTATAGGGAACTATCATGTCCAGGTTAAGAATGAATAATTAAATAAATAGGAGTTAGTTTGTGGCTGCACTATGATAAAAAAAAAAAAAAAAGAAATTAAAAGTGAGTCTAAAACATTCTGAGGTGATTATAGAAGCTTGTCAGACATGTTTTTGTGAGGTTGTTAACTTTACATGGATTTAACACCAAAATGTCCCCAGCGTAAATTACAGAGGACATGTTACAACATTACAAATAAAATGAACTAAATCTAAATGCTAAGGCACATGTGTCAAACATGCGGCCCGGGGGCCAGATCCGGCCCTCCAAGACCTTTAATCTGGCCCTCGGCTGATTTTTCTATTAAAATACTTAAAATTTTCTGATTTTTCTGTTAATTTTCTGCACCGTTTAGCATAGCAGCGTCTCCGGCGTTTCTGTACGTGGCGACTCCCACCAGAGCAGCACAAATGAAGACTTTCCTCTTTCCAAACGCTCTTAAAGGACGATCGTTTTGACTGTCGACCGTGACCCTCATCAGCAAAATGTCAAAAAATGAGAAAAGCAGATGCTGAGTTCAGGATTTCCCAAGAAAAATAGTCTAATTCTTATTTGTTGACAGAGGTGAATGGGAAATCTGTGCTCAGTGTGTTTGGAACAAGTGGCGTTGCTCGAGGAATATAATCTTAAACACCACTACGAGACACGGAGAAAAATACAATAACTTGAAGAGAGAACTGAGTTTTCTGATCCGGCCCTTTTGGGATCAAAGTAGGTTGCATACGGCCCCCGGACCAAAATGAGTTTGACACCCCTGTGCTAAGGTGTTCATTTACCTCCAAATAGACAGCAAATTACAAACAAAATCTAGTCAAGCTAAAATGACTTGGATTAAGAACATTTTAACATGATTTGAGTAAATTTCACTTGACAAGTAAAATGATTTGCCAGTGGAATAAGATTGTTGTACTTAAAATATGAAAATACATCTTGTTACACTTAAAATAAGAAAAATTACAACTTCTTGCACTTAAAATAAGAAATAAAATCAAATGTTGCTTGAATTAAGAAAACAACACTTCACTGTCAAGTTGAATCTGCTCAAATAAAGTAAAATGTTCTTAATTTAAGTCATTTTAACTCACCCAGAGGATTTTTTTTTTTTGGTGCCACCAGGACAAGTTACAGCTCAGTTCTGTGGAGAGGCGACCACTGTTCATACTAAGAATATTTTATAGCAATAAAAACACAACACATGTAAAAATATCTCCATGGAGACTAGCATCTTCCAAAAAAATAAATAAAACCACCTGAAAAGTTACATAATACACCTAAAATGCACATAAATCCTGGAATATGTCGCCTCAGGACCAAGTTACAGTCGAGATCTGTGGAGAGGCGACCCCACTCACAGTAAGAGCGCCTTTGCAATAAACACAATAAATGTTAAATAAATCACTTTAACAGGGGGAAAGCAATGACATCTCCGTGACAACAAGCAAGGGCCTAAAACCTCACCAGAAAAGTTCCATATTGCGTCTTTAGATTTTTACTGAATATATCACCACAAAGCCAAATTACAGGTCCGATCTTTTCTTTGACAAAGCATTTTTCTTGCAATAAAAACAGTATATAGATCAGGGAAAGCACTAGCATGTCCGTGGCAACAAGCAGCAGCCTAAGACCTCATTAGAAAAGTTATGCATTGTAGCTTTAAACAACTCCAAAGCCAAACCGAAAGCATAAAAATCATAGTTGTACCTTTGCCGTTGACCTTTGAGAAAAGCGAAGCAGTTTTTGCCCGGCATGCCTGTCCCTGTGCTGGAGGCGAGGAGGGGAGACGCTGTAGTTACCTGCATGTAGGTGAGTGGACGTGTCTATGCCTCTGTGCAGTGTAGTAGGGTCAGGGTGTAATCGAACCCGCAACCCGATCAGCCACACCGCCCGAGTCATTAAATTTACATACGAGCGGCAGGGAGGGGACAGTACAGCACGTTTAGTATGAGGAATGCCACGAGGGCCGGTGAACCGAGTGGGGCAGGTCATATTTTAATTTTGATGAACGTAATGAGGAAATATGACGTGAATTTTATCATATTCTGCTAAATGCTGCGCCCGACTTTAACTCACATCTTTAAAGGACCTTTATTAAGCTATTTTTAATCTGTTTTCATGTTGTTTTCTCATCAAAATCATACCTGGAGTTGTGTTTTGTTTCGTTCACACACGTTTAACACACAAACCCTGCACAGTTTTTCTCTCAAACTGAACACACAATACAGGAAGTGTTCTATTTTGTTTTATAACTCCGTACACCTTCACTAGAATCATTTGGATGATTTCAGATCTCGTTTAAACAAAAGGCAAAACCTGGTTGTTAACTTAAAAGTGACGCTTTTGAAGTTGGAATAGAGCGTTTTGAGCTTTGAAGATGTAGGCAAGGCAAGGTAAGGTTATTTGTATAGCACAATTCGTACACAAAGCAATTCAAAGTGCTTTACAGAATAAGAAATACATAGAAATTAAACAAAAGAGACATTAAACTAGAGAGAATTAGAAGAGTGTGAGAAATGTAGACAAGCTCAAACATGTGTGAATGAAACAAAACACAACTTCATGCATGTGATTTTGGATAAAAACATGGATTGAAGCTCACAAGAGTCAATTTTACCTTTTAAAAGTGACACGTGAAACCAAAGAGCTCATAGGTCATCCATTATTTTGACACAACATTTCTCTCACTGATTATGGCAAAATCCCCAATGTTTTTCAGTCCCTTGTGATATTTCTGTGATTACTTTCTTTTTTTCTCATGAGCAGCCATTTTTTGCTTTGATACAGAGTCCCCGATTGGCTTATCTAACTGTCAATCACACCCATCTGAACTCAGGGAGACTCACAGGTGACCAGGGTTTTCTCAAAGTCCTCACCAATGGTTATAGCCCAATCCTCAGGCTAAATACTCTTGACTACTGACCATTAAAGGTCACGTTCACTCACGCCGTCTCTGAATGAGCACTGGCAAGTCTATTGATAATGTTTTGGGGGTTTTTTTGTCTTTTTTCCCAGTCCTTTTTGTCCACAGAGCTCCCAAATTCCATATATAAGTCCAGATGACTGTGCGCAGCCTCAAATTTATTTTCAGTTTCATTTCTGCAGTGCAAAAGTTGATTGTTTTTTTCCCACTTGTTCTTGCGATTGTGCAGAGTTAGCTCGTTGTTTAAGTGTCAACAGCAAATGTCACTTTCTTTGAGGCCGGAAAAGCTCAGACTCAGACTTTGCTTTGTGAACAGGGACAGGTTTTCATTCATAACTGTTAAAGGGCCCATTTTAGGCTGTTTTCTGATCTATGTTATAATGTTGTTTCCTCATCACAAACAGACCTGGAGCTGTGTTTTGTTTCATTCACATGTTTGAGTTCCCCTTTATTATTAGTCTGTCTACGTCTCTAAAGCTCAGAATGCTCTGTTCCACCTTGTGATGTCATGAAGCAGTAGTTTTAGTAGTTTTCAAGTTTACACCTACCGTTTAACTTTAGTTCAGTAAAGATGAGCAATTCTAGAGGTGAAATTATCCAAATGATTCTAGTGAGGGTGTTTGGAGTTGAAAAACACAGTGGAGCACTTCCTGTACTGGTGTTAAACATGACATCACAAGGTGGAACAGGGTGTTTTCCGTTTGAGTGAACTAAATACGCAGGATTTATGTGTTAAACATGAGTGAATGAAACAAAACACAACTCCAGGTATGTTTTTGATGAGGAAACAACATTATAACATAGATCAGAAAATAACATAAATAACATAAAATAACATAACTCACTGCTATGTGACCTCGTGAGCATAATCTGGACACTGCTCCTAACAAGTTTACCCTTTAACAATTAAGGACGTGTCAAAAGCAAAAGACACATTTACTGATAGACAAGTTCATACCCAACACACACACACAAAACAGTGTTTGCTAAAAAAGAGATCAATATTTCTGGTCAGGCTACGACTCACACATTTGCCACATTTACATGAGAGTTTTAATTCTGAATAAAAATTAATACTGCTTTAAAAGACCATGTAAAGACTTAATTCTTCAAGAAAATTATTATTCGGAATGAAACTTAACTCTGAAGTAAGTGGGTGGTTTATTCCAATTTTAAAGCCAAATTAATTTGTTCCTCGATCATGTAAACGTTTATTCTTCTTAAAAATAATTCTGGTCGTTCATGCTCGTTGGGTCGCCCTTCTAACACGATCCGGACAATCCGGCTCCACCAGTCGTCAGTTCGGACTTTCCTCCACTGCTCTTTGGATTTGCGAGCGGGATGTGGGAGTGGACTGAGGTGTGGCAGCCTCAGACTCAGTTTGTCTTCTTCCTCCTTCTCTGACACTCTTCCCTTCTCCTCCTCAGCTCACAGACGTAAAGCGTGAGGACAGAATTCTCCAGCTGCTGCTTCATTATCATTGGGAAAAAGTTTGGATCATGTTTGTGTCCATGGTGAGATGAAAAAGCCGGTAGCTGAAGTGTTTTCTTCCGGTCGATGTAAATACGTTTGTGTCGCTGTCCAATCAGAACCCTTCTCGACCACCAGACGTTGAGCGAAATTAAAGGCGATTTAACATGTTTTCCATATAAACCTCAATTTGGAATTATTATTTCCATGTAAACTCAAAGGAGAATATTTTAATTCCAAATTATTTAATTCAGAACAATTTATTCGGTATTAAAAAGCAAAAACATCATGTAAACGTGGCCTTTGTAAATAGCAGTGGATTCTAATGGGCTGTTTGTGCTTGATGTGCAGGTCAAGTTACCATTTCTCTCTCCCTCCTTCTCTTCCCCTCTCACTCTCTTTCTCCACCCCTCCTCTCTATCACTTCCTTTCGCTCCCTGTCTCTCTTCCCTTTCTTTCCCTCTGAGAGATCTCCCTCCCTTTCACTCTTCTTCCCCCTCCCTCTCTCCCACCCTCTTTCTCTCCCTCTCCCCCTGCGTCTCTCCTTCCCTCCATCCATCCTCTTTCTCCTCCTCCCTCCCTCTCTTTCTCTCCTGCCCTCTCTCTCTTCATTCCCCTGCTCTCTTTCCCCTCCTCTCCCTTGCCAATCGGTCCTTTTCCTCACCAGTGACCAGCGCTGCCTGTAGGACTAAAAATACCCTTAAAGGCACAGCTCCGTCCTCACCTCTTCCTCCCTTCTTCCCTCCCTCTTCCCCTCCCTTCGCTGCAACGGGACTCCTCTGAAAACCAGCCCGCGATGGACCCAGAGGAACCAGATTCACTCAAGTTCAATAAAGAGCCACTACATCCCAACGCTGGAGTAACAACAACACAAATCTATCTTTAAATAGTAACAACAGCTTTAGCATTAGCGGCCGCGGCGCTAATTTATGCAAATGTAACCTCTGATTGGAACCGGCAAATGCCTCCAGACACATGTTTTCTGTACATAATGGATTTTATAATAACTTGCGATGATGGATGTCACAGTGTAAGGGTGGCACATATGGGGGTAAGCATATTTAGATTTATCTAGCACTTTTCTTTCTCAACTTAAAGGAGACATATGTGGTAATGATGATAATGGTTTTCCCAGTGTCCTTGTGGCCTGATGAAGGTTATGCTGGACAAAAGACGTTAGTGTGGATGTTTTTATCTTTAATAGCCAAAATGCAGTAAAGGCTTTTTAACTTTTCTAAACAGATGCAGTGCAATTTTGTTGTTGTCTGATTTTCCAAGCATTTTTCAAGCGTTTATCCTACAACACGACAATTAGTGTCTTGCCCAGGAACATAACAGCACTTTGTACTGAAGGGAGAAGGAAAAGGGAGATCAAAACCGTTAACCTTTGGGTCTGGAGGTGAGTGTACTGTGAGGTGAGTGTTTCAACATGACACATCACCGACTCTATCTACAGTAAGTAGAAAAAACCAACTATGTCTACAATAAGTAGAAAATATATATACAGTACTGTGCAAAAGTTTTAGGCAGGTGTGGAAAAATGCTGTAAATAAATAATTCTTTCAAAAATATAAATAATGAATGTAAAGTAATAAATAAAATGTAAAGTGAGTGAACAAAAGAAAAAGCCAAAGTCATTAAGAAAGAGTCCTGCACGGGTCTGATTTTGACAAACCGAACCCGCCCGTACCCGTCATACCTCAATCCGACCCGTTTTCCGACAGAATTGAAATAAAATTCCGCACCCGAACCGACCCGCTAAAAATACAAACCAACGCCTGAACCGCACCTGAATGAAAATCAGTCCGAGAGCCGAAAAAGAGCCACAACTTTATACTCTGCACTTGCTAATTTTCTTTTTAGCTCCCGGGGGTCTCTTTGAACTGCAGGACATTGCGTGCGCGGTTTGAAAATGTAAGTGGCAGAGATTTCTGGGAATGCTCAAGTTCAGGCAAAAACAGATGGATTTTACATTGAATCATCTTGTAAAAACAACGGCATTTTTACATTTCACTCAAATACAGCCCTGTTTTTTGTTCGCACATGATTTGTAAACCGCAGATTAGACCCGCGCTCTCCTACATCCGACTCGACCCGAACCTTTTTCACCCGTTTCATTAAAATTTGCAGTTCACCGGAACCTGTGCAGGAGTCTGTTAAGAACGATCTTCAGCGTAAAGAAGCAGAAGTTGTGTTGGTGATGGTCGGGCCCCACAGAGCCCTGACCTCAACATCATGGAGTGTGTCTGGGATTAACATGAAGAGACAGAAGGATGTGAGGAAGCTCCATCCACACAAGATCTGGGCTTAGTTCTTCAACATGTTTGGAACAGCGACCAGCCCAGTTCCTTCACAAACTGTCTGCAAGTAAACCTAGAAGAACTGATGCTCTTCTGAAGGCAAAGCTCACACCAAATATTGATCTGATATAGATTTCTCTTTTGTTCATTCACTGCATTTTGTTGATTGATGAAAATAAATAATGAACACTTCCATTTTTGAAGGCGTTCCGAGTTTACAGCATGTTTTCCACACCTGCAGAAAACTTTTGCACAGTACTGTATATATCTTTTTTACTTTTACCCGGTTTTAAAGGTGCATTGTGTAACTTTTCTTGTTGTGTGTTCAACTGCTTGTCTCCGGCTGTTATTGCGTTGCCTGGAATGCTCCATAGCAAAGCATTGAACTCATCTATGTCCATGAAGATGAGCAGAAATGAAACTAGGCCAAGATACAGGTCAGATTTGTGGAGAGGCATCTCAGTGTATTCAGGGTATCGGTGGGGTCTTAAAAGTCTTAAAAAGGTCTTAAATTTCATGTTCCTAAATTAAGGTCTTAAAAAGTCTTAAAATGTGTTTTATTTTTTCACAAAATCTTAAATTTCATTAGCCTATTTTTTGTAAACTCACCCGGGCTGCAGTGCAAAGTGAGACAAGACAATGTGAAAGCTTAGTTTGTCTTGTTAGAATGTTAGAAATTATTTTTGGCCATTTTACAAGTAATGCATATGACTATAAATGAGTTATGGATGATATTTTATAAGAAAAGTATGTTTTATTTAAAGCAGTGAGTAATGGTCATTATTAGAATTGGATCTGGTATTTTTCACCCGCATAATGGGTGCGATGTTGGTCTTAATTTTCATTTAAATGGTCTTAAAAAGGTCTTTAAAAAGTCTTAAATTTGGGGGAATCTATCCTGGGGATGCCCTGGTATTGTAAAAATGTATGTTTTTCATCTTAAGCAATAAAATCGAATAAATGCAAAATAGCCAAGTTGAATACTGTACAGTGAATAAATCCAAGCAAAACATTCACATCCCCAAGGAGACAAGCAGGTGCTGGATCTATACCAGAAATGTTACACAATGCACAGTAGAGCACAGAATAATCTGACCGACAACATCATAAATTACCCCACAGACATGAGGAGTCCCACCACACGGGCCGACGCTTCCACAAACTTTAAATCTCCTCCTTCAAAAGCTCCTAAAACTCGCCATGGCCCACTTGTACACGAGTGTTTTGGTCATATTAGCGGGTACCAGAGGAGGTCCAGACGGCAGGCGCTTTATAATTGAAGAGGTGTAAAAGAAGCTGAGGTTTAAGGCTACCACAGCACTCTGCACGCGGCTACAGTGTCAGCCCTCCTCGTGGTCACGGCCTCATACGATATTGGACAAATGAATATTTAGTGCGTGCCACACAAAGCCGACGGGGCCTGAAATACATAATAGACACGGGGAATATCAGGGCAGGCGATAACCAGATGGTGCATTCAAATTAAATTTAAATTAAAATTATCTATGGATTTGCCTGGTATGTTCCATAGTATATCTATCTCCATGGCCATAAGCGGAAGATCTATGAAAAGGTGAAGAATGTACGTGTTTCAAGGCATTCTGACAAATAAAAATGCCTGTAATTGGACAAATAAGCGATAAGTTTCATGCCATACTGTGGAAAATTCTAAGCAAAGTAATAAAATCTCCATGGAGGCAAACTGGTGCTAGATCTCACATGATAAATTATGCAGTGAACCTTTAAAACTGAAATTCAACTGTGGTCATTATCAATTTGTCATACACACACTTCATATGTACAGTAGGCGGATGGTGGTTGAAGTAATAATCATAATATCATAATAATACTTTTTTTTATTAGGCGCCTTTCTGGACACCCAATGTCGCCTTACAACAACATAAACAAATTAAGTACGATTAAAACATACAGTTAAAAGCGTGTTTGAGCAAGTCGGGTTATGAGGCAACTGCTTTAGCACCCGAAATACTGTGAGAAGAAGTAATATTCATAAGTGAGTGACTGACTGAAGGATTACACAAACATCCATAAACGTCATATTTAAAAAACTCATATTACACTATTTTATGATCTATTTCATAATGTTGTATCATTACAAACGTACCTGGAGTTGAGTTTTGTTTCATAAGCACATGTTTAACGAACAAATCCTGCATATTTAGTTCTTTTCTCAATCAGAAAACACTCCTCCACCTCGTGATGTCATATATTAATACAGGAAGTGCTGCCCAGTGTTTTAAGCGCCGTTCACCATCACTAGATTTTGGACATTTGGATGATTTCAACCCTGAACTTTCCACTAATTTCCACTAAACAAAACATAGCTGTTAACTTGAAAACTACCGTTGACATCACAAGGTGGAACGGAGTGTTTTCTGATTGAGAAAAGAACTAAATATGCACGTAAATATGCAGGGTTTGTGTGTTAAACGTGCGTAAATTAAACAAAACTCAACTTCTGGTATGTTTGTGATGACAGAACATTAAAAAAGTTCAGAAAATAGTGTAATTTGTTGCCTTTAAATCTGATAATTATGGATGTTACAGAGTATTTTGAGCTTTGGAAATAAATACATAAAATAAATACAACTGCATTATTATTATTATGATTAACATGCAATTGAAGTATGTTGTCAATATCAAATATGGTCCACAATTACGGCTCGTTTGTATCTCTAATAAAATCTCAAATTGAGTAAAAGACAAACCAAAAGTAATATGTGTGAAGAGAAAATGAAATGTGTAATCATCAGAAACTTACCTTGTGCAGTCAGTGAAGTCTTCCTCCTGAGTTAAATCCATTTTGAGGCTAGTTTAACTTTAGTCTGTCCCGTGAAGGCAGCGGCAGCATGCCTCATGCTGAGAGCCTCCACCTCAGTCCAGTGTTACTACGTGACCCGAATCATTGGATAACGTTACCCCATCATGGCCACTTACTCGCCGCTTCATCCAATCCCGTGCCATCCGCCTGCCCTGGCACACACCACATTATGTCTGTCTTCTCTGACGAAACAAAGACCACGTTCTGTTTCAAACGGGATGAGATCTGAGGCTACAAGATCTGACATGATAAAAATACCATGAGATAATTTGAGGGTTTTGTTTTATTTATTTATTATTTGATAGGGATAGTACATATTAATGAAGCTGACGAGGATAGCAGTTACTGGAGCTCCGTATGTGGAACAGGAATTTATTAAAGGGCAAAATAGCTAATATGTAAAGCAGGTTATTATGATGAGCATTTTAAAGTGGAACTCCGGCACGTTTGAAGCTAAAGTCCGTTGCTAGAGGTGGTCGAATACTGTCAGAAGCCATAAAACAGCACAGATCAGTGTTGCCTCAGCGGAGATCTCGCTGTGGCAGTGAGTCTGTCAAGGCAACAAACTAGTGTAGAGAATTGGGCAAGTTCTTAACTTCCACATAAAACGCCAATTTGCACAGAAGAAGCTTAACACCACTTTAACCCATCTTACAACAGCCACGAGTCTAACAAACAAAACGCTCTGCCTGGTTCACTCATTAGTGTCTGGAAACTTGATAAAACAACCTTATAAGCAGCTTTAGCATTAGCTTGTTGATTTCCCACTGTGCATTGCGAAAGCCCAAAAGACTGAACTGCCGACTCCAGCGGCAGCAAGCGGCTAATAGCCATAGACCATATGCTAGTAGCTGCCAGAAGCAACAAGTGAGAATCGACTACTGACGGTGAAGAACAATACAAAGTTGTTGAAAGAAACCTGTTCGGGACTGTATTTTTTTTAGCGTTTTCAAAAAATATAATTCACTCATAAGTAAATGGGATTAGAAACAACATCGGCGATCGAGTCTTTTGGGCTTTCACATGTGCAGTGGGAAATCAACAAAGGTAAGTGTAAGGCTGCTTATAAAGTTATTTCCTAATGTTTCCAGACACTAATGAGTGAACCAGGCAGAGCGTTTTGTTTGTTAGACTCGTGGTTGTTGTAAGATGGGTTAAAGTGGTGTTAAGCTTCTTCTGTGCAAATTGGTGTTTTATGTGGAAGTTAAGCACTTGCCCTGATCACTACACTAGTTTGTTGCTTTGACAGACTCACTGTCACAGCGAGATCTTCACCGAGGAAACACTGATCTGTGCCGTTTTTTGGCTTCTGACAGTATTCGACCACCTCTAGCAATGGACTTTAGCTTCAAACGTGTTGGATTTCCCCTTTAAGACCGAGATGAATGGGCTCGCTGCAGCAGAAGGGTGACAATTTTTCACTGTAATGTCAATTGGAACTAGAGTCAGCGGAGCCTGAAGTGCCCCTATGCCAACTCCCTATTCAAAACTAGTGTCCATTTTTATGTACAGTCTGTGGCATGATTATAGCACTGGTTCTAATTTCCATCTTTTGTCCCTTGACACGTAACAAGGAAGGCAATTACAATTCATTACAATATGGGATTAGAATTATCTATTTGCCCCCAATCTGCTATCAGTATGAGTTAGGTTAAAAGACCACAGGGATCACCGGTGACACCGTGGCGTATGACTATAATTTTCACTTTTTACGGCACAACTCAGAGGAGACGTCACCATTATATGATGGCCTGGTGATTACTTTGCCTACGATTCCTGCCGCCTCATCCCTTTGCCACAATTTCCCTCTTACGCCACAGCAGCTATGATGACACAGCAAAAAACTAAATCTAGTCAAGCTAAAATGATTTGGATTAAGAAAGTTTTACCGTGATTTGAGTACATTTCACTTGCAGTAAGATTTTTGTACTTAAAATATGAAAACACATCTTGCTACACTGAAAATAAGCAATACAGCAACTTTTTGCACTTAAAATAAGAAATAAAATCAAATGTTGCTTGAATTAAGAGAAAAACACTTTCACTTGTCAAGATGAATCTACTCAAATAAAGTCAAATGTTCTTAATTTAAGTCATTTTAACCTACCTAGATATTGTTTTTTTTCCAGTGCACTGCTGCTTCCTCTGAAAACTGAAGTAATATTCTCCTGAGTTTTCTGCTATTTTACTACAGAAAGTTTGAAATTTTGAGTTTAAAAAAGTCATATTTTTTATGTTTTCACTGCACCGGAGCCATGGCGATCAACAATGTGGTCAAAGATGGACTGAAACAAAGCACGATGGGCGAAAAAACAAAGCAAAACAAAACAGGTGAAGAAGAAAAACGTGCAGCGTCAGTGATTTGTTTTAGACTCAGCATTTATTTGGATCTGCTGGTTATTTATCAAATATACACCTGCACCCGGCGTTTAAAGGGTTAAGAGTGCAATAAGCATCGTAATAATTTGCCATCCTACGCTTTTACTGAAAATAATGCAAGGAAATATGTTAGAAAAAACAGAATAGTCCTGTTTTGTCATATTTTATACTGTTGTAATAGATTTTTTTTAAGTCACAGTTTTTGCTAACTCAGTACAAAGCTTTTATTGAAAAATGATGCGTTTGATCCTCCACATTATATAATTCTTTATATATTATCTTAAATCTGCAAACATCTCCCACAGTGGAGTGTTTTAAGTCCATCTTTATTCTCTAGCTTTTCACACTGCATGAGATGTAACATCTTCTGTGTCTTTTGTTTTAATTTATCTGAATTGCTTTTGCTATTTTATGATTTTATTGGTTTAGCACTAGTATGATCAAATTTAGCAATTTTCTTTTTGTCTTTTTAAGATCCCTGTGCAGCACTTTGTAAACAATTTTGCTTGTAAAATGGGCTATACAACTAAAGTGAATGTGTTTTTACATAATAAAAATCCGCACCACCGCCTCCCAGACCACAATTCTTCTGACAAAGTGTAGCCTGCAGATCAGAGCAGAGCTGTGTTTAAGTCGAGCAGTTCAGATCTGGTTTTCTTAAGCGTGAGACTGACAGGTGGATCAGTGCAGCATCTGTAATGTATCAGTCTGCAGCAAAGGGTTTATCAGTGAATTACTCTCACAGAAGATCAGGAGGGTGATCATATCTTCCCAGAGGAGCTCAGAGCTGAGAGAGTGAGAAAATCTGCGAGATGAATCGAAATCGAAATCGCAGTTTGAATGGACAAAATTAGGAAATCACCATTTAAACTGTACAGGGTTTGTCTGTTAAACGTGTGTGAATGAAAACAAAACCAGGTATGAAAACTTTTGTTACATCCAGTTGAGAAAAACATTAAAAAAAAAGTTCAAATGACTTAAATTAAGAATATTTGACTTTATTTGAGTGGATTCAACTTGACAAGTATGATCTGCCAGTGGAAAAAGTGTGTTTTTCTTAATTCAAGCAACATTTGATTTTGTTTCTTGTTTTTAGTGCAAAAAGTAGTTTTTCTTATTTTAAGTGTAGCAAGATGTGTTTTCATATTTTAAGTAGAAAAAGTCTTATTCCACTGGCAGATCATTTTACTTGCCAAGAGAAATTTACTTAAATCATGGTAAAACTTTTTTAATTCAAGTCATCTTAGCTTGACTAGATTTTGGTTTTGGCAGTAAAAAGCACACCTTTTTCACAAACAAAACTGACTCAAAAATAGGCTGAAGTGCATCCATCAGCGTCGCCATGTTTGTTTTGGAGCTTCACCTTTAGCCTCTGCTGCTGCTCTGTGACTGACCCACCCCAAGATGGATTCTCAACTCACAAATATCACGAGAATCCATCTTCCTGTGCAAGGTTAACAGTTATTTCGTCATGTGGTCTGCACTGAAAGAGCAAAGGATTATTTATTCATTATACTATTATTCATTATATCATGCAGTTCCCCCAGTTTTTGTTTCGCTATTTATCCATGTTGAGAACAAAACTGAGAAGTCGTCTTAAATCAAAGAGTCTGATTTATTCCAGCAACTGTGTGCACAGACACAGCCCTGACTGTCTCTAACAAAGCCGTCTCTCCCTGTCTTTTGTGTTTACAATAAATCATACAGCGTATATACCACCAAAAAGATTCACAGACAGAACACTGGGTCATTAGGAGTCGAAATAAAATAACATATGGAAGCAAGTTGAATTCAGCAAACACGGAAAGACGCAATTAAAGGAGATGTATTATGATAAATTGGTCTGTTGTATTTTGAAAGTCCTCGAGCGAACCCTCAGTTATGATAAAGATTTCCATAACATGCACCATAACAATGAATTTATGCAAAGCGACTTCAGGACATTGAGTGACCCTTTTTTTGCATATGAACAATATTTTGCACATTAATAACTTGCACTATCACTGACTATTGCACTATTACTGACTATTGCACTATCACTGACTATTGCACTATTACTGACTATTGCACTATCACTGACTATTGCACTATCACTGACTATTGCACTATCACTGACTATTGCACTATCACTGACTATTGCACTATCACTGACTATTGCACTATCACTGACTATTGCACTATCACTGACTATTGCACTATCACTGACTATTGCACTATCACTGACTATTGCACTATTACTGACTATTGCACTATTACTGACTATTGCACTATTACTGACTATTGCACTATTACTGACTATTGCACTATCACTGACTATTGCACTATCACTGACTATTGCACTATCACTGACTATTGCACTATCACTGACTATTGCACTATCACTGACTATTGCACTATCACTGACTATTGCACTATCACTGACTATTGCACTATTACTGACTGTTGCACTATCACTGACTATTGCACTATTACTGACTATTGCACTATCACTGACTATTGCACTATCACTGACTATTGCACTATCACTGACTATGGCACTATCACTGACTATTGCACTATCACTGACTATTGCACTATCACTGACTATTGCACTATCACTGACTATTGCACTATTACTGACTATTGCACTATTACTGACTATTGCGCTATCACTGACTATTGCACTATCACTGACTATTGCACTATCACTGACTATTGCACTATTACTGACTATTGCACTATTACTGACTATTGCGCTATCACTGACTATTGCACTATTACTGACTATTGCACTATTACTGACTATTGCACTATCACTGACTATTGCACTATCACTGACTATTGCACTATCACTGACTATTGCACTATTACTGACTATTGCACATTTTTCTATTTGACTGTTGACTGTTGTGTATACACTTGTGTGCATCCGGTGTGGGCAGCAAAGTAAGAATTTCATTGTACAGGGAAACGTGTTTCTTTACTGTACATATGACAATAAAGCTTTGAATCTTCAGTAATTCAATATATCGTGATATTGTGAGACGTCCGATGATACAGTATTACAATATTTCGGTTATTGTTACATCCCTATTATTTACTTTAGCTTGAGTGTGTCTCGCAGCTCCACTGGAACCAGAGCTTGGAGCATAAAACCCAACTTGGCCGGAGGGAGCTGCACCAAACAGACCCTTTGCCAAAGCGTCCCTAAGCGAACTGCGCCTATGCAAAAAAGGATGTACTGTGACCCTTATGTTGTGATGTAATCTGAAACCCGGCAATTAAGTTGTGTAATGGCGGAACTAGAGTCCAGATCTCACCGCTAACACTGCTCATAATCTGCTGTAATCACCGCCCTTCTCTCCTCCTCTTCCTCTCCTCCTCTTCCTCTCCTCTGCTCCCGTCCCTGTGTCCTCCTCTAATCCCCCTCTTCATCCCTCCCTCCGCTGCTCTCATTGCATCACTGTGACCTTTGCTCCGCGATGGCACTAACAGCTGGTCCGGCCTGTTTAACAACCCTCACAAACACAGCGGACCGCCGTGCATGCTGGGAAAAAAACACGCAAGGTCTTCACGGGAAAGCACATACAGTCACTAAAGGTTATGTAAGAGTTTAGGAAGGATGGCACGAGGAGGAACTACTCAAGGGTGTGATGTTTGGAGTGAAACTGAGCTTTAGATGTCAAAGGAAAGCTAAAGATCTGATTAAAGTGGGAATATTACAGAAATGTGACAAATCCATTGAGCTACAGATAAAAAACAGATGGTTAAGTACATAGTTAAGCTTATTACACAGTTTTAAGATCTATGCCGTAATATTTCTTCATCAAAATCATACCTGGAGTTGTGTTTTGTTTCATTCACGCATGTTTAAAACCCAAACTGAAATTGAAAAGAAGAATACAATCTACAGAAATGAGGTGCTTCAGAAGACTATTTGGCATTTCCTACAAAGACCATGTCACAAACAATACAGTACGTGATAAAATTCAACAATACATTGGCCCCTTGTTGTGAAGAACTCACAAGAAGGAGAGGCAGACAGAGAAAGAGGTGGGAAGACAACATCTGAGTGGACGGGAAGAAAATGGAGGAAGCTGATTGTCAAAGCATCAGAAGGTGCCCCCATAGTCTCACAGACTACAGGATAAAGAAAGAAAGAAGAAAACACAAACCCTGAAAACACTCTGTTCCATCTTATGGTATCATGTGGAAATACAGGAAGTGTCCACTGTGTGTTTAAACTAAAGTGAAGGAAAAAAGGTAACTGTTAACTTGAAAACTACTGCTTCATGGCATCAGAAGGCGGACAAAGCATTTTGAACTTTGAACAGTAATAATAAAGCAAACGTGTGAATGAAACAAAACACAACTCTGGCTATGTTTTCCAGGAGGTAACAGCATTATAACATGGTTTAAAGGGAAACTCCGGCATGTTTGAAGCTAAAGTCTGTTGGTAGAGGTGGTCGAATACTGTCAGAAGCCAAAAAACGGCACAGATCAATGTTTCCTCGGTGAAGATCTCGCTGTGGCAGTGAGTCTGTCAAGGCAACAAACTAGCATAGTGATGGGGGCAAGTTCTTAACTTCCACGTAAAACACCAATTTGCTTCACACACAAGAAGCTTAACACCACTTTAACCCATCTTACAACAGCCATGAGTCTAACAAACAAAATGCTCTGCCTGGCTCACTCATTAGTGTCTGGAAATGTTATAAAACAACTTTATAAACAGCCTTACACTTTATTCATTTCCCACTGCGCATCCGAAAGCCCATAAGACTCGATTGTCAATGTCATTTACGAGTGAATTATATTTTTTGGTGTTAAGCTTCTTCAGTGTGAAGCAAATTGGTGTTTTACGTGGAAGCTAAGAACTTGCCCCCATCACTACATTAGTTTGTTGCCTTGACAGACTCACTGCCACAGTGAGATCTCCACCGAGGAAACACTGATCTGTGCCACTTTTTGGCTTCTGACAGTATTGGACCACCTCTAGCAACGAACTTTAGCTTCAAACGTGCCGGAGTTCCCTTTTAAAGCTCACAAATAAATTGTGTGTAATACAGGACATTTAAATAGCAAACTAAACATGCAGTTTACAGTAGATCTCCTCTGCTGAAACGCTCATTACCAATCTAAGCTGTTCCATACCATCCCAGACCTACTGTCCCTTCTCTGCTCATCCTTCCGAGAGAAAATAAAACAAGTCATCTATGAAATGAACTCCTCGAGTACAAACGCAGAAGGCCCATCATAGAGCGCGGCGCCTCCTACCTCCTCACAGCAGGAAGCAAACATCTCCTCAGCTCTCTCCTCCATACCTGACGCGCATCCTGATAATGCTCCCTGCAACTGTGCATCTCGTACAAGGCAGCCGCCATTCACCATCTGGGAATGCTGTCTGTTTCACTTAGATCACGCAGGATTGCTCTGAAACTTATCGGTGTGTAAAAATGATTTATTCCGTCACCATGGAGGCGTAAAAGGGATATAAAGGAAATAGATGGAAATCGCTGCGCTGCAAGAAGAGTGATTTTGAGCACAGAATAAGAATCACAAAAAGTTTAGATGTGGTTTAAAGGTGCTGTAGTACGTAAAAATGTACTTGTGAGCTTTGATGTGTTTCACTGACATATGTTTGAGTAATCCTGCTTTTCTGCATTTGTCTGTTCATATCTCCAAAACTCAAACTGCTCTGTTCCACCTTGTGATGTCATGTAATGGTAGTTTTCAAGTTAACAGCTCCTTGTCAGTGGAGATTGGCAATTTCGAGGCTGAAATTATCCAAATGATGTTAGTGAAGGTGAAGGGAGTTTAAATGCACAGTGGAGCGCTTCCTGTATTACCGCATACGAGAAAATGTTGTTTTTGTTTACATCCGGCTTTTCCGCATGTGTGCAGTGGCAAAAAGTCAGTACGGACGCTCGTTTGTGTTGACAGTTGTGTTGCGTGTGTCTGTCATGAGATAACTCGTCTTATTTTGAAGTAGGTTTTGCATTTAATTGTTTTGACATGACTTCATTATCTTCCGCTAACTCGGTGAATGTTGAGGATCAAAAACGTTGCTTTGAAAAGTTAAAATTCGCTGATAAAGTCATCGATCTCCCCGACCTGTTTTCTCTGGAAGATGGTGGCTGACTGACAGACCGCTCTGGCCACAGACAGATGCACGACAGCGAGTTTTCATGTTGACTGCCGACCAATATACCCCGCACGTGTTTTCTCAAATAGCATCACAAGGTGGAGTGTTTCTGTTGAGAGGAAAACAGCCTAAATATACAGAGTTTGTGTAATAAACGTGTGAAGAAAAAAAAAAAAAACACAAATCTGAGTATGATCTTAATGAAGATTTAAAAATAGCATGATATGGGCCATTTAATGTATGTTTGATCTGTTTAATCTCTCATCTTTAACATTTTACTTTTATTGGGTATTAACTGCCAACACATAACATATTTAGATCACCATGTCACCTTTTATTGCTGTGAAAATGTTATATTGACTGAATATAACATGAACAGGTTTTATAAGTTTCACTTGCGCTGACTTCCCCCTCCCTTTGTGGAGTTGTAGTGTATTGTTTTGTATTATACTTTTGTATTTTTATTGAAAATAGTTACGCGGGAGTGTGAGGTAGGCTTGAGGGCTGAGCTTTGGGTGTGATTGTACTGATATCCATAAGAAGAGCTCAAATAGTATGGAATCAATTTTGTGTCAAAATGTTCAAAGAAAACTTTTAAAACTGCAAGCAAAAAGTATGAATCAAAGTACCAAAAAAAAAAAAAGTTTAATCAAATAAAATAAATAAAAATGCAATCAAATTATTTGTGTAATCATGAAAAAAGAGGTATCTGTCTTTTTTTTGTTTGTTTGTTTGTTTGTTTGATCCCCCCCCTTTTTTTGGTTGCGATTCCAGTTTTCTCGTTTGTGGTCCTGGACTTTTTGCTTGTAGTTTTGACAGAAATTTGACCGATGGGCAGGATTTCCATGGGTGCCTTCCCATTGGCTAATCAATGTTTGACGGACAGCTGAATTTGGCGCCTGCCCCGGAAGCTGTTGTGAAGTTTCCTGTTGACGTTTTAATGGGCTGGAGAACAACAAAGAATGTCGAGGAAAGCTCTGCCAGCGACTCTTTTCAACAAAGTGTGAGTACGGGACAAATTTATGTGGAATGATAATGTTAGATTTATGGTATATAGTTACGTGACCATAAACGTTACCTATCTTGCTAGTCGGCACCTCAGCTAACTGAGAGGGATGGGCATTCAATTAAAGTTTCTTAAACCATCGTCTGGGAGTGCCTGGGAGAGATTGCTAGATTACTCAAACATGCATGGATAAAACTTCCTCAAGCATGTCTTTGATGAGGGAACATTATACGTACTTTTTAAAAAATATTGATACTTGTTCAAATAAGTATCTAGATTTGATACTAGTTTTAGTACTGATACTTTTTGGTACTTTTGAGAACCCTCCTCCACTAGGGGCAGAAAACATAGTTGTAGTGTAAGGTAGAAAGCTCAAAAAAGTTGATATTGCATAAGAAAAAACATACTTTTTTTTCCTTTTCTTCTTCAGTGCACAAACTTTTCCAAGCATAAAAAATGTACGGAAAAAATGTTCAAGAATCCCTATTGGAGAATTTCACAATGCCATTTTTCCATAACGGATAACACGGACAGAGAGCGTTGCAGCAGCAGGCAGCTCGGAGTCTGTGCTGTGAATATTTGATGAGAGAATGGATCCTCTCCGGGTGCCTCCTCCGTACAGTGAGCAGCAGGCTGGGTTACTACGCTCGTACTCCCCACAGAGTCTGCTCCTATCCTGGGCAGAGTCGGGTTTAGTGGTGCCCGGTCGGCGTGAAAACCACACCAGAACGTAATGCCACTCATTCATCACTCCGTTGGGACTTAAGTGACGCCAAATGTGCAAGGTCATCTTTTCACTCACAGCTTTCTGCAGGCAAAAGAGTCAGGGGGGAAATTTAGTTTGAGTGCGTACGAAAGATTAAACCATTCAAGCGGCTAAAACGTAGTTAAAGAATAGACTGTATAAAGAAGTGGACCCCCGTAATGTTCGGCTTCTGTCAAATGAAGCTCATGAGGCTAGCAGCTTTAGGGGCCAATTTGGAGGCGAGGCCCATATCAGGAAGAGGAATTTATTTATGGACAAAAAAAAGCAATAAAAACACCAGGATCCTATAGAGCGGATTAATACGAACATTTTAAGACCAAAATGACGAGGCTCACAGCAGCAGTTACAGAGAGAGAAGAGAGAGGTGACAATTTTTCAATGTAAGGGCAACTGGAAACAGAATCGATGGAGCTGGACGTGCCCCCATGCTCACTTCCTATTTGGAACAAGAAGTATAGCAGGTTATGTCTATTTATATATACAGTCTATGAGTTAAAGTATTTTTAAAGAGGGGCTGTTATGCAAAATCGATTTTTGGATCTTTCTACCATGTTCTAACATTATTCCCTCATCAAAAACATGTCTGAAGAGGTTTTAGGCATCACCAACAGTGAGGGGAATAACGGCGTTACTTTTTTCAGTAACAACTCATCTAATTAATTACTTTTTCTATCATTACTACGCCCTTACTGTTACCAACACGTCGTTACTGCTCATTACTGAAGCTGCTCATTGAAGCTGTCATCTGACTAGGCTCACACAGACACAGGAGCTGCAAATGTGTTTTTTTTCCACTTGGTGAGAGGAGAGGGGAGGGGCGACATAAGCACCTAAGTAATGATGACTGACCGAGGTAGAGTGAGGGTGCACTCACACTAGACTTTAGAATCATGCCCAAGCACAGATCGCTCCTAAAGCGCGACACGTTTGTCCAGTATGAGCACAATGAGCTTCAGCGCGGGTGGAGGAGATGGGCCAAAGCACGGCACGATTTCTCATATACGCACACACCAGCGACTTTACTATACAAGCACTGATGTCACTGATATGATAAAAACAGTGAATAAAGTCTGCTCTAAAACACTGTGAATCCGTGCTTACCTTCAATGAGGACTGTGGACAGCGACAAAAGTTTGTCCTCACTGCTCTGTGCTGTTATTATATCCATAAACCCACAGAGAAGCACATAGCAGGACTCATATCTGCCTCACTATTTAATAGATATTTTATGCCGCTGAACTTCTTTCTCAGCTAAAAGCTTTAGCTTTGCGGCACATCATGTAAATAATCAGCACTGCATGATGGCGTCATTGGGCTGTGGCTCGGTTCAGTTGTGCAGTGTGAGTGCGGCCATAGAACCCTACACAATCATGAGCACAGCATGATTACGCAATAGTAAGTAACGCAATAGTTACTTTCCTTAGTAACTTACTTTTATAGTGGAAGAACATATAACTTCTTCTGTTACTTTTTGGGAGAAGTAACTAGTAACTCAATGCATATTTACGTATTTTAACTATCTCTCCTGGGCCCTATTCAAATCCTTCTTATAGTTATAAGACTCTGTTTAACGCTCAGCCCACAGACCTACGTCTCCCCTGCTCCCACACAACAATAAATATACATAACATGATACAAACCGACAAATTCAGACCGACAAATTTCAGATCAGAAGACAAGCATTCAACCAACTGCCGCTATGTTAACAGGGGTCAAATCTGTGTAATTTAATTTCTTCCATTTGCACTACTTTCTTACTTTTGAACTTTTCTTTTCAACTTTTACCTTGAGAAACGGATGCAAAACATGACATAGGTTCCAATCCACCAAACCAAGTCATAATTAGCAAAAACATCATTTCCACTTTAACAGACTCGAAATATGCAAGGTCATATTTTCAGTCACTTCTTTCAGCAGACAAGAAAAGTGTGGAGACAAGAGTGGAGAAAACTTCTTAAGTTTATAGATGATCTCTACGCTTCTTATTCTGTCTATAAATGTCTCCATCCATCTGTATCTTCTACAGTTTATCACAGGAATGGGCGCAGTAATGAGGTTATCCACATTACATCGCATTTCGGATTTTCAAAAGTTGTCAATGGTGACTTATGAAATCAGTTACAAGATAAAGGAGGCTGCCTGCAAGTCCAGAATCTGTATTTATATGCAGAGGGATATCAATCTGCCCACCTCGCTTTTCGTTTTTATTAGTATTCAGTGGAGAGTGAAATCAATTCCACACTGAGTCTTTTTTGGCAACTTTAATTCAAAATAGGTGAGTTTGCTGCTTTCTGGTCCAAAACACATAAATCTAAGTTTGTGTTTCCTTCAGTGACCAGTGCAGTTTCAAGTAGTTTGTGACTTCATGCAGGACTACCCCGATCACAGCGAGGAGCAGAGTTTGAAGTGTGTGGATACCTATAAATAAATAAAAGTACCTGTTTGACCAATCACACTGTTCCTTTACACCTCCAGACCATGTCCCTCCTCTTTACTTTAACAGCTCTATCTGACCTCCGTGAAGTTGGCCCCCGTCAAACTCAAACCTACACAAAAACGATGTCAATTGTTTGTGCTTCGTTTGTGCTGCAAAAAGTTTCATTTGTGCTGCTTTAGTTTTTGAGAAATGAATGATTCTTTTATAGGTCAAACTGGGGACCGCCAGCCCCCAAGAAGCTTAAAAATGCTCTAAAACAGCCCAAAATGGTGCCAATTGTTTGTGCTTTGTTTGTGCTGTTTTGTCAGTTTCCTTTGTGCAATTCTAGTTCTTGAGATATTTGCAGTTTTATTTTCAGCCGATGACGTCCTCCAGCCCCTCAAACTGTGAAATAGAGCTCAAAACATGCAGAAAATGATAGAAAACGTCTGTTATTTCGTTTGTGCTGTTTTGTGCTGTGACAATTTTCATTTGTGTGAGTTTATTTCTAAACTTATTCATTATTATTTCTAAGGTAATTATAGGACGTAATTTCCGCTCAGCAAAAACTAGTGAAGCTAAACGATCTCAGGCTGTGGAAAAGTCTGTATTATTATATAAAATATGAATCAAAAGTAAATAGTTAAACCGTTACAGACTTTTCCACAGCCTGAGATCGTTTAGCTTCACTAGTTTTGCAGAGTTTTATTAAAGCGCCACCGCCAGCTGAGCGGAAATGACATCATATAATTATCACAGAAATAATAATGAATCATTTTAGAAATAAACTCGTACAAATGAAAATTGTCACAGCGCGAAACAGCACAAATGAAATACAAACATTTTCTATAATTCTCTGCTTGTTTTGAGGCTGTTTCACATTCTGAGGGGCTGGATGACGTCATCGGCTGAAAATAAAACTGCAAATATCTTAAGAACTATAATAGCACAAACGAAAATTTTTGCAGCACAAATGAAGCACAAACGATTGGCACCATTTTGGGCCGTTTTAGATTTTGAAGGGGCTGGCCGACCCCAATTTGACCTATAAAAAAATCGTTAATTTCTCAAAAACTAAAGCAGCACAAACGAAACTTTTTGCAGCACAAAACGGCACAAATGATTGACATAGTTTTTGTGTAGGTTTGCGTTTGATGGGGGCCAATTTCATGCAGGTCCATCTGAAATGTGGTTGTGGGCGGAGTTTAGGACTTCACTCTCATTTTAAGCATCGCCATCACGTCTGTATATCTCTATGGCTCCACAACTCTATTCCGCTTTTATGGGGCATGATTTATGCTATTCTCAGGCTTCGTCACTTGGGTTGGGTACCTGGCCTAGTTGCTTAGAATTCAGATCCTGGAGCAACTCAAACACAGCCTGGTTCTTGGAGAGCCAGAGCCTGGAGGAGAGAGGAACGTCCACCCCTCCTTCATGGTTTTTATTTTCACTCTCTCACTTGCTTCACACTTCTGACGGGCTCTGTGGGCTGGTTCTGATTTCTCATGATGCTGAGGAAAGATGGATGTGTTCCTTGAAGGCCCACTGAGTATTGTGGGCTGTTTAGACAGTGGGATGCATCTGAATGGTGGGAGGGACAGCGGAGTGTGTGAGCACGTATGGAAGCCCTGTTGGGACATGATGTTGACCATGAGTGGATTCAGGGGAATGAGGTATGATAGTGGTAAAAGCGAAGGGGAAAAAAATCCTTGGATTGTGTGTGAGCGATATCGCCAAAAGTGAATATATTGATTTTGTGTGTATTGAGATAAGATACTAAATTGCAGAAATACCACGTTATATTCTTTTTAAAATGATTGCACTGCACCTTTTTTCTCATTAAGAAGACGTGCTTGAGCCTGGCGGTGTTAAAAACGGAGCTTGATCTGCAATATGGCATCTCGAAAGACTGATGATTGCTCAAAATTGCTCAAACATACACGAATCACTGCAAATAGAACTTCTAGAGCAGGGGTGTCCAAACTTTTTTCATCAAAGGCCACATATTAAAACACAGACCAGCATGAGGGCCGATCAAGGGTCATAGACTGAGGGTCAAAACAGTGAGTAACTCAAATCTGTGCATTTATAACAGGTCTGAATGACCCTCCAGACCTTTGTTCATGCTTAGACCCTCAAAAGGACACACGAAATTTGCTTGATCAAGGTAGATTTCAAAAACCTGCTGTAAAAAGGACTATTTGCGGTGGTATGGGCCAATTCACCTGGAAGTCTGAGGGCCGCATTTGGCCCTAGGGTCATAGTTTGGACATGCCTGTTCTAGAGGGTAAATGAGAAGAAGAAACAGCTATAACATGGTTGAAAGCTATGAAAAGTAGATTTTGCATTTAGTCCATGAGAAAGTTACAGTTGTTCACACATAGAAAGCGTTTGTATTTCATTTGTGCTGTGACAATTTTCATTTGTAAGAGTTTATTTCTAAAATTATTCATTATTATTTCTAAGGCCTTATAGGATGTCATTTCCGCTCAGCTGATGGCGGCAAACTTCACAAAACTAGTGAAGATAAACAATCTCAGGCTGTGGAAAAGTCTGTATTATTATATAAAATATGAATCAAAAGTTACTAAATACTGTTACATACTTTTCTGTAGCCTGAGATCGTTTATCTTCACTAGTTTTGTGGGGTTTGCCGCCGTCAGCTGAGCGGAAATGACATCACATAATTATCGCAGAAATAATAATAAATCATTTCAGAAATAGTCACAAATGAAAATGTTCACAGTAAATGAGAAGAAGAAGCAGTATTAACATGGTCGAAAGCTATGAAAAGTTGATTTTGCATTTAATCCATGAGAAAGTTACAGTTGTTTACACATTACAATACAGAAACAGCAAAACATATGGTAATAAAATCTGTGTCTAGAGCCTTTGCAGAGCTGAGCCTTTGATGGGAGACCAAGGAGAACACCAGGAGCCACAGCGCGATGTCTTTTTTACTGTGGTGTGTGTGTGTGTGTGTGTGTGTGTGTGTGTGTGTGTGTGTGTGTGTGTGTGTGTGTGTGTGGTGGTCGGAGGGACCAGTGGTGCAGACACAGCACCACTGAGTATGGAGCAAATGAATATTTATTTTCTAGCTTACTTCACTTAAAACCAGCAAGTAAAAGAATATTTTCTGAGCATGGAGTGAAGCAGTGTTTAAACATAGCAAAGGCAACTTGAGTGCAGTTTTTATCTGAATGACTTAAGTGATGTGTACAGACTTCAAAAACACAGAGGAACAATTCTTTAGCAGTATATGTTAATTATACAGGACTCCTCACCTCTGTGTAAATGAACAAACAAAGAAACTGTATCAGACTTGTTCATCCTCGCCCAGTCATGGCAGTGGAGTAATATAGAGGTGCAAATATGATAATTCACAGATGAACTTGTTGTGTAAGATCTGCTCCCTCTTCATCTGCACATGTCTGTGAAGGTCAGGAGGATTGAGAGGCGTTGGGCTGCAGACAGAACACAGACCAACGTCCAATTAGCAAACAAGACAGCACGCTCTCCACCAGATAATATCACAGGCTCTCACAGTCACAGGCTGGACAAATAGTGACCTGCACTGTTCATGGTAAGTTTTGAATACTGAATGGTGCTTTCGGTTGATGTGGGGGCAAATGGCTTTAAAGTGCTTAAGACTCCACATAAACATCACTGGTTGAGCGATCAGATCCACTTACCCACATTTTGCAGTGCGATTCCAGCTCGCACAGATGAATGCAGTCGTTGTGTCCTTGGGCAAGACACTTAACCCCCCTCACCTCTAGTATCTGCGTACACCGGTGTATGAATGTGTGTGTGAATGGCTGAGTGGTTCCTGGATGTAATTTGCCTTAAAGGTAGAAAAGTGCTGAATAAAAATGTGAACAAACTTTTTTTAATAGCCACCATGTGCTTTGAACCCTTGTTTGCACGTTTGGAATTCCTTGACCCTGACACCCAGGCACACCAGAGAAGACAGACGTCAGGAAACTTCATCATGAAGCTCCTCGAGAGAAGACTAAGGGTTTATAACGCTGTGTTCAGTACCAGAGGTGGGCAGAGTAGTCAAAAATTAAGTAAGATTAACAGTACTAAAAGTAGAGGTTCAAGAAATTACTCAGGACCTAACATGTGATTTATAAAGTGAAATGAATTTAACTGGAAGAACAAACCATTAAATAAAGCCCAATCAAAGGATACGATAATCAAAGGATAGACACAAAAATTAGAAAAACTAAATTAGATCGGAATGAGCAGTGCAAGAAACAAATAAAATAACAAACAAATAATTTCATACTGTATCGTCAACATAAAGCTTTTGTCGCTTGTAGAGTTACTCACAGTGGGAAGAGTAACAAAAACATTTACTCAAGTAAGAGTACTGTTACAAGTGACGACAAACAAAAGAATATCATGTACATTTGAACAGTCAGTTGTGGCAGGTGCTCTTTTCCTTGGGGTTGTGTGCTGGGGCAGTGGTCTGACTGTAAGAGACAGTAGCTCGACAAGCTAATTCTTAAGTGTGTTTCTGACCTGGGGGAGAGAGTGGACTCTCTGGGAGCCATTGTTGAGAGGAGGATGAGGAGCACGATCCTTTTCCATCCTGAACAACAGCAGGCCTCCTCTTCACCAGATTGTGGCTGCTCAGAGAAGCAGCCGCAGTGACAGGCTCCTCTCCCTGCGATGTAGGACTGAGAGGTTCAGGAAATCATTTATTCCTGCTGCTATAAGACTGTTTAACAGTTCTTGCTAATGTGCACCTCATTACTATCGTTAGTTACTTTTAACTATTCACTTATTTATTTGATTGCAAATGTATTTATTTATGTAGGTTTTTAAAATCGGTTCTTAGATTTGTGTGTCTTGTTTAATGTTTGTTTATGCTACTGGACAACTTGAATTTCTCCTCATGGGGATGAATAAAGTCTGTCTTTCTGTCTGTCTGTCTGTCTGTCTGTCTGTCTGCTGTCTGTCTGTCTGTCTGTCTGTCTGTCTGTCTGTCTGTCTCTCTGTCTGTTTGTCTATCTATCTATCTATCTATCTATCTATGAAGTACTGTCAATTAGGGGTAGGATTAAATAAGATATGCTTCTCCAAACTCCATCTATCCATCCATCCATCTTCTCCCGCTTAATCCGGCTGGGTCGCGGGGGCAGTTTGCTGCCCAATACTCATAGCACCTGACCCCCCCTATGAACCCCTCTGCAGGTGGTGAGCCCACAGGAGGGTGGACAACATGGTCCTTGATGTTAGTTCATAGGGGTGCGGGCATGTTTTTGGGTTGATGGGGGAAACCTTCTCCAAACTCCTTTCCTTCCAACTATTTTTGTTAATCCTCTATTTTTGTTAAATATACATGTTTTGAATGTATTTCCAAGTATGGAGACTATATGTTGTGCTTTCTTAAATGTTCAAAAGTAAAGGAACTCTAAAAATAACTGTAGCACTGTCAGATATATGATTATAAGTCTGCTGCTAAAAATGTAAATGTGAAAGCAAAACTTCTTTCAAAAGTTACTCACGCAAATGTAACCGAGTACTACCCACCTTTGGTCAATTCTGTGTCAGAACGAAAACCAGGGAAGTGCAGTACATAAGCATACTCCTGATATAATCCTATTGCTGTGAGATCTGTGTTAGTGCACGAGCCGGCGTCCCTCCTCCAGCGCTGGGTCTGGCCCTTATATCCTCCGCTCTGCTCTCCTCCGCCTGCTCCTCGCCTGATAGGACTTCCTGATGCTATCGTGGCGCACTTATGGGGTGGCAAAGAGAGCATTTGATGTTTAACCTTCAGTTGTCGCCCCGCTGTGCTCAGAATATCAAGATACGCAGAGACAAAGGCTGAGGAAATCTTAAACGGCACAGACAGGGCCGGGTCCATGGAGGGGGGCATTAGGCAACAGAAGAGGGCACCATGTACACAAGAGGGGGCCCATGTCTGTTTTATGCAGCTGTGGAGTTTTCCTTCAAATGCTTTTAACTTAAAGAAGATGTACTGTGCTATTTTCTGATCTATGCTGTAATGTTTCCTCCTCAAAAACGTACCTGGAGTTGTGTTTTATTTCTTTCGCACATGTTTGGCAGGTGCTCGGGATTAGGATTCAGATCAGAGAAAGTGCTTAGAATTTCAGCATTGGAACTGGTCTGATAACGATTACACGGAGCATCTTTAACCTCCTGAGACCCGAGCTTTTGTCTGGTGTCCATTTTTCATTTCTTCTTGCTATTTGGGATAAGTAGGACCTACTAAGTAAGTCTTCTGTATGACACCATTGGTTAAAAAATGTAAAAACATTCAAATGTATAAATAAATTACAAAAAAAAAAAAACAGCAATTAGCTGTTTATTTCAAGCCCTAAACGTACCAAATGTGACGTAGGTTGACCGTGAGCGGGTTGGGGTTCAGTGAGTGACGGTAAAAACACACAAAAGGCCTGAAAATGTGGTCCACAGTTTTAATTTTTATGGTTTTCAATCGTTACAAAAAAGTAGAGGTGCAAAAAGTGGAGACAGGCAGCAGTTTCCCTATAGCAGCAGAAACGTCCAGCAATTTATAACTGTAAACTCATCTAAATATTCCCAAGTTTACCTAACAACATGTACAATCAATAATATAACATAGTCCCAATGTCTTCAAATGAGGACATGACATTTCCTGATGCTCTCGTCTGCTGTGGTCAATAAAATGTGTCAAATTTTAATGCCAAATGAAGAGACATTAAGATACATGAAGAGACATTATTGTACATAAATACATTGGTTTTATTCATAAATTTTGCATCTAAACTTTACCATGCAGGTTTTTTTTTACTTTCGGGAGCTGCTGTAGAGGTTTTTAGTTGATTACAGGTGAAAGTTTAAAATAATTGAAAATCATGGTGCTAAGAGGCAAAAATGTAATGTCCTCGTATGAGGCCACAGGGTCTCAAGAGGTTAAGGGGCCCATATTATTCTATCTCTGTTATAATGCTGTTTCCTCATCGCAAACATACCTGGAGTTGTGTTTTGTTTCATTCACACATGTTTAACGCACAAATCCTGCATATTTAGGTTCTTCTCTCAAACAGAAAACACTCTGTTCCACCTTGTGATGTCATATAGACCCTTTTAGCGTGGAAGGGATAAAAAAAGCTGCGTGCACATTTTGACAAAGGAAGTGGCATTGTTCCCCATTTATTCCGATTCATTCAGACTGAACCCAAAATGTCTGGTTATGTGTCTGCGGTTGTCGGAATTGATATTCTACTGGCGGACCAAAGTTTTAAAGTTGTACTCATTGAACGCACAAAGACCTGGCAGTCAGACACCATTTGTCAAAGTCAGGTTGTTGAGGAAATATTCTCGATCTTTTGACGATAATCCTTTCTCATAGTTTGACAAGCTGCTGAGTTGTGCCGTACTTCTGTTGCCAAAATCCATGCGCAACCGAACCTACGTCATCCCTGTTTGTTGTGACACTAATACAGGAAGTGCTTAAACTTCACCTGCACGAGAATAACTTTGAAAATTTCACCTTTAGAGTTGCTCAACTCTACAGAACTAAAGATAAAAGGAGTTGTTAACTAAAACTATCACTACATTACATCTCAAGGTGGATTTTGAGGCTTTGGAGACAAATAAAATGGAACGAACAAATAAACCAAGATTACTGAAACATGTGGATGAAACAAAACACAGCTCCAGGTATGTTTTTGATGAGGTTATAGCATTCTAACGTGGCTTAAAGCTCACATGAATCATTGTCGTGTAATATAGGACCTTTAAGTCAGAGTATGATGTGAAGTAAGTAGTGACTCAGTCTTTTGTAGTGGCCTTTGACCCGTCCTGTTGTGAAAAGATCAATCTCTCTGCTGTTTACGGCCTGTCTGGAGCAGAGACGGGGCGCTGTCTTTGCCCTGCTCGGACAAGTTTATGGCTCTGATTTTAAAGATATCCTCAATGGCTTCTGCTCTCTGGGCTGGACACAAATAAGAAAGGGAGAGTGAACAGAACAGACTGCTTGAAATCCACGCTTTCGATATCATAGACATTTTAGTCTAGGTTCTGGGTTCTTGGTTCTAAATGCTGTTATCTAGGTAAACGTCCTATATTACGCAAAATTGATTCTTGTGAGCTTTTCGCCATGTTATAATGTTGTTACCTCATCAAAAACATACCTGGAGTTGTGTTTTGTCTCACTCACACATGCTTGAGTAATCCTGTATTAGTCTGTCTATATCTCCAAAGCTCTGTTCCACCTTGTGATGTCACGTAGTGGTAGTTTTCAAGTTAACAGCTAGATTACATTAACTTTTCGTTTGTAAAGACGGGCAATTCCCAAGCTGAAATTATCCAAATGATTCTGTAAAGGTGTATAGAGTTTGGTCCTCGCGTCGTCTGTTGCATCTTAATCTTGGTTAAACATAATCGTCCAATCAGATTTGTTTATTTCACTGACACGTGGGAAACAAAGGAGGTCACTGGTCATCATTTACAACCAAAATTAAGTTGAGTGCTTCACCGATTGATTCTACAGAAATCCGCAATGTTTTTCAGCCCCTTGTGACATTATTTTTCTATTACAGTGTGGGCAGACCGTCTATTGTTTAAACTGTTTTCCGTAATAGCGTCACATGCCCGATGTCACGAACCCAGCGAATGAGAGAGGCGCAAGTCACAGTGACGTGGTCCAATAAGAATAGCAACTAGAGCTCCTACGTCACTGTATCACAGTTTTCAGGTGTCCACAGTGTTGGATCTGATCTGTGCTCAGGTAAATTCGTGGGAGCAGACGGCACCAGATCGTTCCGTCTCTGGAGCCGTTTTCCATCGGATTAGTGAGAACGAACACTAGATCTGCAACAAAAACGACTCAAATACGTACTAGTGTGGATGGGGCCTTAGAGAAGTGTGTATATTTGCACATAGTTTAGAATAGGTTATGCATTGTCCTGTTTACTAAAGTTCTGTTTTTTTTGTCCTTCAGTAAGTCGCCTCTTGTAAGAATATTCAGTTATGATCAACCCAGACATGGACCCATGTGTCGTTGTATTGTGATTTTAGTTTGAGTGATTAGTGAGTGTACTGGTGTTATGCACGTTTGTGTGATTGTTGCTATACTTTTTCTTGTCTTGTAGATTATTTGACATCAACCTGCCAAGGGACTGATGGAAATAATAATAATAATACATTTTATTTATTAGGCGCCTTTCTGGACACCCGACGTCGCCTTACAACAACATAAACAAGTTAAGCACCATTAAAACATACAGTTAAAAGCTGACAGTTAAAGTGGGACAGTATTTAATTGATTGATTGTAATTAGTATTGTATTTAGTGTTGTATTTTATTAGTATTTAGTAATGTATTAGACAGTATTTGAATTGGTTGATTATATTTAATAGACTTACAATTAGTTATCAGCTATTCTCCCTGGAAACCTATGTAGTAATTTTGGCTAGAAATTGGTCATACCGGCTCGTCAAAGCCTGATCCCGTCAGATCTCAGAAGCTCAGCAGGGCCGGGCCTGGTTAGTACTTGGATGGGAGACACTGGGAATTCCAGGTGCCACAGGGGGGCGCCAGTGGCAAATAACTGTCGTCGTGTCCTTAGGCAAGGGACATTACCCACATTGCCTAGTATGAAAGTGGAGTGTGTGTGAATGATGGTGGTGGTCGGAGGGGCCGATGGCACTGATTGGCAGCCTCGCTTCCGTCAGTCTGCCCCAGGGCAGCTGTGGCTACAATAGTAGTTTACCACCACCGGGTCTGGAGTGACTGAATAATGCTCTGTAAAGCGTCTTTGAGTGTCCTGAAAAGCGCTATATTAAAAAAAAAAAAACTGATGATGAGAATCTTTGCATATACACATTTAATTGTTCATTCATATCTGCTGTCCCTTTACAAACAAACAAACAAATAAATAAATATGATGTTCCTGGTTTAAATCTTTAGACCTGATTTAATCCTTTTGAGTCACATTTTTGTCATAGAGTTTTTTTGTTTTTTTTTCATAGTTCAGACCAGATTAAAACTTGTTCAGACCTGTTTATGTTCGATATGTTTTCAAGTCCCAATTCTGTCCTTCAATTACCGTGTTTGTCCTTCATTTGTTAATCCCACTTTAGTCCTAATTAGCCCTCTTTGACACCCTCTAACCCAGACCACAGCAGCCGAACAGCTGAAAGGTTTTCGGGCCCTGTTGCTCGCTCGTTCCCAGGAGCCAAAGCGCCGGTGGAGTTGACAGAGAGAAACGGCAGCGCTTTGATGAGCTGAGCAGCCGAATGGTTCAGAGCCTGTTGCTATGGCAGCCGGGTGGAATAAATGAGACATGCCCCGAGCGCAGACGCAGGTACAGAGCGAGGTGGAATTAGAATGAGAGCAACACGTGAAGCCCCAGACCAGGCCTGACGACAGCGCTCTGGGAATCTATTAGGGTTTAATGTCGCTTTTGTCACGTGGTTTGAGGCTGATGACCAAGAAAATAGCTGCAGAATATTTTAAAATGACAATATGGGGTGGGAATCAATGTTTAAAGGGCCCATATTACACCTTTTTCTGATCTATGTTATAATGTTTCCTCATCACAAACATACCTGGAGTTGTGTTTTGCTTCATTCACATAAGTTTAACACACAAACCCTGCAGATTTAGACTGAGTTCTTCTCTGAAACCAGACCACACCTTCACTAGAATCATTTGGATGATTTCAGCACTGGAATTTCCAATCTCTACTGCGCTAATTGTAGCTGTTAACTGGAAAACTGACACTAACACATGACATCACAAGGTGGAAATGAGCATTTTGAGCTTTGGAGATGTAGCCAGACTAAAAATAAGGGATTACTTAAACCTGTGAGAATGAAACAAAACACAACTCCAAGTATATTTTTGAGGAGCTCATAAGAGTCAGTTTTACAGTTGTACTCGACTTTTTCCATGTGTTTGGGCTAAATTTGTCTTACCCCAGTACAGAAGCAGCTCTGGAGGTAAAGGCAAGTCTGCTGTGTCCGATCTGCATCTAATTATAAAGCGTTTTATTGACTGATAATCAGGATATATGTAGTTTGCATGTTATTTCTTGTTAGTTTTTATCATAATGGCAAAACTTCACTCATGTCTCTGAAAGTTGTAAAAACCAAGTAAATAAATAAGTGAAAGTAGATGAACTTCAGATTGGTATCACTAGTTGATCTAGTTGAAAGACTTGCAGCAATATTGAAAATGTTGCTGCATCGGGCCGTTTCCATAGTAATTAATGATTCTAAATATAACATAATATCTTTTCAATGGTAAGAAGTCCTCAAAATGTCACCTTTTCGCTGTTTTCATAGTAATTAACAATTACAACAGTATCATTAGAATGGTAAAATTTCTCAAATTGTGGCTTTTCCTTTGGCTCCGTTTCATAAGTTCCACAATGTTGCTGTTCTGGCGCCATTTCCATAGTAATTCATGATTCAAAACATAATATCATATCTTTTCAATGGTAAAACATGTTCTCTTTGCTCTGGCGCCGTTTCCATAGCTCATGATTCAAAACATGATATCATATCTTTTCAATGGTAGAAAATGTTGTCTTTGCTCTGGCGGCGTTTCCATAGTAATTCATGATTCTAAATATAATATCATACATTTTCAATGGTAAGAAGTCCTCAAAATGTTGCACTTTCTCTGGTGCTGTTTTCATAGTAATTAACAATTACAACAGTATCATTAGAAAGGTAAAAAGTTCTCAAATTGTGTGGCAGCGTAGAGTTAAATTTGTCAACTGGACCAAAGTTTTGAAAGGAGACGTTTCGCCGCTCATCCGAGCTGCTTCTTCAGTTCTGGTAAGAATGCTGGAGGACACTGACTTATATCTGCCTGCAAGAGGGAGGAGTTAACACTCCAAATTACTTAGAAACTCACCCTATTGTTTACAGTTACAGTCTGGTTGGGCTTTTAACTGGATGTAATAAGGCTATTTACCGGCTGACTTTGGCCTAGAACCTTTTATAATGTTTGAGCTTTTATCCATACAAAGCTGTTCAGTAGCTTTTTTGAAGGATAAATAACAGTTACATAACACAATTGGATATTGGATATTGGAAGTGCCATTTTTCATCCCTTACACTGGTGTTGGTTCATATCGGGTATCGGCTAATGCTTAAAGTCAAACTTTCATTATCGGTAGAACTGAAAAAACTGGCTTTTTCTCCAGTGACTAGATCAGGAATCGGAATACACTCAGTGGTTTTCAAGAACCTCGGAAGTTGTAGTCGGCGCACCGGCCAATCAGAGAAGAGCTTTGAAGTCGTGACGTCAAACTCAAGCACCTCTGGGTCCTTTTGTGGTGCAGCACAACAGTAAACAAAGCAGTCGAGATGGATTTAGACAAAGCCGTACATTTTGTGTTGGCAACGATTCCTGATATCGAGAATTTAAAGCCGGAACAAAGAGAATGTTTGATGAATTTTATCAAGGGGAAAGACGTTATTGCCCTTCGTCCTACGGGATTTGCTGTTGTGCTGCAATTACTTGGACACCACTGATCGTTTCAGCGCATTACATACGTCACAACCAAATAGCAGCGATCAATTAAATAAAAAAAGTACAAATCCTAATGCTGCGAGGTCAGACGGTTTCCACGAAGTGAAACTGGCTGATGAATCAGGCTACTGGTGCATCCTTGAAAAAAAATTGTTTCGTCCATTACCGGTTGGCATGATGCTAAAATTTCAAACTTGATTTCAATACTAAGGAATAACCTTGATATCGTATACCGATTTCTGTTCAGGAGAGGTCAGATTTAGTTCATTTTATGTCATTTTTGACTGTGTAAATACTTCAAATTAGTATCTAGTTTCGATACAAATTTCATGGATAACTAGTATTTATATGCAATCCAGTGCCATTATGTAATATGGCTCTCATTTCAATATAAAAACATAGGCAACATATTGCCTGTCCAAGCAACTAATGAAACCATCAATAATGCATGACACGCACACTCACTTTCACATCAGTGTTTAATGTTAGCGTCATCTCCACATTAAACAAAATAGCTCATTAGCATGTTTGCTAACGGCACCGCCAACCGTTTGTGTGTCCATATGCGTGTGCGCGTGCTATCTTTCATTGCAGCTTATTATAACAGTCCATAATTCAAACTGCAATAGACCAAACTGAAAGGGAGGGGAGCAGGCATCGCGGTTGACTTATGAGGCCACCCTGAATACACACAAATACATAATACAATACATGACCCACAAACACAATAACTAGCACTTTTGAGAACACGTAACTACATTAAAAGCTTGTACAGTTGCTTAAATAGAATGCGTTTTGAGAGAAGTCAGATTAACCCTTGTTTTCACTGTAGAGGAAGAATAGTCGAAATGAGTACGGTGTGTTCCAAAAATCAGGTCATACCGTGTTACATGGCTAGTTTTTGTCTGCTTGTTCAATAAGAGTGGTCCACATTTTCTGAAATGGTCACCCACTAAATAATTATGACAAATTGATCTTGATTTTTTAAAAGAGGAGGTATTACACTTCTGTGGGTTGCTAATGCTATATTTATCCCGTCAGAGCGCTATCAACACAATTAGCGTGCATTCCACTTATGAAACGAATGCACACTGCATCAGGTTTGTGAAGTTGTAGTGTATTGTAGGGTTGGGCGGTAATACAGTATCCCGAGGTATCAAAAGGTAGCAACAGTATCAGTTTCATTACCGTCATTTAAAAAATCTGCAGTGCCTAAGGACCTAATATAATATTAGGAGCATTTTGTCTTCAGGTTGAATGACAGAGAGATCTCCCCACAGTCGCTTCAGACACGGGGAACAGCGCAGACTTTTTCCCCTCCACTCTCTCTCCTCTTGAACGCCATTACGCAGGGAGTAAGAAGAAGAAAAACGTGACTGATGACATTGAGCCGAAAAGTTTGCGATGGAGACGTTTTATTGAACACCGAGAATCAAGAGGGGACGAGCGCTGAAGAGGAGAAAGTTCCCGCTCGAGGGCGAAGTCAGACTTTGACGGAGGAGACGGTAACTTCTCCGAGTGCGGAGAGCGCGGGTCTGTCAGATACAACATGCTGCAGTGGGAAATATCACACGCCGTGGACTGTCGCCTTTTACTTTTTACTCGGAATCTGCCTTTTCTGCGCTTTTCTTGTCTTGGCTTGTCCTAGATAATTAAATGGAGGGAGATACGTGGTGAAGTTTGGTTTGATCAGAACTTGTGCCTCATCTTCAAATATAATGCTGCTATTCTGTTTCTGAACGGTCTAGGTGGAGCTACAAAATAATTCTTAATTAGTCACAGTTATACTGTGTACTCCGGTAAAATCCTGAGAAGGTTTAATGGTATCAAAATTTGGATACAGCCCAACCCTAGTGTATTGTTTTGTATCCTGCTTTTGTGTGTTTATAAAAATTGTAGCACAGGAGCATTGGTGACATAGGCTTGTGGGCTGAGCTTTGTAATGCTAACTCTAAGGAGGGTATGAATAGTGCCTGAGAGAGATTTGATGATTCAAACATGCATGGATGACATCTCAAACATCTTCAGGCATATTTTGGATGAAGGAACAATCTTATAACATGACAGAAAGCTCAGAAAAGTCCCTTTTACATAGGATCCCCTCTTTAAAATTATTCTTACAATAGTTTACTTCTCTTTTGTTAGTAAATTTTAGTCATATTTACAACTTTTGACACTACACCTCTGATTTTTAGTCATAAAAATACATGTAATTGGACAAGTAGCCTACATGATAGATATGTTTAATGCCATATTGTTGAACATTCCAAGCAAATCAATAACATCTCCATGGAGACAAGCACTCCACTCCGCCTATTACTGCAGACTGCATTTTTCTCCATGGCTCTTTGTGAAAACAAGGCTTAAGGATATAAAGCTTATCATTGCATTTCTCACTGTACAAAGCGGCAACTATGCGTTCCAGTTTACAACATCGAAACACCAACAGAAAATAATTTATAGAGTACCAAAAAGACGTTAAAAATGTCAATACGCAACATTTCTCAGTCTGTACAAGTCCATACACTGAACAGGGCTTAAAGCTGATATGCATCTCTCAATCCCTTCCAGTATCTTCATCTTCGTCTCCTGAACGTACCTCAAAACCCGTTAAAAATCGCAGTCCTTGTCCGATGCCATGTCGAAAGAAAAGCTATTACGAGATGAAAACGACGAGCAGATGTGACCTTTCGGAAAATTCTGATGACGCGCGCAATTTCAGGTGTCGGTGGTATGCCTGGGCGCGCGATTGGAAGTCTCCTCGCCCCTGCCCTTCCCTCTCCTCTCCATGGCGCCGTATCTCCTCTTGGCTTTTTTACGTTTCTTATCGGAGCACCAGACCCTCTCGCAGTACTCCTCCACTTTCTGCGCGTCGCCGTATCCGATCAGCTGAAGGAAGTCTTTGTACCACAGTCTGGAGTTGTGACCAGATGAGGGCGCCAGAGATCTCGGGCTAACGCTAGGGCGCGGCGGGGAGGAAGAGGAGGTTTGGCATTGCGTGGGAGTTTTGCCCGTTTGGGGGTTGCGGTTGGCGTATTCGACTTTGTTGGAGGTGAGGACGTGGAGGGTCACGTGTAGCAGAGTGTGGACGTAGCCGTGTTCTACAGTTTGGCAAACGTAGAGGCCGGCGTCGGAGCTCTTCAGCCTGAGGAAGAGGAGGCCGTGGGGGGTCAGGATCACCCGTTCGTCTCCCCGGATCTGTGGAGGAGACGAGGAAAACATGAAAAAGGTCCTATATTACACAAAATGGACTCCTGTGAGCTTTTGTAATGATGTTATCTCCTCAAATACTTGAGTTGTGTGTTTGTTTCATTCACACATTTGAATAAATATGATAAAGATTAATATGATTAAGTTAGGTTCAGGAGCAGGACCACGCCTCAACCGCCCTCGCCTCCTCTCCAGCGAATCACAGCTCACTTATACCACACCTCAATTTCCCAGAAGCCTATTTGTAGCAGCTTATCCCGGCAACCCAGTTTGTCCCGAATAACTCGACCCCACCCTCCCAACCCATATCTGTTCGCTTCCAGACATAAGACGCCTATGAGGGGGGTCCCGTTTCTGCTGGGCCATGTGAAGATTGAGACTGAACCCCCACCCTGAGTCTCAACCCAACCGACCCACCTCGTCTCCATATAATAAACGCTTTAGCTTTGCACATGCGTTGTTGCAGTGGTTAATGCTAGTGAATTCAAGATTATTAGGCTGCATCTCCAAAGCTCAAAATGCTCTGTTTCATCTTGTGATGTCATTTAGTGGTAGTTTTAAGGTTAACATCTATGTTTTTAGTCTGAATTGAACTGCTTTACCCTTCAGTACTCGACAGTAATCTCAGTCCACCATTACTGTTCCAAGAGGGATTCTCCTCTCTTTCTTCACAAGTTCATAAGTAGAGTTATGATGCATTTTAATTGGAGATTTTACACTTTTGCCTGAAAGGTTTCACACTATGGCATCACACTTATTCATCTCCATGGAGACAAGCAGCTGACACCATCAGACCTGAGCACAGTAAGAGTGCTTTTTTCCCAAGGTAATTCTTAGTTTTAGTTGTTTTTTTGTTTTGTTTTTTACTAATGCCACATTCACCTCTTGAGTCATTCATCCAGCTAATACTTCACCTAGTCACACTTGACAAATTATTCCAGTAATACTGAAGGACGGGTCAAATGCAGAAGACCACAGTGACCCAATCTCCACTGCAGGAGCAGAACCATCATTTAGACTTTAGACAAAATGTATTGATCCACAAGGGAAATAATTTGGACACAGTACCTCACACATCACAATATGATATAATACCAAAGAGTAAAAAATATAAATGGTAATAATAACCTCTAAGTAAGTAGCAAAATAGATAGTTATTTATCATAATTATATAAATGTAATGTACAAATCAAACTATTTGCCTTTCACTGTCTGCCTGTGTCCGTTTAAGCATCCCTCTGTAGCAATATATGTTTTGACTGATCTAAGTATTCCTGTAAACATTAAGAGGCCTGGGAGTGTGGATGGACAGTGTTTGCTGCTTCACTTGCATCTGCGCTGGTTTCATTTTACCCGTGGCTGCCATTTCGAATCATTTCTCAGTCGTGGTTTTGGAGAGTGAGAACTTTTAGTGGGAGTAATAAGTGGTATTTGATTACATACCAAAATGAAATGATGCAGCGAAGCAATGTTTTTATGAGAATAAAGTAAAATAAACCTACATAATTTATGGCCTGTACACCTCCGTACATTAAAAGTGCACTATGTGACTTTTCTGGTGGAGGGTTCGTCAGATACTTTACTCTGTGGAGATGCCTGAAATGTTCCAACAGCTCCACCGTACGTTTATTAGATTACAGCTGGTTTTATAGCTCAAAAATACAAACTTTCTGACTGTGAGCGAGGTCGCCTCTCCACAGATCTGACCTGTAATGGTTTCTCCATAAAGATAGACAAGTTTAATCTCATACTGTGAAACAATCCAGACAAAGGAATAACGTGGAGAAAAGCATTTGACGAACTCTCCACCAGAGAAGTTACACAATGCACTTTTCTCTTCCCATATGTTCTTAGAGTAGCTAAATGTACCTTAAATGTCAGTCATATCTTCCGCCAGTGTAACTACAGCTGTGATTGTCAACCAACGTGAAACAATTTCTCTCTTTCACAACATAACACCTGCTCAAATTTCTATGTAAACTGAGCAAACCATCTTTAAGGCAGTTGGCAAATATTTTTTTCCGATTTCTTATTTTCATCTGTTTGGAAATCTCTCCTCGTAGCAGCATATTGTGTGTTTCAAAACATTCTAGGAGCGTCGATCAGTGCCGGCTCTTGTCTGTTCACACCTTCATATACACAGTGCAGTCATACGCCAGCTCAGGCTACTCAAGAGAACGTTGGATATTAAGATTAAAGCGCGACTAAACACCGAAACTTCGCCCAAACAGAGCCGCTGGAGGACTAAAGGAACGACGGGAGGGGGTATAAGGTGTGATTGGTCCAACGGGTATCCACGTATCACCCTCCGCTCCTGCAGCCAAGTATTTGAAATCAGAAACACAGCTGTAATCACGATAATCCTGCGTGATGTCACCGTGTACGTGTAATTGCAGTGACCACTTGAATCGCGACACACTTATTTTTGTACTTTTAAGACCACAAAGCTGCAAATGTACCAGATTTGTACTAAAATTGCCAAAAACTAGAACTGTGAACACCAAAAAAACTACCCAGAAACATGAACACCCACATTTGACGCAACATATCTGGTTTCCTCATCATAATTGCTATGCTGAGTCAATATAAGATTGGAAAAAGACCAAATCAGTACACAGCATAAACAGCAATTCTTTAATTATGAGCCAACATAACAATGCAGTAGTTTGTATTGTTTCATTTTAAAGATATACTAATTTTTGCATATCTTTCGGAACAATAATTGAGATATAATATTTCCATAGAATAGAAATGTGAAATATGTTAAGATACATGACATATAACAGTGCATAATGTTAATGAAGATCTGTTTTTTAGGATTATTCTTGTTACTTATTATAATTAGTTTATTTTTTTATTATTAGAATAAAAAAAGTGATGGATATTTCTTTAAAAATCAGTGAATAGGCCATAGACTTGAACAGACTCTGCTCTCCAGCTAAGTGGATGAGAAAACCTTGTTATTTAACCGTGTAGCCAGTGCTCACCTCGTGTTTGTCCCCGTCCCTCTGAGTGAACCAGAGCACTTTGGCCTGTAGAGAGCGCGGCACACACTCCAGTAACGTGCTGTTGCTTTCCACTCCATAGATGCGCTTCTCCTCTGCGGGCTGCCACTGATCGCCTACATGCAAACATACAGCAACATACACAGCTCAGAGGTCGTTTAGTCAAGCAGTTGTGAACATTAATAACATGGAGAGTTTTTTTTTTCCAGTTTCTCAGATGAGTACCTACATCTTAAAAAAAAAAAAAAATCTAAATGTACAATCATGTTTGGTCAGGTTTAGGTTTGGGGGGCCCTACATGCATCTCTATTGGTGGAATGTTCAACAGTTGCTATGGTGACATAACACACCCTTTAGCAAAACCTGTCAAAAGGTTTTAAGATTGTCTGAAAACCTAAAAAACAAAAACAAAAACTGGACTTAAGCAAATTTCAGGAGCCTGTGATCACTATGAGCATCATGGTCCTGAACAAACAAGTTGAGAGCGACTCATGGAAAAACTGTTGGCTTGTTTAAGATCATCTCAGTTGTTGTAGTTGCAACTAAAGGCCGCTACACACTACAGGATTTTTCGGTCTTAAACGATTTTTAAACGTGTGATAAAAAGAGCACACCACAGACACGAGGAGAATCTTATGAAACTTAAAATCTCCAATCGCAAAGACTTCAGCGGGATCTGTCTGGGGACCACAGGATATAAAGCTGTGAGCGCGATGGCGTCAGATGTTTCCTGTCTACAGTAAAACGAGTCGCTTTGAGACTCTTAAGTGTTCAAAAGATCAGAGCTCTGCACTTCGAGTTTAGATACAAGTCAAAATTGTGGTATTATTATGAGTGAAATGTGGTGCAATACTTCAGATACAGGATTTTTAAAAGCATAAAAGACTGAAGATAAAGTCCACAGGAAGCAGAGCCTCGATCGCTAATCTGCAGCTTCACCGTGCGCTGTGTGGGTGTAAACAAACACATGTGAGGAAACACTGTCTTTTTACTTTTGAAGAAGGCTTCAAAATGGATTAATAGTGCGGTTTTGTGGACTGGATGTTATTATTTGCGGAGGACAATTTCCATCGATAAAGTGGGTAAGATGCTGCACTTTAAATGCACCACTTTACATTAGGTGAGGAATAAAGTGTTTATTTTCGCTATATCCTGAGTTTGTGTGTTGCGTCTCTGTGTCCGTCGCTCCTCTGCCCCTGACGCTCTTTTTTATCGGTTGTTACTGTAGCTTTGCTGATGTTTGGTGGTTTCAATCTGACACTGACACCACACACACACGAGGAGCACAGAGGCTTCAAATTCTCACACAAAAGACACAAAAAGTCGGGTCACGTCTCCCCGAACTTTGGAAGAAGAAATTGCAGCCAAAATCGGGCAGATTCTTGTCAGACTGTATTAAATAAATGAAGCTCAGATTAAGTCTAATTTGAGTAACAGCTTCTGACAGAGTAGTGCTTTCAGTTTAGCTGCAAAGTGTCACTATATTAAACTTGTATCTCTAATATCACTCGCACCCTTTTGTTTCCAGTCCCGGTACAACACTGACAAAGCAAAATGCACATGTAAGTCTCGACAGCAGCAGCAGCAGCAGTGCACTTGTTTTCGGCACTAACCATCAATTTGCAGCCCGTTGCACAGCTGGACAGCGTTGCCATGGCGAACATCCTGGCGCCTGAATCGACGGCTGAGAAAGAGAGAAAGAGGAGAGCGTTTGAACGTGTGATGTAAGAGCGAGAGAGCAACAAAGGGCACGAAATCACTGCAATCTTTCCACAATTTTAAAAGAAACATCCACTGAAAACAGCTCCGAGTTTAAGCTGTGATCCTTCTTCACAAAAAATAAATATATACATTATAATTATGCTGACGTTAAGTACATTCGTTAGTAAATACAATATGCTAAGTTTTGATCATCTAATTCAATTCTCAAATTTACAAAGTACCAACTCAAAATCGTCAGTAATATCGCTCCACCTCCGTTAAAGAAATTCATTCAACTCTGTTCGGAAAAAAAAACAACTGGGACATTTAGGTCCAGGTCTCATAAAAACTGCATCGTCCTGAAAAGATGCTCGGCCTTTGCACAATCAGCCTTTTCATTCAAAACCGTCAAACAGTGGATCCAGCTTCCTGACCGTCTGAAATGATCTGTAGATTTGAAAACTTTTACTCGAGACATAACAAAAAAAAACATATTCTCAATCATCAACTGTGCCAACATTGGCCCTAATGCTGTGTCTACTTGTATTGTGTATTACTCGCTGTGTATTCTTAATATTGATCATTTTAGATATAGTAACCCTTTGTTTATAGGAATAGAAGAAAGTATTTTTATAAACGAGCTAATGGTAGTCCGTTGTGATTCGTTTTACTGTTGTGTACACTCGCCCGGGGACTGCAGATGGAGAGTAGCTTTAGCTAAATCTAGTCCAAAGTCTCTTCTCTGTGAGATTAATGTTTTTGTACATTGTCCCTGAAAACTAAACTAAACTAATTAAAGAGTTTTTTTTTTTACTGCTACACTGCAAAAAAACTAAATCTAGTCAAGTTAAAACCCTATAACGCCAAACGTATCATATTTGATACATGCCCTCCACATGAGCAGTGTGACATTTTTTTTCCCTGAAAAACCTGATGTATACAATCAGATACATGCAGTGCACAAATAATCCAACAGTGGGTGTGATTCACTGATTAGAGGGTGCTCCAGTGACAATACAAGATTGCCATAAATAATAATATATGGAAAATGATATTTGAATTTTTTTGTTTGTTTGTTTAGAGGGACCAATAAAGGCTCCAAGTTCAAAGAATTGGAATTTTCTGCCAATTATTTAATGGTGTGGGCTTTACAGGGTTAAGATGACTTGAATTAGGAAAGTTTTATCATGATTTGGGTTAGGGTTGATGAACAAGACTTTTTGTACTTAAAATATGAAAACACATCTTACTACACTTAAAATACGAAAAACAGTAACTTTTTGTGCTTAAAATAAGAAACAAAATCAAATGTTGAACATACTTATTCCATTGGTAGATAATTTTACTGTCAAGTTGAAACTGTCATGGTTCTTGCTTTACTTTGACATTTGTTGGTATGGTTCATGTTTTATTTGGACATTTTTTGACATCCTGTCTGCCTGTGTTTTACTTCCTGTTGTAATAATTGTTAGCCCCGCCCTAATGTGTCTCACCTGTGTCTTGTTCATCTGTGTGTGTGTGTTTATATCTACCCGCTGTGTCTTGTCATAGCTGCTTAGTTTTGATTTTTGGGTCTTTGATTAAAGAACTTTTACAGCAGTCCTGCATTTTCTGTTTCAACGTGTCAGAATCTACTTAAATAAAGTAAAATGTTCTTAATTTAAGTCATTTTAACTTACCTAGATATTGTTTTTTTGTCCAGTGTATGGTGTAACTCCTAACACAACATATATAGATCACAATGTAATCTTTTATTATATTGAAAATCCTATATTCTCTGAAAACAAAGTGTTAACATGTTTTATTTGACACTCTTAGCCTTCTCTTCCTTTGCTCTCTGTGCTAAGTCACTCCCCCTTCAGAGCGCTATCACTATTACTATTATAACATTACAATCAGCGCGCATCCACTAATGGAACTACTGCACATCGCATCAGGTTTGTGAAGCTGCTGTGCACAGTTTTGTTTCATGGTTTTGTATATTTATGGAGAATTGTCATGTGGGAGCCTGGGAGAGATCGCTAAATTACTCAGACATACACGGATGACTAAATGATCTAAAACGTCTTCACGCATGTTTTTTGATGACCAGCACTGTAACATGGTCTAAAGCTAAAAAGAAATGTTGCACAGTACCCCCTGTTTACTGAATCCTTTTATTTTTTAAATAGAAGTGGAAACTAAAATATTTGTTTCGGGTGAACTAAAGAAATCAGTGGAAAAGGTGGCCTGGTATCTAAAGTCAACATTTCTATCTGTTTTGTGTGATTTTTTTAAACGCGAATTTAATGCTTATGATGGTGATGGTCAATAGTTTCACTTGTAAATTTGGGAAAAGTTTCCAAAATTTCCATTTCTTGTCCGTTATCTTGTTCATTATGTGAGTTTGTGCGCTCGTGTGGGTGGCTGAGTGGGCGGGTGGTTGTTAGATTGCGTGGACTGAATTCTTTGTATCTGTCACTGCCGCCATGAGCTAAATCCTTCAGTGTTGGACTAATGATGTAGTATAAAGTTAAAACAAGGGTTCATTCCACAGTATGTAACTTTATAGCCAAAAACAGACCCGAATAAAAGCATGTTTTCCTCTCTTTTTTCATCGTAATTCTGTTTATTACGCTGAAAACAAAGACAAACCGGGTTGGAGAAGAAAACATACCCAGAATTTTGTTTTGCTTCAGTCACACATGTTTGAGTAATCCATTATTTTTAGTCAGTTTACATCACCAAAGCTCAGAATCCTCCGTTCCACCTTGTGATGTCATGAAACAGTAGTTTTCAAGTTAACAGCCGCTTTTTACCTTTTGTTCAGCAGCAGTTGGCAGTTCCAGGGCTTCAATTATCCAAATGACTCTATTGAAGGTGTCTGGAGTTTTACAAACACAGTGGAGCGCTTGTGAAAAGTGTTTTCTGTGAGAAGAACTCAGCCCAAATATGCAGGATTTGTGTGTTTAACATGTGCGAATGAAACAAAACGCAACTCCAAGTATGTTTGTTAAGAGAAAACAGCATTATAACATAGGTCTGAAAGAGCATGGGCCCTTTAACTGTTACAGAACGACATGTAAAATAAAATGATTGAGGTAAAAAAGGCAAGTTGCAAAAAAAACCAACATATTAAATCTTAAACTAAATCTCATGAAACTATAACTGCCATTTACACTACATTAAGCCACCTATTTGAGCCCGTTTACATGAGCCTATCACACATATTCTTTCACACAGCTCCTCATATTAAAGGTGAGAAGGAGCTGGAAGTGGATCATGTGGACCGACACATATGTGCAGTGTGGTGATAATGACTGTGACAGCGCGGTGACATTTAGGGCACGATCAGAGCGCTGCACAGTGAGAAGACGAGTGTAGAGGGAAAAGATGAGGGCAGGAAAAGCAGTTTAAACAGCCCATATTACACTGTTTCCTGATCTATGTTCTAATGTTGTTTCCTCATCACAAATATACATCAAACATACATCTTCTCTCAAACGTCGTGATGCCGTACAGTGTTTTAAACTCCATACACCTTTACGAGAATCATTTGGATCATTTCAGCCTTAGATTCGCCCGTCTCTACTGAGCTAAAGTTAAAGGTCGGCCTCGCTGTTGACTTGAAAACCACCACCACGTGACGTCACAAGTAGGCTGGGAGCCAGGATGTTTTTTACTACCTTTTTTCACGATTATTTCCTGTTATCTTATATCTTGGGCCATGACAAGTTGATAGGGACCACCACAACTCGGCCCTGTTTGGTCTCAGGGGCCAAAAACACCCTATTTATGTCATGTCATTGTAAATATTAAGGTGCTGCAACTGCATAAATGGTCAAATAACCCTAAAATTTTGCATGGTGTATCCAGACACATTGGGCAAACTAGTTGAAAAATATTCTGGGGCTTGCTGCCTTTTTACTATATCAAATACCACCCTCAGCATAGCCTAGAAGACAAAAAAATGCCTGTCCGCCTGACAAATTGTCATCAAAAGTGATCATTTCATTACATGTATCAGTGCCTCAAATGTAAAAAAAAAAAAAAACTTCCCAAATTTCTAAGCTTCAATTTAAGTCCAAGATAACTTTTCTATCGAGAGCAGACATGTCCAAACTTTGGCCTGGGAGCCAAATGTGGCCCCCAGACCAACTGTTTTTGCCCTCAGGCTTCCAGATGAATTGGCCCATACTAACGCAGTAGTACTTTTGACTGCATGTTTTTGAAATATACCTTGATCAAGCAAATGTAGTGTGTCCTTTTGAGGGTCTAAGCCTGAACAAAGGTCTGGAGGGTCATTTAAACCTCTGTGACCCTCGATCGGCCCTCACGCTGCTCTGTGTTTTAATATGTGGCCCTCGATGAAAAAAGTTTGGACACCCCTGATCTAGAGTAACAGCTGGTTTGACCAAAGATCTTCACTGTACCTCAAATCGGCAGAAAACAGAACTTTAAGGCATTTCCATTTGACATGGAATTAAGAATATTTTTTCATATAAACATTATTTTAAAGTTTTTTATGAAGTGAATTACATTTAAAGGTGGTTGGAGACTAAACCCAGATTACTCAAACGTGTGAATGAAACACAACTCCAGGTATGTTTTTGACGAGGTAACAACACAGGACCTTTAAAGGTGCACTGTGCAACTTTTCTGGTGAAGGGTCTGTTACCTCCTTGTCTCCATGAAGATCTTATTTTGTCTGAATGTTCCAAAGTATGATATTAATCGTATCCATCGAGCATTTATTCATTACAGGTGTTTCTGTTGCTCAAAAATGCAATAATTCCTTCTGTGAATATAGGGGCGACTCTCCACAGATCTGAACTGTATTGTAGTGTAGTGCTGTAACCTCATGGTCTCGATAGGTTTAATCTGTACTGTGGAACATTCTAGACAAACGGAGACAAGCAGGTGACGGATCCTCCACTAGAAATGTTGCACAGTGCACCCTTAAACATGAACATTCGTACGTTTTCCTCGCCGCGCACACAGCCTGTGCTTTACCTCTTGGTGTAGACTCCGTTGGGGTAGTATCGGGAGCAGGTGAGTCCGTCCCAGGCGCAGTAGGGGTCCCGGGCCAGGCAGCAGTCGGCGCACTCCGAGCCGTACAGGTCACACTGGTGCAGGCGGACCTGAGCCACGCCCACCTCCGAGCCCACGTACAGCTGTTGCTATGAGGACAAAAACAGGCAGGGGTCAGTGCACTTCAATTCACCCAAAAAAAGCTGCAATTTGAACACTCACATTGTCCGATTGCAAAGAAAATTGGTGTGTGGGTAAGTCATAGCCAAGGAAGCCAAATTTTCAGTGACTTTTGGTACTGTGTGATTCTTTTTCTACAATTCTTCTTAGAGTATATCAACTTGGACTATAGCTGTACACACTGAATGGATATTTGATGTCTTAAGATGGGGGTAAGTCAGCTTCTAGGTAAATTTATGTGAAACTAAAAAAGAAAACCCCTCAAGATTTTTATATGCTGTAGTACACATATAGGGCTACATTTTTTCTATTGGGGGTGTGTCAGTTTCAAGGTCCCTTATTGTCAATTTCAAGGTCAAAACGTAAGTCATCTCAAAAGTACTCAAATGCAAAAATGTCACGTTTGGATTCCTTATGATTTCCCCTTTCCAGAGACACCTTGGTTGTTAATATCGGACCAGTAGTTGCTGAGTAAATGCAATTTGAAGCTCGGTGACTATGCAAAAAAGTGAAAACATGAAATTGCAATATCTCAGAAACCATTGGTCCAATCATGCTAAAATTTTGGCTTTTCTGGATATGATTTACCTCTATATCAGGGGTGTCAAACTCATTTTGGTCCGGGGGCCGTATGCAACCTACTTTGATCCCAAAAGGGCCGGATCAGAAAACTCAGTTCTCTCTTCAAGTTATTGTATTTTTCTCCGTGTCCGTCTCCGTTTAAGATTATATTCCTCGAGCAACGCCACTTGTTCCAAACACACTGAGCACAGATTTCCCATTCACCTCTGTCAACAAATAAGAATTAGACTATTTTTCTTGGGAAATCCTGAACTCAGCATCTGCTTTTCTCATTTTTTGACATTTTGCTGATGAGGGTCACGGTCGACAGTCAAAACGATCGTCCTTTAAGAGCGTTTGGAAAGAGGAAAGTCTTCATTTGTGCTGCTCTGGTGGGAGTCGCAACGTACAGAAACGCCGGAGACGCTGCTATGCTAAACGGTGCAGAAAATTAACAGAAAAATCTGAAAATTTTAAGTATTTTAATAGAAAAATCAGCCGAGGGCCAGATTAAAGGTCTTGGAGGGCCGGATCTGGCCCCCGGGCCACATGTTTGACACATGTGCTCTATATCATCAAAATTTGACAAAGTAGGGTTTAACTCATTGGGTGAACTGAGGTCGACTGTCACTATATGAGTAACGTTACTTCAAAATAATTTCACTCACTGAAAACAAAAAACAAAAAACAATATCTTGGTATTTTAAAAATGACTTAAATTAAGAACATTTTACTTTATTTGAGTAGATTCAACTTGACAAGTAAAATGATCTGCCAGTGGAATAAGACTTTTTCTACTTAAAATATGAAAAGACTTCTTGCTCCACTGAAAATAAGAAAAACAACAACTTTTTGCACTTAAAATAGGAAACAAAAGCGAATGTTGTTTGAATTATGAAAAATACACTTTTTCCACTGGCAGATCATTTGTCACTTGTCAAGTTGAATCAAGTGAAATTTACTCAAATCACAATAAAACTTTAATTCAAGTCATCTTAACTTTGCAGTGAAGTAGAAGTAGAAAGTGCACGGCAAAAAGCTAAAGATATAAACACTTAAATCTATCAGAAAATGACTAAAAGTAGTGAAATTATCTTGCTGCATGGACAGACAATTTCACTTGGCAAGTTCTCTTAAAATAAACTACCTCTGGACTAAAATGAAGCAGTTTCAGAACTAATAAGTAGATAATAAATCTGAATCTGTATGTGTTTGGAGGACAAGCCCCTTGAGATGTCTCTCCATCTCCTTTTCGAAGGGGATCCACATAATCAGAACAGAAGATGGCTAGAAATTCAAATAAGCATAGAAAAAAACAAAAAACAACAACAAAATCAACACAATCATACACACACACTCACTTACACTTCACTGTTAGACACAGAATCGATGAAGGAAGATTGTTCTAATCAGACAGAGCTGTATATTTCTCTTTAAATGAGTGTTTTCCAGTTTGTTTTTTGACTCTTGGGAAAACAAAAAATGATCTGATCTGCATGACCAAAACTGTCAAATGGTCTGAATGGAATGAAATGCTGTTTGAGATATTCAGGATAACTGAGATAACTGAGATTAATGCATTTATAGATAAATAATAACCAATAAAGTTGACGCGGGGAGGACAGAGTGAGTCAGGACAGATGGTGATACATCACACAGTGGCTGAAAACAAGATGAATAATCACTGACAGGACCGAACTTTGTAGACTCACTGTGGGAAATGGAGCCAAACCTCAAGTAAGAACACTGTCACTTCAATAAAAATATTACTCAAGTAGGAATAAAAGTGTGATACTACATAAAATACTGAGATAAATGAGTATATTTTAGACTAGTTTTAATATAATACTAAATTAGCTCTGGAAGCCTAGATACATAGCTGTGGTCAAATTGTATGGGCCCTTTATGGATTTTAGATTTAGATTTTTGTGTCAGCTTCATGAAGATGTAAACTTCAACACACAAAAGAGGATTGTCACATACGGGCTGTTTCATACACCGAATGGCAGGTCAGGGTGACATCTCCACAAAGTCATGGCGATTATTTTCTTCTTCTTTTTGCATTCAAAGGGGAGTTGAAAGCACTTCAGACGACTGTAAGTGTTGCAATGTTAGCCCCTGGTGGCCAAAGTGGAGAATTACAGGATAAACAGCCGTGCACAGACGAGACTGGACTTACTCTTTTGGGAGAAATGATGATCTCTCGAATTGGAGCCGGCACCTGAGGAAACAAAACATCCCTGGGTCAAAATAAAAATGAAATAAAACTCCGTACACCTTCACTAGAATCGTTTGGATGATTTCAGACCTGGAATTGCAAATCTCTGCTGAACAAAAGGTAAAAGGAGCTGTTAACTGATAATAAACCAGGATTATTAGCTTCATAGTCCACTTAGAGGTTTCATTAATGTGCACTGTCCCTCAGAAATAAGGGTCAATGACATGACGCCTACATTTTCTGTCCACTTGCAGTTTCCTCAGTTAAAAGGGTTAAAATTTCATGATAATTCAGCATATTTCTGGAGAACCTCTGACCTCCATGGAACCGAATAATTTTTTTTTTTCAGAAATCATGAGTTATTCTGCATGTTTTTTGTGCTTAAAGTGTTAAAATGTCATGTGGTGCGACTAATAATAGCAGTAATTCTATGGCAAAGACAAAGTCGACTTGGGTGAATGGTTCTTTAGGCATTTTTCCTCATTTGGTGCATTTTACAGGGCAGTAGTTTGTTCATTAAACACAAACTGGACATAAAAAAAATCAATATGCATTAAAAATCAAAAGAAAAGCCAACAGTTTGTTTCTATACACTTCATATTAGGCAGAACTTAGATTAATATCCCAACTATGTTTTAGAAAATAACATTTTTAGGTTATTCTCAGATGCACCATGACATTTTTTAAAGTTGTAGCCATTTTATGTACATAAAAAACACTAAAAATGCTTAATATAAATGTTAAACATAGATTTATGCACCTGACACTGTAAATGTTTGAAGAATTTTAATAGAAGTCGAAAATCCTTATACGTCATTGACCCGTAAACCAAACAAAACAATCTGAAATATTATCAAAAATATAAAAACCCTGCAGGACATTTACACTGATTTTTATTTTATTTTCATTTAGTTTAATTAAATTCTATTTATTTTTGTAAATTCACCTCGCAGGAATTCACAAAACTGTGGATTTAACCAATAATAAATCAGACAAAACAGACAAGCACATTAAGAAACATTCAAAGGAAATAAGCAAACTGAGAACTGTCCCAGAGCGCCTTCCTTCTCCAGGAAAAAGCTAAATCTCAATATAAATGCAGAATATTCAATAAAAAAGACTGTTTCTTTCTTACTTTTTTGTTGTTTCATCTCATTTTATTTTGACATTTACCATCTCGGTACAGTAAGAAGATTCTGCAGCTTCTAGCGTCCAATTCTGTTATGTTGTGTTCCCTGTTTTGCATAATCGCTGTAAACCAGGGCACTTAAATAATGATCGACAGCGTACATTAGTCACACTGTCTCGAGCCCATTACATCCACGCACCTCCCCAGAGCTGAGGAAGGGCATCAGGACATATCCGTTACACTCACCTCATCCCAAATCACTGTAATCACCGCTGTCCAGGCAGAACGGTCGGGAAATTGATTAAAGATCCTGTACGATGCAAAATTTTGAACCATGCTACAGAAAACACGCCGAGCTCTCCTCAAAACCTCTGTGTACTTGAATAACTTTCATTTTTAAAGTCTGTATTTGTTATTGAAGTGTTTTATTTAATATTTGAGTCCTTCATATTCAGTGTGAATTAAAAGAAAATAAACTGATATTAACTATGTGATCATTTTGCAGTTGTTTTGGAGATGTGTTAAAGAAGAAAAAATCTGCTTAAGTAACAGCATTAAAGTACCTGTTTAAAAATGTATTTAAAGAGCAAAAAGTAAAAGTATTTTGTGCAGATTTTGAGATCTAATAAAGCTTCAAATGAGGTGATTTTAATTAAGATTTGTGCTGAATTTTGTTCAGCAGAAACAACTGAATTAATATTGTTTTCCTAGCTTTTTTTTAAATTAATTTTTTGTTTAGTTTTTTTCGCACACACTGTGAATGTGCTAAAAATGAACCCATCAGCCTTTTTAGCAGATCTCAAACAACAATTAGAAATACTTTTACGTTTCCATCCAGTTCAAAAATGTAGTAGTAAGTACAGATGCCTAATGCGAACACTCAGGAAGGAGCAACTGGACACGGCACAGAAAATCACTGGCTGCTCTCTGCCGTCCATATCCACCATGTCCACCTCCTGCTGTCCCACCAGGGCGAGGAACATCATAAAGAACAATCCCCATCTCTTCCATCTCTTCATCCCGTTTCCTTCTGCAGGTGCTTCAGGTCCATTCCAGCCAGAACAAACAGACTCAGGGACGGCTTCTTTCCCGAAGCTGTCACCAAACTAGACTCAAGCTCACAGGGAGAGCTAATGCTGCGAGCCACTTGGACCCGAGTAGCTCTAATCTGTTTGTCAGTTTGCATCTTCACTGCCCATGTCCCCTCTGTCTGTGCACTGAAACCTGCAGGATTTGCACTGTCACTGCTAAACACTTTCACTTTCAGGTCTTTCACTGTTATATGTCTGTGTAGCCCTGGTGGGTTTCGCACAAGTTTTATTGTAGAGTAGTTTATGTGTATTAGCTAATGGTTTTATTAATTTTTCTGAGCAGTTTCTCATCTCGTTTTACTATATAATGACAATAAAGGCTTTCTACTATCTTCTATTCTCTTCTATTTTCTTCTATTCTCTTCTATTCTCGTCTAGTCTTTTCTGTTCTATTCTATTGTAAATGTGTGTTATTTAAGTACAGTAACTACTTTTCTTTGTTATGTTCTACCACTGTTCAAAGCTATTTAAAAAAGCTGCAAAAAGAGCAGTTTCCCTTGTTGCACACCTGCATGCTTCCATGGAGATTTTATTGCTTTACCTGGAGTTTTCCACAATACGGCATTAAATACCAGTAACTACCATACATTTATCAAGTATCCTGTTTTCACTGATAAAAATCACCTAAACGTGCATTATAATTCTCTGCATTTCACCCATCCTTCTAACTAAACCTATCCTTACAGTAACTACAGCACAGCGACTACAAATCTGAATCACATTTATCGAGCTCAAATTTGATATGGATTCATTTTAGAATCAAACAGGACAGATTTACTGCACAACGTGTTTTTCATAGTTTTACCTTGAAGACCTGCAGCTCCTCCAGCAGCACCTCCTCCACGGTGTCTGTGTCTTTGTTATAGATGGTGATAAACTTGAGAACCGCTGAGTCGTCTAAAAACAGCAGAAACATGGCAGGGGTCTGTGAGGAACTTAAATGGATACGAGTGGCAGACAGCAGGCGATGGAGGAGGATGAGAGGCACTGGGTGTAGCTCCAGGTTTGCTTGGCTGTCAGTCTGGGGTGAGGCTGTCCTAATGTGAACTTCTGACTCTGCTCTTCGCTCCATCCTCCTCATCTCTGCTTAGACTCACACAACAGAAGCCTTTCTCCCACATGCACATAGCGATTTGGGCAAGTTCTTAACTTCCACGCAAAAGACTTAATTGCCGACTCCATCAGCGGAAAGCGGGTAGTAGCCGCCAGAAGCAACAAGCGGTTCGGGAATGTATTTTTTAGCTTTTTTCAAAAAATATAATTCACTCGTAAATTAATGGGATTAGAAACGACATTGGTGATCGGGTCTTTTGGGCTTTCTCATGCGCAGTGGGAAATCAACAAATTAAAGCTAAGGCTGCTGTTATTTTCTAACGTTTCCAGACACTAATGAGTGAACCAGGCAGAGCGTTTTGTTTGTTAGACTCGTGGCTGTTGTAAGATGGGTTAAAGTGGTGTTAAGCTTCTTCAGTGTGAAGCAAATTGGTGTTTTACGTGGAAGTTAAGAACTTGCCCCCATCACTACACTAGTTTGTTGCCTTGACAGACTCACTGCCACAGCGAGATCTCCACCGAGGAAACACTGATCTGTGCCGTTTTTTGGCTTCTGACAGTATTCGACCACCTCTAGCAATAGACTTTAGCTTCAAACCTGCCGGAGTTCCTCTTAAAAATATGAAAATACATCTTTCTACACTTAAGATAAGAAACACAACAACTCTTTGTACTTAAAATAAGAAACAAAAATGTTGCTTGAATTAAGAAAAACACACTTATTCCTTCGGTAGATCATTTTACTTGTCAAGTTGAATCTACTCAAATAAAGTAAAATGTTCTTAATTTAAGCCTTTTATCTTACCTAGAGATTGCGTTTTGCAGTGTGGTCCTGTATGGCGCACGTACCTGTCCCGATGTACAGCACGTGGTAGTACCCGTCTTGAGCCTGCACCCGGTCTACAGCGATCTGGGTGAGCCTCCTGTGGCCTGGCTCAGTTTGGAGTAGCACTGGTCTCTTGTGCTGGGGCAGGACGGGTCTGTACATGACCGGGTGAGAGCGCACGAATCGCAGCACCTCGTCGGGGAACTCTTTAGAACTGGAGAAAGCCCCACCGGTCATCTTACTGGCACACTGCGACACAGAGGGCAGGATCAGGACACGCAAATCAGCAGGAGTAGTTTATTTTTGGGTGATGTCCTAATAATTCTGTAGTTCAATTATATTTAAAGGTCCGATATTCCACACAACTGACAGGTTATAAAGCTGTTACCTCCTGAAAAACATACCTGGACTTGTGCTCAGTTTTGACAAATGTTTGAGTGACCTTCTGTTATTAGTCTGTCTACATCTCCAAAGCTCAAAATGCTCTGTTCCACCTTGTGATGTCATGCAGTAAAAAAGCACTAGTAAAGCACTTTTAGAAACAAGGTTTACAAAGTGTTGTAAGCAGCAATGAACAATACAAAACACATAAAAATAGCACATAAAACAAAAAAAACTGTCAATGAAGCAACAAATCAGATTAATTCTACTAAATAACTAAATAAAAGAGATAAAAAGAGATAAAAAGAAGTAGGGAAAAAAAAGAACTAAAACCAGTTAAAGGAGGGCCAATCAATAAAAATGCAGGTTTTAAGAAGTGATTTAAAAGATGATCCTGATGATGCAGCCTTATCTCCTCAGGCAGGTCGTTCCAAAGCCGAGACGCCCGGACTAAAATGGTTCATCGCCCTTCGTTCGGATCCTGGACTTTGGGACAGCTAATGGGGACCTACCTGAGGATCTAAGGCTGCAGGAGGCTCGTACAGGGTTAAAAGTTCTTGGTGCAAGACCTGAATGAGTTTTAAAAGTGATCAGTAAAATCTTAAAATCGATCCTAAAACACACAGGCAGTCATGTAATGGTAGTTTTCAACTTAACAGCTCTTTTTACCGATAGTTCAGTAGATTATAGAGCTGAAATCATCCCTGTGTGAAGGTGTATGGAGTCTAAAAACACAGTGGAGCACTTCCTGTATCGCCACATGATCAGAAGGTGGAACAGAGAGAAGAACTCAGCCTATATTTACAGGGTTTGTGTGTTAAACATGTGTAAATGAAGCAAAACACAACTCCAGATATGTTTTTGATGACGAAACAAAATTATAACAGAGATAAATCTATATATTTTTGTCTGATAATCAGGAAGTGAGCGTTAATATTCTAGTTGTTGTTAGTTTTACTGTGAAATCAAAACTCTGACCTCTGAAAGTTGTGAAAAGTGCTCATAAACTCACGGTGAATAATTACGATTGGACCACAAAACTGTTTAAAACAAACTACTGTACTTCAGTTTTTCAAGCACAGTGATTCTAATACACATGAGGCGCTGTTAAAGTGTTTATTTTGTTGTAAAATAACAAGTTCTTGGGTCTAGTCACGAATAAAAATGAGCAGGTTCAACATTTGTGCATGTTCCTTTTGGATATTTCAAAGCAAAGTACAAAATAACCCAGAGAAAAAAAGGTTCTTGTCCCCACATTCTGGGATAATGACACCACCAATAGAGCTCAGGACTGAAAACAGACATTATGGACAAAATACACTATTTTTCTAGCCACAGTGCAAAACCTCCAAACAGTATTAACCAAAGGAATGTTAAAAAGTAAACCAAAGAGCCATGATACAACACTGCAGAGTCCTGCTTCACTCACACTATGGTGTTAAAATGCTTTTGTTTAGTATTTAGCGTCTTAAAATCTCCATTGTTTTAACTTCAGGCTAATGGAAAATTCAATGAGATGTGACAAAACAGCACCTATCTACTGAAGGAACGCTTTATGAGATTTACACATTCACACTACAAAGACACTGGGCATGTTTTTAATTTTGTGAAGTGACTACATGATATTTTGTAACCGTACATGCACCACTCATAGTCTATACTTTTTTTTTTCTGTGGTGGCCTCTGCTCTCCTCTACGCTGTGTCTGCTGGGCCCCAGGCAGCACTGAACGGGACAGGAAAAGACTGAACAGGCTGGTCAGGAGGGCCGGCTCTGTCCTGGGCTGTCCCCTGGACTCTGTGGAGGAGGTGGGTGAGAGGAGAGTGTTGTCCAAACTTACATCCAACATGGACAACACCTCTGACCCCCTGCACCAGACTGTGGAGGAGCTGGACCGTCTGAGACTCCCACAGTGCAGGAAGGAGCTACCGCAGATCATTCACCCCCACCGCGGTCAGACTGTACAACTCCTCTGTGCAGTAATCATGTCTGTGCCACTACTGGACTGTGACGACTTGCACTGTTTTTGTACTTTCTTTATTTTATATATATAGTATTTATATTTTAATTCTCTTTGTACATTTTATACATATACTTATTCACTTTATATTATTATTTTTATTATTATTTCTATTTTTATTATTATTGTTTATCTTAATTGCATCACACTTTTTTCCCCCCATTTTTTGCACTAAACTGTCCTGGAGCTACTGTGACTGTTGAATTTCTCCACTGTGAGATCAGTAAAGTCCTGTCTTATCTCTTATCTTATCTTTTTCATATAATCACAACTAAGTCCGGGGATGTGGGCGGGGATAGGTGCTAAGGGAAACAGGAATATTCTGAGATTACTGAGACACTAAGATTACTCAAACATGCCTGAATCAAGAGGAAAACAGCTGATTTTGCATAATATTTCAGACACATATGGCAGTAGCAGCAGTATTAGTATTTACTGTCAGTCGTAGTACTTACAGATCCCGGTCGGGGGTAGGGGATGCGCTCTTCGTACAGGCTCCAGTGGTGCTCTGGTCTCTCCCTGTAGGCGAAGGGCCCGTTGAACGCAGCCCGGATGTCCTCCATGGTGTAGATGCACACGGCGTAGCCTTTGAACACAGCACTGCAGAACACAAATACAGGCGGGTTTTCACTGAGGAGCAAGTACAAAGTGAATTATGTGACTTTTTTCATTTATGATGTTACATTCTGTCCCCAATTTTCTCACGTATTTGTACAAATTGTCGTGTTCCAGTGTGAATATATTATATGAGCAGGTGTTGAGGTCAAAAATACATCCCCAGCGTACTGTCTGCATCTGATTATAAAGCGCTTTATTGTAAAAGAATCAGGAAGTGTGTGCTTAGTATGCTAATTGTTGCGTTGTCACCGTGCCGGGTCTGGCTGCCAAACTCCACTCTGATGCCTGAGAGTTGGTGAAAAGTGCTTGAATAATTAGGATGCTCAGAATGTACAACGTAGGTGTGGAGCACTGCAAACCGTTTAAAATGAACTAGTTCTGTTTTTAATACAGTAAAAATCAGGCACAATATCTATAGATTTAGCATTTTTGAGCACCATCTGAAGCTACAAAAGGCACTTTATAAAGTCATGGGATTCTTTGCACTATTAGCAGTGGATATTTGTGTCCTTTTAGATCGTCATTATTCCTTTCAGTGCTTTACCTGGTGGTGCTGAAGAGGCCGAAGATTTCTGGGTTTTTCTCATCTTTGTTCCGCAGCACAAACACGTCCTCTGCAATAATAAATACATTATTAATTAAAGGTACAGTATGTAACTTTCTGGAGGTGGTAGTCACCATACCATACTTCAGAACATTCCCCATGGAAATGTTTTATGCCAAACTGTGGAATATTATAGCCAAAAGAGCAACATTTCCATGGAAACAAGCATCTTGGCCAAGTAAGAGTCAGATTTGTGGAGGTCCAAGCCTGCTCAAAGTAACGCAAGTTTTTTAGTGCAATAAAAAAAATCCAAAGAAAAAAAAAAGCTTTTATTTGGGTGTATTTTTGGGCAAAAAAGGTTGCATACTGTGGTTTACTGAAATAATTTTTTGCATGAAAAGCGCTCTATAAATAAAGTTTGATAGATTGATTGATAATAAAAATGGTGGTATGTCAAAATAATTAGGGTGCACAATGTCCTTTCCGGATGGAGGGTCATGGTAATAAACATATCTATCACTGCCAGACTAAGCTACAGGTCAGGTCTGTGGAGAGGCAATCCCGCCCCAGAAATAAACATCCTTGTCTGAACCCAGTGGGTGTTTTTATCTTGAAAACTGGCAAAAATAAGTTCACGTTTTTGAAATGGTGCTACTGTGATCATTCATAACGATAAAGCTCGTACCCAGTTCATCAAAGTGCGTGTCGATGCCGTTGGGTCCTGACACGGAGCAGATGAGACGAGTTTTCAGGAAGGAGCTCCAGCGATTCACCAGCATCCTCTGTCCCCCCTGGTCATTCTGAGAAAAACATTTGGAGTGAAATTGTGATGAATAATTCATACAGCCTAAATGTTGCAATTAAAGATCGCTCAAACATGCACAAATAAAACTTTGAGAGAGTAAATGAGAAGGGGAAACAACTATAACATGATTACAAGCTCTGAAAATTTGATTTTGCATAATAGGTCTGCTTTAAGGTACAATTTATTTGCTCCATAGGGAAATTTGTCCTCTGCATTTGACCCGTCCTTGCCTCTGGGCAGCTCAACAGGAGAATTTGAAGTGTAAACACCTGTACTGCCCTGTTTAGTAGCTCTATTTGTGGTTGTGGGTGGAGTTTAGACCCACTTTAATCATCTACATCTATAATAGTTTTAGTCTGTCAGAAATATAAATGAACAGTGATGGTCATGAGGAGCTTGCAGAACCACAGAAAAAATAACATGTCCTAAAGTAACCCTAACACAGAACAATAGAACATAGGCTTTGCTCTTACCGCACAGACTCGTCCCACTCGGGTGTACACGGCTCTGTGGCCTCCCTCTGGGTCCAGCTCTCTCTCAGTGAAGAAGAAGTAAACCTTATCATCCTCTGTGTCCTCATTGTCCGGGATCACGGCCGAACCAACGAACTTCGGCTCTGGAACAAAAACACAGCAGCAGGTCAGTCAGAGCAGTGGATATAAGTTACGGTTGGAGATTATTTCAAGATGTTTCATTTAAATCAGATCTATTACGCCAAATGGCCTTTTAGAGCTTTTGTTATAGTTGTTTCCCCGCACCATTTACTCACCTAAAGTTGCATTTGGAGTGATTCGAGTGAGTAATCTATAATCACTTACATTCAAAAAGCCGATCAGCTCCTGTTTTTACTGTCCCCAGTTCACGCCCACTGCTCTGTACTTACTGCATTACCCAATTTAATTTTCTTCTGCATTTTTTGTCTGAAAGGCGCTCTATAAATAAAGTTTGATTGATTGATTAATTGAATTGACGATACGCATAGGATTCTGCAGCATTGTGTAGTAATTGTGGTACAAGTGAATAAAAAATTGACATGCAAAACTGAAGTAAACAAACAATACTTCATTTTAATATCTTTAGTCACTGGGGTAGTAATATCAGTAGATGTGGTACTATTAGAAACAGATTTTAATAGCAGTACTAAAACAACAGTGCAGATGTTGTAACACAATTTAGTGTAAGAAACAAAACTAAAAATATTCTCTTAAAAGGTGCACTGTGTAACCTTTCTGGTGAATGGTTTGTTGTCTGCTTGTCTCTATGGAGATATTATAGCTTTTCTTGTAATGTCGCATAGTATGACATTAAAATGACAGTATATCTTGCATTTACTCAGTCACGAGTGTTGGTATTGCTTAAAAAGGCCTTGACAAACATTCTTATAGTGAACCTCTCCACAGATCTGACCTGTAACTTGGTCTGGTGGTGTAGCATGCTTGTCTCAGATGAGTATAATAACATCTCCATAGACGCGTTACAGATTTTTATTATATATTTACAGTTTTTTCTCCTATGCTTTCCAGGCTGTTCAATACTTTGCCATGATTCACTTCTGAAGTTACTGACGGATAAAGCAAGTTTAAAAGAACATGTATTGTGAACATGGTGTCAGATTACGTCAGATGCCCTACCGTTGAGCTGCTGCCGGTCGTCCCTCTCCGTGCGGGTGTAGGTCTGGTTGTTGAGTCTGCACAGGGCTCCGTCGTTCTCCCAGTAGTCTGTGTACAGGCCGATGTACAGCTCCCCCCCTGGATAACAGCAACAGCACGAGTTACGTTTGTGCGCAGTTTGCTTCAAGGACCAGCAGAGGGCAGCAGTGACTGGACGTGGGACAGGGCAGAGACACGACCGCACTGCATCTCAGTGTTAAAAAGCACCTGAACCTGACTTCAAACCAAACCAAGGGGCGAGAATATGTTTTAGTTTGAAGTTTTAGCTTCACCCACTCGGTTTTTTGTGCCACTGTGATGCTATGACACAGAAGCCAGTGTCTCGGATAGTGGCATGCAGTTGTTTTCTTATAGTTCTCACATCTTTGCCTGTAAGTATTTGTGGTTTTGTCACTCTTGAAAATGCACCATGACTAACAGTGTCAGGCATTTGGTTTCCCATGGTTCCTAGTAACAATGTCCCTGATTAGACGAAAATAGATGACCTGCCAGTAGCGGCTGTATTAGTTATTACCTCAGAAAGTGCTTTCTAATATTAATAGATTACATTTTACACTCTTTTTTTTCTTATTTAGCTGTTTACCATACAATGCATGAAGTAAAGATCATTTATCTTTACAAGACAGTGCTAGTGCAGCCTATGCAGCTCAGTGAGTGAATTCTGGAGGTTCTGAGCTTTCACTTGAGACATGACTTATCCATAATATACTGAGAATGACAAAAACGTGTATGTGTCCTCCATCTATGGGTTAAAGCACTGGCAACTCAGGTTTAATTGTGTTTCTAATACCCTTTAAAACCATAAGATTGCAGGATATGTACAGATACTTCAAAAATGTACATGGTTTTCTAATAATATAACGGCCAGCTTCTGTATAGTTTCACAAAAGAAGAATTTAACCACATTTTCTAACAGATAACATTTGTCCTCATAATCATCATATCATCTTTGCCCTATTTTCCTCACAACCTCTTAGCAGAGATATTTTTATTACTTATTTATATTTTATTTTTACTTGTACGTGCCTCTTTCGACACCAGTCTCTTACTTAGAATGTGTAATTACCATTTATATTTTTTCTCTTTGTTATTATAATATATTGTGTTATGTGAGTTACTGTGACCATTTATATTTATCTTTGTTATTATGTTATATTGTGATGTGTGAGCTATTATGTCCAAATAATTTACCTTGTGGATTAATAAAGTTTGTCTAAGTCTAATTTTAAACCCCCAAACACTGAAAAATCACAAATTCACGTGAGCTTAAAAGTATTAAGATATTCTTCTGCCACTTTGTGATAAACGTATAAAAATGATCTTTTTGAAGCCAGAAATAGCCTGGACTGAATAAAAATAGCTGTTCTTCGGTATCTTTAAAGTGTTTTCGCTGATTGATCTTAGGGAAATGCGTTCTCTGAATTTAACCCATTCTTCTCTCCTCTCCAATCCTTCAAATAGGCTGCGTTCATGTGTCATTACAACATTAAAGAATCCCTATAGTTTAACCTGAGCTGGAGGTCAGGTCAAAATACTACAGCCTCAGGAAAGCGCTCTCATTATTCACCAACAAAGTCATGATTGATGTTAGTTGAAAGGACTTTAAAGCTCCTATGTTACGCAGAAAAAGAGTCTTGTGAGCTTCAAGGCACGTTAGAAAGTTGTCCAAATGTGTTGCTCACTCACTTAACGCATCACGAGCATGTTAACTATTCACCACATTGAGTTTATAAGCACTTTTCACAACTTTCGGATGCCAACAACAACTAGCATGCTAACCCAGATGAAGAGCTGCTTTTACTATATATATGTCAAAACGATCAGGAACCAGGCTCTTATTTTAACTTATTTTAAACATTCATTCTAAAAACTAACTTCTAAACTAACTAAGACTTGCTGGTTTGTATTTCTTATATCATTGTGAGAGACTTAGACTTGACTTTATTGATCCCGTTGGGAAGACCCTTCAGGGAAATTAAATTTCCAGCATCTGACAAGTAAGAATAGAACAAACAGTAAGAATAAGACAAACAGTAAAGACAGAACAAAAGAACTCTTAATATACAAAATAGGGCATCAGTGCGATACAAAAGGAGAATATATAAACTGGAATAGTCTAAAATAGAATAAAATAAGATAAATAAATAAAATAAATAGGGTAGTATGGCACAGTTGACGTTACAGTATTGTAGTGAGGGTGACCAAGTGAGATATTGCACATTATAAAAGCACTTAATACAGTTATGTATGCACTTCAGCACTTTTTTATTGACAGATGTGAAGATAGGAGATATGAGTTTAGTTTTATAATATAATATAAGCCCCACTGTGTAAGATTTCAGCTATTGCAAAGCGTTTCTTTCACTGTTTTTATTGCTCAAAAGTACCTCGAAGGAGTTACGAGGGAGCTGTATGGAGAGGGAAGCTTGCTCATAGTAATTATGCATGTTTTCCTCTATTATTGTAGTGTATGGTCTAAGATATTAAATGTCTAAAATGATCAGTGGAGGTGATACTTACTGGAAAGTGTGGAGGTGCAGGGGCTGTTGGGGTCATAGGGGCAGCGGCCTTTCCCACTGCTCACACTCTCCTCTTCCAGCACAAACATACGGTCCTACGGAGAAACAAAGTCACGTAAATATTCTAAAAAGGTTAACCATACATCAAGTAAAAATACCTGCATTTTGACGCTTCAAGAACATTTTCAAATCCTTGTAACATGCAAATCCAGCAAAAAACCAAATAATCTGAAAGGTTCAAGGTTAAGATACACTTTATTTTTCCAGATCTTGAGCTAGTCTTGGTCAGGACTACTTTAGCGGGACGATTGTGCCAATGCTGCATGTTTTTTTGGTTTGCCTGGAGGAAACTCAAGCAGACACAGGGAGAACATGCAAACTCTGCACAAGAAGGCCCAGCCGACATGGGAGTTGAACCTGAAACTGCTGTGAGGTGAGACCATAGCCACTCAGTCAAGTCACCGTTACTATATTTATCTTAATACATCATATTAAATACCAAAACATTAAAATATTGTCTAATACATTACTAAATACTAAAACAATAAATACTAAATACTAATAAAATACAATACTAAATACAATCACTCAATTAAATACTGTCCCACTTTAATTGTAGGTTTTTAACTGTAAGTTTTAATTGCATTTAATTTGTTTATGCTGTGAGTGTCCAGAAACGTACTTAATAAATAAAATGTATTATTATTATTGTATTATTATTATGAATTCAACATAACTGAGTGCAATCCCACTTGCATTTTCATCACAAACTGTATATAAATGGATATAGTGAGCATGGGCATGCTTCCAGCTCCATCAACTCCAGCTCCAATTCACTTTGTACTGAAAAAACATCGTCCCGCTCTCTGTAACCGCTGCTGTGAGCTTCATCATTATGGTCTTAAAATGTTCGTATGAACCCAGTCTACGTGATCCTGGTGTTTTTATTTTGCTATTTTGTCCATAAATCAATTCCTGTTCCAACTTTGCCCATTTATTGGGAGCCACAGTGAGCTTCATTTGACTGGAGTTGTCACATTCCCTTAGTCCACTTGTTTATTCAGTCTATGGTAGGGGTGCGACAATAACCAAAATATGATGATATCGTATCGTCAAAGGTCTCACAATAATATCATGGACCATCACAATATATCAAGCCACAAGTCTCTTTGCTTAAATGAATAGTTATGATGCAAAAATAGCTAAAAAAAAAACAGAGGGAACTACATAGACCATGATCCTTTGCTCCGTTTCAGTGCAGACGACATGAAGAAATAACGGTTCTAAGCACTTTGAAATCCTCATTCTTTGGATTAAGTCTTGTGAAGGCGTTTTTAGAGGAAAAGTAGCAGATTCACAGTTTTGTGAGCCACAAAATATTGCAGTAAATATGGTACCGTGAGATGTTTATGGTGAAAATATCACAGAGAGATTTGGATATCGTTATCGTGTCATCCCTAATGACAATACAGGTTGTACCAAATGACTGGCCAAAGCATTTTAGAATGTCAGTCTTGTTATTATGTATATCGTAATATCGTGATCTTTCCCATGATATTGCAAAAAATATCGTACCGTGAAACTCGGGTATCGTTACACTCCTAGTCTACGGTTCACACAACACCACCAGATGCTGTGTATATTACTGCAGTCTGATTGACGTCTTTGCTATAATCTGTCATATTTACACTGTAATTGCAGCTGTGCATTGACACACACTGTCCCTGTCAAATAAAGAAATAAAGAACTGGTGAAAACACATCTAATAAACTAGCAGATGGTAGCTTTAAAGGTGCACTATGTACCTTTTCTGGAGGAGGGGAGTCTGCCACTTGCTTGTCTCCAGCATAACGCCATAATGTGCATCCAGCAGAAATGTGATATAGCACATAAAAATTAAACCTTTATTTCCTTTTAAAGTTTATTGTATTTGGATGTTTCTTTCTTATTTCTCCCCCATTGAGGAATGACTGCATTACCCTTTGCTTCCATTGGATTTACCGCCAATCTCTTTAACAGACACATTTTCCCTCAAACCTTAACCCTTCTAGCAGAGTTCTGAGTAAACCACCAGGCCCACATAATGGATGAGAGGAGCATTGGCAGGAGGTGATGGATGACCTCAAAAGGGGCTCCTCGCTAAAGATCAGGCTCCTATGTGATTTTACCACTGTTCAGCGGGGAGTCCGAATCCACCAAAGTAAGCAAAAGTCAGCGTGGAGCAGGCGTTGTGTTTGAGATGGTCACGGGCAGATCACAGAGAGATTTATGGCTATAGCTGCGGAGCCATGCTGAGCTGTAACTAGGCCTGACCATATGGGGGGGTATAGTCAGAGCTGGGTACTAGTTAGTTAACATTTACACTCAAGATTTACTATTTTATCTTTGATTAAGACATATTTTATATTACTATATTTCTATGATTTTCTTTTAGTTGTACATATACATTTGTGTGCCTTATTTGACTCCAGTTACCCTTTATATTGTTGCTTTTATTTAGGGCTGTCAACGTTAACGTGTCAACACATGCCATTAATCACACACAAAAAAAAATCGCACTAATGTTTTTTAATGCAGATGAATCACAATTTATTGTGATAGAGGAGCATGTGCGATCAAGCACATGCTCCTCTATGGAAAGCACGGATGGTGACCTGAAAGGCGGCGCAGGTTATTAGGTCAGTGATCAGGTCTCTCCATACGCAGATGTGAAGACGACAGATGAGACTGTGACTGGTGCTCAGCGGAAAATTTCTCTTCAAAAATCTGCCCGACGGGACTTTAGATAAAACTAAGGTAGTTTGCAGATATTGCAGCAATGAACTCTCTTTCCACAGAAGCACAAATTTAAAATACCATCTTAAAGCAAAACAGTGGCAGTAAGGACGCTACTTGTACCAATAACGACAAGCCAAGCAGCAATACATTGCATTTTTGTCAAAATATATATTTTTTTAATGTCACGAGGTTCTACTCGGGAAATACCGATGGCGCAGTCTGAAGGATGTTTGTTGATGTTTTAATGCATAATTATGTTCCCAAAAGGAAAAGTTTGAAGAGCGCTATGTACAAAAAAGTGAAACAACAAAAGAAGATATTGACAATACATATACATAACAGCATAAATATGCTTCATAATCTGTAGAATTAGTTGCCTTCCACGTTATTATTATTATTATTATTATTATTATTATTATTATTATTATTATTTTTATTCCAATATAAATATTGAAAAAATATAGAAAAACATATTAAACAAAAACATGGCCATGTCCCTGCACCTGTAAAAGAACTGGAAAAAATTAGATTAATATTTTATTGCCAGGAAAGATATTTATTTTCTAGTGACGTCACGGTGACGTCAGACGCCAGGGTCGCGCATGAACGCGGAAATAGGAAGTGACCGGAGGGGCTCTGTTTGACAGTGGGGCTCGCGAACGGGACATGGACACTGGCTGAAGTTGGTTGGAGGACGAAGTTATGGATATGGATGATTTGACAGCGGACTTGTGTGCACCGGAGACTACTGCGGATGACGGACGGTAAATATAGCGGGGAACAGAGCGGACCGAGAGCGGGAAATAAAGCGGGAACCGGCGCGGACTGAATGAATCCAGGTGAGTAGCGAGCGCGGGCTTTTCGGGCGTGTCTGGCTAACGCGGGCTTCGACGGGGCTACTCCGTCACATTGAATAATAATTAACTGCGATTAATCGTGATTAATCAAAATTCTAAACTGTGATTAATCCGGCTAATAAAAAATATCGTTTGACAGCACTGCTTTTATTATAATATACGAGATGTCCAAATAATTTCCCTTGTTGCTCAATAAAGTTTGTCTATAGGTTGATGTTAAATGAATTTATTGTCGCCCTTTCTCATTTGAGTATTTGATGTCAATTCAACAGATATTCAAAGTAGAACTCCGTGCAATATTAAAAAAAAAAAAATAGTGCAACTTTTTATTTGATTGCAATATTTAAAGCTGTACAATATCCTGCTTGACTGAGTGGTTTAGTGTTGGTGTCCCATCTTTTTTTTTTCTTAATGTTTTGCACTAATACTAGTACTTATTTATTCTATTTATCTGTTTATACTTTGCATACTCCGCATTTATGTCTGTATTTGAAGATGAGTTGCTTTTAATCTCGTACACGTGTATAGTGTGGATTATACATATATATAGTGACAATAAAAGGCATTCTATTCTATTCTAGAAACATACAATAATATAAAGCACATTCGCTATTTTCTATCTTCTGTTATAATGTTGTTTCATCATCACAAACGTATCTGGAGTTGTGTTTTGTTTCATTCATGTTCAACATACAAAACCGTATATGTAGGCTGAGTTCTTCTCTCAAACAGAAAACACTGTTCCACTTTGTGACGTCATGAGGTAATACAGGAAGTGCTCAATTGTGTTTTTCAACTTCATATATCTTCACTACAATTATTTTGATTATTTCAGCCCTAGATTTGCTCATCACCACTAAACGAAAGATAAAAGGAGCTGTTCACTTACCATTTTATGACATCACCAGGTGGAACAGAGCATTTTGAGCTTTGGAGATGTATAGACTAATACTACAGAATTACTCAAACATGTGTGAATGAAACAAAACCCAACTCCAGATGAATTCTTTCGATAACAGCATTATAACACGGCTTAAAGCTCACAAGAGTCAATTGCACATAATATAGGGCCTTTGAATTAACTGCTTTTTGCGCAGCCACTTTTCTACTTCCACTTGAGTAATATTCTGTTTTAAGTTGTGGAAGTTAACTTGAGCAGGTCCCCAGGCAGATCAGAGCAACAAGATTTATGGCGAGCAGCGGAGCCATGCTGTGCTGTAACTAGGCTTTGCAATATGGTGCGAGCTCTCACCATCCATCATACTCTGATCGGACCTAAACAAGGTGAAGTATGCCTGACTCAATATTTGCAGACCTTCTGTGCACTGCGCTGGGTAAATATTTGATCATCTGACCCAGGTGATGTATGGGAGGGCACCAGATTTCTTTTGCTAATATAAAAGTAGGTGCGAGCTCAGGATTAATGGAGCTGACTTTGGGGAAAGGGACCGGAGGGAGTTGGCTCTGTTTACTTTGAACACAGTGTTTAGCAAACTTTGCAGGAGAGTTATATTTCAAAATGCTAAATGAACCAGTGTAGCATTGATTTGGCCATTTAGTATACAAGTGTTAAGTGTTTGACGGGGTTGTTTTTGCTTTTTTATGCTTATTTTTGACTAATATATAGTTTTATGTGTGCGTTTCCATGGCTTATTTAACGGAAATGAACATGTGGCATGTAAATAAATTCAGAGTGACCAGACGTCCTTATTTACCCTGTGTCCCCTGTCCCAGCAGATTTATTCAAAACCACTGATTTGTTCCAGTTTTATACAAGAAATGTTCCAGGTGTCCCTATTTTTGACCCATTTCAGCTAAACCAGGACTAAACTAGAACTAAAGCAGAACTAAACTAGGGCTAAAAAAGAACTATCAGGTCTAAACCAGGGCTAATCCAGATCTAAACCAGGACTATACTAGGGCTCAAATAGAACTATATTAGGTCTAAATCAGGATAATATCTGGTCTATTTGAGGTCTAAACCAAGTCCAAACCTGGTCTAAACTAGGGCTAAACCAGCCCTAAACCAGGTTTAAACCAGGACTAAACTAGGGCTAAAATAGAACTATCAGATCTAAAGCAGGACAATATCAGGTCTAAACCAGGACTAAACCAGGGCTAAACCAGGTCTAAATCTGGACTATACTAGGGCTCAAATAGAACTATATCAGGTCTAAACAAGGACTAAACCAGGGCTAAAATAGAACTATCCGGTCTAAAGCAGGACAATATCAGGTGTAAACCAGGACTAAACCAGGGCTAAACCAGGTCTAAACCTGGACTATACTAGGGCTCAAATAGAACTATATCAGGTCTAAACAAGGACTAACTGAAAAACTTAGCTGTGATGCTCTTTGACAGAGATTTGTTTAACAGAAAAATCAGCTCCACTGCTGTAAAATCAGTAAATCAGTTCCTTCTGGTCAGATTGTGTTGAGATAAAACTCAGATTAAAGTCAGACAAAGCAGTGCCTACAGTCAGCATCCTAATGTTAATGACAGCAGCTGTGAAATACCTATAGATAATTTGAACTCACTTTCACATTGAAACACCCCCGAACTGAGCAAGCAGAGCCACATTCCTGAGTGTGGAGGGTGTGACCGATGAAGACCGATGAAGACCACTGCTGGAATCTTCACTTTGCTCCACCAGACCCTCGAACACTGCAGCCCTCACAACAGAACTACCAGGAACCGCTACTTTCCACATCTGGAGATACGTATTGGTGCAGACAGACACACCACATGCCAGCAATATACACGCTCAAGAAGTCTGAGGTCTGTCAAACGGTCCGGCCACACAAAGTAAGAGCAGAAAAGTTCAAAGTTGTGGCAGCATTTTATGCAGGCATAAAAACGGTTCAGGGGTGAAAACGGTGAGAAGGGTGTTTGAGAAGAAAAGCAGCAGGCGCACAAATTACCCACTCCTGACGCGGGGAGGTATTGACGAAAAATAACAATACAGGACTCTTTGGAGGCCCTGTAACTGGAATGAGTATGATTTAAATCCTTAAACGAGGATCAGTTGGAGGGCAAGTCTGGTGCCAGCAGCCACGGTAATTCCAGCTCCAATAGCGTATGTTAAAGTTGCTCCAGTTATAAAGCTCGTACTTGGATCTCAGGATGATGTCTGCCGTGAGGCGAGCCACCGTCTGTCCCAGCCCCTGCCTCTCGGCGCCGCCTCGACGCTCTTAGCTGTGTCCAGTGTCCCCCGAAGCGTTTACTTTGAAAAAATGAGTGTTCAAAGCAGGCTCAATCACCTGAATACCGCAGCTCTTTTTCATGGGTTTTCTTCTGCTTTCGTATTGTGCCACTAGAGGTGAAATTCTTGGACCAGCGCGAGTCGGACAAAAGCGAAAGCATTTGCCAAGAATGTTTTCATTAATCGAGAACAAAAGTTGGTAGTTCGAAGACGATCAAATACTGTCGTAGTTCCGACCATAAACGATGCCAACTAGCGATCAGCGCTGTTATTCCAATGAGCACCATCCCCCGTGTTGGAAACCAAAGTCTTTGGGTTCTGGGGGGAGTATGGTTGCAAAGCTGAAACTTAAAGGAAGTGATGGACAGCACCAGGAATGGAGCCTGTGAGTTCATTTGTTGTTTTTGTTGCTTTGTTTCCTCAAATCTACACGATTCACATAGGTCACCTGTTTTGGCTTCAAAACGGCAAATTTCACCGAAAGATGAGAGATTTTCTTGCCTGTATATAACTATACATAAATAGGCTTAACAAAGTGTGAACAAAAGATTAAAGGGGGTGTAAGGGGGTTTTAACACATACACGTAACATATTTACATCACCATGTTACCTTTAATGTTTTGAAAATGCGATATTCGTGTTAACATGTTTTATACGTTTCTGAGTCCTTCCTCTCGCTGAGCTCTCTGTCTGTCATTGTGCATCCTGCTAATGAAACTACTGCACATTGCATCAGGCTTGTGACGTTGTAGTGTATTGTTTTGTATCATACTTTTGTACATTTATGAAGAATTGTCATATGGAGGTGTGGATGATGTAGGCTTGTGGGCTGAGCATTGGGCAGAATCTTACAGCTAACAGTAAGGGGGGTCAAATAAGGTTCGGGAGAGATCGCTAAATTATTGAAACGTGCATGTATGACATCTCAGACCTGTTTAGGCATGTTTTTGATGATGGAACAATCTTATAATATGGCACTTATATTTTGCATAATCCTCCCTCTCATTTTGTGTAATATAGGACATTTATTTGGCTGATGTAAAAAGGGCAGAGAGAGTGGATTTATCTGAATGCCTTGAATATTGAAAGAGGCTGAAGGAGCAGACTGGGATTGGCTCGTTTTGATGAACAGAAGACAAGAGAAAAGCTGTCTTTCTGTTTCATTTACACTTAAGCTTTTTCACTTTGAGCATGGACGAAATTACAGAATCTACAAAACCTCCTTTCACAAAAATCCCAATGGCAACTGGACAAAGTAATCCTTTCACAGTCTCCATAGTAACAATATTTTATGTGCACTCTCCTGCAGTATTTGGCTACAGCGCCCTTTGCTAGTGCCAGTCATTCCACATGCCTGCAAAGATGTTTGAGCCAAACATTTGTAACATATAAAAGAAGGTAACATCAAAGCTCAGGTTTTATGCTCGGGCTACTGGACTTTATTTCACAGAAGGATTATGTCATAAAATCGGCAGGTTTCAAAGGCACACACAATATTTCATTAAAACTGTAAAAAATATGTAAAAAAACACTTAAAAGGTCGGGTTTACACTACTTCTACAACAGCTACTACTACTGCTACTATTATTATGTGTTGAACAATCAATCAAGAGACCAAGAGTACTATAACAACTTTGTATACTTCATGTACTTGCAACAGCTCTTTACTACTACTACTGCTACTACTACTGCTACTACTACTGCTACCGCTACTACTACTACTACTACTACTACTACTACTACTACTACTATGTGTGCAACAATCAATCAAGAGACCTAGTAAAATACTATAACAACTTTGTATACTTCATGTAACAGCTCTCTACTATTACTGCTGCTCTTATATGTAGAAACCTAAAACAAAAAGAAGCTAATGAAAGGGCCACTTTTTTTCTACTGTATTGAGGAACAATACAGTAGTACTTTTACTGATAGTAGTAATAATAATGCTAATACTACTACTACCACCATGATTCTCAGTAACAGCAACATTCTCATGAAAAAAAATAAATAAATTGCATTTACTTTAAGATACAGCTCTGTCTCTTCTCCATCACTGCAGTAGAATCACTTACAGGGTAAAGTAGAGGAAATGATAATAATGCAGAGTGTTTTTATAGTGCCATTCATTCACTGTTGTAGCCACAGATGCCGTGGGGCAGACTGACAGAAGTGAGGCTGCCAGTCTGCACCATCTGCCCCTCCTACCACCATCACTCAGGAACACACTGCAGTTCCTTTATCAGATGGAGAAAGAGCAGAGGGTTTTATTTTTTTCAGAATATCAACAGTGAACCCTGTCATGTGTTTGACAACAATACAGTGTTTCCCACCGGTTTATACTATGACTACAGTGACACAATTGATGCATGTTTGAATCCACGGCAAAAGGAAAAAAGTTTACAAAAGTTTATTTAGTCGAATACGTTTCACAGCTCATCCAAACTGCTTCTTCAGTTCTGGTCAGAAACCTGGAGGACACTGCCTTATACCTGCTGGATTTGAGGATCTAGCTACTATGAAATGACTAATGCCCTACTTGTTTACAGTTTCTGTTGTTAGCTCGGCCTATTGAAATCGCCCTGAGTGTGGGGTTATATTAGTAGAATCATTCAGGGCCATAATGGAGCTTTCACACCTCTGGGTCTGACCCTTATTGTTTTCTTCATTTGTTTTGATGTAGGTCTGAGAATGGAGTTATAAATTGGAGGCAGATGGTGTCAGAGTCCTCCATTTCTGTTTAAAGAAGGGTTCTATTTTTTTATTTATTTTTTAGCAAAAATAGCCTCTTTCACTCTCTCAAACCAATTCATGTCTCTGACTAAGATCTGTACCTCATTATCCTCAAATGAGTGGCCCGTGGCTTTTAGGTGCAGATGTACGGCAGACTGAGGCTTTCTCGTCTGTGCTGGTACATCATCTTCTGCAGTGGCTGTTTGGTTTCTCCAATGTAACGTAAAACAGAAATGGAGAACTCAGACATCACCTGACCACACACTCAGGGCAAGTTCAATAGGCCGAGCTAACAACAGAAACTGTAAACAAGTAGGGTATTAGTTTCAGAGTAATTTCATAGTAGCTCGCTCCTCCCTTTCAGGCAAATATAGGGCAGTGTCCTCCAGGATTCTGACCAGAACTGAAGAAGCAGCTTGGATGAGCTGTGAAACATATTCAACACAATAAACTTTTGTCCAGTTGACAAATTGAATTTCTCCTTTTGTCACAGATTCTACCTGGACGACAGGGATTTTACACACATGTTTGAATACATTTATATATGACAATTTATGCCTCCACTGATCTAAAAAGCACTAATTACTGATTACAGTACTGGAAGAATAAAGGACCGTTTGTGTCACCAATTTGTGTTCAGCTTCTTTTTCGACTATGGGAGCAAAAATTTGACTATGAGGGAAACTATAGTCTCCTCTAATAATCACAAACACTGACAAATATCTACTGTAGAAGTGTTACTCTGCAGTATACAGTAGTAAAAAACAAAACGGTATCTGTATTCTGGTAGTTTCTTTTTCATGTGGTAGTATTCAGAATACTTTTACTTTACTAAAATCAAAGGAATACATTACGGTATTTGATCATGTAATTTAGAAAAAATAGACAACTGTGATTTTTTTTTGTCTCCCAATTAGTTAGAGGAAATGCTTTAAAACAGTGATACAAATACGAAGCTATTTTTAATACTATGTTTTGTTTTTATGACATAACTTAACACCAACTCAATGTAAAAGTATGCAGAGTATTCACACTCCAGTGCTCTGATTGGACCGTCCAATACAAACACACATTTTATTGCAGGTATTCAGTATTCTGTAACTAAATGTATTTTCAGAGTATTCTTCCCACCACTGCGTTTCACTTGGACTAATCTATCTGTCAGTAAGCTCTATACAAACCGGATAAGTGGATCCCCTGTGGGTTTAGCACTGAGCCTTTAAGACAGTTGTTTGCACACTTGGTAAGAAAAGTTTGTAGAGATCACCACAGCCATTACCGCTGCTTTTGTTTGTGACTTGACTTTGCTTTGGAGAGGGCACCCATCACATGCTGAGGTTAATGTCAAGTATGTAGTATGTTTATAATCTCATAATGCTCAGATGAAGGGGGGAATAGCAGCAGGATCTGTCGCAGTTAGACTTTGTGTCTCTGTGTCTGTGGGTTAGTTGACTCGGTTTACATAATGCACTTTAAAAGCTCATGACCTGGTGTAAACTTTGTAACTGAGCCGATTTGTGTCAAAAGGCCATCCACACGACTTAGAAGAGACATATCTGCAGGTTTTATTGCTTTGTGAACTGTATGATGTATTGTTTATGCTCAGCAAGCAGACAATAAACAATATTTCGAAACATTTTTATGGCGAATGATTTGGAGATGTGCAAAATTAGATTATTAGAGTGTTTCTTCTATAATAAAAACTATTGAAAATACATCAAAAGAAAAAACTGTTTAGTGTAATCTCCCAAACAATGGTATAAAGATCTTAAAGAAATAATATAGAAATAATATAGTTCGCCAAGGGATTTCTGAATTACACGTATTGTGCTAAATAGGTCAAATTTGGGTAACATTTTAGATTATGGACCACATATTAATAGCTCGTTAATAGTAAAATGCATAATAAGTGCTTAACTACATGTCTGTAGTATTTATAAAGTACTTTAAATGCATTTTTGTCTAAGAATGTATTTAGCGAGTACTGTATAAAGCCATTAACTATTTTCTTCCTATTAAAGTAATGGAAATTGCAATAGATGTTTTTGTGCATACACTGAAATCTTAATAAGCATTAACAAGTTTTGAATACAAACTAACAGCTAAGTACAAGGGTGTAGGTTTGCATAGGGACGGTGGGGACATTTCACAACCAGTATTTGGGGAAGACAAAATAGTCCCTACCAGTATTTGCCATTTTATTTTAATAAACCAAAATATACATTTATTCCAATATTTTTCCAAACTCTATAGTATTAATTTAACCCGTTTTAGTTCACATTTAGTTTATTAGGGTTTGATAATGTCCCTACCAAAGCTGAGACCAAACCTAGGCCCTTGGCTAAGTAACAGCTAATTAGCATACCAATTACCACTTAGTTAGCTATTAAAATGTGGTCTTTAAACTAAAGTGTTGCTAAAACTTAAATATTTTAATATATTTTACCATTGTGCAAGTATCCCTTTGATGCCTAACTTTGCACACTAATAAACAGATAATGGTTTTAGTTTTATCTAACTGTACCTCATCTAAGGCTCACTGTGGAGCTTATATATGCTCAATTTCTTCTTGTGACCACTAAAATTAGTAGCTTTCTGGCATTTTCATTTTCTAAAAAGTAGCTCACTGAAGGAAAAAATCTGGAGACCCCTGATCTAGGTCCCATATTACACAAAATTTACTCTTTTGAGGATTAAGCCATATTATAATGCTGTTATCTCATCATAAATATACCTGGAGTTGTGTTTTGTTTCATTCACACATCTGAATAACCCTTTATCAGTCTGTTTACATCTCCAAAGCTCAAAATGCTCTGTTCCACCTTGTGATGTCATGAAACTGTAGTTGCCAGGTTCGCACCTTTACCTGTAGATTGTCAATTCCTAGGTTTAAATTATCCAAATGATTCTAGTGAAGGTGTATGGAGTTTAAAAACACAGTGGAGCCCCTCTTGTATTACCGCATGGCATCACAAGGTGGAACAGAGTGTTTTCCTCTCTCCTAAACATGCAGAATTTGTATCTTAAACATGCGAATGAAACAAAACACAACTCTGGGAATATTTTTAATGAGAAAAGAACATTATAACACAGATCAGAAAATAGCGTAATATGAATATTTTATGTAATTTCATGGTTCTTTCACATTTGTGGATACTTGATCCTCAACCAAGACATTTACAGGCCAATTTTAGCTCATTCCTGCTGCATTGTTAAATCATCATCTAATATTGATACTGAGATAATGGAGAGTAATAGGTGTAATATGTATGTAAAAATGTGTAAATATTTCCCATCGTGATCTGCAAGGGAGTTTTTGCACGCAACAAATACGAAAATGTGGTAATATAGGACTGACCTGTCCAGTGTGACCCACTTTGACGAATGCGCAGAGCGGGTTGAAGGCGCCGGTCCCGCACACGAGCAGGTGGGTCTGGTTGTACTGCTGGAGCACCTTGATGTAGTTCGCACACTCCGTCTATGGGAATAACAATATACATAAACATATACATAGCAGCCAGCGCCCTTTATCCAGACTGTGGTACACCCTGATTTACCTTCAAAGTGTCTGCAATTCTTAAAATGACATGCAAACAGCTAAATCATCTGAATTCTTTTGATCATGATCCCTCTGATTACCCACATTGAATTTTGCGGTTTGCAGAAAGTAATCTTACAGGTCCTACATTACGCAATATTGACTCTTGTGAGGTTTAAGCCACGTTACAATGCTTTTACTTCATCAAAAACACACCAGAGTTGTTTGAGTAATCTTTTATTATTAGTCTGTCTACATATCCAAAGCTTAAAATGCTCCGTTCCACCTTGTGATGTCATGTAGTTCTTGAGTTCACAGCTGCCTTTTATGTTTTGTTCAGTCGAAATTGGCGATTCCAGGACAAAAATCAACCAAATGATTCTAGTGAAGGTGTGTGGAGTTTAAAAACACAGTGGAGCACTTTCTGTATTACCACATTTCAAGGCAGAACAGTGTGTTTTCTGTCTGAGGGAAGAACTTTAGTTTAAATATGCAGGATTTGTGTGAATGAAATAAAACAACACAATGTTTTTGTGTTGTGTATATACTGTAACCTAAGCCAGTGACTGATTCAAATTAAAAGAAAAATAAATGAAAAAGGTTGAAATTTTGCATTATCCAAATGTTGCATGGTATTATTATTCGAAATATACTCTGGGATTGCTGTAACTAAACTGTTCTAAAAAGTATATTTTGTGGATATCAGGCACCCATATTTTCTCAGTGCATCAGACGTGTGAGACTAATGCTTAAAAATAGAAATATAACAGTAACTGGGCTAAAAATAATTGGGTTAAGTATAAACAAATAATTTTATATCTGAGATGATTATTATTATTTTTTTTTAAATTTATATAAAAGTTGATTTGTGAACTTTACAATATAACTTGAAGGCCCTGTACCCCATATATAGTTTTAACGCTTTCACTCTATGATATTAAACCGTTCTATCGTCATGGAAACCAAATTAGACCAAGTGACAGGTCAGATCTGTGGAGAGGCGACCACACTTACAGTTAGAATGTCTGATTTTCTTGGGATTTTTGAGCTATAAAACCACATATAATTGAATAAATGTAAGGTAGAGCCATTTAATGTCATACTGTGCAACATTCCAGGCCGAGCAATGATGTATCCATAGAAACAAGCACGTGACAGGCCACCGATCAAAAAGTTACATAGTTCGCCTTTACCATAAAATTGTCAGTCTTGCTATGGGTTTAAAAAATCTTGACATTCTCCATAGCAACAGGACAAATATGCTACAACCATCAGACCATCCCTGTCAAGAATAATCTTATATTTCTGCAGCTAAACATGCCTTACCTTCTCTCTCCCTTTCATCAGACAGTTTTCGATCTGGGACTCGGTGCTCGCCCACTGGACCTGCAACAAACACTATTTTAATAATAGCTTAAGTCGCAGCTTCCAACTGGGAAGCACAAAAACACACGGGTCTTTTACATGGAGCCAAAATCCATAAACACTGTAATAACTTTTAGTGGAGCAGTCGTGTGCGTATTGGCAGGTCTCTTACCTCTCGAGGATGGGCGTTGACACGGTCCAGGCTCAAGGAGAAGAGAGAGTTTTTGGCCCCGATGTAGAGGCGCTCGTGGCTGTCATCGAGAAGCATGGTCCTGGGCTGGAAAGAAGCTCCATGTCCCTGGTACACCCACGTCCGGTTCATCTGCCAGAGCTCTGCACAGGGTAAAAAGCAGGATGAAGCAGGGCACATGAGAGGCAGATGGTGGAGGGGCGTGACAAGGTTGACACGGAAATTGATTTCACTTTCACTTTGTGTGTGTCTTATCTTGGGTGCAAATTAAATGTTATTGATTGTGTTTAAAGGGGAACTCCAACACGTTTGAAGCTAAAGTCCATTGCTAGAGGTGGTCGAATACTGTCAGAAGCCAAAAAAATGGCACAGATCAGTGTTGCCTTGGCGGAGATTTCGCTGTGGCAGTGAGTCTGTCAAGGCAACAAACTAGCCTAGTGATTGGAGCAAGGTCTTAACTTCCACGTAAAATGCCAATCTGTACACTGAAGAAGCTTAACACCACTTTCTAACCCATTTTACAACAGCCACGAGTCTAACAAACAAAATGCTATGCCTGACTCACTCATTAGTTGTCTGGAAATGTTATAAAACAACTTTATAATCAGTCTAACACTTTCCCTTGTTGATTTCTTTTGCACATGTGAAAGCCCAAAAGACTCAATTGCCGATGTCATTTCTAATCCCATTTATTTACAAGTGAATTATATATTTTGGGGAAAAAAAAAAAAAAAAAACTTTCCTGAAACGTATTCTTTCAACAACTTTCAGTTTATCTTCTTCACAGTCAATAATCGATCCTCACTTGTTGCTTCTGGAGTCAGCGATCGAATCTTTTGGGCTTTTGCTTTCATTAAGAACCTGCCCCACACTAGTTTGTTCCCTTGACAGACTCACTATCACAGCGAGATCTCCGCCGAGGCAACACTGATCTGTGCCATTTTTTGGCTTCTGACAGTATTCAACCATCTCTAGCAATGGTTTTTAGCTTCAAAGGTGCCGGAGTTCCCCTTTAAATGTGTCTACTGTATGGGTCCACTATGTTTGAGTGAGTTACTGCACCCTATACTTTACCTGAGCCCTGAGGTCAGCTGACCAGCTCCTGCCCTTGTGCCCAAAACTAGGCTCCAGACCAGAGGTGAAAGAGCCTTTTCTGTATATTTGTTTCTTCTCGTGTTTGTTGACTTTTATTTGGAGTCATGCTTTGAGTAGTTTGGACTATGAAGCTCAACACTAACTGCCTGCTGTGGTTCCAGAAGTAAATTTTCCATACATGTTTCCCAAAGAATTGCTGAAAATCTGCACTATTGAACTTTTTGGTTGGGGTCTGTCACCTGCTTGTTTCTGTTGCTCTGCTTCAGATGTTCCACAGGACGAGATTAAACGGCTCTACTTTACATTTTAAATTGTTTGTGGTTTTATAGCTCAAAAATACCCAGAAAAACAAACATTTGGACTGAGCAGATCTGACCAGTAACTTGGACTGGTTTGGTCAGTATGACAATAGAAAGGTTTAATGCCGTACTGTGATTTCAGACAAAGCAATAACATCTCCAGAGAAAAGCAGACCATCCACCAGAAAAAGTTACACAGTGCATCTTTAACCTATTTGATTATCTTTCAAATGTCAGTAGAGAGTGTGGAGTTGTTTTATTTTAATTGCTTAATCCCGTCCGGAGATGTGGTTTCCATTGGCCTTGACGTAACTGGTACCAAACAACATGGCTAACCAACACATTACCAGGCCCCGTGTTGGCGTGTGCAGTTTGAGTCTGGGCCAAGGCACATTTCAACATGTGGGAGTGATTCAGAGCTCTCCAGAGACGGCCAGGGAGTGACCACAGGGTTATCATCCCATCTCCTGAGCTTGTTCCCTCTTACCCCATCCACACACCTCCTCCAACACAGCACCAAAACACTAACGCTGAGGATGCTTTTAACGCACAGACCAAACGTGACTGATTATGGCATTTGTTTACGCTACATGATTTACAGCAAAAGAATAATTTCTTAAAGGGATTATATTATGTTATTTTATGATCTGTTATAAAGTTGTTTTCTTATCAAAAACATATCAGGAGTTGTGTTTTGTTTCATTTACATGTTTAACACACAAACCCTGCATATTTATGTATTTATTTATTGGTACTAGGTCGGTTGGCCGATTTTAGGCATATTGGGCATGTTATACCTCTTTATAAAGTTTATACACTCTATATTACTGCAATTGAATCCAATTTACAGATAGATAAATGTTCTAATATGTGGCGCAGCATTAATATTTATCAGAGGAGTAATTTGTCTGTGTCTGTAACACTGTACTGCCCCTGAATGCACCTTCAGCATCACTCACAAGCTCTTGTTTACGTTGGCTTTAAATGCTCATGTGTATGATCTAAAATACAGATTATAAATAAAAGTAATCTTCAGCACAGTTTAGGCCAGCAGCAGAGCTACTGTGTGTTCTTTTTTTTTTCAAAGTGCGAGTGCGGAGAAGAGAGGACCTGCCCATAGACGGAGGACACACACACATCTGTCAACATGCTGGATTATATTCTTCTGATGTTTTGAGTCAGGATTAAGATACGTAACCGCTAAAGGCTATTAGCCTTACTTTGTTCACTGGCAAGAACGTCGTGGAAAAATACCACTGGGCCTACCGACTGACCTCAAATACAAGTATAAAGAGGCAAAATAACAGTAAAGTTGGCCTAAATAAATCCAACTCAAACCAAGTCAAGTTTTATAATTGGTGATTTTTTTCCCCACTATCTGCTGTTTATATCTGTATATATTTTATAGCCTGTTTTATCGGTAACATATTGGAGCCAAAAAAAAAATCCAAATTGGTCATTGCCAAGTTCTACTGAAGTAAAAGTAAAAGGTAGCTGTTAACTTGAAAAAGGACCTTCAAAGTTAAGATAATAAGTGTTTGAATCAAGTAGTAATTCTATTTGTTTCACTGGCAAATCTCATTTTAATTAAGAGTCAAAATGTACTCAGATTATATATATAAACCCTGTGTCAAACATGTGTGAATGAAACAAAACACAACTCCATAAGAGGAAACAACATTCTAACCTGGCTAAAAGCTCGTAAGAGTCAGTTTTGCACAGTATAGGACCTTTCAGATTCCTTGTGAACCCAGATGAACCAGGCACAAGTAAATTGCTATAAATGCAGAGACCAGCCCATAACCACAATACTTAATATGCATTAGCCAAAAAGACCTGAAGACCTAACCTAACCTTTGTCACATATTCCACCCACTCTATTTACAACAAAAACAACTGTTGTGGAAGTGAACTGCATGTGGCCACCAGGGAGACCGAACCATTTTATCAGTGAGGAAGCGGAACCATGGACTTCATCAGATATTAGAACCACGGATGTGCCTACAATTTCCGGAAAGATTACAACGAACAAAAAACTGTAACAAATAAAGGGAGATACTATGCAAAAGTGTGTTTTAAGGGCTTTTAAAGTTATATTTAGAGTGGTTCATGCATGTTTGAGTCATCTTTATTCATCTGTATTCAAGATGTCATTGCACCAGTTTTCACCTCCACTTTCACTTTCACACACCCACTGTGATGTGCTTACTTTCTTCTCTAATGTTATTCTCATAATTGGTGATATGATTCAGTGTTGTGTGACTCTTGACACAAATGAAAAAAAAACAAATCTGCTGCTCACTGTTGCAGCTATCCTTTGTAATTTACATTTTTGTGTTAGTGTTATAGAGTTTATTGTTTTCTACATTATTTAATTTGATTTATTGCATGGTTAGTAGTGTTTATTTATGTTTCGCTCCAAGTACCGCAGCAATTTCCTTTCTGATTCTGATTGTCATGACATTTATGATGTACCATATTTATGTTAAACAAGTCTATCAAATAACAGTCACAAACTAGCCAGTGTGATAGAAATTTATATTGTGGAAAGATTTTAGTCAATCTGTCTTTGTGTAAATGGATGTGATTTAATTTCTACCTGAGACCAGAACAGTCCTTAGCATGTGTAAAAGCTCAACAGACACAACTGTCCCCACGGTCAGGAAGTCCTTTGTTGTCTTAGTTGTCCTCAATTGTCAGTTAAGTTGATTAGCAAGTCTGTGAAACAAAAGTCACTCTGCTTTGATGTGTATGTAACTTGTAAGTCTGTATAAATACTTGGAGCTCAAATGCTCTGGGGTCGAGACTGGGGGTAGAGACTCGGAGAGGATGCTGGGAGGAGATACTCTGGGGCGGCACTGGAGGGACATTTGCTGGTGAGGAGAGGCTGTTGGTCTGTGGCCATGGCAGGCTTAGGCTCTGTCCATATCTGCTGTAACAACAATAAATCTTTGTCTGTGTTCCAAAAACTCATCAGGCTTTGCAAATGGATTCATTATTTTTTCTTCAAGATCTAAATATATTTTTTTTCCACAACAGTAGCATTAGTTAACAGTTTTTCAGTCACTGTCACTTTTTGTTGAAAATAAACATCTAAACAGGACCACGAGCCTTCTTATTGATCACAGCCTCTTAAAAATGTGCCGTTTGATTCCATTTATGTAATTAACATGATTAACTTAGGTTCAGGAGCAGGACCACACCTCAACTGCCCTCACCTCCTCTCCAACGAATCACAGCTCACTTCTACCACACCTCAATTTTCCCAGAAGCCTATTTGCAGACTATCCCGGCAACCCAGTTTGTCCCGAATAACTCGACCCCATCCTCCCAACCCCTGTCTGTTCGCTTCCAGACATAAGACGCCTATGAGGGGTGTCCCGTTCCTGCTGGGCCATGTGAAGACTGGCACTGAACCCCCACCCTGAGTCTCAACCCAGCCGGACCCGCCTCGTCTCCATATAATAAACTCTTTTTGCTTCGCACATGTGTTGTTGGTGTGGTCCTTGCTAGTGAATGTATCTTAAAACTGTTTGTGTTGATTGTGCTATAACAAAGATTGTGATATAACAAAGCTCAAATTAAAGTCTAAATTGAGGAGTAGAGTTTCAGATAGAGTAGTACCTTCAGTTAGCATCACACATAACAATCAGATGCAAAACAATACAGTAACAGGAGACGAAAGCGTAACACTGTATGTCACCTTGAACAATTAATAAGGTTCAAAAAGTGCTGCCACATAATGAAACTCCCTGGTACAGGTCGCTCCGTCGTACCCTGGAGGTTGGATTTATAGGGGGGTTGAGTGGCGAGAGTCCCCAGGGGCGTGCACTTCCTCTGGGCTACGCACATGTCTGAGCAGCCTTTCATTAGCACATGACTGGATGTCCTTGTACAAGAGAAAAAACCTCCGATCTGGAGCGTGTTAGCGTCCTTTTAAAAACCACATGAATTGAACTCTGGCCTGTAAAAAACGCTGTGGTCTGACATTTACAGCGGCGGTATATAGAGGGTAAAAGTGCTAAAAGAGGAACTGGAAAAGGTTCGGTTTAGACTTCGGTGTGTTGATAATTATTCGGTAGGGCTGCAAGATTAATCGCAATCCAATCAAAATCGCAAAATTAGCAAATCAGAAAGACTGCAATTATTTAAAGGCGCACTGCGTAACTTTTCTTGGTGAGGGTAGATGTGCTTAGCTGTTCACTGTTCAGTCTGGAATGTTTCACAGTACGCCATTAAACTTATCTATCTCCATGGAGACAAGCAGGCCAAGGTACAGATCAGTTCAGTGGAGAGACTGTATGTTCTTAAAGTGCCCTTATTAAAGTTTTTATTATTATTTTTTTTTAAATCTATGTTATAATGTTTCCTCATCACAAACATACCTGGAGATGTGTTTTGTTTAATGCACTCACGTTTAACACACAAACCATGCATATTTAGGCTGAGTACTTCGCTTAAAATGTAAAAAAATGGGGTAATACAAGAAGTGTGTTTTTTTAAAACTCGAAACACCTTTACTATAATCATCTGGATGATTTCAGCCTTGGAATTACCAATCTCTACTAAATTAAAGGTTAAAAGTTGTGGTTAACCTGAAAACTACTGCTTCATAGCATCACAAGGTGGAACGGAGCTTTTGGAGATATAGACAAACTAATAATAATGTGTGAATGAATCAAAAAACTTTAAATCATGTGTTAAATATTCCCCAGTTGTTTGGTCATAATGTAAATAACTGTTATGTTTCTTCTTACAATGATCCTAACTCTAGTTCAGACAGTTGCTTATTTTACTTTGTTTATTTGACCTTTCTTAACCAAGTCCCACAGGGTTAGGGTTATGACCTCAGACTGACCCACAGGTGCTGTTTAGGGGGCAGGGGAAACCGGAGCACAGACAAAACACAAACATGGAGAGAACATGCAAACTCCACATAGAAAGTCCCAAATGGTCTGGGAATAGAAGTTATAGACGTTCATCTTGTTTCATTGGAGACTGTGGTTGCCGGAGTACAACCTAGAAAGCCGGGGCTGGTCATAGTTTATTTAGTACCCGCATCAGGAGCGAAATACAGATATTTATAAAATATTCATTGAGTTTATAACAACTGAAAAACTTTACTTTTTACCTGCAATGAAAATCCTGCATTGCACCATGAGAAAGAAACAATTTCACAATTTGAGATTTTAGACTTCAATTTTTCCCTGTAATTTTATCTAGATTGCACATTATTTCAAAGGGTAAATGCTTTCCTACTTTGGACAATTTGAATCAAAATCTTGCTCTTTCTTCTTAGTCATTCCTCTCAAACTGGTTTCTACAAAGATATAAAAAATATATGAGCCAGTTGACTGTTTAATGTAAATGGATCTCAAAGATTCATAAAGCCTTCACGGGTTTTAGAATAATGGCAAATTTGGACAGTTGCCACAGTAATTAACCACAAAATATGTTTTGAATGATAAAAAGGCCTCAAAATGACCTCTAGCAGGAAGCTAAAAGCCATACCACCGTCGCTTGCCAAATGATTTTTTACTTCAAACCAAGTCCTAATATTTCTTGTATACTATAATGTATAATACAAATCATTTTAAATGGTTTGCAGTGATCCAAAGTTATTCCTCACTTAATTTATGCATTCTGACCATCCAAATGATTCACCATCTTATAAGCGCTTTTCACAAACTCTCAGAGACCAGAGCAGGAAAGTTAACAACAACTAACATGCTAACTTACACTTCCTGAATCACACTTCCTAATCAGATGCAGACAGTTCAGAGTGGGCTTATTTTGACCTCAAGAGCTGCTTATACAATATATCTGTACTGGGGCAAATTTTGCTCAAATAAATAGGGAAAAATCAGGTAGAGGCCCTTTAAAAATAACTTAAATTTTAGATTACATCAGTGCATCTTTCTACCAAACATCACCGTGTACCGTGTAAACCTTAGACAGTCTCGCAGCGGTCTTGACACGACTGACAGAGTAATTCTTTCTCCGTTCCTTGTGTATATTTGTGGTGATACCTGATCTGGAGACAGTCCCATTATTGGAGATTACTCATGGCAACGGAGCAAAGCCTGTGATTGGCTGCGTTTGTTGAAAATGGGATTAGATATCGTCGTAGAGTTGCGTGTATGTGTACGTGTGTGTGCGTTGCCATTAGGACGGTGGTGCAGACAGCAGACTGTTTGTTTGAGCTGCATTAGCCCTACACTCAGGCTGGGTGGCACAGACCAGAACTCAACATGTTTCCTGTAATTAACTAATCCACTCGATGGGATTTCTTTCTCTATCTCCTGTTCTGTTACTTGCAGGCAAAGAGTAAAAGCCCCTTTATTCAGGCTAGGAAAAGGTTTTTGAAGTACTTTTTGGGCATCTTAACATAGATTTTATATTTTATAAGGATGGACAAACTGGTGCCCAAATATTGGTGATATTAGGCAATTTTATATATGGATGTATGAAACATTTTGCACCCAAATTAAACATTTATGCACTAAAATAAAAATTAAAAAGTGTACTGAAATTGAAAGGTTTTTCACCAAAATTGAAACATTTTTCACCGATATTTTGCTCTACACACCGGTCTTTTGATATTTTGTGTTTTGTATATCACAGGATTGAGCCAAAACTCGGCCCGATCCCAAAAACAGTCGCACAAGTGAAAAATCGGCTCGAAAAAGGCCAAAATTTGCACAGTGTAGGGCCCCGCCTTAAGAGAAGTGGGGCCCACCCATAAGCCGTCTGATCTTTTCTTTATTTACTCTGCCTGGAGTTTTTTCTTTTTTAACACGTCCCTAGATCTTATTTTTAGTGATTTGGGCTTCATCTTTGAGCTGAAAAAGGTCAAAACCCAACAGATGCTCAAGATACTGTAGGCTATATCACCCGCCCAGGCAACTACCTATGGCACCAATACTGAAAATTACATCTAAAATGCCGAGACAATTTATGTACGAGGAAGGAAGGCATTTTTCTAACAGTTTAAACATGAATTTAACAAAATAAACAGGATTTGACCCTTCTTATCATTATAATTGCTGTAACATTTATGGAATTACCTCTATATATGTCACATTTGCTGCCTGTGTACAACCAGGGAGTAAGATTTTAACTTCACCACAATTAAAAATATTAGAAATGACAGACGGACAGGATTTTCGTAAAATATAATGATTTTTAACTATGTTTTAGTGAAATTAGTAGTTGAGCTTGTCGTGTACTTTAATGGGCCATTATTATGCTATTTTATGATCTGTTGAAATGTTTCCTCATCAAAAACATGCCTGGAGTTGTGTTTTGCTTCATTCATCTGCTTAACACAGAAACCCTGCAATTACAAACCACTCTGTTCTACCTTGTTATGTTAAGTTATATACAGGAAGTGCTCCATTGTGTTTTTTAAACTCCAGACACCTTCACTAGAATCACTTGGATGACTTCAGTCCTGGAATTACAGATCTCTACTGAACTAAAGGTCAAAGGTAGTGGTTAAAGGGGAACTCCGGCATGTTTGAAGCTAAAGTCCATTGCTAGAGGTGGTCGAATACTGTTAGAAGCCAAAAAACGGCATAGATCGATGTTGCCTTGGTGGAGATCTCGCAGTGGCAGTGAGTCTGTCAAGGCAACAAACTAGTGGAGTGATGGGGGCAAGTTCTTAACCTAAATATAAAATGCCAATTTGCTTCACACTGAGGAGGCTTAACACCACTTTCTACTGCTCTGCAATATTGTGGTGATGATTAAAAAACTTAAACACAGCTTTTTTCAAAAAATATAATTCACTTGTAAATAAATGGGATTAGAAACGACATCGGCAATCGAATCTTTTGGGCTTTCACATGTGCAGTGGAAAATCAACAAATGTAAGTGTAAGGCTGCTTATTAAGTTGTTTTATAACATTTCCAGACACTAATGAGTGACCCACGCAGAGCGTTTTGTTTGTTAGACTCGTGGCTGTTGTAAAATGGATTAGAAAGTGGTGTTAAGCTTCTTCAGTGCAAATTGGTGTTTTATGTGGAAGTTAAGAACTTGCCCCCATCACTACACTAGTTTGTTGCCTTGACAGACTCACTGCCCCAGTGAGATCTCCGCCAACACTGATCTGTGCCGTTTTTTGGCTTCTGACAGTATTCAACCACCTATAGCAATGGATTTTAGCTTTAAACGTTCTGGAGTTCCCCCATAACTTGAAAACTACCACTTCATGACATCATAAGGCGTAACAGAGCATTTTGAGCTTTGGAGATGCAAACAGACTAATAATAAAGGATTACTCAAAGAAAACACAACTCCAGGTATGTTTTTGATGAGGTAACAATATTCTAACCTGGCTTAAACCTCACAAGAGTCCATTTTGTGTACTATAGGACATTTTATAATAAATATCTGAAAAAAAAACATAATTTCTTTTTAGTAATTGCATGGGAACCAGCTTTAATGTTTCTCTCATGAGCTTCTTCAAGAAAAACACATCTGATTGTAGGTCTAGCCTCTGCATGCCTTTAAATACTTTCCTCTCCGCAGGTGTATAATGGTAATTCAGAAAAATCCACACATCCAGCTCCAGCTCGTGTCATTAAACAATTTGATTCCTACTCTTTATTACCCATGATTACAGAGTGTGTGGAATGGCAGGCCCAATTACACCGTGGAGGGAGAGAGTGAGTGAAAAAGGGGCAGAAAAAGATAGAAAGAGAGAGAGAGAATGAGAGATATTTCAGCTCCTCTGCCTTGTCATTACTGGTGCCGTTTCAGAATCACACTCGGATCTAAAAATGTGGGGATTTCCGTGTTTGGCTCCAGTCTAAAGGGCTTTTCTTCCGTGGCCATCTGCAGCCACCCCAGGGTCCTCGCTCAACAGCTGCACAGTGCAAAAAGAGTCAGAGTGAATTTGTGTTATGTAAATGATGAGACAATTTGACTTTGTACAAGATCTTTGGTTTAAACGTCCAATATTATACCAAAAAAATGATGCTTCTGAGCTTTAAACCAGGTTCGAATGCTGTTATTGCATCAAAACATGCCTGGGGTTGTGTTTTGTTTCATTCACACATGTTTGAGCAAGACTTTATTGTTACAAATCTCAAATGCTCTGTTCAAGCTTGTGATTTAAATGAAGCAGTTGTTTTCAGGTTAAGAACTGCTTTTATTTTATGTTCAGTAGAGGTTGGAAATCCCAGGGCAAAAATTATCCAAATGATTCTAATGGAGGTGTAAGGAGTTTAAAACACAGTGGAGAACTTCCTGTATTATGACATGATATCACGAGAAGGGTGAAGAGTGTTTTCTGTTTTGAGGGAAGAACTCAGCCTAAATATGCAGAGTTTGCGTGTTAAACATGTGTGAATGAAATAAAACACAGCTCTGCATAGGCTGAGCCAGACCCGACACATGCGCAAACAAGTTTCTTTCAATTATCAGACTCTTTTTGGCAGATGCAGAATTATTTATGTTCATTGAAAGGAACTGTTAGATAGATTTAAATCTCTCTGGGCTATCGGAGCATGTGCAAATATTGTGTCTGTCCTATTGCATTATACGACTCACCACAAACTAACCTCTCAGGCTTATAAAAGCACAGTTATAACAGTGACACACACTCCAAAGACCACAGAGATTCCGTGTGTAAACTTTAAAGGCATGGCAGAGGCTATGTGGTAACAAATTTCCATAATCTTATTTTTAATAAAATTACATGTCTTGTGGAAAATCAATGGAAAATATGTATGATAAATTCAATTGACTTTTAGAACCTTGTAGATGCTGTTGAGCTCCATCATGGTTAGCCAAAAAAACTATACTTTATTGGAGAAGTCAGGGTTGCAGTAGGTCTAGTACATAAATGATAAATAGTCACATTTTTATGTTAGGCTTTTCCACCTTCAAGGCACTCAAAGCACTTCACAGCAAGGAAGCACTCACCCATTCACACATTCATACAGCAGTGTACACAGCAACAACTGGAGGGTTAAAATTTCATGGTAAAATATTTCAGATTTGTTTTTAACACAAAAGTGTTATTTTAACTATTTGAAAGTTAAATGGGGGTTTGAGTTGAGGTTATTTGCCAGAGTTGATATGGTTGAAGTTATTCAACTTCTCTTAGTGTTAATTTGGCACCTCCACCCACCACTTCAAACTGTGAGAAGACCAGTTGGAACCATTTTTGTACATAATCTCATCTTCACTAAATTAAAGTGTAAAAATAAAACACCTCTGTGTGTTGTTGAGCTAAATCAGGATAACCCTACAAAGTGTTATCCATTTACTCTGAAATTGTTAATATAACTAACTATAACTTAATTTCAGGGTTAAACAGGATTTTTGGTCCAGTGTTGCTTAAGTAAGATTTCCAAAAATGTTAAATTGACTCTAGAACAGATTGTTCTCATATAAACTCTGAGAAAATGTTAAAATTGATTCAGTGAGAGTTCATTTTAACACCACCACTTTTTGCTGTGTATTAATTTTAAGCGGCAAAATATTCAAATCTAGTTGTGCTTTTTCTCTTTCTACAAAAAAATCGCTAACATATTGTTATACTGTTTTCAATACAAAAATAGAATCAGCATCTTGTCATGTTTTATCAGTATATCTTAAAATCATCTCACAACCCCAAACTCCCCTGGCTCAGTGCCTCAACTCCCAGTGACTGTCAACCCCCAGTACGAGAACCTCTGTGAAGAATATCTCCAGCACAACATTATACATTTGAATATGAACAATATTTCTGGAGCAGAAAATGTAAACTTGAGTATTATAACCAGAAAACAAACCCCATTCCATGAAGAAAACATTGCACCTGGCGCCAATTCATGAGTAAATCAATAACAGGACTTTGGTGCGTAACATATCAAATACATGAATCACGGACTGTAAATGGACACCAGAGACCGTGCACCCAATCTTCAGGAAACTTAAATTACATTGATCTAAATGTGCAATATGAAAGAGATGAAAAACCCAGCTCTAAATGCATTAGGGCACATACAGAGTCATATTTCCATTTAAATTGGTCGACGTTTACATCCAGCGTAATGAGATTTGCACTGGAACCAAGTGAATTATGGGAGTTCGGTGAAGTTTAGGGGACACAGAGCGGAGGTGGGTGTGCCCCGTTAGCCCTTCCAGCCCCGGAGCCATGGGACTCAGTAAAGGCCTGTTACACCATTATCCTATTGGAGTGTGAGTGTGAACACTGCAGTGTGAGTGTGAACACTGCAAAAACGTTCCTACAGTCGCCTTCACTTGTGCCTGCTGCTGTTGTGTCCTTGAGCAAGACCCTTCGCACACCTCAGTTATCTTTGAATGTGGTTTGGTTTTCACAAGTATCAAAAAGCAGACGCTAATCTATGACTAAAACTAATATGAAAATACTAAGAAAAGGACAGGACCCAGGAAAAGCTGGATTGACTATGTCTCTGTCAAGGCAACAAACTAGTGTAGTGATGGGGGCAAGTTCTTAACTTCTACGTAAAACGCCAATTTGCTTCACACTGAAGAAGCTTAAGACCACTTTCTAACCCATCTTACAACAGCCACGAGTCTAACAAAGAAAACGCTTGAATTATATAATAATTGAATAACGCGTGAATTATTATATTTTTTGACCTCTAGCAATGAACTTGAGCTTCAAAGGTGTCAGAGTTCACCTTTAAGGGCAACAGTAGCTCTGTAGGCAGAGCATTTGTCCACTGATCTAAAGGTTGGCGGTTCGAATCCCACTCTCGACATTGTTTGAGCGAACAAATCCACTGACCCACAGGTTGATGGTGTGATTTCAGCTCCCACAAACGAATGCTGTCGTTGTGTCCATGGGCAAGACACTTAACCTACCTCACCCCCAGTGTCTGCGTACACTGGTGTATGAATGTGCATGTGAATGGGTGAGCGGTTCCTTGTAGTAAAGAGCTTTGAGTGCCTTGATGGTGGAAAAGCGCTATATAAAAAGTGACCATTTACCATTTAATACATTGTTTTCATCGAATATGTCAATTTCAAAACAATAAAGAGTAACATGGTGATCTAAATATGTTATGTGTTAGCTGTAACTACCTCATAGAAGTGTAATACTTTCTTTTTAGGTCAAAATAGAACACTAAAAGAACGTTGTTAATCTAAATCCTTCCCGCTAACCTATACATTCTGTTTTTGCAGTGTTGGGTCGTGGTGTGTGGTGGTGAAGTCACTGAGCCAAATGAAAGCCACATGGATGGTTCCGGAGGGATAAAGGACACAGCATAAAGGGAGAGCTGTAATAAAGGCCCATAAAGGTGAACGCTATGGTTTAATCGCATTTACACGTGAAGGGCAGTGTCGACCATGGACACGTTATAGTGGATATGAAATAACAAATGTTTTATTGATAAAGTATCCAATAACATGTAATCCAATTGAAGGTTCTTTCACACATCAGACATATGGTCACCGGTGTTTAATATATGTCAGTTAAAATCACTCGTATCAATGAAAAAATATGTCATGAAGTTTCAGTGTTTTTCTTGGAACATTTTCTACCCCATCACTTGAGACGCACTATTTTTTAAAGACTACATTGAATCTGTACTAGGATTAAACATGGGGCTAGTCTTTAATAAATTAGTCGATGAGTCGGTTGATGTCGTCTTAGTCAATGAAAATTAGTATTATTTTATTTAAATTACAATAAAAGAAAAGGCAGAATAAACTCATGATTCACAAGGTTAGGTTTGGGTCAGATGCATAAAGACGTAATAGTTTTAATAGCTTTTGCCACGACCGCCTTTTAGTTGGTTTTTAATCAGCAGATCATGTCTTTAATCAAAAAGGAATTTCTTCAATGGACTACAGACCATAGAACTATAATAAAATCTGGAAGATGAATGAATCCAAGATGGCGCCGTATTGTTTTGAATGGTCTGTGCTCATTGGTGCATGACCCCAAAAATATTTCCTCCATAGCCCAACGCAGCCCAACGCGGCCCAACCTAATTTTTTTTAGTTCATATTGTAAAAATACAGAAGAATCCCTAGAAAATCTGACCTTTATGAAAGATGTTGATGCCCTGTCAGCCAAACACAGGCAGTTTGATTTCACAAAAAATGCATTGTGTTCTATGGGAGAATTTGCAGGCTCAATCTGCGGGTCACGGATAGAGGGGGCGTGTCTTACCCAGCTCTTATTATACATCCACGCCACAGACATACTAAACTATGCCACGGCCATTTTGTTTTGCACTTCAGAAATATCCCAGTGCTCCACAAGTCGTTTTCCCTTCACTCCATACCTTTGGTGGTAAGTCACTTGAGTCACGATGAGTGAGACGTTCCATCTGCTCCGCATTCATACATACACTAAGTAAGTTAAGTACGTTTTTATTTACATAGCGCTTTTCACAGACATATGGCACAAAGACGCGACAGTAGGGGGGTAAGGATCGAATCAGGCCTATATCAGGACCAAACAAAGACTTAAAGCTGTGCTACGAAGCATTTTTTATGTAACCAGAACAGTCCAGCACCTGCCTGTCTTCATGGAGGCGCTATTACTTTTCCTTCCGTATTTCAGTATTTCTGCATTCATACCATACTCCATTCAACAACTCACCCCTATGTAATAAATAGCCCTTTGTCATGTCCACCACTATTTCATTTTTGCACTTTCTCCTGACCCACCTCTTGTATATAGCCCAGGTATATTTTGCATTACTATATTTCCAAGCACTAAAACATAGGTAATTGAATAAATGCAAGATATATTAGTTAAATAAACATTCTAAACAAAGCAATAAAATCCCTGTGAAGGAAAATTTGACATAGTGCACCTTTCAATCCTAAAAAAAAATCCCAGAAGAAGCCAAAACTTACAGTATACTACCTTGAAATCCAAATACTTTTACATTCTTGTAGCGTAATGGTTAACACGAATGCCTTTTATTGAAGATTTAATCCTGGGAGATTTACTGCCAACATCTCTCACGGGCATAGTTCAATATTGTTGGATACTTTCGATTGGTGCTTTAACCAGGCATGTACCAGATCCTACTAAATCCATTCTCTTATACAATGTCTGTAGTTCTTATACAATACAGCCCTCTGGGAAGGATTTGTACGTAATTCCTTTGGCTTTAAGAAGCACTGTGAGCAAAGCTTTAAGTAGCAATCCAGTTTCCATACGTCTGCGTGATGGAAAGAGACAGCGCCTGCTACTACACACTAGTACAGCGGTGTTTTCAAGGACAACTATTGCACAAAACCTTTATTTAACCAAGAAGGATACTGTTGTCCCTCTGCTCTGTTTGAATTGTGCCCAAATTGTTGTATCACAGGTAAAAATTCAGACTTTTTCTCCATCGCCAGATTTGTTTAGACATATGGACATACTTAGGCTGAGTGGAATTACCAATCTCTGCTGGACAAAAGGTAAAAAGCAGCTGTTAACATGAAAACTACGACTAAAATGACATCACAAGGTGGAACGGAGCATTTTGAGCTTTGGAGGTGTAGACAGGAGAAGTGAAGGGCGACTAAAGCAGGTAACATTATAACATGAGTAAATTGTGTGTAATATTGGACTTTTAAATTTGGGGTACCTGATTTTATACTTCTCCTGACCATTTTTTGTTTTATTTTTAATCAATAAAGCATTTCATATATTGTTTAAATAAAATACTAACATGCGTATCTTACTGTACATGGCAAATACATTGACATTTCACCCACACTCTATTTTTCTATACCCTTTTCATCAGGTTCAGAACTGTTTACCATTTTCTCCATATCCTTTTATATTCTCCATACCAGCATCTTCACATATCCGTATTCTGCAGCTACAGCAACAAAGGTCAGAAAGGATATTAGAGTTTCACCAGCAGCTGCCTCCCCGCGAGACCTTTTTATTCACGATAGCCAGAGCGCACATGCTTCACAATGGAAGAGCAGAGTCTACATACAATGGACAAATGAAAAAGGATGGAGCGGCCAGGCTAGGACATAGGAAAGGAGGCGAGGTAGGAAATATATCCACATCCCCGTTGACCTGGTGGTGTGATTCATATGCAGTGTTGGGAAGTTACTGAATACATCTACTGAGAATACGAATACTGAATACTAATTTTGAGTAACTGTATTTTGGTACACTTGCTCTTTCATTTCGTGGTATTCAAAATATAGTTACTTTTCTAAAATCAAAGGAATCGTGTTTTAGATGAGAAGATGAGATCATATGGCATTCTGCAGGCCAATAATATTTAATACAGATGGGGGTCAGATAAAATTAATATTGTTAAAATACTGATTTTTGTTGTAATGCAACATTTGTGAATTAATCTTCTAGAGATTTCATGGTAAAGTGCAGTGTGATTACCATATTTTTTGGATTATAAATCTCACTTTTTTCATGGTTTGGATGATTCCTGACTTATACTCAGGTGCGACTTGTATATAAAATAGATAATTTCACTTGTTGGTTATTTTCACATTGACAGCCATGAGACGGCGCTCTAGGCTTATGTGCCAGTATCTGCTTCACCGATTGTGCTATTACTCCTGCACCACTGGCACTTCTCGCTCTACTGCTTGGCTCCTGCAGAAAGAGCCGCTGTCCTGCTGCGAGTTGTGAAATATGCAGCTGAAAACAGTAATCGAGCAGCAGAAAGAAAGTTTGAAGTGAACAAGAAACTTGAGTTTGACTGGAGAAAACCGGAGGAAACTCAAACTGAAATGACAAAAACAAAACAGCTAATCATGGGCTAAAAGCTGGATTCAGCTGGAGTTACTCAGAAGTGACACTGAGGATGAAGAATTCAGTAGATTTAGTGATTTGGAGTGAGATGGAGAGTTTGATAAACTTGTTCTGTTGTTTATGCTCTAGTTTTCTGAATAACTGTTCATATGTGATGTGAACACACCAGACACATGTTCAGCCTGTTGTTTCTGTTCTCTTGTTATTACTATAACTTGGCTTTCAAGATGAAATGTCTGTTTCTGGTGTTTGATTTTATCAAATAAATTTCCCCCTAAAAATGTGACTTATATTATTATATATGTTTTTTTCTTCTTCACTCTGCATTTTTGGCTGGTGCAACTTATACTCCGGAGTGACTTATAGTCTGAAAAATACGGTAATAGAAAATCTAGCTCCTACCCCTGATTTGAGCGTACACATTCAAGAATCTGAAAACCACCAATACTTGGCAGTACTTGATCACATAGTTTAGGCTTCAAACTGCAGACAATTAGTGTGAAAAACAGAAAACAGCATTCTTATAGGGTGTGCGTGTGTAATTTTCCCTTCTCTAATTAGTGATAGGAAATGCATAACAAACAGGGAAACAAATATAAAGCTGTTTTTAATCCTACGTTGCATGTTTACACTATAATACAACTCAGCGTGAAAATATTCCAAATATTCCAAGTATTCAGAATGCATTGCGCTGATTGGCCATGTATCTGAATACATTACAAAATACATTCAAATTTGGATATTCAATATTCTGTAACAAAATATTATCAAATTGTTCTTCCATCACTGTTCATATGCAACTACAGCTACAACCCTGGCGTGTATCCAAGACTGTGCACGTTCATTATAGATAAGCATGGAGGGCATGTGAAAATTAATAGCCATAAAAACGCACTTAATTTCAGACAAACAGTTTCTCAGAGCAACACTGGCAATCCCCGTCGCACATAAGTCACCTGCAACCACATCATTTCAAGGTTAAAAGCTTTTTTTTCTGTCTGAAGAAACTGAAGAAATTACAGCTTTGGCGCGAGTGTGGGCTGATTCCAATAACGTTAATTGCCAGTTTGGAGTTTACAGCGCGATGCATCAGAGCCGCCCCACCTTTCAAGATGCTATCCGCTTTGTGTGACATTAGTTTAGTCTACGCCGTTCCCTTGCGAAAATGTGTATTTACGTAAGATAGCTTGTACAGTGAGAAGTCAGCATGATTGATCGTTCCAAGTGTAAAATAAACATGTCATCACCGGTCAAGCAGAAGGGATCCCTGTCAGGTTAGCGTGAGGTAAAATGAGGATTTGTTGACTACAGGAGCCTTCATGCATGTAACACGGCGGACATGTTTGAGCTCATGTCACTCAAGCTTTTGGTGCCAAGGTGCTCCTTCATTAACAAAACAATGGGATTCCTTCTTCAGCTTGACATGGTGAAAACGTAACTGATCATCTGCTGTTACAGAATGTTAAAATATTGTTTTCGGAATAATAGGAGTAAATGTAGGTGCTTCAACAAGAAAAGAAAGCCAAAACTGAGACATGGCCACCCACTCTGTTCAAAAAGGATTAACTAGAGTAGATTTGATTTAAAGTTATTTCATGCATAGATCCAACATCTCCCTGTGACTTGAAAGTACTAAATCTAGAAGGTAAACTTGACAGTACTTGTATTAATGGTTAAGTTTTGCATTAGAAGACTCAGGTTACGTGACATTACATCGTTACTTTGCACTAAATGAGACGGGTATATTGAATTAAGGGTAGTGTCAAATAAAGTATTATCTTTACTATTGTTACATCTTAACAATAGTAAAGGTCCTATATTATACAAAATTGACTCTTGTGAGCCTTAAGACATGTTAGAACCCTGAATATGCTATATATGTTTTTGATGAGGAAACAATATTATAACATAGATCCGAAAATAGTGTAATATTTAAAAAGAGGGGACAGGCCTCTACCAGGATGCTCCTCCACTGACATGTCTCTCGCCCCTCAGTTGTTGCTTAGTTTGTTATATAAAGGTCACTAAATTCAATAAAGCTCATTTCAAATTGTTTAGAGCAAAGCACATCAAAAATAATCACCAACAGATTTCATTTCCGGTTTGAAATTAATTAGTTTTGTGTTGTATCTGCTCTAGTCTGCACGTATAGATTAATTATCAGGCATATTAGATGTAGTTCTTCCTGTAGACACTGTTAGCACTGTTAGGACAAGGTTTTAGGATTGTATTTAGTGTAAAACTATGTCCTCTTTTGTAACATTATGTTGAAAATATCAGGCAGGAAACAGTGGTCTTTAGCGGTCTTATGGTATGACCAATGTTTGTTTACTTTTAGGGAGCTGTGGATGGAGGTAAGTCACGTGACCCCTCTGGTGGAGGTCGGTCCCCTAGGTAGAAGTCCGACCAGATCCCTCTCGACTTGATCACTCCCTTATCTTATTATGTTTATCTTATTATCTACTGTATACTGTAGCGATTTTAGCCCTGCAGTTCTATAGCCTCTATAGGTCTGGTGAAAATGTAGTAAAAAACAAGGAAAAGCAATTTTCTTCTAACTAATCCAAAGGTCAAATCAACTGTTTGACTTCTGGAGAAGAAGATAGATGAAATATCCAAGATTATCCAATTAACAGATGAGAAAAGGTTTGTTTTTGAATGGAAAACTCCATTATTGTTGAAAGCTAAAAATGCATTAAGCATAAAGCAGACAGCAGTTTTAGTCTGTACCAAGTTTTTAAACACAACATTGCTCCATAACACACATTTTGTTATAATGTCAGACCATTTTGCTCACCGTCCTAATGACTAAGTGACGATTTAAAGGGAAGACAGTACTTTGATAGAAGCATTAAAAATGCAGTGACAGTGGCAGCAGGGCCATTCTCCAGCCTGCTGTGCCTCTGACGCACACTGGCCTCATTAAAGCCACAAACGATGGCTGTCCTCAAAGAACAGGGAAGTCTCATGTGCCCAAAGCTACAGGAATAGCACTAACTTCACTCCTGCCGATGTGGGGGGCATTTCAACTGTAACAAAGTAGTTACTCTGGATAAATGTACTCACAGTAATGTAAAACAAGCCAAAAGTTTAAGTTTACAAGATAGAATACTTTCAGTAAACAAATTAAGGTTATGCAACTTATTTGGTCAAATTAAAAGTTGAAAATTGCCTGACAATCATTACCAAATGAAACTGTAAACCTAACCTTTTGAAAACTAATTAGCCTACACAATATAAGATACGCTTCTGGATTTCAAACAAAGTAGATACTGGCTACAATTTTATTTATACTCCAGAAAGTTTTGCAGATTTTTGTTTGCAGAATTTACTCCATGTAAGCAACATAGGCTAATACATGGACTACTACAGCGAGAAATGGGTCTCCACATACAAAAAAAATATTGCCATGTAAGTGTAAAGCATAGTCTGAAAAAACTACTTGACGGAATACAGTTATTTGTAAAATCTAAGTGAATGTAGTAACTCATTCCCAGTCCTAATCATGATTCCACACAATCGAGATGTGTTTTGTGTTGACGGACCGTGGAAACCATAGATTACCCATAATTCTCCCCCTAAGACTTTGATTGCAACCCTATACTTGCAGTGCTCAACGTAACGACCTTTTGGAGAAAATGAGAGGTGTGTACGAACCAAAAGGATGACGGGGATGAAAGTGAAATTACGTGGATTTGAGGTGAAAAAAAAATCTTCAGCGGTGCAGAAGTCTAGACAGGAAGATAAAACGCGGGGAGGGATAATCCGACACGTCAAGATTGCGGTTCGGTTAGTCAAAGAAAGGCTATAGTTCTAAAGGTCGTCCTTGAACCATGTGACGGAGCCCCAAAGGAATCGATTCCCAGAAAGCCCATGAAAACAGATATGGTATTTTATTTAGATTGTATTGATTGCGCGCTTATCTGCTTATAGAACGTAAAGCTTGGAAAAAAATATTCCAGTTAGCAGAGTACATAGGGTTGTAAACATAGCTTTCGAAATGCTGAGAACTATCATGTCGAGACATAGGTTAGTGTTAGTTTTGACACACTTTACTAGTTTAGACCTGCCTTAGTCTAGCCCCTGGCCTATCCTGCTTTAGACTTGGTTTGGTCCTGATCTATATAAAATCTGCATTTTGTTTTTGTAGGGTTTGGTCAAGTTTTGTCCAGTTAGTCCAATGTAAAGGTCCTAATGGGTTTTTCCTTTTTTTTTTTTTCCCTCATGTATTTGAGTCTTGCCCCAGTACAGATATATATTGTACAAGCAGCTCTTGGGGTTTCTGCGTCTAATTATAAAGTGTTTTACTGTCCGCTACTCAGGAAGTGCATGTTAGCATGATAGTTGTTAGCTTTACCATCATTACAAACTCAACGCTGGTCACTGAAGCTGTGAAAAGTGAGGAATAACTTTGAACCAAACCATTTAAAACGAACCAGTTCTGTTTTTCACATTTTATTTTAGAGATGGTTAGAACTTCTAAGTCCTGGTTCAGTCCTGGTTTAGACTTGATTTGTGTTAGATCATGGTTCTGGTTTGGTACAGACTTTTATCAGTACTGAGCTCCATCATGCTGAGACCCATTTTGTCCTGGTTAAGACCCTGGTATACGCATCACATATCGTTATCGCCTAAGAAGTAGTTAGTCATAGCTGCCTAAGTCATATTGGAACGATTTCGGAAAACAAGAAAAACCCCTTTTTTCTATTATTGATATTGTAACAGAAAGTTCAACCAGATGTATGAACAAGTTTCCAAAAAAAGAAAGACACAACAATGATTGCAGGGTGATGCAGCAGCGGTAGGAGAGTAAAGTTCGGCAGATATCACAATTTGGCTAAAAAATTACATAGGCAATTGTGCTATTGCTTTAAGCCTGATTTCAAGATTTGGTTTAGTACAGTTGTCCCAGAATTAATCCAGCTTTAAAGGCTTCTTGGCTAGTTTCAATCTGGTTTAGTCCTCGTTTCATCCAACAATCCTGTGTTAGATTTGAGCTTTGATGGTTCAATCCACATTCCAAATTCATTCAAGTTTTTCTTTAGTTTGGTTTGGTTTAAAATCTGGGTTTTGTTACATTGGCCTACATGAAAAAGCCTTAACCCGGTATGTTGCAAAAAGCCTGGTGAAAAGTGATCCTGTATTTTATTTATGGAGTATTGATCCCACTCTTATCAGCCTATCGTACTCCAGACGGGTTAGAAATATTCCAGATGATGTGCGATTGTTATCTCCTATTACGTACTCCAAAAGAGTCCTGCTTCCTTCCCTGTGTGATACCAGATGTTATTAAGATATTTCAGTCCTCAGGGTGAATAGGCCTAACCACATCCTTGGCTGTCAGGCAGCGCTGTATTCATGTCATTGACGTTTTTGAAGAGTTCACACATTTTGGGCTCCCCTGCGCACGAGTGGTTTGGGTTTGCTCGGAGAAGGGTGTGTGCGAGAAACTGCACTGGCAGAACCCATGAGGCATATATTAGGCTTAGATGTTTTTCATTCCATAATGATAGGATCCAACTGGAGCCTTTTCATACGGAGATGTGCTAGCCAGAACACGCATGGAAGCATAGAAAAACTGGTGCGTAGGTCTGCTTGTGTAGGTTATTTCTGTAAATTTGTAGATTGTTTTGACAAATTTGGGTGAAAAACTAAAGGTGCAAATTCTGAAATTGTATAGTAGGTTTTTTTCATGTCTAATACTGATTAATACACTGAATACTGAATATAGATCAACTATTGTCCGATAAGCTATGCTGATGATTGGGACCGATTTTGATTATTTTCCCCAAATTATATTATTTAAATTTACTACAAACTCCCCCCAAGCTGTTTTTGTTAACCTCAAATCTGGAATATAGCTGTGTAATCTCGTTTTGTGCAGCTATCTCTTCGTATTAAAATGTTAATATAAAGCTTTGTGCATATTTTTTAGGCAGCAGATCAACCAAAACTAAATACTGGCCTATATGCTAGTGATTTAAAGGCAAATATCTGTCAAGCGATATATCGGGTCTGTCTCTATATAGTAGTGAATGCCTTATGGAAGCAGAAACGAGTTTAGTGAACGTCTAAGGACTTTAAAACATTATGAAGGATTGACTTTACCTGATATTATAGATTGTGAGCATTGTTTTAAAGGTGCACTATGTAACTTCTGGTTGGGAGGTCTTAAATGTGCTTGTTTAGCTTTGTGGGGGGGTGGAGGGTGGAGGGGAAATGTGGGGTTGTTCTTTTTTAATCACTGTAAAGCGCTTTGTGTTGCATTTTTGTATGAAAAGCGCTCTGTAAATAAAGTTTGATTAATTGATTGATTGTTTCTATGAAAATATTACTTCTTTGTCTGGAATCCCATCGTACAGTACTAAACGTATGGGTTTATTATTGTACACATGATTTTTTTTTTAACAGTGAGTGATGTCATCTCTCCACAGATCTGACCTGTAACTTGACCTGGCAGCGTTATCTCCAAGGAGACCCATACTTTCCAGGAAAAGCAATAGCACCTCCAGGGAGACAAGTGACAGAGAAGTTACATAATGCACCTTAAAGCTTAAAGGAAAACACAAACTGAGGTATGTTTTTGAGGCAGAAAAAAATTAAGTACAGGACAGTAAAATGTAATTATCAGCGCTTGTCATGGCTCTCTGAGAACTGGATGAAACTGAGACAAAAGGTTGAACATCCAGTTAAAGTCCCTGTACCCATTTTTTCCATAGCTTAAAACGGTTCACAGGGAACATGTTTAGTGCTTATTTCACTCCTTATTTTGAATTTGTTGGCTGCCAGCTTTACATAAGCATGGTGAAAATTAAAAGATGATATCGCTAAAGCCGGTAATACTCATTCATTAACCTAATTAAGCGCGAGCTACAAGCACTAAAGAAGATGAGAATAGCTGTCGTTCTCTGATATATACGTGTTAATACAAAGAATGAATGAGTTTATTGACAAGACGAATCAATACGTCAATAGTAATAAGACGAGACGCAGAAAGACATGTCCTGCTCAAGGTTGTCCTCTACTAGGCCCCCGCAAAGTGGGACGGGCCAATACTTGATTGTACCCTTCATAAAATTTGCTTTTAAACAAATAAGCTAAAGAACCATTTGCCTAAAATGTAATTATCAGCGCTTGTCATAGCTCTGAGAATTAGATGAAACTGAGAAAAAAGGCTGAACATCCAATTAAAGTACCCATTTTTTCCGTGCATTTGAGCAATATTTGTATAGAGTTAAGGTACCGATGTATTGAATACGCACCACTTGAAGTCAAAATAAGTCGTGTGCTGTCCACATCTAATCATGAAGTGTTTTATTAAGGGCGCAAGAAGGTCGTGTTGGCATACTACCTTTACCTTCACGTCAAAACTCCATGCTGGTTTCTGCGAGTTGTGAAAAATGCTTTTAAACTCGTCTCAGTGAATAATTGGGATGCTCAGAATGCATAAAGTAAGTGAGGAGTAACTTTCAACTAGTTTTGTTCTGACTAATTAGGAAACATTTCTCAGTCATTGCACATTAGAACATTGGCTAATTAGCTGCAGTAAAAAAACTAGGGACAGCTCTGTCGAATATGTATTCACTAGCAAGGACCACACCAACAATACATGTGCGAAGCGAAAAGAGTTTATTTTATGGAGACGAGGTGGGATGGCTGGGTTGAGACTCCGGGTGGGGGTTCAGTCTCAATCTTCACATGGCCCAGCAGGAGCGGGACACCCCTCGTAGGCGTTTTATGTCTGGAAGCGAACAGATATGGGTTGGGAGGGTGGGATTGTCGAGTTATTTGGGATAAACAGGGTTGCCGGGATAGGCTGCGACAAACAGGCTTCTGGGAAATTGTGGTAGAATTGAGCTGTGATTCGCAGAGGAGGTGAAGGCAGTTGAGGTGTGGTCCTGCTCCTGAACCTAAGTTAAACATTTGATGGAATTTCTAATAAGAAGTTTTACGTGATTGTGTTTTGCCTACATTTTGTGGTCATTCACGTTGCAAATTAACTTAAAACGTAAATCCAGTTAGAATAGATGGTAAAAGCAACACATCACTCAAAACAGCATTTGTTTTAGTAATCATTTCAGCACTAAAACCACCCCCGCTTCTCTCTATCTGTTGACAATTTACCATGCTCATAGTTTGTCTTTTCAAAATGGTTTTCCTACATTTGGTTTGGAGTCGAAGAGTTCACATTCAAAGTAAAAGTAAATTTGCGCGAAACAACTTATTTTCCATATTTTCATATACATAGAGTAATAATCCGTGAAATACTAATGTGTTGGCGAGGTATTAGACCTTGACCAGTCACAGCACAGCATTGTGGTTTGTGCGTAAGCCAGACCCAAACAAACAAGGCGACGCTGACGGATGTAGTTCAGACGACAGGTATGACGCATGTGCTTTTCTCTCAACTAGATTTAACTAGTTAGATTTTTTGTCTTGTCCCGCTGTTTGATGAATCAGCGCAAAATATTTGCTTGAACGTTCCGATCTTTTGTTCCAGCTACTCCGGACTGATGTGCAAAACTTTATTTTGAGGGCTAGACATATCAATCTATCGAGAGCCAAGTTAGTGGAGTCTGATATTTTCCTTGAATCTTGTACAAAACACCCTTAACCCCTTCACACGGCGAGCATACCTCATCAAATGTCAGGAAAAATAAGTCACGCATTCACTTGTCCTCTTTTATCAACTGGATTATCTGACAGGCAGCCATGCTTTTACAAGTTATTGACCATTCAAATTCCACACCTATATCCGAGCATGACTAACAGGCTTATGGGGAATCGTCAACCCGCTGTTGCCATAGAGATCAAAGAAACAGTATGGGGAAAAAAAAGATGTTTACTCAAGACAGTATCCCCGAGCTTTAAATGTCCTTACGTTTGTTTGGAAGATAACGGCAAATGAGCATATCTAACAAACTCTCATCTGAACATATTCAATTCCCAGGTCTGAAAAGCACACGGTATCTTCACTGCGACGATATGAAAGAAAGCCACATTGTAGATTCTCAGCCAGCGTGGTCAAAATACCCAAACAAACTTGGCGGACACCAGCAGAGAACACAGGCACTCAGGCAAGTCGAACTAACGCTCTCCCATCACAAATCACAGGCCATTACGTTTTATGTTGTGCATGTGGCTCATTATTCGTGCCCAGTTAAAGTGTCTGATTAGAAGCTGCGTTTTAGTGGTCATAAACAGAGAGGTATTTCAATTCGCTTGTTTCAAACGGTATTACTGTTTTGAACTATAATGTGTGGACTTTAAAGGTATACTGTGTGGGTCAGGGTCCGTCTCCTTCTTGTTTTTATGGATATTTCATTGCTTTGCTACAGTATGACATTAAACAGCTCTACCTTACATTTATTCAGTTACAGGTGGTTTTATTGCTCAAAAACACTTCTAAAAACCAGGCGTTGTGAGGAGCGGGGCTGCCTCTCCACAGATCTGACCTGTAACTTGGTCTGTTTTGGTCTCCATGAAGATAGAAAGGTTTGATGCCATGCTGTGAAACATTCCAAACAAAGCAATCTAATGAAGACAAGGATCTCCATGAAGAAAAGCATTTGATGGACCCTCCACCAGAAAAGTTACACAATGCACCTTTAAAGCTACACTATGTAACTTTGTGGAAGTAGTGAAAAAGAAAGATAAAATGATACTTCTGAACAGTCTCCATGGACAGAGATTTGTTTAATGCTAAGGATGTCACAATATAAAAATCTCTCAGTACGATATTATCATAACATTAATTTCACAAAACGATATTTAATGTAATATTTTAGATAAGCTAACAGAAATGAAGATGTGCTACTTTTTGCTACTTTTTGCCTTTAGAACGCCTTGACATTGGTGCAAATCATTACAGTTATATATATATATATATATATATATATATATATATATATATATATATATATATATATATATATATATATATTAGGGGTGGCACGGTACACAAAATTCATGTTACGTACCTCGGTTCAGACCCCACGGTTCGGTACATTTTCGATACAGTGCAGGAAAAAAAAACATAACCAGAAAGGCTGTCCTCAAAGGCAGCTTTTTATTGCCTAAATCTCCAGCTGAGATAACTGCAACTTGTAGTAAAACAAGTAAAAATAAAACATGTAAAACAAGTGAACACGCAAGCACCACATTGAGTATATTGATTGGTTACTGAGCTGGGTACATCAGTGAAGTTTTAACACATGGTCTTTTTAGGTGCTTTTTAGGTACCTTCTGGGTGCGCGCAGTGGTGGACGAGCCGCGCACTGGCGGTGCCGCACGGAGTGTCCGTGTCGCTCCAGTGCATAGGTCCCGCACACCGGCACAAGTTTATTAATAAAATATGACCGCACTCAGTATTCAGATCTTGAGTCTGTGACGAGACTGAGTCCAAATGCGCTCGAGTCCGAGACAAAACCAAGACAAAGCTCTCGCTTTAGCGGAGGAGGAAGTCCAGCGGCACGGGGGTGTCTGTGAGTGGGACAGGTGTGGGTCCTGCTGCGGCGCGCCTCGTTTAAGGTGGGCATGGGTGTGTTTTGAAGCGGAGATTGTTCTATGAGTGATATCGCCGCACACGCGGAGCTTGTATGCTGGGGTCGTGCGCGGTCGGAGGTGTTCGGTTGCGCTCGCGCTGGGAAAGCGTGCCGCGCTTTAGGGGTGATCCAGGCTTGGGCACGATTCTGAAGTCCTAGTGTGAGTGCGCCCCTAATGTTTGATACATTTAGAACGTTTAACTTGTCACGTTACGTCGGTGCGCAGCTCCTTATTGTGGCTGCAGAAGCACTCGCACAGGTGCCCCTGTTTTGTTTTTCTCGTTCGCACGCCGAAATATTTACTCGCAAATGCGAGTGAAATGGGCGCACTGTAGAGCCCTGCCCACACCACCGACTTAAATGATGGTGGTGGGTCTTCTAACTCCGGGCTTGAATTACTCGCCATCGTCTTTCACCCCTCTCGCAACGACCTAACAGCAGCAACAACAACAGCAGTTTTGTATTTGAAGGCGGACTTTGCTAGCTAGACCAATCCAGACGTATACACATGTTCATGGACCAATCAGGGCTTGCACATGGCAATGGTTAAGGAAACCGTTGCAAAAGGAAAGTCCCGTGGTCAGTTCAATATTAAACTTTTGTACCGTATATTCTCCGTCAAAATGCGCGCACCGAACCGTGACCCCCGTACCGCGACGGTTCAATACGAATACGTATACCGTGCCACCCCTAATATATATATATAAAATAACTGCTTATATATGCATTTGACGTCTGCACTGAAACAGAGAAAACGCATTTTGATCTATGTACTACTACTAATACTTTTGAGCAAAGAAACTCATATATTGTGATTGCCGACGACATTATTGTGAGACGATACAATATCACGATATTTTGGTTATGCTGTGGAATATTATAGCAAGCCTTCTCACAGTAAAGACACATGTTTTGTCTGTGGATTTCAGTGCACTAAACATGCTTCATTTTAGTCTGTATTTTTGGCTAAAAAGTTACATGCTATGGCTTTAAGAAAATTGAAGGCAGTTGTATGCCATCTGCCTATTGGAGCTAAATCAGTTGTCAAAATGCATTGCTTTGTGTTGTGGAAATTTATTTCCAACAAGTGGCTCCAAGTCTGTGCCAAAGGCCTCTTTGACCTCAAAACTGAAATCAGAGTCAAATCATGGTTTCAGTTCAATCAGATTAAGCAGCAATTGCTACCATAAATGAGACACTTTTTACCTGAAGTTGCCATGGGTGCACTTTGCTGCAGTATCTGAATAGTATTAGGTAACTGATAAGCAGTGTCAACACGGGAAAGAATGCTTTTTTTTTTTCTTTTAAATACCAGATGCTTTCAGTGAATGAATCGTGTCATTTATGGGCTTAGGAAACAATAAAGTTGATGTAAACTTTTGGGTTCTAATATTGGGTATGAACTTTTATATGCCTTTGATTGATTGATTAAAAACTGTAGAATATTTTTGTCATCAGCACACTGTTTATACATTCACAGTGAGATTTCAGTACGTCCATAGACAGTAAATGGATCATTACTTGTTAGCCTCGCATTTGTACTCCCTCTCAAATGGGCTGCACTTACCTTTATGTGACAAGCGTATCCTGGGGTAGATACTGTGAGAGGCTGAGTGCACTGTCCTCAACATAACCGTATACAGCAGCAGCACGAACCCCACCAGCGCGCCACTTCCACTCTCCATTCTCCACATCAAAAGCCTGCGCAAAAGTCTTTGAAAGGCAAATCAATTCTCCTCCTCTTCACTCAGTAATAAGCATCCATATTTTTAGATCCGCACAATTAGCCCGAGATGTCTTGATATACTGTCTCTCCGCTTGTTCCCCTATAGCTGCCTGCAGAATCAAGCGCATCCACCCACCACCAACAACACCACCTAGGGACAACCCTGTTATCCTTGCTTGTTTTTCCGTTAAAGTCCAGTTGTTGCGATGCTCAACGTCGCCTCTTACATTTAACCGATTTTGAGGTAAGAAAATCAAAAAAATCCGCTGTTGGAGCTACTCATTTCAAAGAGTCCAATTTGTAACATCAAGACGTAAATTTGTAAATTGTATCTACAATCCTGGAAGATTCAGGTAGGTTGAGACCGCCTCGTGATTGGCGTGGTGCGTTATCCAAAAGTCAAGAGCTTTACAAAACTCATTGAATAGTCCAAAGGGAGAACCGGCAAAGAGCCCCAAGCCGGAAGACTCAACGGAATCCACCTGCCAGTCGTAGCGTGTGGAGTTGAAGACCAAACGAGAGGTAGTGATATCAGATTTTATGGCGTTAAAGTGTCAAAATTGGCCGCTGCGTCTAGTGCGTGTTGCGGAGAGCTCGCCTCGTCTCTCACTGTGCAGTTTGCCTGTCTTTCCTCTCCCCCCTTTGGCTGTCACACACTCTTAACAGACCACCCCTTGCTACGAAGCCCTCCCTCCACCTCCTCCTTCGCTCTCTCCCTCGTTCAACTCTCTCTGTCTCCCCCTCCTCCATAAACGTGGACTGGTGCCAAGGTTTGCAGGCTCCTCTCCTCCGCCCGTGACACTTCTTCTTCCATTTGCGTCGTGTTTGTGTGCGGATTTCACGTTATTGCTGTTTCCATGGAGTTCACTGTCAAGGTTTTTTTTTTTCAATTCATCTGTTTTCTTCAAGGCAATTTCCTTTTGTCGTTTTATCTGCTCCTGACAGTTGCAGAGTGAATTGCCCAGCAAGAGTTCTTTTGATTTATTTCTCGTGGCGTGTTACTATTATATAGGAATAAAGCAGCGTTTATAGAATAAGCTAGGGTTGTCAAAAGTATTCAAAAACAGACACTAATCGAAAGTAATATAGAAATAACTAGATACTAATTTGAGCAATACTAAAAAAGTCACATTTACAGGAGAGAAACAAACCTTTCCTGAATAGCTTTTGAATAAGGTTATAGATAAATGACATTCGACTATTTCTATTACCATTTTGGAATCGGGAACAAGCCTATTCTTTAGTATCGAAATTGAGTTTGAAATTTTATCGTGACAGCACAGATTAAGCTACTCTTGACATACTCTAATTTATGGTGAAGATAAGAATGTAATAATAGTCAAATGATGTTAACCTTACCATAAAATATTCATTGAGATGTCACAGGGAGGTTAAATGTATTAAGATAAGTTATGTTTTATTGTCCCTTTAGACAGATTTATCCAATAGAAATGCTATTCTGTTCTACTGAAATACTGTCATGACAAGTCTTTGGTGAAATAATTACAGTCATATTTCATTTCTACATGTAGTCTGCAGAAAGAGCAAAGGATAATGGGCTATACATGTCTTTTTTTCAATCTGGTTATCACAATGCTGTAATATCCATAGTGAAAGCCCCTGTAGAAGATTTGTTTGCGTATATTTGTCTTGCCCCAGTACAGATTTATTGCATGAACAGCTCTTGAGGTCAGAATATGTGCATGCTAGTTGTTGTTAACTTTACCGTTGAAACAAAAAGCTGTGGTATCTGGTGAGAGTTTCAAAAAGCTCTTATAAACTCATTTAAAAATAATGCTCAATAGGCAAAATCCGAAATGACTTTTTTACCATTATTTTATCTGTTTTAAGGCTGTAAAACCCCTCCACGATCTAAACTGAGGAGTGCGGGGGGTGAAAAACGTAGTTATGGGCAGTTGTTGGTGCTGTTTTTTATTCTTAACAGACATACCACCTTTGATTACGCAGAACACAATGCGCAGGTTCTCCCTTAGCCAATCAGAATGCAGAACACAATGTGCGTTCATATACTGTATTAAAAAAAAGCATACAAAATTGCCCCCCAAAAAATCGGTGAAACAGCGAGGCCGCAAAAGTTGAACCACGTTATAGCAAAGGATAACTGTAGTTCTTTTTCTTCTTATTTTATTATTATTATTATTTTGTTACAATTTAAGCCCAAGTACATACGCATATTGTTGGAAAATAAGCCAAAAGGCACGGCCAAAAGATAAAAAAAAAAAAAATAAACGATTGACGAAATAGGATCAACCATTTTCAGAGTCCATTTTTGTTGCTGCACTGCAAAAAAGAATTTTCTAGCATAGTTAAACTGACTTGAATTAAGCAGATTCATCTTAAAAGATCAATTTTATGATTTTTTACCTAACAATATGAGTTTTTTTTTTTACTTGTTTCAAGATATTCCGTCCTGATTTATCTTATCTCGATATTACAACTTATTCTAAGCACTTTTTATATTAAACCAAGCCATGTTACGCCTCTTTAACTTCCTTCTCAAAACCAATGAGGTGAAAAATCTTGCCATAAACACTTGAAACTAGTGTTTTCTGCTTAGAACAAGATTCATATCTTGTCTTGCTTTAAGAAAACTTGGTAAGTGAAAATTTCTTACTACACTGGCAGATAATTTAACTTAAAATAGGGCATTTTTACCTCAAAATTGGTATTTTTTTCTTATTTTTGATAGGCCTTGTGGATGGGCAAAGTGAGGCAAAACCTAAAGGTGCACTGTGTCACTTTTCTGGTGGAGCGTCAGTCACCAGCTTCTCTCCATGGAGTTGTACCCTGGAAAGTTCCACAGTGTAGCATTACACTTATTAAATCTTTATGGGAAAAGAAAACGATGCCTTAGAGCCAAGTTACATGTCAGATCTGTGGACCCACTCACAGTAAGAACGCACATTTTCGATCAATAAAAACCCATGTTATTGAATACATACAAAATGGATATGTTTAATTCCATACTGGGACATTCCTGACACAGCAACAACATCACCATGGACACAAGCAGATAGAAAAGTTCCACAGTGCACCTTTAGGACCATGAACAGCAATGTGAAGTAGATGTACGCGCGTGAAACCTGAGTTGAAATTCACAAGATGTTCTAAACCAGCTGCCGCAGATTTATATTCTGGATCAAGTGACAGGACAAGGTAACAAATGGAAGACAAGAACCAGACCAGGAGAAGGAAATGGGGTTGTCGAGGTCACGCACTGCACCAGGTAATACTGTGGAACCTTCAGGGTATAACATATATGAGAAACATTGGGAAAGAACCACCATGACGACAGCCAACGTGGCCGGATACTTATTGGGAAACAGAACCCTGAGGCCCGGAAGAGCAAAGTGGAGGAGGCTAATAGACAATCCATGCTCCACCGTGGATTTAAGAGATTAAGCAAAGTAAATTATGGATTTGTGGCTTGAGGTGAGGTCACAGAAACTTCAAATAAATCTCGAAGACGAACGGCCTTGAAATCTGCGCAGAGGAAGAAGAAAGAAACGTCACTGTTCATTAGTAGGAAACCATGCGAAACGTGTAGATGGACAGGTATGTTGAAGCGGATATATTATGCAATGTCAACGTTTTGTTCCTGATCTTACTCAAAGTTCTGATTGATTCATGCGTGTTTGAGTAATTCTGTATTTTCTTGCACTTGAGTTGTTGCGTCCTTAGAAATGTATCCGCTCCCATTTCCATGTACTTACTTGCAATTATTTGAGAAATTACATCCAGTTAAAGACATGTTCACTAGTCATTCTTCAGAAATAAAAATGAGTGGATGAAATTCTGTCGCTTGTGAAATACCAGAGCGTCTCAGTTTTCTTTGAATGGAAGTTAATGGACCTGCCTCTATTACTAAGCCATTTAGATCCGAAATACATTTTACAAGGAGCAAAAATGTTAAATGTTGATCTGCTTAGGCTGAGGTTTGATCAAAAAAAGAACCATAAAAAAGCGTAAGTATTTTTAAAACCATTCAGTCTAAATAGAAGCCTATGAAAGAGTTAACTAGCATTACTCATTCACTTCCCAAAGTTGTTGGGGCTGAGGCTTTACTGAAACCACAGCTGTCCTCGGTCAGACTGGTTGGAGCTGGAATCGAACTGCCGATGGCTCTTATCACCGGAGCCGTTTTAGCAAAAGGTTGTTAGCGGTAGCAGTGTGGTTAATCATATTAATATCTTATAACATTGTTCCTTCATTGAAAACTAAGGCCTGCTTCCTGATTCTGAAACTGATTCTGCTCTGAGTCCTTTATCAGCAATAAAAAAGAAAAGAAAATCGGCCGCTTCCTACAGTGAAAAGCTCTAGAGGCCTGTCCGTTCCACAGTTTTGAACAGGAAGTCACTGGACCTGTTTCTATTATCAAGCAGTTTTTGGAGCACTATTGCAGTTAAGCATTGGCAATAATAATGAAATAATCTACAAATGTTTAATTTTAATTATAAATACATGAAAAAAGCACAATATGTCTTCATATCTTACCAGATTGTCTTAAAAAAACTTTAAAAAACCCTATAAAACGTACATGTGCAGATGCATGTTTATATTCTATATATGTATACTGTATGTATTCAGTATTTGTATTTATGTGTGTATATATATTTGTTCTGTATATGCCCATCAGTAGGGAATTTTAGGGTGGGAGATGGGAGGTGTGGGGTTAAAAAAGAAAGAAAATGTTATGTTTACTGGAACCTGTGTCGTCATAAATAACACTTGAATAAAAATGTGATCATGCACAAAACAAACACACAAAAAAACAACAACTAAAAAACAAACAAACAAACAAGCTAATCAGAACATAGGAGCTGCTTATACAAAGTATTAGTGATGTGACGTTCGTGAACAGGTCGGCTCTTTTGAACACTTAACGTGAAATGTTGGAATCAGATCAAATTTTGTAAAAAGAACGGAATCTTTTTTTTTTTTCCTTTTCTGCATTTTTATACTGATTAACCTTGAACCAACCCAAGAACAGTTTTTTGGACTAAAAACATAATAACAGTTTGATTTTACGCTGTTATTATTTTTATTATAGTGTTTTATTTAGATCACGCATAATTTTAGACACTTCCACTTTGAGTTTTTCAAATCTCCGCCTCAGTCATGTCTCTCTGTGATTAATTTGTAGTTAAAATTCTCACACAGGCTTCTGTCTTGTAAATAAATTAAAAGAGCCAGTCTTTTGAACAGCTCTTTGAAATTAACAGATCCAAAAGTTTTGGATCTCATACAGGAGCAGAAAACCCCATTGCTACAAAATATCTGTATTTGGGCAAGTCAAAATGTGCTCAAATACGTGGAAAAAATTGGATACGGGGGTTTTAAGTGATAAAACGCACAGTGAAATTGTTGCTTTAGATCGCAGTTTATACATTCCCTATAAGACTTTTATTACAACCGTATTTCTGCCATATTGAAAACACTACCACAAGTTAAATTGCAGCTTTATTTATGTAGTTTAATCTTAGTTAGTTCAAACCTGCACATACAATCCCTATAACACAACACAGACGCAGATATAAACATGCACGATTTGAAAAGATGGATGAAGAAAAGCTTATACGTTTCCAATCCCCAATCTTAGCGGCTTAATCCTCGCCTCCCTCTCCTACCTGTTCCGTGCTGCCTGTTGGGAAATCATTTGAAACACAGCTCATAAAATCACATTCACGATCTCTTTAAAGTGGGCGGTGGCTCCGAGTCAGCGGACTGGCCCAGAAAACAGATGTACTTGAGGGTTTCGGCGGAGACAGACGCCGCTCGGCCCCCGTAACTGGATGCCTGTGGGACTTTGCTGTGGGATACGTGCAAATACAATCAAGGAGCCCGTCACGTCGAGCGCGGTTCCTAGACGGTCCGCTCGGCCTAATGCGATTTCAAAAGCTGCAGGCCAAAATGAAAAGAGAGGAGACATCTTAAAGGGCTGCTCCGGTGTTTGGTAAATTGAATTATACAGCGTCGGTGCCATGTTTCACAATTATTTTGAAGCACGATGTTTTGATCTTTTACAGAGCTGTTGGTTTCATTATAGGGTAAATGTTGGTGTAATTGGGAATGGAGCGTGTTGAAATGTTTATTAGCAACTTACGGAGAAGATATTTTGTCGCTTGAGTCTGCTATAGTTATGATTGTTGACGCCGTGGATCATTTTTGTTATAATTTGGATATTTGAAATCGCCATATTCATCTAAAGCAACTTACAAACAAACAAATCAGCTCAAGTTCCGCATTAGAAAATCCAAATCCTACATGTATCACTGATTAAGAAAATGAAATCGGAGTACTTCACAGTGTGCGTGTACCGGAGGTGGTAAAAATGGGGGTTAAAAGGAGCCATGTCGTCTTAAATAGAAGAGTATGAAGTAGGGTGAGCAGAATTTCCAAATCGAAAACTGGGACACTCGGTTTGGGGCTGTTGGTAATAATTAAATAGTGAAAGAAGTGTGTAATAATTAAGGAATTGTTCTGCACATGGCCCATTCATGACTTATTTAAACTAACATCAGTATAGTCACATTTTCTTTGTGTTTTGGTCATTTTTAAGCAGCTTTTCTTATTTTTTTCCTTAAACAAATGTCAATTTTTGCCTCTCTTTAAAGTTGAGAGGTATCAGATTTGTCAAAAATGGGGACATTTCTTGTATAAAATTGGGACAAATTACTGGTTTTGTATAAATTTGCTGGGACACAGCGCTCAAAACTGTCCGGGGTAAATAGGGACATCTGGTCACCCTAGTATAAAGATAAGTCAAACATGCATGAATCACTCTAACAAGAACTTCAAGAGGGTAAATGTGAATAAGTGTAGTAGCATAGTTAAAAGCTCTAAAAAGTTAAATCAGTGTTTTGTTTTCGATCTTACTCTGAAGTTCTGATTGATTCATGTATGTTTGAGTAATGCATGTTTTTGCATTTGAGTGTTGAGTTCTCAGGAATGTATCTGCACCCATATTCATGTACTTACTTGAAATGACACACAGATTAAAAAAAAGTAGTATTCTTCAAAAATAAATGTAAACATAATTCAATCAGTCAAACTTGATTTATAGAGAGCGTTTTTCATACAAAAAATGCAACACAAAGCGCTTTACAGTGATTAAAAATGGAACAATCCCACATTTCACTGCACCCTTCCCCTAACCTCTCCCAACAAAGCTAAGCTAAACAGTCTTGAGATCACTATCTGTGACATGTCTGTCTTTTTTATCTTTTTTACTACTACCAACTGATTTAATTCTGCTGCTTGTGAAATGCCACCATAAAGAAAAAGCTCTTCAGCTTCAGCTTCTTTGAACATGAAGTCAGTGGTTTCTATTACTATGCTGTTTTAGATCAGAAATACATTTTGCGATGAACAAAAATGTAAATTGTTGATCTACTTGTGAGTGAATTAGCATTACTCATTCACTTCTGTTGGTTGGGGGTGTTTTACTATAATAACTTCAACTTCAAGACGTTAAATGTGAAGCGGGAATAGTTCAAACCTCTAAAAAGTTAAGATAACATTTATACGCTAACCTCAATTGCCTTCAGTACAAAGCATTTCTTTTTATTTTATTCTTTTAAGATATATTATATGTAGCTGTTTTTTATTTCCACTGATGCCAGCAGACAGCACCTGGCTCCAGACTCTAAGACTAGAATGACGATTGGATAGAGCGGAGTGACGTGAAACATGTGCCAAACTAATAAGCAACGCTTCCATAACAATGCCATGACTTTAACCATCATTATTTACCGCGAGTGACAGTCGGAGTTCAAATCCACGTCAGTAGAGATTTGCTGTGCCATGTCGTACTGTGTGGCCGGCTCTGAATGCCGAGAAGACCTTTTTTTAACAATGCATTTTACTGCAAACAAATGATCGCACTCAATAAGTCACTCGCAAGATGTTTGCTTTAATTTATTGTCCAAGAGCGTAGCAAGAATTCAGATGGGTCTGGTTTGTGTTATATTTGTATTTTCTCCTTTGGCAAAAGTGAAAAGAATCCAGTGTGTTCAAAACAAGTATTGCGCAAAGTGCCATAATTACAGCAAAGCAAACCTGGGAGCTAAAGGAATGGTGATACATACATTAAGATGCAGAGAGAAAGAAAGAGTTGTACGCTAATGGAGAGGGGGAGCAGGAAAGAGAGGGGGTAGAGAGAAAGAGATGAGAGTAAAGCATGAGAAGGAGATGCACACAGAGAAAGAGGAGGAAAAAGAGCATGAGAGACAGAAAGAAAGAGGGAATAAAGACAAAGCAGGAGACCGAGAGATACAGTAACAGAGAAGGGGGGAATTAGAGAGAAAAAAAGAGAGTTGGAGAAAGAGAGAGAGGTGGGAAATGCCTGTTGTGTAGCAGCTGGCTCGGCCCCCCCTGCTCCTCCCTGAGATCTGATGACTTCAACTCCCACGTTGCACCTGTTCACGGCCACAACAGAAGGACTACAGAAGCCGTAGGAAAGTATCTGCGCTATTCCTCTGACGGCTGCAATTATAGACTTTTCATTTGGAGTAGAGGGGGGAGGCGACCGCTGTGTGCCCGGAGCTAGGACCATCCACTTCTCATCAGATCTCGGCTTTTATGTGTGGACGCAGAAGAAGGAGGCTGTGATTATTAGCTCCTTTAAGCTATAGAGCTGCTATAACTAATTGGACTAATCTGTGTTATTAGGCTATTTTCTGGTCTCTGTTATAATGTTCCCTCACCAAAAACATACCCGGAGTTGTGTTTTGTTTCATTCACACATGCTTAACGCAATAATTCTGCATGTTATACTGTATATATAAGATAAATTCTCCTCTCAAAAACAGAAAACACAAAAAGATGCACTCCATTATAGTGTGGCTTGAAGCTCAAATAGAGCTAAAATATTATCTTTAAGTGAGCACTGACGTATTTTCCGTCTAACACAGAGTTAACAAGCCCTTACAATAAATGAGAAAATGTCCCCTTTATGAGAGAAAATGCACAGAAACTGTAAGAAGAATACCGGAAGTATACTGGAAAACAATCTGCCTTTACATAATGGAAATATCGAATTACACCATTTTTAAAACAATAGTTACAGACCACTCTGGGGAAGATGCAGCCATAAAAGATGAAGTGGTTATCATGATGTATTTGGAATTAGAGTTTTATTTCTTCATTAAATTTTTTCCTACAATTACAATTAATCATTTCTGTGTATGTATATGCATGTAGGTGTATGTGTGTATGCATGTATTTGTATATATGTATTTATATTAGTGCTGTCAAATGATTAATTAAAAAAAAAATCAGATTAATCACACTTTAGAATTTTGATTAATCACAGTTAATTATTCTTCAAAAAAAGAGAAGAGTTAAATATATCTGAAATTTTTAACGTGCACTTATTTGTTGTTGCTAATGTTTCCCTTCCACCCATGAAAAATCAAAAAATCATAAAAAAAATGAATGGTCATGAGCTCTGGGTAAAGACCGAAAGGACGAGATCGCGGATTCAAGCGGCCGAAATGAGTTTCCTCCTCAGAGTGGCCGGGCGCCCCCTTAGAGATCGGGTGAGGAGCTCGGTCACATGGGAGGAGCTCGGAGTAGAGCTGCTGCTCCTCCACATCGAGAGGAGCAGCTGAGTTGGCTCGGGCGTCTGGTCCAGATGCCTCCAGGACGCCTCGGGAGGTGTTCCGGGCATGTCCCACCGGAAAGAGGCCCCGGGGAAGACCCAGGACATGCTGGAGGGACTATGTCTCTGGGCCTGGGAACGCCTCAGGGTCCCTTTGGAGGAGCTGGAGGAAGTGTCTGGGGTGAAGGAAGTCTGGGAGTCCCTGCTTACACTGCTGCCCCCATGACTCGACCCCGGATAAGCGGAATAAAATTGATGGATATGGAAATGTATAAAAAATTCTGCATTCGGCATGTATGGGGGGATGTTAAGCAAGCATGATGACAAACTAAGCTTGATAATTAAAAAAACAACCAAAAAAACAGAGGATTTAAGCACATATTGTCCTAAAAAAGCTCAGATGAAGTCTAGCGTTTACCCCCAAAGGAATTATTAATCTTCTTAATAATTCCCCAAAGGAATTATTAATCTTCTTTTTCAGAATTTGAACTATATATAAAATAAATCCACCTTGACATTTCTGTAATTTACTATAAGAACATAGCATTTATTCGCTATCTGAAGCATCTGTCCAAAGCAAACAACAAACAAAATTCCAGTGACAGTAAAACCGGCCGTAACCTTAACTCCATTAACCTCCGCTAATACTGTCCCCCCTGTGGCATGTGGATTCCTTTAACAGCCACTATTTAAGCCAATCATTTATCTCTACTCGCTGTGATAACTTCCCCTGCCCTAAGCCAGCGCCCTCCACTCTCCATCAGGCCAGACTCAGAGCATTTAGCCGGGGCATAATTCAGTTTTATGTCCGGATGAAAGCGCCGCTGGAAGGCACTCATTTCCCATTTTTGAAACGTCGCCGTTAGATGAATCGAGGTTTAGACGAGGCTAATGCTCAGAGCCTGGTGGACGCGTCTCTCGCTCGGTGGCGGTGCTGGTGCCCCGGGGTCCTCCTCCCCTTCAGCGGAGGTAATGGCTCTCATCCGTCAGAACTGCGCCCCTCGCTGGGACAACAGGAGCTCAGGGCAGGCGCGCTCCTACACAAACGCTCCATTCTTTTAGCCGTTGGAGCTGATTTGTGTCAGACCTGACGCCATCACTGTTTCCATTAGGGCGGTCTTGTAAAGGGACTGTTCTCGTGGGAGCCTGTGAGAGTCAAACGTACCTTCAGAGTCTTTGAGAAGCAGGCCGCAGTTACGTTGTTATTGTCGTCTGAGGAGTAGTTTTGATGATCTAAACAGGGGCGTCCACATTTTTTCATCACTTATCGTACCACACAGTACTTGAAGCAGAGGGGCTCTATTGGTATCAGCACAGTGAGTCATTCACAGTGGTATATTACTCTTTAAAGGTGCACTGTGTGACTTTTCTGGTAGGGAGTCCGCCACAAACTTGTTTCCATGGAGATATGCCTGAAAGTTGTCTCAATAAACTCATCTATGGTGCATTTATTCAATTACAGATGTTTTACTGCTCAAAAATACTCCAAAATACTACAAAAACATGCATTCTTACAGTGAGTGAGCTCTCCTTTCCACAGATCTGACCTGTAACTTGGCCTGGAGGCATTGTGGGATTGTCTCTATGGAAATGAACACGCTATCTGGCACACTGACAGAAACATGCAGATACAACAAATGGGATTCTATGGCAGAAACACTAAGATTTGGAGTTACGGACTTAAAAACAGCACAGGAAACCTCCAGACTTTTTCCTGTGACGCCACAAAACTGAGAAATTGAAATTGCGTCATTTTATAACGCTTAGAAGGAGAGAACTTATGTGAATAAAACACACTCATACTTAATTTGTTTATGTTGTTTTAAGACGGCCTTGGGTGTCCAGAAAAGTGCCTAATAAATTAAATGTATTATTATTATTACAACTCCAGGTGTGTTTTAGATGAGAAAACAATGTTATAAAGCTCAAAAAGTCTATTTTGCATAATATGTGTGTGTTTTTTTGTTTTGTTTTTTAAGCGGAGTGGATTATAGCAGCCTAAAAGGTTGACAACATTAAGAACATCTGAACACAAATGGAAATTGTTTAGCAAATACAGGTGAAGTAAAAAGAACATCAAAAAATAATGCAGACATTTTCCCAGACTTCTTATGATGAGCTACAGATACCCGGGGGTAGAGTGAAGAAAGCCTGGTAATCTACACTTTTACACCAACCACGACCAATCCCTCACACACAGGCGTAGGCAAGAAGGGGGGAGGAGTGTCTTGTCCAAGGACACAACAATTTGGGGGGAAGGGAAAACGGGGGCGGTCAGACAAATGGTGTCTTGGATGCAGTAAAGATTATTCAAACATGTATGAATCACGATAAATACATTTTCAAGTGCAGGAGGGAAAACAATTATGACATGGCTACAAGCTCTTAAAAGTAAATTTGCCATAATATGAACTTCGTCAGTCTTAATAATGTATTTATTCATGCACGTTCTCCTAGATTGCACAAAATGACTCTTGTGAGCTGTTTAACGCTGTTACCTCATCAAAAACATGAAGTTGTATTTTGTTTATTTCACTATTGTTTGAGTTCTCCTTTATTATTAGTCTGTCTACATCGCCAAAGCTCAAAATGCTCTGTTCCACCTTGTGATGTCATGTAGTGGTAGTTTCAAGTTAACAGCTCCTGTTTTACATTTAGTACAAAAGAGTTTGGTAATTCCAAGCCTGAAATTATCCACATCATTGCAGTGAAGGTGTGTGGAGTTTAAAAACACAGTGGAGCACTCCCTGTATTACCACATGACGTGTTTTCCATTTGAGAGAAGAACTCAGCCATGGATTTTTTTTTAAAATTTATTTATTTATTTCATTCATTAATACAAAACAAAGCAAGTATAACATACTTGCATCTATACAACTTTAACAAATATGAATGATGGGTTGCACTGTATAATGTAAAAAACAAACAAAGATACTCTTCTTTTTATACCAAAGTATTATATCAATCAATATATTTATGTGTTAAACATGTGAGAATGAACCAAAACAAAACTCCAGGTATGTTTGTGATGATGAAACAATAAATACTGTAGTGCGACGTGAGCTTTTAAGCGTTAGTAAAAAGTTCTAGTCACATTTGATCCTCGTCCTGGTGGTGGAGCTCTGCTGGTGGCCGTGTTGAAAAGCTCTGTTGATGGAGTGCTGATGTGGTGGGTTTGTTTGCACAGGTCATGTCCAGACGTCAGTGGGTGTGGGCCTTTCGCGCCCCCGGCCCACCAACAATATTTTCACTCGTGTTCACGTCATGTCTATGTCCTCCTCACTGAAGGACGGGAGCGTTTTTTTACACCACTTACTTCACACTACCCCACAGAGAAGTGCCCGCCACCCCAGCCTGAGAACACACACTGCCAGCTGTCTGCACCGCTGATGTGAAAATGCAACTGGATAATGCAAGACAAATCCTGGTTTAGTTTGGATATTAAAGGGCCCATATTACACCGTTTTTTAATCCGTTATAATGTTTCCTTATCACAAACATAACGAGTTGTTTTGTTTCATTTACACACAAACCCTGCATATTTACCGTATTTTTCGGACTCATTTTTTTTTCAGGGTTTGGGTGCGACTTGTATTCAAGTGCGACTTATATATTACATTTTTCACACTGACAGCCCATAGACCAAATATATGAATCATATATATGAATCAAAATGAAAAACAAATCGTTAGCCGTTTTTTCATTTTGGTTTTAGGGACAAATAATAAAGAAAAGTTCTTTTTTAATTTTCTTATTTTTTGTTCTATATTGAAAAAAACGAATGATACATGGATTGTTCTCTATTCAGTTGTTTTTATTTCTCTAATTTCTATAACTTGCCTTTCAAGATGAAATGTCGGTTCTTGGTCTCTGATTATATAAATTTAATTTCCCCCAAAAGTGCAACTTATACATGTTTTTTTTCTTCTTCATTATGTATTTTTTTGCTGGTGCGACTTATACTCTGGTGCGACTTATAGTCTGGAAAATATGGTAGATTCTTCTTAGTTCTTCTCTTAAACTGAAAACACTCCTTTAAACCTTGTGATGTCATGTGGTAATACAGGAAGTGCTCCACTGTGTTTCAGCTCTGGAATTGCTAATCTCTACTGAAGAAAAGCTATGAGATGTTGACCTAAAAACTCCCACTTTAGGGCTCAAACATAAAACACAAAACATAACTCTAGGTATGTTTTTGAAGAGGCAACAACTTTATAATATGACTTAAAGCTCATAAAAGTCAATTTAGCTTAATTTAGGACTTTAATTTAAATAAAATGTCTGAAATATTATAGCAAAGACACACTGGGAAAAAAAACAAAACAATATCTAGGTAAGTTAAAATGACTTAAATTAAAAACGTTTTACTTTATCTGAGTAGATTCAACTTGAAAAGTAAAATCTGTCAGTGGAATAAGTGTTTTTTTTTTCTTATTTCAAGCAAGCAATTGATTTTGTTTCTTATTTTACATGCAAAAAAGGTGTTGTTTTTCTTATTTTAAGTGTAGCAAGATGTATTTTCATCTTTTAAGTAGAAAAAGTCTTATTCCCCTGGCAGATCATTTTACTTGCCAAGAGAATTGTACTCAAATCATGGTAAAACTTTCTTAATTCAAGTCATCTTAACTTGGCTAGATTTTGTTTTTTGCAGTGCAAGCAGGTGGAGGCCCAACTCTAAGCCAAATAAAAGTCAGGTTTGTGGAGATGCAAGCCTGTTCACAGTAAGGACACACATTCTGTTTTTCAATGTAATAAAATGATCCAAAAGGTAAACAAAAGATAAAAGTGAATCATTTGGCCAATCTAATCTCTATTTAATTTTAGTTTTTAGCCTAATAGCATAAATAATAATAGCAAAAAGTAATTTTTTTGGGCCAAATTGGGATATCTGACCAAGTTTATTCTCCTACTACTGCTGCATCACCCTGCAATCAATGTTGTGTCTTTATTTTTTTAGGAAACTTTAACATCTGGTTAAACTTTCTGTAACAATATAAATAATATAAAAAATACCAATGTGCTTGCTAAAACATGTGTTTTCAAATATGACTTGAGCAACTATGCTGTTTGATGAAATGCTCAAATTAATTAATATTGTCAACATAAAGCAATAACCCAAAACCTTTACTAAGTTTGAGTACTGTTGTTCAAGTAGGATTAAAAATATGCAGCTAGAAAAGAACTCCGAACAGTACAATTTCTACTCAAGTAAATGTAAGCGAGTACTAGCCTCTGCATATGTGTACATGTGTTAGACAGTAGAACGATGGCATGTGTAGTCTTTGATCATGGAAGTGTCTCCGGCTGAAAGGAGGTCAAGAACTCGGCGCTCCGGAGCCGCGGGAGCAGTAGACGGATCCCAGGCCGGGCGTTTACACAGGTGGCTGTCATATGCTCCGCTAAGCCTGTCCCAACGGCCTGCAGACTGTAAAGAAAACGACTGAGGGAAGACTGAGATGTTTTAGAGCAGATTTTATCAAAAGTGCTCTAAGTGGAGGGAGAAAATGTAATTTAACTGTGTCAACTCTGGAAGGGGCTCGTGTGTCAGGCAGGTTCCGAAAGTGCCAGTCAAAATGCCATGTGTTTTTATTGGCAGCTATTCTAGTCTAAAGGCCGGTAAGGCTTTTACTGCGCAGAATGGAGAAGGCGAACACGGTACAGGAATCCACGGACTTGTAACAGAGCCATTAGCTTGTTGATCTGGATAAGCTCGGTCGTGACGGTGTAACACTATATAGTCACATATATATAGACGAGGGATGCACCAATGTCATACTGGTATTGGATATCTGTGCCGATACTGAAAAATTGGATGAATCGGATAACGGTCTCAAGACATCGATTCAGTCGATATTCAATTTTGGTTTATAAATTGGTTTAGTAAGATGATTTACTCACAATATTTTCCCAAAACAGATCATATCATTAAACTCATCATTTTTCAAAACTGTTCTGTAAGTACTTTACATGATGAATAAGAAACACATTTGGATAATTGTTTCTCATAGGCGGTTTGTGTTTAAAGGAAATAAATGCTATTTTTAGTCTCTGCACTGGTATCTAGGGTGGGCATTGAATCAAATTCCAAGATTCGATTCATTTCTGATTCTCAAGATTCAGAATCGATTATCATGATTTGATTCGATCTGATCCGATTTCGATTTGGGTTAGTGCTATTAGAACCATTTTTGAGCTGTTACTTGAGCTGTTACAAGTGGTTCCTGAGTTTGGTTGTATTTCCGTGATACTTCATCTCCATTTGGCCTTCAAATCGCTTTGCTTCTGTTAAGCGCATCTTTGTCTTTATGATTTCTGAACCTGAAATGACGACAGATGGAGCTTTAAGTGTTTCTGGCGTCTTCAAACCCAGGACTTGGCCAACGTTGCCACTAGTGACTGACGGCGTGTTAATTGATTTGATATAGTCAGACTGAATGCGCCTGTGCGAATTCAAAGACGCAACGAGTGGGGTTAAAGTTCACAGGGGGAAAATGTATTAAAAATTAAATCGATCTTTGAAATCAATCTTAAGGAATTAATATGCAAATCGATTAAGAATCAGAAAATCGATTTTTTTCAGCACAGCCCTACTGGTATCGGTTGATATCAGATAGCAGATACTTAGTCATAGTATCGACATCGGTTTTGGAACAGAAAGAGCTGGATCAGTGCAGACCCATATGTTTTCTTTTTAAATATTTATGCTAACATTTACAGTTCACGTTTTATAAGCTAAAATTGTGTGTAACCAACTGAAATGCAGAGGCGAACATGATTGGACGCTAAAAAGATGCAAAGTCTATTGGATTTTTACTATACAAACTCTTAGTCCTAAAGGCTTAATTGATTAATGGTTGTTTAATGTAATGTTAAGATTTTTAAAAAAGTGTTATATTGAAGAGCGCAGATATACGCCCTCCCTCTGACCCACGAAAAGGGTTCATTTTACACGCTGCTTGTTTTGCTAAAATTAGTTTTGTTTGTGTAATGAAACTGGTTAACGTTTTAATGTTGATAATTATCTTTATATTTTTCTCATTTTTATCCATGTGTTTTAATTCACAAAACATTGGTGCACAGTTAATCATATATAATGTTGGGCCCTAATTGTAAATGTATTATTTTTCACTGCTGTGATTGGATCATTACTCTTGAGGCGGCAGTCGCTTCACTTATATAAGGGCAGTCCTCATACCTGAGGAAGGTCTGAAGGGCCGAAACGTCATAACAGTAAACAGAAACCAGGAGTGAGACAATGTGCAGGAGTTTTCTTGAAAATAGCTGCTTCTATACAGGCTGTGTTATTCTTGAGCTGACTGTAAATATGTTTTATCTTCATGATTTTATATTTTATGTGTGTCAGTGCCTCTTGGCCAGTTCTCCCTCGAAAAAGAGATTGTGTCTCAAGGGACTTCCTGGTAAAATAAAGGTTAAATAAAATTAAATTCTCCTCCAATGCACCTGTCGCCCCGTCAGGTCTACACAGAAATGCGTCCTGTCAAAAACATACCAGGAGTTTTGTATTTGGTTTCAGAAATCACTCATCTGTTTCAAATTGGTTACGCAACTGGTAGAATTAAAATGTTTGAGGCCATAAATCATCACAGGACTCATTTTCAGGATTTCTGTGATCAAACTGGTTTAACTACAAATGAATGAATATAATTAGCATGTTCCTATAGTTCCTTTGCTGTTGTTTTTTATGGGACATACCTACTGTATGTCTGACAGAAGAAACAGGAAGCGCAAATCTGATGGCTCAGGTTCAGTTCTCTTGTTTTTAAATTGCATATGACAGGTTTTCATGTTTTTCTAATTATGACTTGGTTTGCTGGAATAGGACCTGTGGTAAATATTATAGTTTTAGTTCAATTAAGTGACAGTTTGTGGAAAAAGAGTTGAAAATGCACAAAAACAGAACGTGGCTTGTCTGACCCATTCGGACAAGAGAGCATGAAAAACTTCAGTCAAACCTGAGACGATCAAACCACAGCTGATCATCTGTAGCTGCGGAAAAATTCTCTTCTCCAAATTTCTCATAACATCCAGAACAAAATATACCTGAGATAAATAACAGTTTGACATTTTGATTGTTGATTCTGTAAAGATTTGCACTATTTCTCAGTTGTTTTTGTTGTTTTTACTCCTTTTTTACGTCTAAACCGTCATGTTTGTTTTTGATGCAAATGGAGCATGCGTCTCTCTGATTGGTTAATCCACCTGTCAATCACACCCTCTGAACACAGGCAGACAGAACATGGCTCCAGGTCCACTCGTCTTTGGAAAGTTTTGTCAGTGCGTGTGGTTCTGGTTGGGATACACGTGAACTCCAGGGGTGAAGTTGGTGAACTGGTGTGTGCTTTGAGTATCAGCGTTCTGAAACGAAATAATGTGTCAGTCAATCAATCAAACTTTATTTATATAGCACTCTTCATATAAAAAATGCAACACAAAGCGCAAACACAAAGTCCAGTAATCAGGAGGTGTGTGTTAGCATGTGAATTGTTGTTGTAAAAAGGGCTCATAAACTCGCTGTAGTGAATAATTCGGATGCTCAGAATGCATAAGGTAAGTGAGAAATAACTGTTTAAAATGAACTAACTCTGTTTTTCACGTTCTTAAAACAGTAAAAAGCAGCTACAGCACCTTTAAGCATAATGCCATACTGTGTAACATTCTTATAAAGCAATAACATCTCCATGGAGACAAGCAGATGCAGAAAAGCTACATGGTGCACCTTCAAAGCCTTTACATCTTTCGAATCTTTCACAAATCAGTCTTTTTAAGTGTTTGTGAGGGGCCATTTGAAGAGTTTTTTCGATTTCGTGTCCACTGGGGCCGTCTTTGGGGCCTTCTCATTGGTTGTTTTTGGCCTTGGCGTGTGTGAGGATGTGAGACTTGAGGTTAGTGGACTGAGCAAACTTCTTATTGCAGCCGTCGAAGGGGCAAACGTACGGCCGGTGTCCTGTGTGGATCCGGACGTGTGCACGCAGGTTGAAGTCCAGAGGAAAAATGCTTTCCACAGCCTTCGAAAGTGTCATCAAAACAGAAAACTCTGTCCAAAATGAAGGGCCAATTTACACACAAAGAAGGCATTATTCCTGTCAGTTTAAACATTCATTAAACAACTTCATCATTTAGTCTAATCATGGCTATTGTTCAGTTTAGACAGGTTTAGGCAGGATTATACAAACCAAATACCAAGGACACCAAAAGAATGCTTATGGTGGCAACAATCATAACAAATCTTCTTTAAACAGGTGAATGAAACAAAAACAAAACCAAAAAAATTACAGTATTATTTGGGGTCGTACAGTTCATTTAAAGGGGAACTCCGGCGCGTTTGAAGCTAAAGTCCATTGCTAGAGGTGGTCGAATACTGTCAGAAGCCAAAAAACTGCACAAATCAGTGTTTTCTAGGCAGAGATCTCAGCGTGGTAGTGAGTCTGTCAAGGCAACAAGCTAGCATAGTAATGGGGCAAGTTCTTAGCTTCCACGTAAAACGCCAATTTGCACAGAAGAGGCTTAACACCACTTTCTAACCCATTTTACAACATAGCCACAAGTCTAACAAACAAAACACTCTGCCTGGTTCACTCATTAGTGTCTGGAAACGTTATAAAACAACTTTATAAGCAGCTTTAGCATTAGCTTGTTGATTTCCCACTACACATGCAAAAGCCCAAAAGACTCGACTGCTGACTCCAGTGGCAGCGAGAGGCTCATATCCGCCAGAAGCAACAAGTGATGATCGACTACTGACGGTGAAGAACAATAGAAACTGAAAGTTGTTGAAAGAAAATGGTTCGGGAATATCCTTTTTTGTGTTTTAAAAAAATATAATTCATTCGTAAATAAATGGGATTAAATCGGTGATCGAGTCTTTTGGGCTTTCGCAATGCACAGTGGGAAATCAACAAGCTAAAGTTCCCCTTTAATATCTGTGTAATCTTGCATCATTTCACCTCTGTCTGCTGGACAAACATTTTTTGAATGAAGACATTTCGCAGCTCATCCAAGCAGCTTCATTTCTGGTCAAATTGCTGGTGGACACTTAAACTTGTGTAGTTCAATAGTCCTAACAAACTGAAACTATAAACAAGTAGTGTGTAAGTTTCAGTTTAGCGCCTCCCTTCAGGCAGATATAAAACAGAGTCCACCAGCAATCTGACCACAACTGAAGAAGCTGCTTGGATGACTCACTCAGAAAGCGTTTGTCCAGTTGACAGAATTGATTTCTTCTTTTGCGGCAGTTTATTTATACGTTGGCAAACCAAGTCTACTCTAGGGCTAAACTGGACTCCAACCAGGACCATAGCAGGACAAGTGACAGCAACCACACGCAGTACATCTTCATACGCTTCATTTGGCAGTTTAAGCCTATAATTCCGGTTTACATTCATGTGACAGTGTTGTCCGTGCCACAGATTCCAGGGATGTGGCCTGCTGCGATGTGGTGGTTCAGGGGCGTGCCGTTGGAATGCCTGTGTGCAGCTGACGGCTCTGCAGATGGCCGGGCACTTGTTGAGCTCGGTATGAGACGTGCTCTTTAAAAATTCCACATGGTCTCGGGTGAACCAAACATGACAGTCAATGCCACAAATGTTAATTGAAGAAACGATGGCTCTTCTGAATGACTGTTTGTCGTAGATGTTTGTAACTCGTCTTGATTTGTTTAACACAAAGCAGACAAAGGTAATGTTTCCCAGGGAATGTAAACTTCTGTGTATGATTAAATGTCCAGAAAAATGAACCATGTTTTCTCAGGCAATGCTAGCGTTAAATTTTATTAGACAGAGATGTAAACTCCAAGTCATTACAGTAGATTAGAGTTTCAGAGTCAAGCGTTGCGTTCAGGGGCCTCCATTAGAGTCATATGCAAGCGAGTCAGCATAGGGAGAAAAAAAAAACATGAATTTAATAATCTAATAGTAAAATGGTATGACTATTCTTTAAAAAAATGCATGACTTGAGTATTTTGAGTTGCTTTTGCATCACCCTGCCATATGGAGATGAAAGGTTATACTGGTTAGACTGGTTAGGTTAGACTTCCGGGGCGCTCCGGTGTGCGACCCGTGTAGCTCGAGCAGTTGTGCGTTTTTGATGAAAGTTATCGGAGTGGTTGGTGTGTCATTTCCTCAATCGGCAATGTGGTCTCTTAAACTGGACTTGTTGATGTTTTGCGGACTGTTTCTCGCGGCCTGTTTAAGCCACGAGACAAACAAACCCGACTGCGCTCTGGGGAGGTGCCCTCCCGCGGATCACCTTTAGCAGGGAATCTCTTCTTCAACTCCGGTTCCCCACGGTGTCATGCCACCTCCAGATATCCCTCTGGAGCTTCGGAGAAAGAGGCGCCGTAAACAGGGGAAACGAGGTGGAATACACCGGAGAGTTCGCCTGAGCCTGGACCGTCGCAGGCTACCTGCTCTCCCCTCCATCCCCTGCTCGGGAGGCAGCAGTCCCTCGGAGACAAGCTCGATGAGCTGGAAGCTTGGGCCACAGGTCAGGCAGGAGATCAAGAATGCCTGCTTACTTTTCTTCACCGAATCCTGGCTCAGACGCCGGACCAGGATGAGGATCTGTCGCTGAGTGGTTTCGGGACTCCGCTCAGACTGGATCGCAACCGGAAATAACCAACAAGACGCGGCAGGCGGCGTGTGCTGCTACATTAATAAAAGGTACTGTAAAACTGTTGTTGTTCGGGAGAGGATCTGTACTCCTGACATTGAACTTTTGTCTATCTCCCTTCGGCCTTTTTACTTGCCACGTGAGTTCCAACAGCTGTTTTTACTGTTGTCTACATTGCACCCGGAGCCTGACGCTGCAGCCGCGCACAGGCGCTGATCGGCGACGTCACGCACCGGCTCGATACAATCTGCCCCGACGCCCCAAAATTCATTCTAGGGGACTTCAATCACTGTCGCCTTGATGACACTTTTAAGACCTACGAGCAGTCGTTACCTGTACCACAACACAGAGGAATACGACCATAGACTTGTGTTATGGTACAGTGAGTGGGCGTACAAGTCTCTGCCGCTCCCTCCTCTCGGATCCTCCTACCACAACTGCGTCTATCTGATGCCCACGGTACATCCCTGCGTTCAGACGCCTGCCGCGTGAGGAAAAAACTGTGAAGTGTTGGACAGAGGACAGTATTTCCACACTTCAAGCCTCGTTTGAATGTACTGATTGGGACTGCTTCTTTGAAGGATCTGAGGATATAAATGACTTATGTGAATCCATCTCTGCATATGTCACTTTCTGTGTTGACTCCATCATTCCAACTAAAAATTGTGTTATTTATCCAAATAATAAACCGTGGATAACAAAAGATCTTAAATCAGTCATAAATAAAAAGAAAGTGATTTACTGCACTGGGAATGAATTGGAGAAAAAGGCCATTTCTGGGAAGTGAAAGGAGAGATAAGAAAATGGCCAAACTTAAATACAAAGATAAAGTTGAAGCCCAGTACAGCAGTGGAGACCTTAGAGCAGCTTGGCGGGAGGTATTAAGAACATGGCCTCTAGTAGCCACCAAAATGAGGACAGGAAACATGTAACTGTGAAGGGTGTGTTGGATGGCGGAGTTGCCAATTGCTTTTAATAATTTTTTCTCTCGGTTTGAAAGAGATGATGTTTTAAAAATGTGTCAGACTGTAGGAACTCTCTTAAACCTTCAAATGTAATTGAGGTTTCACAGGATCAGGTCACTGCTTTACTAAAAGTAAAGAGGGGAGAGGCCAGGGTCTGATGCCATCTGTGGCGCACATTGCACCACTGTGCCACCCAGCTCAGTGCTGTTTTCACTAGACTGTTTCAGGTGTGTGCCGATCTTGGTCAAATTCCTTCTCTGTAAGAAGACATCGACAGTGGTACCTCTCCCTAAATCGAACAAATCAAAGGAGTTGTTTGAGTTCAGGCCAGTGGCACTCACATCTTTAGTCATGAAGACTTTTGAACAGATTTTAAAGACTCATATCTTGTTTTTAACTGAAGGGGGTTGGATCCACTACAGTTTGCGTATCAGCCCAATAAGGAGTGGAGGATGCTAAACTTTTTATTGAACAGTGTCTATAAGCACCTTGAAAATGCCAAGGCACATGTGAGACTTTTATTTGCGGACTTTTCCTCTGCTTTTAACAAAATGCAGCCCCATGTCCTGATTCAAAGACTGGCTTCAGATTTTAATCTTCCCGGACCAGCTCCTTTTATTGATTTTAAACTTTCTCACCGACCGGGTCCAGCGTGTTTTTGTCAATGGACGATTGTCTCCTCCCTCTATCTCTAACACTGGATCACCTCAAGGTTGTGTGCTTTCACCTCTCCTTTTTATTTTGTACACAGACAGCTGCAGATCCTCAGAGGAAAACAGATTTCTCATCAAATTTTCGGATGACACGGTCCTGGTGTCACTACTTTTAGGATCTGAGAGAATCATGGCCCTGCGCTGGGGCAGTTTGTCAAATGGTGTGAGGACAACTATCTGGATTTAAATGTTGCTAAAACCAAGGAGATGGTGATTGATTTTAGGCGTACACCTTCTCACAGTGTTAGTGTCATCCACAGTGATGTTGTCGAAAGTGTAGCCGACAGTTACAAATATCTGGGCACTGTGATGGACAATAAACTGAAATTTGACATAAACACTGAAACCATTGTTAAACGCGAGGGCAGCAGAGAATGTACCTGTTGAGAAAACTGAACTCTTTAACGTAAACAAAACTATTCTCAACAACTTTTATTGTTCTTTTATTGAAAGTCTGCTCACTTTCTCCTTCATTTGCTGGTTCCAGTCCCTGTCCTTGAAGGATAAAAACAAACTGCAGAGCATTGTTAAAACTTGCTCAAAAATCATAGGGGTCAAACTGAGGGAGCTGCATTCTCTGTGGGAGGAGCGAGTGCTGAGCAAAGCCAAGTGTCTCCTGGCTCAGCCCCTCCATCCTCTGACTCCGGACTTTATCCTGATGCCTTCAGGACGTCGGTTTTACGCTCCGGTACGGAAGACTAACTGGTTCTCCAATTCTTTTGTGCTTTCAGCTATTAAATTGTTAAATTCAGAGGGTTGTGTTTTTGAGGTTTTGCACTGTCATATGTATATTGTTGTTGAGTTCCACTTATGTCTGAATGGTCTGACACACTGTGTGTTGTGCATGTGAGAACTGCTCTGTGAAAGCTGCAAACAGATTGCCCTCTGGGATCAATAAAGTTTTCTGATTCTGATTCTGATTCTGACTGCAGCAGCTGTAATGGCAGCGCTGTGACAGACGTACTATAGCTCTCATCTCACATTTGCATTTGTGCATTTTCTTCAGGTTAAAGCATCAACAGCCACAAACATAGGCTTTAATTCTACATTTTGCATACTACTATCACTCTACTTCAAGACAAGACATTGTTATTATTTTTGCCTGTACATAATTTTGTATTTGAGCAAAATTCGCTCCTGTGTAGATATACTGTATAAGCGGCCGCTGAAGTCCACTGTTTGCTGTCTGCATCGAATTAGAAAGGGTTTTACTGTCTGTACCATGGTTTAATCTTTGAAATTTGTGAAAAACACTTATAAACTCATTTCCGTGAATAATTAGGATGCCCGGAATGCATAAGGTACGTGAGGGATAACCATAGACTGTATACATGAATGGACAAAGCTAACCCGTTAGCCGCCGTGTGCCAGACAGGAAGTGCTCCAGGAGGCTCTGCTGGCTCCTTCTCTTCCTTTTTCACATTGACTTACATTGGGGTCTTATTGCCCCTCTCTCTGTAACTGCTGCACTGAGCCTCGTCATTTTAATCGAACCCGAAGTTCGATGAGGCCTAGCGTTAGCAACAGGTTTGATTCACAGCTAGTTCTTGTTTGTACATAACAGAACATAGAACATAAATCAATGACTTAAACTTACTATTTAAAGTTTGATGATAAAAGCTAAAAGTTTCCTTATTATTCTCAAGAATCACCGAAATGCAGCGGTCCGTGCAGAATGGTGCAGAGTAGAGTATCGCTGCTCTGAGAGGGGCGGGCACTCCCTGATGAGTCGGGCGGCACATTTAACAACCTCAATCATGATTGGCTCTTGTGGTTGCTATGATACTCCTGGTCGGATTTCCAAATATGGAGCCTGTCTCCAGATTCGCTCTTGTAACTGTGGCATCGGGAGCCTCATTTGAGACGTCACACTCACTTAGTTCACTCATATATACAGTTTATAGGAATAACTTAAGCTTGATGCAAACCAGTTAAATTAAACTACTTCTGTTACGTTTTTAAGATGGTAAAAATCAGGTACAGCCCCTTTAAGCTATAACATACCTCACTGGTTTACATTATTTTGAATGAATAAATCAAAGTATAACCATTATAATATGCCTAAAAACTCACAAAAGCAAAATGTTTCTATCCAACCCCCATGAAAACAGACCTCCAATGCAATATATACAAAATAACATTAAGTTCTTCCACCGTAAGATGATGCGGAAATGGGTTTACACCGCGTAACGCATACACAGTGACTCAAGCTGTGATGTATCTTGGTGCCAAAAAGCTCCAAACTGAACCATATCTTCTCTTCCTTCGCAAGCAGAGAGCACCTCATCCATGGAGGTCCTATATTACACTAAATTAACTCTTGCCATGTTAGAATACTGCTACCTCATCAAAAACATACCTGGCGTTCTGTTTTCTTCACATTAAGCAAGTTATTCCGTCTACATTTCCAAAGCTCAAAATGCTCCATTCCAAATAATTTTAGTGAAGGTAAGGGGAGTTTAAGAGTTGAGTGGAACCGAGTGTTTTGAGTCTGAGACAAGAACTCCACCTAAATATGCAAGATCTGTAAGTGAATGAAACAAAAAACAGGCTTTGTGATGAGGAAAAAGCATTATAACCGATTAGAAAATAATGCAATATGAGCCCTTTGAGGACGTAGCGCGCATATTTCCTTCGTTATAAGCCTGCGGTGATGGGGATAGCAGCCGCCCGGTCACAGATGGTGCAGGGCAGGAATGGATTAGAGGCTCGGACAGTGATATGTGGACACCATTCATCTTCATGGAAACGGTCACGCAGGCTACAGGTGTGTTTGTGTTAGCGTGTGGGCTGCAGCGCGTCAGTGAATTACTCTTGTGGGCAGTGCAGCGGAGGATATTAAAATGGCCTCGGGTGTTTCATAACTCACGCTGATTGGCAGAGTGACTGGTGAGTGGTGCAAGATTGGGCCGTTTGTCAGGAACATGAAGGGAGTTACAGTTACTTAAAGCGTATTGTGATGAAGCAATACAATTTGGGCTTATGATAATGCTATAATTACTTAAAGTGTTTATATTACGCTGTTTTCTGAGGTATGTTATAATGTTTCCTCATCACAAACATACTTGGAGTTGTGTTTTGTTTCATTCACACATGCTTAACCCTCTTATTTTCCTCAAATTTACGAACACTTTTTACCTTCGGGGGACAATCTGATCCCAGGGATATTTGCCTCCAGAAAATGATTTACAGAAATTTTTTGCACGAGTTTTTGTGTCAGACACTTTGTTTGTTTGGTGAATATATAAATAAGCCCTTAATGAAAGCTGACCTGCTCTCTAGCGCCACCATCAGGCCAAACTTAAACCAACAGGCCAAAATTAGAATTAATTTATCTTGAAAAGTTTTCACACAAATCTTCTCAAATTTACTGACACATTTTATGCTTAATCAGATGTTCCCATCAAATTAGGAGAAGTCATGAAATATGAAGAAAAAAAATGAAACTAAACTATTATTTTTGAATGATCAACATTGAAATGGAGAATAGGAGCGTTAACACACAAATCCTGCCTATTTAGGCTGACAGAGAACACTTAACAATTTATATTTTTTAAATATATTTTTTATATTTAGATTTCTCTCAGTCTATGTAAATTAATGTGATCAATCAATCAATCAAACTTTATTTATAGAGAGCTTTTCATACAAAAAAAATGCAACACAAAGCCCTTTACAGTGATTAAAAAAACAATCCGACATTTCCCCCCTCCCCCCACAAACAATCTGGGGGAAAACAATCGTATTCGACCAAATAAAATTTGTCCAGTTGACAGATTTGAATCCTGTGATACAAAATAAAATCCTTTGTCATGGATTCTACCAGGAAAACTGAGGTATTTTACACAAATCTCTACAGAACAAAGGTAAAAGGAGCTGTTAACTTGAAAAATACCACTACATGACATCACAAGGTGGAGCAGAACATTTTGAGCTTTAGAGATGTATTTTGTTATTTCAAAAATACACATTACAGGGCCAAATTTAAAACTACTACTCTCGTTACTTTCTTATTCTGCTGCTCTCCTCATACAAACAAAAGGTCATGCAGCACACCATAAATCATATAAATAGACCTTCCTCTGTAGAATCATTTAGGCGTTAGGTGTGTACACGACCTTTAGAAATGTGCAGGGGGCTTACGGATGAGACAAAGAACTAAGTGTTTATTCGGTGCTGCTCAATTGGTCGATATGCTTGCCCACTGACCTGAGGGTTAGCGGTTCAATCCAAGGTGCTGCTGTTGTGGCCTTGAGCAAGACATTTCATTCTCAAGCCTGTGTACCTATTAAGTATGAATGGGTATTGAGAGAGTGAATGGTGTAAAGTGATTTCAGAGCCCAGTAGAGCTGAAATGGTAGTTTAAAAGGTGACTATAGCAATTAGGGGCGAAAGTGGTTAAGCTGTAGAGTATTTGTCCATTCATCTGGTTGGCAGTTTGAATCCCACTCTCAACATGAAAAACAAAATAAAAAGCAAAAATACATGATTGGTGTTCTTGGGCAAGACACTTAATCCCTTGCATGGGGTTGAATGTGGATGGGTGAGTGGTATCTTGATGTAAAGCGATTTGAGTGCCTTGAAGGTGGAATAACGTATAAAAATGTGACCATTTACCAATATACTGTATGAATAAATATTAGAAAGACTACCTCAAGATACAAGACTATAGGAAAGAGGGGGTATTATGCAAAAAAAAAATCTATCATGGCCAATGAAATTTAAAACATTTGTGAAAAAAATAAGACTTGAACAATATAATTTAAGACGTTTCAAGACCTTAATATAAGAACATGAAATTCAAGACCTTTTAAAGACTTTTTAGACCCCGCGGTGACCTTGTTGTAATTGTTGATTAGCTGAACATAATGGAATGCTACAATGACATGTAGAAAACTGGGCCATTTACTAATTTTTCCTAGATTTTGTCAGACGCAGAAGTTGTAATCGCATCTTTCCAAAAGTCTTCCTGATTTGTGACGTAAGTGTGAATAGAGCCTCTAGAAGCCAACACAATGATCTAAATATGTTATGCATTGCCTTGTTATGTTATGCAATTAATTCCCCATAAAAGTGCAATAACCCCTCTGTAAATAAAACCATATTTTGTCTCCAGGAAAGTGAAGACAACAATCAAATTCAGCCTCAAACTATTAAAACAAGGCTTGTCTGAGGAAGTTGAGATGAGTTTTTGAATCATAACCAGTGACATTTAAATTGAATCCAAACGCTCCCAAAGGGCCAAACGGAAAAGAATTTTGTGAGTCAGAATTTCGAATTGGCTTTGCGTACAAAATCTGTCACCCATATTCTTTTCAGAAACTATGAGCCATGCACTGGGCGTCTCCTTACAGTAGTTCCAAACGATGAAGCTGTTGACATTCTTGTTGTCCCGAGCTGAACCCTTCAGCGAAAAAGATTGACAAAACAAAGAGACATGCGAGCTACATCTGTCCCTATCCTATCAAAGGATACAAGTGGGAAGAAGAAAGGTCTCGGGGGGTAAATGCGTACACCAGATGTCTCAGGGCTCGTACTAAGTGTGAATTAGCCTGTTCACCTCCACCAACTGTGTTTGCTTTTCTCCTAAGTCTGATAAATGATCCAAACATTTGACAGTAGCAGAGAAATGGAATTCAAGAAACGCTGCAAGGAATTTCCTGTCATTAGATAATTTGAGAAATAGCCAAAGTAAAAAGAAAAATAGCTCTAAAAGTACACAAAACACGCAATGGTGGAGTGATCAGATTTTAAACATTCAAAACTGGGACACACCCGGGTTTGGATGGTTGGTATAAATAAAACGGTGAAAAAAGAAAAAAGTGCGTAACGTTCTCCATTCTCGACTCACTTTGGGTCGTAATCGGAGAGACCACTTTTTGTTTGCCCTGTGATCTTTTTCAAAGTTGGGTTTCTGTATTTTAGTGAAAACAAATGACTAAATCTATCCCCCCTCTGTACTAATGGTTAGTTTTGGTTAGTTAATTAGATTAGTCAAAATAGAGACATTTCTCATATAAAACTGGGACAAATCACTGGTTTTGGATAAATCTGCTGCTGGTACAAGGGACATAGGGTAAATAGGGACGTGGGATCGACAAGGGTTGTGCATTAGCTACGAAACTTATTCTTGGCGTATTCCATGAAGCTTCCCTGTATTTTTGAAGCTCATTTTGTTAATGGATCAAATTGAATAGTTACACAGGGCCTTTCTGTGGGAAGTTTGCAAGTTTCTCCCTGCGTCTGGGTGGGATCCCTCTGGGCACTCCGGTTTCACCCATCAACCCAAAACACGCACCAAATCCTCCAGCTAAGGCAGTTCTGACCAAGCCCAGCAACAAGATCACGAAGACTGGCCCCAGCAGCAATTTCCATTCTTGTTATTAGACCTTAGGGAATAATACGCAAGGGTCGAGCATTAGATACAAAGCTTATTCTGCCGGTATTCCATGAAGCTTCCCTGTATTTTTGAAGCTCATTTTGTTAATGGATCAAATTGAATAGTTACACAGGGCCTTTCTGTGGGAAGTTTGCAAGTTTCTCCCTGCGTCTGGGTGGGATCCCTCTGGGCACTCCGGTTTCACCCATCAACCCAAAACACGCACCAAATCCTCCAGCTAAGGCAGTTCTGACCAAGCCCAGCAACAAGATCACGAAGACTGGCCCCAGCAGCAATTTCCATTCTTGTTATGAGACCTTAGGGAATAATACGCAAGGGTCGAGCATTAGATACAAAGCTTATTCTGCCGGTATTCCATGAAGCTATTCTGTATTTTTGAATCTCATTTTGACAATTTCATGAACACTCCTCTTTTACCCATCAACCCAGAACATGCACAACAGGTCAAATCCTCCAGCTAAGGTTGTCCTGACCCCGTTACAAACATCGTCTGTAATGTTGTTTGTCTCAGGGACTGCAGATGGAAATAGCTCCGAGCTAAAGTCTGGTACAAAGCATCTTTTCTTTTTTGTGATTAATGCTCCTGTACATTGTCTCTGTCAAATCAGTCAAATAAACTAAACTAAACTAAACCAAATAAACACATTTCCTTATGGAGACAATAAAGTGTACCTTAAACAAACTTTACAAGCTGGTATTGTTTTAGCTTTGTTCCAAATTTCATTCACTCATCACACATGTGCTGCAGATGGAGTCTATGCACCATTTTTGTGTATAAAATATTCATAATAAGAGTTACTGCAGAATGTTTCAAACAAACTCCTTGCTTTGCATCACATGGGGAGTTATATTCAAAGAAGCATTTACTCTGGTGGGATCACACAAAATAAAAGGCACAAATCTCTCACTCTATGCTAATATCAACATCACAAAACCGATTTTTAATTCTAGAATCAGTCTGAGTGAACGAGTTATTTATGTTTTATTCATGACCATAACATTAGTTTTGCTCAGGAGTAGTTCACTGATGCTCATCGTTGTTCTTAAGTTTTCGTCTTTCTTCCCTTGATAGTTGTGGATAAATTCTTCATGGACAGAATATGTTCTTCGTCGACCTTGTTGGATGAAGATTTAGTGTTGGGGCAGATTTATGCAGCTGGTCAAAAATATCCAACACTTTTCCATAGGTATTTTGCCAGAGAAAAGCATTGACAGGAAGTGCCGTGACTCAACATCACTTCCTGCTGTTGTGATAATAGCCTATTAATGTTATATTGAAAAATGTTCCTCCCTCTCCCTGTGCTGTTGCTGCCGTGCGCCTCTTCATTTTGGTCTTATAATGTTCGTATTAACCTGTTCAGGCGGGTCTTGCCACTTTAAGAGACGGTTCTCATTGGCCAATCGCGATAACTGTCAATCAATAAATAGCGCTTCTCCTGTGTCACTCACCCTCTGACCTATGCACTTCCTGGGTCCCCCCGGTGTATCTCTGTGTCCTCCGCTCTCCAGGTAGTATCCTCGCTTTTTAACAACTTAACTCATTTAGTTTTAGTTTAGTCTTTAATACGGTTGTTCCATTTAGTGCCGTGGCCTGTTACCGCTGCATGTTGTGCTCCATACATGTGATCGCTGGTCCAGGATAGTTGCGGTGTCGCGGTCAGAGTCCCGCAATGCGCGTTCCTGTGAAGCGAAAGTGGTATGTTGGAGCTACAGACCTTCGTTGCCAGTTTAGATGTAGGATTAGAAGTAACTGCATTTTTATTTCTAGATGTGAATCCTGGGAGCTGCAGTGCGGGTGCTGGAGCCGCCGCCTTTCCTTTTTCATACATGCCACCTTTCCCTTTTCATACACGCCGCCTTTCCTTTGTCGTACATGCCGTCTTTCCCTTTTCGTACATGCCGCCTTTCCCTTTTCGTACATGCCGCCTTTCCCTTTTTGTACATGCCGCCTTTCCTTTTTCCTACATGCCTTCTTTCCCTTTTCGTACACGCCGCCTTTCCTTTGTCGTACATGCCGTCTTTCCCTTTTTCGTACACGCCACCTTTCCCTTTTCGTACATGTGTGATTCACTGGATTGTGACTGGTCTGAACAAATGAAATTAATAATAATAATAATAATAATGCATCAGTTTTATATAGCGCTTTTCTGGACACCCAAAGACGCTTTACAGAGCATTATTCATTCACTCCAGACCCGGTGGTGGTAAACTACTAATGTAGCCACAGCTACCCTGGGGCAGAAGCGAGGCTGCAAATCTGCGCCATCAGCCCCTCCGACCACCACCAACACTCACGCACACACCACTTTCATACTAGGCAATGTGGGTGAAGTGTCTTGCCTAAGGACACAACGGCAGTTTTGCGACTGGCGCCCCCTGTGGCACCTGGAATTCCTTGTGGTCTCTCATCCAAGTACTAACCAGGCCCGGCCCTGCTTAGCTTCTGAGATCTGATGGGTTCAGGCTTTGACGAGCCGGTATGGCCAAGGAAATTCACAGAACTATTTATGTAAATGTCCTTTCATCTAAATTTTGTGTAAAATAAATTAAACAACTGATTTAAACATGGAACCTTGCCTCTGTTATCCAGAACGAACCTGTGGCGTTGCTGGTAGTTCATTTAGTTACGTCATTTTATATTTTTATTTCATTTCTGTACCACCACCACCACAAAATACCCCATCGTGCCACATACTTGATCCTGGAGTTTTTATTTTGCTGTTTTGTCTGTAAATGAATTTCTCTGCTCCAAATTTACTCATGGGTAACGTCACACTCCCTTAGTCCACTTCTTTACACAGTCTATGGTACAAACCCTTTCAATCTTCTTTTATGAATGCAGTTGTTGCGTCCCAATGAAAACTGCTCTATATAATAATGCCCTTCACTTGAACAAAAATCACAATAAACACCATTTTATTGTTTATTTGTTATGATTAAAATTCTTGGCTACTGATCTGTCACCATATGCCTTCCAGCTCTCCCCATCTTAGCCACAACTGACGGAGATTTGCAGCCACAAGATGTCACCAGATCTCATAAAGTAGTTAAAAACTGTATCCTCAAACACATCCAGGAAGCCATAAAGCCTTTCCTTTCGTACACACTGACGCCTGGATCGTGTCTGCTCGCACCGCCCTGACCTCTGTGGCGTTTGTTTATCCTCTCGTGCAGGCTTCATTACTGGAAGACAATTAAAAAAAACGACAGGTCAAGACCGCTCCGGATGTGCGAGGACGCCTGGATCTAAACTCTTGAGGTTTCAGCGTCAATCAAATTAACGCGAGCAGCTCAATGGAGGCACAAGTCTTTTCTGGGAATTCAAAGCCACAAGGGTTGGAGGTCTTTGGTGGACCACAGCAATAGTCAGTGGAGTCTGGTGCAGGCAGCGGGGAAGTGTAAAATAATCCAAAGACCAGTCACCAAGATTGTTTTTGTAGTTGATAATTGGATAATAGGCTCCAAACATGGTGTTCTAATGAGTCACCACAAGAGAAGTAAAAAAGTTGAGGCTATTGTTATAAGAAATGCACTATTCTACTAACTATATACTGACAATTCCATCCATCCATCCATCCATCCATCTTCTCCCGCTTAATCTGGCTGGGTCGCGGGGGCAGCGTGCTGCCCAATACTCATAGCACCTGACCCCCTATGAACCCCTCTGCAGGTGGTGAGCCCACAGGAGGGTACTGACAATTCCTTTTTTTGTTTTTTTGTAATGAGAAAACGTTGCATTTCTCTTTGTAACTTGCTGTTAGACTTGTCCTTTTGGTCTTAAAATGTTTGTATTGACCCGTTCTGCATCATCGTAGTGTTTTGTTTTTATTTCTCTATTTTGTCTGTAAATAAATTCCTTGTTCCAGCCCAAAACCTCCAGTTCTTTGCCTTGTTTTGAGTGTTTTAAATGTAGTTAATATGATTGACTTAGGTTCAGGAGCAGGACTATGCCTCAACCGCCCTCGTCCACTCTCCAGCGAATCACAGCTCACTTCTACCACACCTCAATTTCCTAGAAGCCTATTTGTAGCAGCCTATCCCGGCAACCCGGTTTGTCCCGAATAACTCGACTCCACCCTCCCAACCCCATTATCTGTCTCTTCCAGACATAAGACGCCTACGAGGGGGGTCCTGTTCCTGCTGGACCATGTGAACATTGAGACTGAATCCCCACCCGGAGTCTCAACCCAGCCTCGACCCGCCTCATCTCGATATAATAAACGCTTTTTGCTTCGCACATGTGTTGTCGGTGTGGTCCTTGCTAGTGAAATATATTTTACAGTGAAGTAGCAAACTTATAGTAACCCCATTACCCACAAGTCACTGCAGCAGCCATAGCTCAGAGTAATTGGTTTGTCTGTCCATCATTCAGGAAGAAAAACAGACAATGTAGATCTCTATGTTTGAGAAAAGGTCAAAGGTATGAAGGTATTTTTGACAGCACGAGCGAGTGTTGTCACAATATTCTATTTTCAATATCAAGGAATAGACGCGATACTCAAAACTGATTCCGAAACCAACGATGATAGAAGAAAACGCAACAGAATGTGGTCCTTGCTAATGAATTTCTTTTAATTGTTATATGAATTCCTGCTGTTTGAGCCCTGGTCCCTGATTGGTGGAGCACTTCAACACTCGGCCACTCCCCCCTCACCTCCAGACTCCTCCCCCTGTCTGCTTCACCTGTTCAGGGCTGCAAGTCTTTGTGGACAGTCAGCCATTTTGTGTGTCTGTGTTTCATCAGTGTTGTTAGTCTAACTGTGTGTGTGAGACACTAGTTTAGTTTGGATCTGTTGTGTGTCTTTTTAGTTGACACTTGATTCTGTTTGTGACTTTTGTTGATGTGTGGTTTTGTTGTGTGTTATGTGTCCCTTAGTCTGTCACTTTTTTTTTTGTATAGACCTTGTTATATTTCAATCCTGTTATTTTATTTCTTAGTTTATGTTATGTTGTGTACATATTTTATCAGGTTTTGCATCCTGCTAATTAAATTACTTTGTTTATTCCCTTTTCCATCTTGTTTTTTTTTTTTTTTTTTTTTTTGGTTACTTCCCCTGACCCTAGCAGAGTTGGTTCATAACATTCCTATTCCTGATATGGAACTGGCTTCAAATTCGCTCCTAAATTCTCTCCTAAATTTCAAATCCAAATTCGGGCCTCAACGAGCTTCAATTGGCTGGAGCCAAACGTTATGGGTCACGTCACGCTCCCTTAGTTCACTTGTTTTTACAGTCTGTGATTGAACTGACATTACATTTGCCTATAAATACCATGTCAAAATATATTCAGGCACAGAAAGGATAATGAAGCACACAAAATCAAGAGCAAGAAATGCACAGGCAGTTTTATCCCAAACATTCAGTTAAAGGGCCCCATATTACACAAATTTCTGATTGATGTTATAATGTTTCCTCATCAAAAACATACCCGGAGTTCTGTTTTGCTTCAGTCACACATGTTTAGCACACAAACCCTGCATATTTAGGCTGAGGTCTTTTCTCAAATGGAAAACACTCTGTTCAACTTTATGACATCACAAAGTGGAACAGAGCTTTCGAGATGTAATGAGACTAATAATAAAATATGAATGAAACAAAACACATCACCAGGTATGTTTTTGATAAGGTACCAACATTACAACATAGCTTAAAGCTCTCAAGAGTATATTTGTGTTAATATAGGACCTTTAACTTTAAGTATTGATTATTATATTAACAATCTGTCCACAAGATTTTACAAAAATGTGCAAATCGTCATTTAACCTTGCCAATAATTCCTTATATAAAACTCTTTTCAGCATGTTGTCCATCTATGTTAAAGTTTGGAGAAGGACCTTTCCACACGTTGCAGTTATCACCCTCCACCTTTAAAACCACATTCACATTTTGTTCCACTTGGCATTACAGTTTCAATATATTTTTTGGCAATGAAAACACCTGTAACTGAAGAAATGTGAAATAGAAAAGTATTGATACTTTGCAGCTGTTGTCATGAAGGCTCTGCTCATGTCTGAAGCTCTGTTACTGTTAAGATATGAGCTTTGTTTTATCCATCTGACCAGAATGAACTGGCTGAGCTGGAACTACAACCTGTGAGATGATTTACGGTGTTAGACAAATCCCTTTCAGATAACATTACGGTCACAGGCGAGCTAGCATCAGCCAAAAGATTTTCAATTTGTCACTCTCACCTTTTTTTTGTTGGAAATCAGACCATGGAAGCTCGTATTGATCACAGTCTCCTGAAAATGTGTTGTTTAAATGCATTTTGTTTGTTTTTTCTTGAGTTTTCCGACTATCTTTAAACTTTTTGTCAGTGTTTCCTAATTTGTGCATTGTACCTTGTGCACCATGGTAACTGCTATGTAGATACATGAAGAACATCCCCAGCGTAGTGTTATAGCAAAATATCAGTATTTTTTTCAGACTATAAGTCGCACCGGACTTTTGGAGGAAATTTATTTTATAAAATCAGAGACCAAGAACCAACATTTCATCTTGAAAGGCGAGTTATAGAAGTTATAGTAATAAAAACATCCCAATAGAGAAGAATCCGTGGATTATTCATTTTTCAATCTAGAACCAATAATAAGAAAAATGAAAAAAACAGCTCTTTTCTTTATTGTCTCTAAAACCAAAATAAAAAACAGATAATGATTTGTTTTTTTCATTTTTGATTCATATATATGATTCATATATATGGTCTATGGACTATCAGTGTGAAAAATGTAATATATAGGTCGCACCTGAGTATAAGTCGCCACCACTCAAACCCTGAAAAAAGTGCGACTTATAGTCCGAAAAATACGGTAATGCTGTAGAACATTCCATGCAGGAATGAGAACTACAGTATAGAACCAGGGCAATTGTGGCTACAGTAGTATCTTACCACCACCAAGTGTGGAGTGAATGAAGAATGTAACATGAAGCACTTTGTTATAAAAGTCCAAAGCATCATAACTCCAATATCAAACACATGAACATTAGGGTGCATCAGTTGCCCCGATATCAGAACTTTACAACGGCCCTATACTTTTCGTGTTCCATTCGCTGAGAAAAAAATTTAGAAAAAAAATTATGAAATTCCGAGTTGATCTACCGGGTCCACATCGAGGTCAAAGTTTGGCCAATGTCCCAATGTATAAGACAGTATAGGCCTATACTGTCTTATACACTGGGGCATTGCCCAAACTTCATAATAGGCAGGTTCGGTAGACTTTAGAAAGCATGGTAGAACCACATATTTGCTTTATGTTTTTCAGAATTGGAGTGTTACAGTGTAGTTATTAAAAGAAGAAATGTCAGAACATAGCTGTAAGAAGGCTCGCATGGAGCAGCCTAAACCAATAACCCGCCAAGACTGTGCAGTATTTGGGTTAGGAGCGAAAATTACCACTGTTTCTGTTGATCTCTCATTTTTAACGATTTTTTTAGAAATTTCCAGAATTTTACAAGGGATGTGGACCCGGTAGATGACATTCGAATTACAAAAAAATTTACCAGGAATTTTTTCTAGTTGAATGGAACACTAAAACATTAGGGCCGTTTGCAAGTTCTCGATTTTTAAAAAAAAGGGGGCAACTGATGCACCCTAATGAACATTTTCTTCACCCAAGTTTCATAATAAGGATGCTTTATTGTAAATATATATACACAATTGAAAGTAGAAATGTTATCCTAGCTGAAATCATCTAAAAATCTTGTCTGTTTTTCTGGTTGGACACTGCAGCAGATACATGGAGGTCGTTCCATAGGCGTAACCTCACAACCATTATGCTAACAAGGGCCAAAACTAAACATCATGAGACAATAGTTATGATTAGACTAATAAGAATAAATGACACAATCTGTATTTTGATTACTGAAGGTTTAAACTGCCAGAAAAAGGTCTTTGCACACAAATTGTTTCTGCAATTTATTATGTTGATGACAGAGTTTGAGAGATTAATTTTTAGAACTCACTGCTACTTCCTGTAATTTTATACTTTTCTTCTCAACTTTTTTTCCTCCACAAACTCCCAGTTAATGGATGTAAAACTATGCCAAATATTTACCTCAGGCACTGTCCCACCAAAACAAGTCATTAGAACAAACACGAAAACCTGCCATATGCACTTTAAAGGGACAGTTCAGAATTTTGGACACGGGGCCTCATTTCCTTGTGAGCCAGAGTGTTGGAGACGTGTGGAGACACTTTTTAAAATATTCCATCCAGTCCTTGTATTTGCAGAGGTTGCTGGTGCTAGGCTAGTGCACGTCAATGGCCATAGTTGGTCTGACACTAAAAACAGTCTTACCCACTCCAAAAATCACCCAAAGAAAATATATTATTACGCTGGACTGTCGATGTAAATGTCTGCGTTGATAGAATCATGTCTGAAATAAAACTAATCTTGCATCGCATGTATTCTCGCATGTTGAGGGACTATTTTCTCATATATCAGTCCGCCGCTGCCATGCTTTCTATCAGGAAGTACAACTCGCTGCTGCTGCTCAGACATAAATCCTTCAAATGCAACGTTGGTTTTACTTCTAAAATGATTCTATCGACACAGACATTTACATCGACAGTCTGGAGTTATAATTGTCTTGCCTCGGGTGCACTGCGGAGTGGGTAAGACTGTTTTTAGTGGGAGGACAACTATGCCCATTGACATGCACTAGCCTAGCACCATTAGCCTCTCCAAATGCAAGGACTGGATGGAATATTTAAAAAAAAAGTGTCTCCACACGTCTCCAACACTCTGGCTCACAAGCAAATGAGGCCCTATGTCCAAAATTCCAAATTCTTCCTTTAAAGGTAATTGTCTGGTTTGTCTGGAATGTTCCTCTGCGTGCCATAATACTTATCTAGCTTACATTAACTTACACTGTCACCTTTCTACAGATCTGACCTGTAACTTGGCCTTGCTGCATCACTTGCTCGTTTCTTTGGAAATTGATACGTTTCCAGGCAAAGCAAAGACATCTCTATGAAATCAAGTAATTGGCAGATCCTCCACTAGAAAAGTTATACATCTTTAAGAGAGAGTTTTACAAACAAACCGCAAATGACTTTATTTTAGCTTGCAGACGAAACCGTGGATTGACCGTAACTGTTTTGCCGGGAACACGCAGCTCCACTGAGGCAGAAAAACACCAGGCCTGAGCTCAGAGTGCAGAGTAGTAGGTCGACTAAACCACATGTGAAAGGCAGTTAGAGAATGTCCTGCTTTCATGTGAGCCACGCTGAATGCTCCAAATGGGATTGTAATACTCTGCTTTACACTTGTACTGGCCGCTGGTACAGTAAACTAACTCTATGCTTTAGTGCAATAGGACACGGAAGGGTTTAAAAGCTCCATGGGCAAAATTTGCACCTGTCTATTTTGGATGACAAGAGCGCAAATGTCTTGTAGTTTTTGTAATCGTCACTAACAACTATATGATTTTTTAAGGTTCAGATTTAGGACACAACTTGAGTTATGATGAGGGTTTAAACGGATCATGGAGAAAATTTGCACCTGTTAATTTTGGACGACAGTTTTTTAAGCTTCAAGGGCAAAATTTGGACTTGAAATAGTTTTTTTTTTTCATATTGTACTAGAAAGACTGAAGGGAATACGCAACATATTAAAGGACACATTACCCTAAATTGACTTTTCTGAGCTTTTAACCATTTTTTATATTATCATCTCATCAAAAGCATACCAGAAGTTGTATTTATGCGTCATCTACGCTTGTTTCCTTAGTCCACTCAAACTGTTCCACTTGTTTTTGGGCAGATTTGTTGCATCACAGCTAAAACTTCGGACTTTTACACAGTTTGAAAGCTCATAAACCATCAGCGTACTTGTTCTCCAGTCAAATTGTGAACACATGGCTTTATTAGGCTCTTTTAGAAAAGTTTTCATGGGGGATTTGTTTGTTTTCACACTTGTCAGGAGTTCTTTTATGTTAGAACATTTGAAATATTGCAGATCCCAAAGTGACTAAAAGCGTGTTCAAAAGAGAATCAAAGCCACAAGAATGCACAATATGAGTTATTTGAAGTTGACGTGAGTATTTTTATGTTTCTTTGCTGCGTTTTTTTTTTTTTTTTGGACTCTGTATCCATCTTTAACTGATTAGTTCATCTGCTCGAATTGCTTGACCAACAGTGCAGACCACAGTGAGGCTGTACATATGGAAAGATCTGCTTTCTCAGGAAGTTTACTCATGTATTCTTCTACACAGTATTACTATTGTCCCTTCAGCCCAGTGTGCTGTTGTCATGGACTCCCAAGCACTTGTAGCAGGCCACTATTTCCACCTGTCAGCTTTGGAGGACCAGATCTTGTCATTGTCTTTTAAGTTATATTTTATTCTCCTTTCTTGTTACTTAAAGGTCCTGTATTGACTCCTGTGAACCATCAGTCATATTAGATGTTGTTACCTTCCTGGTTGGAGTTGTGTTTTGCTTCATTTACACATGTTTGAGTAATCCTTCCTTTATTATTAGTGTGTCCACATCTCCAAAGCTCAAAATGATGTCATGAAGCGATAGTTTTCAAGTTAAAAGCTCCCTTTTATCATTTGTTTGGTAAAGATGGGAAATTCCAGGGCTGAAATCATCCATATGTTTAAGTGAACGTGTGTGGAGTTTAAAAACACAGTAGAGCTCTTTCTTTATTACCACATGACATCACAAGGCATCCAATTTGAGAGAAGAACTCAAAATATGCAGGATTTGTGTGTTTTAAAAAAGATGTGTGTAAATGTGTGTAAAATCCCTCAGTTGTCAGTGGAATCCATGACAAAAAGAGGAATTTAGCATTTCGCACAGTTCTGGTCAGAATGCTGGAGGACACTGCTTTATATCTGCCTGAAAGGGAGGACCTAGCTACTACGGAATTACTCTGAAACTAATACCCTATTTGTTTACATTGAATCCAATGTAACAGAAAGCGCACACCGAAGTTCTTGTAGAGGTGCAAATGCAAAGAACAGAAACATAAAAGTGAAAAAAATGCATACACAACATGTGTACTGTGGTCCAAAGCAAAAAAAACATATCTGAAGAAGGCTTTTTCGCCGAAACGTAATTTAAATTAAAAAATTAAAAAATTAAAAAATTGGACATCGGCCATCTGAGTGTCCTATGCATTTTTTTCTCTTTTAGTCAGGCCTATTGAACCTAAATCAAAAGAAATGAAGAAAACAATAGGTATATCCAGGTCAGGCCAAGATGTGTGAAAGCTCCATTATGGCCCTGAGTGATTCTGCTAATATGACCCACACTGGATGAGCTGTGAAACGTATTCGACTAAATAAACTTTTGTCCAGTTGACAAATTGATTTTCTCCTTTTGCGAAACAGATTTAAATGAAACAAAACACAGTTCCAGGTATGTTTTGATGATGAAACAACATTATAACAGGTCAAATTGTGTAATATGGGCCATTTAATAAACAATAAACATATTATTCTCTGCAGAACAGTGGCATTATAGTGACACAGGAGAAAGTAGAGAAAAACACCCAAACATGGTGAGAACATGCTAAATCCATGTACAAAGCCCCGCACTGTGTGAATTGAATTGTACATGGTTCCTGCCAAGAAATGCCAGACTTACACAGCTAAGGTGTCCTTGATACGTTAGACATTAAACTTGTGCCGAGCTTAAGTTTGACCCCAGAAACTGTAGTCCTGTGTGGAAGGTTCCCTCTGCAGCTGTTCCACGTCGACAGACAGAAATATCAAGTCTGCTCTGAACGTGGGACTTTATTTTGTGTAAGTGCTTTTATAAGTACGCATGAAATTCTCTGATTTCAGATTTCAAATGGCGTCGCAGTTGGCTGGGTGTTAAAAGTTAAGATATTACATGCTAAATACTTTAAAAGGGCTATGGTGTTTTTTATGTTTCTGGTTAGTCATACTTCATACTTGATTTGTATTTCTTCTAATTCAGGAAATTGCCTTATACACATACACTGTATAGTTGTATATATAAATGGACATAGCCAACCCACTGGCCTCTGCGTTTCCAAATAGAAAGTGAACATGACTCATGACTCTGGAAAACCTGTCTTCCCTCTCTCAGTAACTGCTACTGTCAGCCTCATTTTCACATTAAAAAGTTCAGATTAACCTGTGCTACTTGATCCTGGTGTTTCTATTTCACTATTTGGTCCATAGATTCCTAATATAGATTTCGAACGCTATGGGTTACGTCACACTCCCTTAGTCCACTTCTTTATCCAGCCTATGGTTTTTTCTCTATACAGCAGGGGTCATCAAACTAAGGCCCGCGGGACGACTCAGGCCCACCACTCCCCTTTGACGGGCCCCCCAGCCCCTCTGGCCCCACCACTTGAACTGGTCCCATGAGGCAATCCTCAAAAGTTGTTGTGGCCTACTTTTTATTATTTTTATTTTATTACTCTTTGGCAAATAATAACATGTCTGCAGCTTGTATTTTGTTGATTTTTTTCCAATGAAATACTTCATATAAATATAATTTTTATCTTTATATTGAAATAATTATCATCTTTACATTTGCCGCCAAATTTTTGCTGAATTTTAGTCACTTGAAAAGCTCGAGATCGAACAGCGACAGTCAACACATGCGAAAATAAATAAATGGAAAATGGAATATCTGCGGTATTTCAAGTTAAAACAAAGTGTGAAGTATTTCCTACATTTGCAAACTACTAGTAACGATAAACAAATATGTGCCAGGAATTATGTGTGGATATAGTTTTGTGGACGGCTGTGCCAGACGAGTCATTTATACCACACAGTGAGACCTGCTGGTGCTCATTTTGGTCTGGGTCATATAATTCTGTTATACGGCCCCGGCTTCCATCACAGTCAGGAGTGATAATGTGGCCCCCAGAGAAAAATATTTGGTGACCCCTACTATACAGTATGCAGTAAAAGCAGCTATTTCAGACTGAATCATGATGCCAGTTTTAACATTTAAAAAACATTCTGCTGGATGCGAAGTCTAAAGAAGCAACTGCCTGCGACAGAAGAGGTTTTACAGTCAGTGTTGCAGGATGAGAACGGTGTGGAAACAGCTGCTTATCCCTGACAGTTGTTTCTGCGTCTGTCATGGTTCAACGTCAGAGTGAGAGAAAGGAAAGTGGGCGGGGCTAATAGCTCTGAAAACCAAAGGGTGCTTTCTCATCCCCCAAATCCACTATGACACTTGCATTTAGAGCAGGGGTCTCCAACCTGGAGCTCGAAAGCTTCCAGTAATTCTCCACCCCTCCAAGCAGCTCGCCGAGGGATTTCTGAATTCTATGGATTGTGTATAATAAGTAAAATTTGATTAATTACCATCGTAAATCGCCTGACTTGGCTAAAATGGATAATGGTGTATGTTTTGAAAGCATCTGTTTCCTCGTCTAAGGTTTGCCGTGGCTCTTACATACTCTTTGCGACTGTTGAATTTGGTAGCTCTCTGGCATTTTCGTTTTGTAAAGGTAGCTCACTGGAGAACAAAGATTGGAGACCCCTGATTTAGAGTCTAGGGAATATGTGTTTGTCTATCTGTCCATGTCCATATATGAGCAGAGACGACTGATGCACAAGAGAAAAAAGTACGACACAGCATTCTGAGCTGGTGCATTGGCTCGTTCCAGTCACTTATTGTATATTGTTATTGAGACCATAGGTGGGAATTACCCAAATACATTTAATCAGTTACATTTACTTGAGAAACTTTTAATAAATTGTACTTTTCAGAGTACTTTTAGCAGCATACTTTTCCATACTCTTCCCACTGTGAGTAAGGCGCCGAGTGACAAAAGCTTTATGTTGACAATATGAAATGATTTGAACATTTGACTCCTTCAGATGTAGTGTTTTTTTTCTCATTTTTGTGATATATCTTTTGAAAATGCCATTTTTTGTGCATTATTTAATATGTTGTCCATTCAATCACATTAACTTCAAATCAGATGTTATGTCCCAACACTTTTTACACTCTTTAAGGTACTCTAACGTGAGTAATACCTTTCCAAAATACTTTTTACTCTTACTTTAGTCATTTCGTAGACCACTACTTTTACGACCTTTATTTGAGTAAGATTATTTTGAAGCAACGTTACTCTTACTTACAATTTCTGGGACCTCTATACACCTCTGATAGACCCAGGATCTAGCCCAGGAAAGCCATAGCAGCCAAGGGAGCAAATAAAAATAAAAGAAATGACCCCCATGTCCCATCCACTTCCGGAAGTTAATTTTTTTCATATTGTTCACTGCAATTAATTTACAAACACTTTCACAACTAATAATAATACATTTTATTTCGAGGCACCTTTCTAGATACTCAAGGGCACCATACAAAGACAATTAAAAACAGGCAATATATAAAATACAAAACAAAGAAATTAGACAAAGCAATACAAATAAAAATGGACGATCAGCAAGGAGATGGATCGTTAAGTGGGCTTTTCTGAGACCAGAGACCGGCGCAGAGTTTTGCTATGACGTTAAATCTAACAAGAACTAGCACTCTGGCATGCACTTCCTGATTTTTGGGCAATAAAACAGTTGCTTATACATCATTACATTACATGCTGAAATACACGTGCAGAGCCTTTAAATGAGCACTGTGAGAATAACTCATGTGAAATTTGGTTGGACATTTTGGGGACTTTACAATGTTGGACACAGGTTACCTTAAGGTCTCGTGGTCAGTAAGTAATGGACTGTCTAGACGGGTACACACTCCACTGTACAATTATCCTGATTATCTTCTAAACACAGGGCACGGTTCGTTTATGTTAATCACCTGTTTATGTGGAGCTTGTTCTGGAGGTGGAGCAGAAGAAGAACCTGACCGGGGAAAGGACCAAAGCCACAGTGTAGAGTGAATGGAAACAAATGACAAAGATGTGGGTTTTTTTGTTTAGTTTTGTTTGTTTTAACTGGAAGTAAGATTTTAGTGTGAGAAAATTCATTTGAGTAACTTCTTGTTAGACTACGGTATATAAACTATTACGCTATCTTCTGATCTATGTTATTATGTTGTTTCCTCATCACAAACAGACCCAGAGTTGTGTTTTGTTTCATTCACACACGTTTAACGCACAAATGCTGCATATTTAGGCTGACCTCTCTCAAACAAAAACACTCTGTTCCACCTTGTGATGTCATATGGGAATACAGGAAGTGCTCCACTGTGTTTTAAAACTCCACACACCTTCACTCGAAATGTTTGGTTGATTTCAGCCCTGGAATTGCCCATCTCTACAAAATAAAATGCAAAAGTTAGCCATTAACTTGAAAACTACCACTTCATGACATCACAAGGTGGAACAGAGCATTTTGAGCTCTGGAAATGTAGGCTAATAATAAAGGGTTCTCAGACATAAGTGAATGAAACAAAACACAATTCCAGGTATGTTTTTAAGGAGGTAAGAACATTATAAATTGCTTAAAGCGCATGAGTCATTTTTGCAAAATATTAGGACCTTTAAAGAACACATATTATGCATTTTTTGTATTGTTCATCTTTAAACAATCTCTCGAGTACCTTTGCTTTATCATTGAATGTTTAGAAATCAAAATAATGACTGTATAGAATTAATTTTAGCTTTCCATACTAGAACTTAAAGTAGGGCTCCATCTACTGGCAGAAGAGGAAATTACCATGGGGAAAAACCTTTTATAAAGTTTATAATGAACATGCCCCAAGATGTTAATATAAAACACGCAGTTGTAGTTGATGCGATTTGACAGCACAGGGTTTCTGCCAGTGAAGCAACAATCCTGGAAATTTCAAACTGCATATGGGCTCAGAGGCAAAGGACGAAGCTAAATACAACTTGAATTTCTTAAATCTATAACTATGCTGGGCAGATTGCACAGTTTTATTTCACGAAGCAGCAGATTTCCTACATAAATCTTTATTAAAAAGGGCTGGAATTGATTGACTATTACTCTCAAGTAAATGTAATGAACATACAAACAGTATTTTTTTAAATTTTTTTTGGTTATAAAATGAATGGTGTTATGCTGTGGTTAATGGTATTACACTGTGTGCACCATCTTGAAAAGTAAAATAAAGGCCAAATTCATAGTCAGGTCTGTGAACGTGCCTGCTCACAGTATGTACACATACTTTCACTGTAAAGTATTTTAGAGCAATAAACACATCTACATTAATATTTATTTGTTGAACTTTGTCTGTTCCTTTTTGAGTCCACTTCTGGCTCTTTTACAGTCAAACTGCTCATGCCAAATATGACCTGACTACAAATTATTCCTTTACTTTGAGTCCAAGCAAAGTTGAAACAAGTCCGGCCAATATCCTCTGTGTGCCACTGTTATATAAATAAGCAAAGGTTCTTTAGATTTTCCTGCAGGATATGAGCTCAGGTAGTTCAGGAGGTGCACGAATGCCACTGTCAGAGGGACCCGAGCATGAGCAGAGGTGCTTTTGTACTTTAGCATCCTACTGGTAATGTGAGGTACTGCAGCATAGCATACTACAAAGTACAAAGGTACAAAGCATAATCCAGAACAAATCCAGAAAAAATTACAATGACATGCGTCTGTTAGTGTGTCGTAAAAAGTTGCTAACCCTAGTTTTTGTGAAGTTTTTTCAATAATAAATCCTTCTACTGCCAACTGATATTTTGCAGCTGATGTCATCAATATTCCATGGGGTTGTGTTGCTAACTGGAGGCTCTACTCTGTCTAAAGCTCCGTTACCCACGTTAGACTTTAATCTGAGTTTTATTTTAACAATCAGACCAGCGGGAACTGTCTTTGTATGTGGTATGTGCTGATGTTGCGGAGGGGTTTCTGCTTTTTTCTCTGTGGACTGGTTCCAGAGAGTTCGTAGTAAAAAAGATAGTTATGTCACAGATAGTGATCTCAAGACCCATCTATTTAGTTTAGCTTTGTGGGGAGGTGGGGTGGAAGGAAATGTGGGATTGTTTTTAATCACTGTAAAGCTCTTTGTGTTGCATTTTTTTAGTGCTGTCAAACAATTAATTTTTAAAATCAGATTAACACTTTAAATCCCTTTAGAATTTTGATTAATCAGGATTAATCACAGTTAATTATTCTTCAAAAAAGACCAAAATATTTGGACAAAAATGCAATTTATTATCAAAAAGTTGTATTATTGACATTTTTCTATTGCTGGTAGTTTTGCTGACAACATTGCCGCGGGTTGTCGTACTTGGCTCGTTGTTGGTGTATAAGTAGCGTCCTTGCTAGCCGCAAAACATGTGTTTTGCTTTAAGATGGTGCTTTAAACTTGTGCTTCTGTGGAAAGAGAGTTTGTCGCTGCAATATCTGCAAACTATCTTAGTTTTATCTAAAGTTGCGTATGGACAGACCTGATCACTGACCTAATAACCTGCGCCGCCTTTCAGGTCACCAGCCCTGCTTTTGATAGAGGAGCATGTGCGTTCAGAATAAATTGTGATTAATCGGCGTTAAAAAAAAAACATTAGTGTGATTTTTTTTTTTTCGTAAACGCGTTAACACGTTAATGTTGACAGCCATCATTTTTTTGTTTGAAAAGCGGTCTATAAATAAAGTGTGATTTTGGGCTTTCACATGCGCGGTGGAAAATCAACAGAGGTAATGCTAAGGCTGCTTATAACATTGTTTTATAACGTTTCCAGACACTAATGAGTGAGCCAGGCAGAGTGTTTTGTTTGTTAGACTCGTGGCTGTTGTAAGATGGGTTAAAGTGGTGTTAAGCTTCTTCAGTGTGAAGCAAATTGGTGTTTTACATGGAAGTTAAGAACTTGCCCCCATCCCTACACTAGTTTGTTGCCTTGACACTAGGCACTACCACGAGATCTCAGTCTTGGCAACACTGATCTGTGCCGTTTTTTGGCTTCTGACAGTATTCAGCCACCTCTAGCAATGGACTTTAGCTTCAAGCGTGCCGGAGTTCCCCTTTAAAAAGCCTCACAAATACAAGCCAATTGTTTTTTCACTTAGTCACTCTCACCTTTTTGTTGAAAATCAAACATGAACCATGATCTCATATGTATCACGGGCTCCTGAAAATGTGCTGTTTTAATCAATTTTGTTGGAATTCTGTCGATAAGTGTGTGAACAAGTCAGAACCACCTGGCTCACACTGCACAGCCCACAGCCAGAAAAATGAGCTGTTCCACGGTCACAGTTACAGTAAGAAAACACTGCATTGTAATTTAAAGTGCAGTAAAAGATGGGGACATGGCTAGGCTGGAAGAATCTGACCAGAGACAGTGAGACAGACGAAAATAATCAGGAATTTGTCATCATGAGGTAATGAAATGTCCAAAAAACAGGTGGTAGAGTCGCTTAGAGCTGGACTCAAAGAAGTATAATGTAACTGCTCAAATAAGAGAGTATTTGATGTACGGTGTGCTGTAGTATCCTTCGTCAATTTGATTTTTAGCTTGATAAAATTTCACAAATAAGAATCATAATTTAAAAACCAGGGGAACACATTTGTAATAATAGTAATGCGATGTCCGACCTTGTGTCTTAAACGCACACTGATTCTAAAGAGATGTGCCTGTCCCTTCAGAGTTGTTGTTGGCAAATGGAGGTGCAAGTAAGTAGGCTTCTAGTTTTGCGATTTTTGTTTTCTCGTGTTAAGTGTAAATAACGTCTGATCATAAAGTACAGTATGTTTGGGTGAACGGAGCACCCAGAGTCCCCAGTCATGTCTGCTTGAACACAATACTAAATTTCTTTTCATAATATCGTTTTGGGTTAACAGCTGAAGGCCACTGCTGTGTTCGATTTTGCCCTCATTTCTCCTTGTTAACACTTTAGTTTGTAGTTGTAACTTAACAGGTGCTTATTTATGACTTTAAAGGGTCAGTGCAATGCGGGATCACCAAACATAAAAAAATCGGTGCGCCATAATCCAGTTACATTTGAACACTTTATACATTTATACATTAAAGACCAACTACAGGACTTTATATTGCAAATTTGCACAGCACCAGCACTTTGGGTTTACAGTAATGTAGGATTTAACTTGTTGTTTTAGTTTGATTAACGGTAGTAATGACTCTATATTTCAGTCTCATTATTTGTTGTGTGTTGTCAATTGAGTTTATTTCTTAAAATGTTTTGGAAGGAAAATGGGACTTTCAATTACCCATGACTCCTTTAAACTGACATTGATTTTCACCTCTCGTTAGGACAGGACTAATTTTATTCCACATTTCTTTAAGAGCAGTACTACAGCACACTCCTACTTAAAGACAGTACTAAATTTCCACTTTTGTAAAGCAGTGCTTAAATGTCAGTTATTACCTTAACCTCTTTCCTTTGAGTGCTCGTTAATGAAGAACTCACAAACAAGAAGAATTCAGTTCACTTCTATTTATTGAATACACTGCAGAAATATTCTTATATATATATATATATATATATATATATATATATATATATATATATATATATATATATAACTTAATACTCTTATATTATATATATATATATATATATATATATATATATATATATATATATATATATATATATATATATATATATATATATATATATATATATATATATATATATAACTTAAATATACAAAGAAGAGGGTTCAACTATCTGTCCCTGATCTCTGATCTAATACAAAACCTGGGATCTAAGACCGGGTGCTTCTCACATCTCCTTTCTCTCCCTGAACCCCTTTTTATTTATTGTTACATTCTCCTGGTCTAAACATCCAATGATCTGGTCTTACTGGTTGCAGCTGTCGTCTTCTCCCATTGGTCCAAAACAGTTCCTCAGTGTAAAATATCACCTCTTCACCTCTCGCCCAGACATCTCTGCAGACACACTGGAGAAAAACATTTCACACAACAAGAAGTTAGGGTTGGGTGATATCCAAATTCTGATACCGTTAAACCTTCTAAACATTTTACCGGGGTATACAGTATTACCGTGACTAATTAAGAATTTTGTAGCTGCACCTAAACCATTCAGAAACAGAAGAGCAGCATTATATTTGACGATGAAGCACAAGTTCTGATCAAACCAAACTTTACCATTCGATTGCATCAGCATCGGCGCACAAGCTGTTTTTATCAGCGCTTATACCGTATGCAAATTAGCCATGTGGTTTTAAGTTTTGTTTCTGGAAAATTTAAACACGTGTGCAAAGCTGCTAGTATATAATGAGCAGAGTACCGGACCGACGCTTAGTTACCGTCTCCTTCATGAAAGTCTGACTTCGCCCTCAAGCGGGAACTTTCTCCTCTTCAGCGGGTCCCCTCTTGACTCTCGGCGTTCAATAAAACGTCTCCATCGCAAACTTTTCGGCTCAACATCACACACAAAGCATCAGTCACTTTTTTTTCTTCTTCCTCGCTGCGTGTAGATGGAAATCTCCTTGTGTAATGACGTTTGAAGAGGAGAGAGAGCGGAGGGGAGAAAGTCCGTGCTGTGGTTTTAGGCCCTTTTGCAGATTTTTTGAAATGACGGTAATGAAACTGTTACCGTTGCTACTTTTTGATACCGCGGGATACCGTATTACCGACCAACCCTACAAGAAATAACATAATTTTGACCTTTAAGTCACCTAGTTTCATTTCCTTTCTCTGACTTCTTATGTCTAAATGCATTTTGTACATTATCACTAATTGCTGCCGTCATCCTTGGTTTTGCCAGACTTACGCCGAACTTATTTATATTAGTCGGAGACCTTAGTTTCTCCTGATTACAAATGCATGTTTGAGTAATCGTTTGTCTCCCGTATTCCACACGTCATTGCTCCGATCTATCCCCGTTTTCACCAGCCTTCCGTACACACCCAAGGCTCTGTACTTTCTTCTCCAATTTTAAGTTGTGTAATCAGTGAAACTTGTAGGATTTGGCAGTGTTGCATAGTCATTTTGGCACAAATGAAACATAAAATCTGCTATAGTATTCGCAGCATTGATGTGCCACTGTAAACTGTCCACTGTCCTGACATTTATGTGATTTGGCTTCCATCAGACTCTGCAATTTACCAGAGTGGAAGTCAGTGATTTTGTTTCTTTTATTGTTGTTTTAGATAATGTGCTTTTGTATGCTATAGTTATAATGTGACACTATAGCATACAAAAGCACAATATGTCTTTAACAGGTTTACTTCAAAATAATATTACTTGAACAAGAAATATGGACAAAAAAACTTAAAAGTACAATTTCTTCAAAAATATGGGTCAATGATGTATAAGGATTTTCAACAAGCACATTATAAAAATAAAAATAAAATAGTTTCTGTTGAACTTTTCTGTTGAACTTTTTCAAATATTTACAGTGTCAGGTGTATAAATCTATGTTTATATTAAGCATTTTTAGTGTTTTTTTTTATGTACATGAATTGGCTACGACCTTTAAAAAATTTAATGTGGTGCGACCAAGAATCACCTTAAAATGGTTTTATTTTCTGTTAAGTTAAGTTCTGTGTAATGTGAAGTGTATAGAAACAAACTGTTGGCGTTTCTTTTGATTTTTAATGCATATTGATATTTTCTTTTGCTGTCCAATATGACAGTCACCTGCTTGTGTTTAATTAACAAACTACTGCCCTGTAAAATGCATCAAATGAAGAAAAATGCCTAAAGAATCCCATTCACCAAAGTCTACTTTGTCTTTGCCATGGAATTACTGCTGTTATTAGTCACACCACATGATGCACGGTAACACCACATGACATTTTAACACTTTAAGTACAAAAAACATGCAGAATAACTAATGATTTCTGAAAAGAATGATTTGGTTCCATGGAGGTGAGAGGTGCTACAGAAATGTGGTGAATTATTATGAAATCTGAACCCTTTGAACTGAGGAAATTGCAATTGGACAGAAAAAGTAGGCGTCATGTCATTGACCCATATACTAAATTAGTAAAACATTAATCATCTCCATCATCTCCAAAGAGACTGAAACTAACACCCTACTTGACTCCATGTGGCAGACTCCACAGACTCTTAAAAACAGCTTAAGACATTGCTTTTTAGACAAGCTTTTAGTTGACTGTTTATTCTCCTGTTCTTGTTTTTTCATCTATTCTAGTTTATTCCTGGTCTAGTTTATGTTGTTCTTTACACTGAAAAAGACTGATTTATATTTGAACGGTGCTATATAAATAAAGACTTACTTACTTACTTACAATTAGGGGTATCTATTATTAGTCAAGCCCATTGACCTACCCTAAGGTGTGAACCATCACCCAAGTAACATGTTATATTCAGTCAAGGCAGCCCTATAGACGTGGCTGTTTGTTGAGCTGGTTCCAGTTTACACTCACAACATGAAAAGGAAAATATTCCGTTTGCATTTTTATTTCATTTCAACTTCATTTTCCCCATTGGCAACTTTCCGGGAAGAAATGCATTAACAAACACTGGACTGCCGTGCGCACATATAGTTTTGGATGCATTTCAAGTGGAGTACAAACATTTCCTTGTGCCTGAGTTTGAGTGAAAACAGCAGTAAAGGTCCTGCTCTGTGGCGGCTGTCAGTTTTTCCATTCTGTCAGTGCTGCTGTGTGCCCCTGTATGGACGGCCGCTCCTCCACCTCTGCTCGGCCACTTTCACCAACGCAAGATGCTTTATGCCAGCAGAGGGCAGCACTGCTCTGTGGACGTGCTGATCGTCTTTTCTGCCCTGCTGGGTATGTGCGAGTAGAGTTTTTCATTAGGGAAATAGAGCTATGAAAAAAAAAGATCAAATAAAACTGTACTCGTAATTAGTATATTCTGAATAAGTATTATCGATACATGTGTTTAGTTTTTCCCCAACACTGAATGGAAAGTAAGTAAATCTAGAGTCTGTATGCAAACATAACCTTAACCGTAAATGATTTCCCCCCTCTGTGTTTGTCTCATTCACTTTGAAGCATACATATTACTAGAATTTATCTGCTAATTGTGTTAGTAGTACACTTAATATATACAGCTCTGGAAAAAAATAAGAGACCAGTGCATTTTTTTCCCCTGAAATCAGCATCTCTACATGTGTGACAGCCGGTCCAGTCCAGCATCTGTTGAATTCCAACACAAACACACCTCATTCTGCTTCATGAGGCACTGATGAGGTGATCACCTGAACAAAATCTGATTTAAGAAGGAAAAGTAGAAAAAAATCAGGGTTATTCCAAGAAATACTGGTTTCTGACCTTTTCCTTAAAAAATGAGTATTGTGTTGTTTTAAAATTAATATAATCTTGTTTTCTTTGCATTATTTGAGGTCTGAAAACATTTAATCTTTTTTGTTATTTTGACCATTTGTCATTTTCTGCAAATAAATGCTCTAAATGACAATATTTTTATTTGGAATTTGGGAGAAATGTTGTCAGTAGTTTATAGAATGAAACAAAAATGTTCATTTTACTCAAACCCAAACCTATAAGTAGTAAAATTAGAGAAACTGATCATTCTGCAGTGGTCTCTTATTTTTTTCCAGAGCTGTAGTATATAGATTACAATGTGATCATTTGGATTTTTGATAGAAATGGAAGAAATGTAAATTACAAATTGATGTGTGTGCCTTTCTTTGCCTGACCACTCCTGAGTGTGGATTCACTCCTGTCCTGCTCCATGTTTCTCAAACTTTTAGATTGTTTTTCATGTCATGTGTGATTTTTTAATGGCACCATCGGCTTGACAATAAACACAAATCTTCACGTGTTCATGAATTTGTACTGTCCCTTCTCTAAATAAAATCAGTGTTGTGTGTAATGTCGTATTAAAGCCATCAGAGAGCAGCAGTGAAACACATTTGAAATCACTTTAATCCCTGACTCCTCTAATGGAGTCGACCAATTGATGTTTAATGGTTCATTAATTAAATGAAATAGAATAAATTAAGTTACTCTACTACACCTTATTATACTCTACCTACACCTTATTTAATCCTACCTGCACCTTTGTATTTTATTATATTTTATTATTACATTTTATTATATCTGTATTTTGCATTGTATTATATTTCTTACTATATTGTTTACTTATTCCCCTTGTATTTGCAAACACATTTTTTACCCTCACTATTTATTGCAAGCTACTAGTACTTCTTGTATATCTTAGTGAGTTTCTCTCTCGGTTTCTCTCATCCTAAGCATTTCTTTGCGTTGTTGACCTTGTGTTGAATCTGCATATGACAAATAAACAATCTTCAAATCTTGGTTATTTGTGGTCCTGACTCGTTCTCTCTTATGTTTCAGATGAGAAACAGACATTGTTCACAGCTCGTTGGTCATGTACCATTGAGAACAAAACCAAACCAGCTTCACGTCAGATTACAGAGTTTGGTGTTTCACTTATTAATTCTGCAGGACTTCACAGTGTTTTTCAGTGCTCTGTGTGTGCTGTTGTTGTTTTTCCCTTTATTGTCACCTTATACACAGCCATATTTGTTCTTGTGTTTCTTTTGCATCAGTATTTCAATTTAAATGCCAGATACTTGAAGTTGTCCCCCTGCATTTGAGCATTTGTGCTTGCTTTAACACAGATATTGTATAAGCAGCCAAAATAAGTCTGCTGTGTGCTGTCTGCATCCATGAATCAGTGACATCAAAACACTTATAAACTCATCATGGTGAAGGATGCTCACAATGCATAAGGTAGGTGAGAAACAACTTTGGACCGCTACAAACCATTTAAAATGAACTAGTTCTGTTTTTGCACGTTTTGAAGGTACCGTTCCTTAAAATGTCCCCAATAAAGACAACCCTCTCTGTATCTGTATGATAATCTGCTGTGTGCAAGCCGTTATGCAGATCTCTAAAGGTTTTTAGTTGGATGCTGGAGCTTTGGCAGAGGACAAGCCCAGTACTAGTGACGCGATCTCTTGGCGTGGCTCCTCCGGTTCAGTTATCTCTTCTGGTAAACTGTTCCACTTGGGAGTTGTTTTCTGGAAGAAGAAGTGCTTGTACTGGTTTACTGCTTGGTGATCAATTTGGAAACTGGTTGGATTTGCCCTCTCTCTCAGGTTGTAGTTGTTTCCTGATGGCGCACGGAATTGTTCACCTTATTATATCCTGTTTACATAAAATTTACATCAAGTTTACATAAAATACAAATGAGTCAGGTACTTATGAAGACATTTAATAGATCAGTAGAGTACATCATATCAGCAACATGCCCCGACCCCACTCCTCTTCCAGTACAATGTCCAGTATCCAGCTTCACTCTCTGATATCGAGTCCTTTCATGAAGTTGGTTGCACAAAATCGTCCTCTTAATTTTGGTGTCCAAAGTCCTCCATTTTGAATCCCAGACCAGACCTCGTATCTGGACAGAATCATAGAATTTCTCACTAACTGCATCAATATGTACATCTTTTCATTTTTCTATAACAACATAACTACAATGTCATAACACGTACGTCCACATGCACTACACAGTATCCAACATAGAACATAATAGTTATTTACACCAGGTATTATGAGCCCCATAGAACTAAAGATATACAATATTTTAAATAGTTCACAGCTACATTCCAGGGTTGTGCATTTTAATACACAGGTATATCCAGAAGTGTCATAAAATACATGAAGATGGTACCATATTAAAGTTGATTATGTCTTTTATGATTAGAGAATTATGCTTACATACTGTATATAGTTTGCCGTTTCCAGTGAAATATTTCATTGGTCTTGTCTGGGATAGGTCAGTACCATAGACTGGATAAAGAAGTGGACTAAGTGAGTGTGACGTCACCCGTAGTGTTCGGCTCCAGCCAAATGAAGCCGAAGTCGAGGATAGCGGCTGTAGTGTCTAATTTGGAGGAAAGATCCATTTTTGGAAATCCAAGCATGCGTGAGCCTCGTCATTTTGGTCTTAAAATGTTCGTGTTAACCTACTCTACATGATCCTGGATTTATTTCGCTCTTTCGTCCATAAATCGGGCAATGTCAATCAAACCTGTTGCTGACGTTAGCAGCGATCTTGAATAAAGAAGGCGCCTCGTTGGTCTATACACTCTTTTAGTGTTAGTAAACAGTGATTACTTAGGCTCGGTTACGCACACATTTTGGCAACAGACGTACGGCAGAACTCAGCAGCTTGTCGAGCTCTGAGAAAGGTTTATCGTCCAAAGATCGAGAATATTTCCTCAACAAGCTGAGTTTGACAAATGATGTCCGTCTGCCAGATCCTTGTGCGTCAGTGAGTAAAACTTTAAAACTTTAGTTCGCTGGTAGAATATCAATTCTGACAACCACACACATAACGACCAGACATTTTGGTGCTGGAAATGTTTTTTATCTCCGTCTTCTTCTGTCCGTGTTCAGTTTGAATGAATGGGGAACAATGCCACTTCCATTATTTCCGTTGCCAGAATGCGCGCTCATCTTTTTCTTATCGCTTTTGTCCTAAAAGGGTCTATTATAAATGCTCATAGCTTGACTTAATGGAAGAAATAGCGACATAAATCCAAAGATAGATCGTGTTAATATGACCATTTTAAGATCAAAACGACAGTTCTGACAACACTTACAAAGAGAGGGTCGACGTTTTTTCAGTAGAAAGTGAATTGGAGCCAGAGTCGAAGAAGCCAAATCATGTTTATGTTCACTTCCTAGTTAGAAACGTGCCGGCTAATGGGCGCATTATGTCCACTCACAGTTTATGGTCAGTACTTGTCAATATATTTCAACAAGCCTTTGAAAAACCACTCAAAATTCATAAACTTAACTTTACATCATTTTAATTGTGTTTAGTGTCGGAGAAGAAGACACAAGTACTGGAAGTTGTATTTGTTGAGTGTATTGAAGGAACCAATTCAATGTAGGGCGAAGTGTATTGCCCATGGGCACAGTGACAGAGTGTGCAGTGTGGGATACTGAATCTATTAACCCAAGACTTATTTCAGCTCGGGTCCTGACTCAAACCAGGAAGTACGAGCACATAAGTCCTGTGCTCTAGTCTCTGCACTGCCCCCTGTGGCTCAGAGAATAGACTTTAAAGCAGCTCTGCTTGTGCACAAGTCTCTCCATGGCCGAGCACCAAAGTCCATCTGTGACATGTTAGTGCTGTATGAACCATCTGCACTCTGTGGAGCTCAGGGCCCGGCCTCCTGCTGGTCCCAGAGTCAGAACTAAACTCAGGGAGCCAGAGTTTCAGACTCATGCAGCTAAAACCTGGAACAGTCTGAACATGAGAGACAGGCCTGTACTTTGACTGTTTAAATCCAGGTTAAAAACGGTTCTGTTTAGCTGTGCATATGACTGAAAGGTTTTCATTTTCCATTCCGCACTCTACTCTTCTCTCTAATTCTCTCTAATTTAATGTTGCATCTCTATTTTAAAATTTTATGATGATTATTTATGTTTTAATTTGTTTGTATTGTGATTTTAATGCATTTCTTATCCTGTAAAGCACTTTGAATTACTTTGTGTACAAATTGTGCCATACAAATAAACTTGCCTTGCCTTCAAAAGAGTCAAATTACATAGTATAACTTCTCATTTTGTGTTAAAAGTGAATTACACTCAGAGAACCCCGGTTACACTGACAGTTACCAACATTATTACTCGTGTCTTCTTCTCCGAACTTTAAACGTACATTTTCCGCAAACCAATACTCGACCATCCCTTTAACCCAAATATTATACTGCGCGTTTTGAACCATCTTTCTAATATATAATGTCAATAAATACAAGTAAAACAGGCTGTGTACAAAATGAAGGAACATGACGCAGATCTGGCAGGCACACACCCCAGTGACAGTTACTTTTACGATTTCTGACATGGGAGAAATGTTTATGAGCCTCGAAACATAGTATTATAAAATAGTATGAATCTTGGCACGAGGACAGACTATAGTTCACAATATCCCTGTTCACGACTGCTTTTCATAAATAAATTACTATAGAGAACAAAATGCAACAAAGACATCTGCAAGCTTTTCCCTTTTAGTTTTGAGTACAATATTTACATTTCAGCTACACTTTTACACATATTTAAACATATAGTGACAGCCAGAGCTCAACATTAACTATTTATGTAATTGTGATGTTTAATAGTGTATTTTTTTCTGTTTAGTTGAATAAATGTAAGTTATGTCCAAATTAAAACTTTCACAGAGTTGTGTGTTGTTTTTAATAATGCATGTTCGTCTGATCTTGCAAATTTTGACTACACCCTCATAATGGGTGTGAAATTACTAAGTGGTAATGCAAGAATGTCATCCATTTTACTTATTTTTTTTTATTAATATACCAGTTAGAAAGTTTGGACTCACCCTCTCATATAAAGAGCAAGATATATGGAATTATTTAGTAAAGAAAAAAGCTTAAAAAGAAAAAAAAAGTTGTAATAACCTCTTAATTTTTCAACAAAGCTCAAACAATGAGTGGCTAATTTGTGGATTTGGTTATAAAATATATTTAAAAGTCTTTATTATTTAACTTTTTCTCTTTGCTACATAATATAATCCCATATATCTTACTTTGTATATTCGATTCTAGTCCTTTAGCAGCTTCACTAGTAACAACGTCCGAATTGTTCTTTTCTCTCTGGTAAAATCACTCACGTAGAATTGTTTCCTTTTGCAAAGTTTTAGACCGACACTTTAGTATTTGTGCACATCATAATGAAATGAAAAGTCTGTAAATATTCTTTTGAGCAAGGTATTTATATGCTATCAGCCTGCATGAAGTTAGTGAATGTTGAGCCCTGATGACCGCTGCTCCCAGTTCTCTTGCAGTTCCTGGGCGTTTGACCTCCTCGTACCTCCCCTGTGCTCTCCATAGCTTATTTTGTGCTTGTAACACCACTGCAGTCCGTTTATTTCTCCCACAGAACTATTAAACTACTAGTATTTGTTGGTATCTGCTGAGTGGCTAATAAGGGATACCTACGTAGTTAGCATGCATGGAGGACACAGACACGTTTCAGTATGTAGTCCCTGTACAGTGTGTGCTGGTCACACTAGCTACAGTGATGCTACTTTTTGTGGTAATGTGAACTTTCAATGCAATTTTTGTGCGTTCCACTAACATTTTTAACCATAACACGATGCTATTACACAGGCCCGCTGACAGAAATTTGGGGGCCCTAGACAAGAAGACATGGGCCCCGTCTCTAGTATTAATTAATAGGCAGAGGTTCAAATTCTAGGCCCCTAAAGTCCGAATTATAGTTCTACATCAATTCAACACACACTGCCGCTAACGCCTTGTCACCGTCATTTTTGATTTATGATTTTGCGTCGAGGCCTATGCGCCGCAAAGTAATTCACTGTCACAACTCTAGGGGGCTTGGATTTAAACGTATAATCTCTGAAAAGTTTAACATGAACCATTTCCAACGCGATATTCACACAGAACAGACTCACCATCAGCAGCACATCCTCTGTCATAGAAAGAACACAAATAATCCACCGAGTCGTGTCCTTTAGTCTGACAGAAGGTGACCACATCAGCGCATGAGCTGTTTTTTTCAGCGCTTATACTGTATGCAAATTAACCATGAGGTTTTAAGTTTAGTTTCTGGAAAAACGTAAATAAATGTGCACAAAACTGCATTAAACACATTATTACTCAATGTATATATTGAGCGGAGTATCGGAAATGTGTGTCGAGTGGTGGTAAAGAGGACCAATCGTAGCCCTTATTGTCTGCATTGCTTCCCCTTGTCTGCGTCGTTTTGTTGCGTAGTTAGAAAATTTCGGAGGTGCACATCGGTCGATGGGGACGCTGTGCATGGGGGGTGCACGTCGACACAAACACGTTTTGACGCAGCACCATAAATTGGGCTTAAGACCCCCTGTCAACTCCCCTGCTATTATATGTGATAGGCTCCATCTATTTGCCATTTTAGCACTGAATTAGCCCCTATACACAATACTCTTGTCCTGTTCATTCTTCGTATTTTGATCAGCGATAATTCCAATAACTGAAGTTTTAGTGCACTTCACAGTGTGTTAAAACTGCATAACGCACAGCTCAATATTGTTTAAAGGTTCACTGTGTAACTTTCCTGATGGAGAGTCCGCCACCCGCTTGTCTCCATGGAGATATAACTGTTTTGCATTGATTATTCCACAGTTTGTAAATAAACTTGGTAATCACAATGGAGTTAATGGATATATGGAAAAGCAGGTCTGCACATCGTATGGTACACTGGGAAAAATCAATATCCAAATAAGTTTAAATGACTTAAATTAAGAACATTTTACTTTATTTGAGTCGATTCAACTTGACAAGTAAAATGATCTGCCAGTGGAATAAGTGTGTTTTTCTTAATTCAGGCAACATTTTATTTTATTTCTTATTTTAAGCACAAAAAGTCTTGTTCCACTGGCAGATCATTTTACTTGTCAAGTGAAATTTACTCAAATCATGGCAAAACTTTCTTTCTTAAGTCATCTTAACTTGACTAGATTTTGTTTTTTTGCAATGTATGTTTAAGCGATAAAACACTGGAAACTGAATAAATACAAGTCATAAATGTCAAACTTTCTACCATGCAAAGAAAGAACATCTCCATGGAGTTACATAGTGCCCCTTTAATGCTTACTTATTTAATCTTGATCATATTTTTACGTTCTTGAAGGAAAAAACCTGTATTATTTGCTGCAACTTTATCAGAAAGTTCACAACGTACCACAAAACAGTGCGTCAAAGTACTAGTGTTTCTATAGTTCCCCAATGTTCATACTAAACCCTTACACTACTGCAAACATTTGTGTCATCCAGTGTCCACTTTTCAGCAGCCGTCCGTAAAAGTCAGAGCTGTTAACATTGTCTATTTTCCAGTCTCATCATCTGGTTAGGATCTCATTTACTCCCAAGTCCGGTCAGTCGATGCTACGCGGAGCTCTTTGTATATCGTGGGTTCTCCGATTCCGCCCCTTCTGCCTTTCTTGAAGATGCTTCCACTTCGCGGCCAAACTGGGCGCGTGAATTTGACTGTGCCCGTGAACGCCCGGACTCAGTATCGTCTTTGTTTGCTGCTGCTGCTGCTGCTGCTGAGCCTGAACCATGTGCGCCTTCTGTTTTCTGTGCTTCCTCTCCCGCTTCCAGATCTGCTCGCAAAACTCGTCGACGTTGTGCAGAGTGGGGTGGTTGACCAGGGACAGGAAGTCGCGGTACCACAGCTTCTGGGTGGGCGTCTCCTGGGGCGGGGCGTAGGCGTTGGCGCCGCCCCCCTCTCCTCCGTCGTGCTGGAGGAGGTTGTCGAGCCGCTCCGTGCCGATGACCTCCAGGGTGACCTTCAGCAGCGTTTGCATGAATCCGTGCTCCACAGCCTGGCAGATGTACACCCCGGAGTCTGACTTGGACAGAGTGCGGATCAGCAAGCCCTGGTCTGTGCGGATGAAGCGCTCCTCGGATTTGACCTAAGAACAGAAATATAGACTTTTTATTTACGTATTTGTGTGTTGTCTGATAAATAATAGAGACCATTAATATGAATACGTTATACAAATCTCTATATACACATTAAAGGTCATATATTATGTTACCTCCTCAAAAACATACCTAGAGTTGTTTGCTTCATTCACACATGTTTGAGTAACACTTTTTCATTAGTCTGTCTACATCTCCAAAGCTCAAAATGCTCTGTTCCACCTTGTGATGTCATGAAGTGATAATTTTCAAGTTAACAGCTCGTCAGTAGAGAGTAGCAGCTCCTGAGACAAAATTATCTAAATGATTCTAGTGAAGGTAGAGTTTAAAAACACAGTGGAGCACTTCCTGTGTTCAGCGTTTGTGTGTTAAATGTGTGTAGATGAAATAAAACTCAACTCCAAGTATGTTTGTGATGTTTAGCAATAGCATAATACTGTATATTAGCCTGATTCATCAGCCAGTTTCATTTCGTGGAAACCATTCGCTCAATGGGAGGCGGATACCTTTTTTAATTTAACCAATTGCTACTTTTGGTTGTGATGTATGTAACGCGCCGGAACGCTCAGTGGCACAACAGCAAATCCCGTAGGAAGAAGGGCAGTAACATATTTTCCCTTGATAAAATTCACCAAAGATCTTCTTTGTTCCATCTTTAAATCCTCGATGGCGGCAATCGTTGCCAACACAAAATGTACGGCTTCGTCTACATCCATCTCGACCGCTTTGTTTACTGTTTTGCTGCACCTCAAAAGGACCCAGAGGCGCCTGAGTTTGACCTCATGGCTTCACAGCTCTTTGCTGTTTGGCCAGTGCGCCGACTACAACCTCTGGAGTTCTTGCAAACCGTCGAGTGTATTCTGATTCCTGACAAGTCGCTGGAGAGAATGAAACTCAATGAATCTTAAGAGGCGGCACGGTGGCTGAGTGGCAACACTCAGGCCTCACAGCAAGAAGGTTGCGGGGTCGATCCCCGGGTCACCCGGGCCTTTCTGTGTGGAGTTTGCATGTTCCTCCCCGTGTCTGGATGAGTTTCCTCCGGGTACTCCGGTTTCCCCCATCAACCCAAAACATGCAGCACCCCTATGAACTAACATCAAGGACCATGTTGTCCACCCTCCTGTGGGCTCACCACCTGCAGAGGGGTTCATAGGGGGGGTCAGGTGCTATGAGTATTGGGCAGCAAGCTGCCCCCGCGACCCAGCCGGATTAAGCGGGAGATGATGGATGGATGGATGAATCTTAAGTGTTTTGAATGCCCGATTAGTCAGTATTTTTGCAACAATTAAATGAGTTGTCATATGAAATATCAAAAATCTACATATCAGCAAACTACTGATACTCCTACTACTATAGAGCTGGTGGTGCCAGTCTGGCTAATAATATATGGCCTTTAAAATCAAATGAGATTCAGAAATTGATGTCCACTTCATCTGTCATCAAGTTTGTCATTTTTAACATATCTAAATTCAAACTTTAAAGGGCCTATACCTGGTTATTTTCCAGCAGACTTTTACTTGCCCCAGATATATTGTACAGATATATTGTATAAGCAGCTCTTGAGGTCCAAATAAGTCTGCTGCACTGTCTGCATCTAAATATAGTGTTTTACTGTCCAAAAGTCAGGAAGAGTATGGTTAGCATGCTAGACAATAAACTCCACTCTCGTCTCTGAAAGTTGTGAGACGCACTTTAAAGTCAACATGGTGAATAATGAGACACTAGAGTGGTATTTCACTGTCACAGTAAAGCTAACAATAACTAGCATGCTAACTGTGCTCTCCCTGATTATGGGACCTATGCAGTGGACATATTTTGACCTCAGGAGCTGCAATGTGTCTGTAGTGTGGCAAGACAAATTTTGGGGTACAGGGAATTTAAATATGAAGAATTCATATAAAAAATATCCAGACAAACAAAGACCAAAAAAAAAAAGGTAATACGATTCAAAATTCCAAATAATTAAAGTGGCAAAAGTAGGAAAATATCCATCTCCTGAGATCCACAAACGTCTCCTAGATACAGTCTGTGCTTTGTAACCCCACCTCCTCCCTGCGCTGGTCCCCGGAGCGCTGGTACTGCCAGTGGGTGCGAGCCCTCTGGGACTTGGGGCTACACTCCAGGAAGGTGCTGCTGTTCTCCACCCCGTACACCGTCTTATCCTGCAGCGTGGTCAGGCCGTTCAGCTCCTCTGCAAACACAACAACACACACACATCAGTTTTTTTTTAAAGCAGATGTACTATCCACGTGTTTATTTGTTTTTTTTAACCATACTATAATTGATCCCCCTCACCACTTACTCATCCAAAGTTGTATTTGTACTTCATCAAAAATACAACTCCAACTGTATTTTATTAATCGGTGATACATGTAGGATTTGGCAGCAACGCATAGTCATTTTGGTACAAATGAAAAAATAAAAATCTGCTGCTCGTTATAGTGATCCGCAGCTACTGTATCCATCAGAGTTCCCCACTCTTTTGGCTGCAGAAATCACTGTACTTGTTTCTTTTATTTTAAGTTGTTTTAGATGAATATTGTGATTTTAAATGCACAGCAGTGTTACAGTCACAGCAAAAACTGGAAGGTTAGAGGTTTAGAGTTGTTTTTAATACAAAAAGTGTAATTTTAACTATTTGAAAGTTAAATGGGGGTTCGAGTTGGGGTTATTTGCCAGAGTTGATATGGTTAAAGTTAATTCAACTTCCACTAGTGTTCATTTAACTTCCCTTAGTGTTAATTAGGCACCTCCCACTCACCACTTCAAACTCCCGCAAGAGAAGACCAGTTTGAACCAGTTTTGTACATAATTTAATCTTAAATTAACTAAAAGAAAGTGTAAAAATAAAAAAATCTTTAGCTAAATCAGGATAACCTGACAAAGTGTTATCCATTTACTCTCAAAACATTAATATAACATTTCCAAATATGTTAAATTAACTCTAGAACATATTAGCTTCATATAAACCCTGAGAAAATGTTAAAATTGATTCTGTGAGAGTCACTTTCAACACTTTTTGCTGTGTAGGTTGCAGTCGAGGCGATCACAATTTCAAAAGTTGAACAAAAGTGAATAGATAATCATTTGAACAAGTACTGATACTGAACACATCTTTTTTGCTTCTTTGCAGTGCCTCCATATGATCTCTACAGATATGCTGATTATTCATATTTTTGCTTCACTTTTTAAAAAAACAAAACAAAAACAAACATAACTAGAGCAATAAGAATGTTGTTGGAATGATCTCGTGCCAATGTTGACATCTCTGAGCTGTGAAAACGATTAAAAGAGCCACATTATACAAAACAGTTTTATGAGGCCTAAATACAAAGCAACTGTGGCCCAACTTTGTGGCTTTCTTTTAGAGATTTCTAGGCCAATTTCTGTTTCGGTTTGACATTTCTGGTGACTAAAATCTTCTGCAATCCACATTTGGCTCACTACCAGATGTTTGGGAGCCGCCATTGTATAAGCTCAGACAGTTGTTTTCTGTGGCGCAAGTTCAAGTCGCCCATTCATCTAAACATGTACGGTATAAATGAAGGCAAAAATAAGGAATGGACACTTTAGAATAGCTTGTTAAAGGGCCTCTGGTATTAAATAAAAACCTCAGCTTGACTCAGTTTTCCTGTTGAAAAACATTGACATTTCCATCACGCTGAGTGGATGGAAGTTATTAATCACAGGCAGATTTGGCAGGGCCTCCACAGCAGCAGGCTCTGGAGGTAATGGGCCAGAACTAAAGGCGTGGAATGTTATCTGCCATATGCACAAATTTACTGCGTGTCCTTCACTTTAACCTAGGCACTTAAAGTCTGTGATTTTTATTCTTCAGAGGTTTTCTTCATTAATTGGCCTAAATTTGTCAAAATTCAAATTTGGTTTAACATCTTTGCTGTTTTGCTTCCTGTTTAGTTGTTTTTTGCTGAATCACTCTAAAATTAATAAATGTTCAAATCTCAAATAGCGGACAGCGTGTGGATGCCACTGATGACTAATGCTAATGTTAAATTTGGGACAAAATAAATATTAAAAGAATTCCACAAACTGAAGTGATCTCCATTTAAAAACAGTCAGGTGGCCTTTACTTAGAACTAGGGCTGTCAGCGTTAACACAAACGTATGGCGGCACGGTGGCTGAGTGGCTAGCATTCATGCCTCACAGTAAGGTGTGAGGATGGGTTTCCTCCGGGCGCTCCGGTTTCCCCCCATCAACTCAAAACATGCACTGTAGTGTGTGAGTGAGTGTTGGTGGTCGGAGGGACCGCTGGCGCCGCTTGGCTTGGCAGCCGCGCCTCCGTCAGTGCCCCAGGGCAACTGTGGCTACAACAGTAGTTTACCGCCACCGGGTCTGGAGTGAATGAAGAATACTCTGTAAAATGCTGTGTAAAGCACTTTGGGGACATGTGTCTGTGTAAAGTGCTATATAAATAAACCTTACCTTACCTACCTTACAAAAAAATACCACACTAATGTTTTTTGTTTTTTTTTTAAACGCAGATTAATCACACTTATTTTGAACACTGCTCTATCGAAAGCACAATGTTGACCTGAAAGGCGGCGCGGGTTATTAGGTCAGTGATCAGGTCTGTCCATACGCAACTTTCAATAAAACTAAAGTAGTTTGCAGATATTGCAGCGATGAACTCTCTTTCCACAGAAGCAAAAGTTTAAAATACCATCTTAAAGCCAAACACGTGTTTGATTCAGCAGCAGCAACGACACTACTTGTACATCAACAACAAGCTGAGCACGACAACACGCGGCAATGTTGTCAACAAAACTACCAGCGATGGAAAAATGTAAATAATATAACTTTTTGATAATAAATGGCATTTTTGTCAAAATATTTTGGTCTTTTTTTGAAGAATAATTAACTGCGATTAATCGTGATTAATCAAAATTCTAAAGTGGGATTAACCTGATTTTTTTTTTAAAATATCGCTACTTAGAACAGATATTTTTGTTGTTGAATCTTATTTTTTTTGGAGGGGGGATTTAGTTCAAATATGTCATATTAATATTCTGGGTTTAAGTTCTTAACTGAATATCAATGTATTTGACAACAATGGATGGTTCATATATCTGCATTATAAAGAATTCTGATGATATTAACCATAAACCAGGACAAACATCTGCATTTTCACACTACTTTTCTGGTGGAGTATTCTTACTAAAAGTTTACGTATGGACAAACCTCCTTGCTCAAGTCTCTTCTGGATGAGCACAGATCTTTTGTCTCATCTCTCAAAGTCCTGACTTAATGTGGAAAGACATGTACGTAACATTTTCTAGACCAATATACCGCTCGGCTGATATGTCTGGCCAATATTTGCACTTTTTAGAGTATCAGCTTAAAATAAAACAAAATTCCAGCTTTTCGTATTTTGGTCTTTCTACTGTTTGGTTACCCTGGCTCTCTGAGAAAGAAATTGCTTTAAAATTGTCACTAAATCCAGCCAGATTTTGACCAAGTAGTTTTAACCTTTTCTTTCATTTCAGTTCTGCGTGACCACCAGCATCACGCCAGCAAAACTCTTGACTGTTTTGTCTCCACTCGGCTCACACATGGGACTCTCTTGGCCTTAAATCTCCAGTCCAGACTGATATTTTTGGCTGCCTTCTGACTAAAGCGGACACTCAAAGCCTTATTTTAATACTTTGCAAAGAGATAATGGCTGGTTCTGGTTCAAGGGTTGTCACCTGCTTGTGTCCATGGAGATGACGGAATTGCTTTGCTCGGAATGTTCCACAGTATGGCATTAAAGTTATCTAGTGGTGACGCCAGGCCAAGTTACACAACATCTGTGGCGAGGCGAGCGTGTTTTCCAAAGCATTTGTGATCTGTCCTGTCATTTGGTCTGGGTTGGTCTCCATGAAGATACAACACTTTAATGCCATACGGTGGAACATTCCGGCCAAAGCATTAACATCTCCATGGAGAAAAGCACTGGACAGACCCTCCACCAGTTACACAGTGCAGCTTTAAGAAATATAAACCTTTTAGTTTCTCAACACGGGCACATTTTCTAATCCTTAATCTTGTTCTTTTTATTCATCTATTATTATTATTATTATCAATAGAATCATTTGTATAAAATCTGTATCAATTTAAGTGTTAAATAAATAAACCAAGTATTAAATCGTCAAACATAATGGACTCTAAAAAACCCTTGTGGTAACTTGAAGAGCGTTTGGACTGTGTTTAGGACTTGGATGCTGTTTTGTGGTTGTGAAAGTGGTGGTTCTCAGAAGGAGTTGGGGGGCCTGTTTTTGGACAGCGGAGCGAGAGGGGGGCTTTGAGCTCGGGGGAATCGTGTCCATGGTAAATTACATGTTACGAAGGCGCAGGGAGTAGTAAAACCTAATAAGATCATAAGTGCTGTTTACCGTCGTGCTGGAGGTCTGAGCACTGTGTGAGCGGGTCTCCGTTCCTGATGTCCTGCCTCCTCGTCCTCCTGCAAAACAAGACAACAACATCATGATTGTATTTGCGTCATCATCTTTGCATTTATCAGCTTCTCTAATCAATTGAATTAGAGTAACTTAAGAACAAATTGGGTAGGTAAGGCTAATGTTGTACTTTGTGTTACTTTAGAGCACACCAAATACAGCTTAGAAGTCTAACGTCACACTTCCGGGTCCAACGAAACATTTGTTCAATACGGTTTATGGTTCATAATGACAAAACCAGAGAACATTTTCACCATCACCTCCTTTTTTTGGTGAGGTTTCAACTAGAGCCTGGAAACCCGACGAGAACCCGACGTGTTCGGACGGGTATGGACAAATATTTAGGACTCGGGTTGGACTTGGACACATCATCGTTTCCTGTCTATAGTAAAACCACTCGCTCTGAGCCTCTGAAGTGTTCAAAGATCAGAGCTCCACACTTCTAGTTTAGATACAAGTCAAAACTGTGATATTATTATTTGGGAAATGTGGTGCAGTACTTCAGATACAGGAGTTTAAAGTATAAAATATTGGAGATAATGTCCACGGGAAGTAGAGTCACTGTGCACTGTGTGGATGTAAACAGACACGTGAGGAACTACTCTTGCCTTTTTACTTTTAAAGAGAGACTCAAACTGGATTAATAGTGTGGTTTTGTGGAGTGGATGTCATTATTTGAGGAGGACAGTTTCTATGGACAATGTGGATGAGACGCTGCCTATAAATGTACCACTGTACCAGAGGTGAATCAACTCATCTCATTATTTTCGCTATATCCCGAGTTTGTATCTTGCGTCTCTGTGTGGTAGTCCAGCCAGAAATTTCAAGTTAGCCAGTAATTTCTACGTTAATATAGTGTTTCGAGTGTTTAGATATTTCTCTCTGTTGTGGACATAAATAGCGATGGGCGAACATGTAGTGTGGTGATTTGGAAGAATAACTACGGCAGATCTCCATCAACTGGAAAACAAAAGAATGACCGTTTCTCCTCGTCATTTCTATTGGTTTGTGATCTGTTTGAACAGCGGGGACACAACTCTACGACATTTTTACATGTAAATCAGTCGGGCCAAATTCAGTGCAACTGCGGCTTGGACCCGGAAATAGAATAATGACGTAGCGACTTACAAGCCGAAATGTGATATCCTGATAGACCTACAGCATTTTTTTTTAATTTTTTTTTTTACTGAACTTTGATTTGCCTTGAACTTATTTTTAAGTCCTACATATTGTCCAGTTGACAGAACTGAATTTCTCCTTTGCTCTGGATCCCACAACTGAGGAATTTCACAAACTTTACTCCTATTAAAGTCCATTTTAATTGTAGTTAAAGGCACAGTCTGTAACTTTCTGCAAGTGGCATGTCATCTACATGATTCCATAGCAATAGAAAGTTAGAACCAAACTTTGGGACATTTTCTTTGGAGATAAATTAGTTTATGCCAGATTAAGGAAGATCATAGCAAAACGAACAACATTTCCATGGAAACAAGCAAGATGAGGCCCAATAAGAGTCGGGTTTGTGGAGATGCAAGCCCACTTAGTGTAAGGATGCATGTTTTTAGTGCAATAAACACAACAAAAATGGAAAATTTTTTTAAAAAGCTCAACATGTATGTACTTCAAGAGTAATTTTAAATGTATGTAAAGCCACGAAATATGATTTTAACTTTCTTTTTCCATGGAGTCATGCAGGTGATGTGCCACGTCCAGAAAGTACACACTGTACCTTTAATCAATTATGGCTATTAGCAGATACTTCCTGTCAAGTTATCTTTTAGTTTTTGGACAGCGTTTGTAATATTCATAGTTTATCATCTAAAAGAATAAAGCAAAATTCCAACTTTTTGTGTGCTGGTCTTTCTGCTGTTTGGAGAATGACATTTCTTGAACATTTTAACTAAATCCTGCAAGACTTTGATCGAGTAGTTTCAGACTTTTATTTATTTCATTGTATTTCTGCTTGACTAACAGAATCGCACTAACAGTGCTCTTGATTGTTTTGTCTGCACGGGACGAACACATGGGCCTCTCCCGCACGTATGTGACTGTGGTTGGGTTACAGCCCGGGTCCAACACAAATAGATAAGCTAACAGGAGGCAGCGCGGAGTATGGCAGCAGCTTTAATTACAGGGTGTGTGCGCCGGCGGAATCTGGAGCCCATCAGTCATTTCAGCGCGGCGCACAATACAGCTCCACACATCCAAATCCAGTGTCAAGTCTAGCCCTCCAGATATTTTCTATAAACAACAATTGAAACGCTATGGAAACGCCGAGGATCTCCGCTGTCTGCGCTGTTGTCCCGTCGTCTGTGAAGGCCCAGTGGCAGAGTGGTTAGCACCTCTCCGCCTGCAGATACCACTCCAGATGCTTTTAGTTGAGGTAGCTTGGATTTGAGAGTTTTCTTCTAGAAATTTGACCTCTCCGCAGATTTTCCGAGACTGAATGCATCTTAACATGAACTGGTACACTGAATTTCCACTTGGAACCCTCTATTTTATTTTATATATCCAAATATTTGAGCCAAATTGTTCTAATTCCAGTATAGATATATTATAATAAGGTCTTGAGGTCAAAATAAGTGAGCTGTGTTCTGCCTGCTTCCAATTAGAAAGCATGTTATTGTGCCATAATCAGGAAATATCCATCAGCATGCTAGTGGTTGTTGCTGAAAGTTGAAAAGCACTTATAAACTGATCGTGGCGAATAATTAGAATAAAAACATTTAAGTGAGGAACTTTGGACCACTGCAACCATTTAAAATAACATAATATAATTTAACACAAAAAAGTATTTGTAAATGTTGTTTTATTGTTTTCTCTAATCTATAATCATGTACAACAGGTTTTTCTCCCACAATGTACTCCCGATCCAGATTGCCTTTTAAAAATGAAATAAATAAATAAGTAAATAAATAAAATATAAATTAACCCTTGGAGACCTAAGAGCAATTTCAGTAAATTTGTCCTCACCTGGATTTTTTTCTTAATTTTGCCATTAAAACTCCCCCTTTTATCCCCTAAAGTGAAGTGAAGTGTTATACATCCTTTTTTTCCCAGTACAACCTGTTATTTCACAATCTGATGCTGTAGTTGTGTCATATGGCTGTAATAAAAGCTATAGGACCAGAAATAGATTTTTTTTTAAAGGGAAATAAATTCAAATTTTGGACATAAAAAATGCTTAATGTAGGGCCTTAGCTACAAAAGTGCAAAATATCAAGTCTTTAAGTAAACTAAAGATATCCTTATTGCCCTAAAAACGAAAAAGTACAATCACCCTGTTATTTTTCTGGTGCCAGTCATGGAAACAGGCTGGGAAGTTATGTGCGGTTATATAAAACATATTCCCCGTTGGTCTTGAAGGGTTAAAATAATTCAGAACATTTTGTATATTTGCTTGTTTGTATGTTTTGTTCGATTATACCTGTTGCTTTGAATGTTTTACTGAATTCTCTGCTCATTGTTTTGTGTTTGTTTTGTTTTTTTGGAAGAAATACACAGTTTTGAAATAAAAAAAATCTTCAGACATTCAGATTTGAATTGGCCTCATGTGTAAAGTCGTGTATTATATTATGTTTGGTCCTGACTTGAGCCCGGACCTCGACGTAGACGTGGTGTAGCCCTGGTCTAGTCTGGGTTAGGGCCTGGTCTAGTCCGGGTTAGGACCTGGTCTAGTCCAAGTTTAATTCTTTATCATGCTTGTACCTCTTGGCCATGGGGAAGTATCTTGAGCACTCCGAGCCGTCCCAGGCACAGTAGGGGTCCCGGGCCAGGCAGCACTCGGCACAGGCTTTCCCGTACACCTCACAGCGGTGCAAGGGCATCTGGGATACGCCAATGTCCGAGCCCAAGTACAGCTGTTGCTATGGACGAAAAACATTTTTAAAAATCAAGTTAGTGTGGTTAGTTAATATGATTTAGGAAATATATGATTTAGGACATAAAGATGTATTAACATTTTTGTAATAGTAATAGTATTTGTCTGTACTATAAAATAATGCATTACAATATATTAAGAGAAAAGCTAAATCTATCATATAGGCTATTTATAGAGCAAAAATGAAAAAAAAAGCATTATAAGTATTGCAATTTATGTATTTAGTTGACTACAAGACAAGATCCTATTTTGTAGAACCAACACTATTTATTTATTTTATTTTTTATTATATTTATTTAAAATGTTATGTATATTTTTTGCAACAGTTTGTAAAATGTACAGTTTATTTTTCTTCTTTTAAAATAAACAGAGAGAAAAACACCAATTTGTGTGTTTTTCCTACATGCCATTGTGTTATTATATGATATCATTATATATGGTATTATTATAACATAATCTGATCACACATTAGTCTACTGAAAGTGCAAAAATATAGATTATTCTGACAGGTTTGATTTGAATATTTCTTCCCACAAACTTCATTCAATTCAAGACCAAATTTGACATTGTAATTTCCATAGTCTGGGTGGAGCTCGTCATATCTTTGTGTTTTTTGGCTAAGCTCGTGTTTATGATATGAGAGGAATGTTGACGTGCCATCGCACTAGTGCTGCCTCAAAGCTACCTGTGTATTCTGCCAAACATTTAAAGTGATTAGCTAAGTGTCCGTGTCTTTGTGTTGACATGTCTCGTCATTAAGTGTCGAATGTACGAACAAGCGCTTCTTTGTTCCACTCCAGAACTTTCCTAAAACGGAGAGAGATTCAGACAACCTAGATCTAAAAACAATTTAAATCAGGAACAGCCCACTTTAGAGATCTCCTGTCTGTCTGAACAGTAATGTGCCTGTGTAAATCTCACTATATCATGTTTAAAGTCTTTTTAAAATGCATATCGGCACCTTTGCTTTGGAATTTGATAATACATATATTTGTATGGAAAACCCCTCCTTTAAGAGCTATTCGAATTGCTTGGGAAATAGTTTAAACCCTTTAATAGTGTGTGAATCTGTTTAAAATCAGTAAAAATGGCTGTTCTATAGACAGTTCTAGCAATTAAATAAAACTTTAAACTTGATTAGCTCTTAGCAACTTAAATCAGTACCTGTTTGGTAGAAAGCTCCATTGCAGTGATGGCGGTGGGTTCCTGTAAAAAGAAATAAATAAAACATGAAAGCCTGTTAAAGTAATTACACATTTTTCTAGTTAGCACAGAATCCATACTCTGAAGACTGTCATCTCCTCCAGTAGGACCTCCTCCAGATCGTGCCAGGACCCTCTGGGGATGGACACCACCTTCAGGACCGTCCCTATGTCTGAAAAGAAAAACATAAGATTGATGCTGCAGACCTTTTAACAAAGAAAAAAACTGCATTGGTGTCAAGGTTTCAGCGATCATCTGGACACTGTTTTAGCGATCAAGGTGATTCGGTTTTGGAGAAAACCCCAGAGTGAAACTGCATTCTTATGGGGTGAAACTTATCCAACACAGTGCTGTTTAAATCCCTGATCCTCAAACCAGTTCCATCAAATTGAAGGTAGCTTCTGGATTGGAACCAAAATTTTTACTGCTGAAACCTTCTTTACGTCGGACCAAATGAGGTCCAACACTCATACTGGTGTCAATCATACAACAGATGATAATGTGGCTTCATCACATTAATAACTATAATGATACTGTATATTCTCCATCTGTCAACCCCAAAGTGCATGCTCCAATAAACTGCTCATTAGGGTTGGGTGGTAATACGGTACACCGCGGTATCAAAAAGTAGCAACGGCATCAGTTTCATTACCGTCATTTAAAAATCTGCAGCACATAAGGACCTAATATAATATTAGGAGCATTTTGGCTTCAGACCGAATGACAGGGGAGAGACACAAATGTTAAGGAGCTACGACCCTGCGTCAGGCCAGAGATCCCACCACAGTCGCTTCAGACACGGGGAACAGCGCCGACTTTCTCCCCTCTGCTCTCTCTCCTCTTCAAACGTCGTTACACTCAGAGATTTCCATCCACACGCAGCGAGGAAGAAAAAAAAAACGTGACTGATGCTTCGTGAGCTGAAAAGTTTGTGATGGATTTTGATTGTGAACGTCGAGAGTCAAGAGGGGACGCGCTGAAGAGGAGAAAGTTCCTGCTCGAGGGCGAAGTCAGACTTTTACGGAGGAGACGGTAACTTCTCCGAGTGCCGAGAGCGCAGGTCTGTCAGATACAACATGCTGCAGTGAGAAATATCACACGCCGTGGACTGTCGCCTTTTACTTTTTATTCCAGAATCTGCCTCTTCTGCACTTTTCTTGTCTTGGTGAGTCCCAGATCATTAAATGGAGGGAGATACGCACTGGTGAAGTTTGGTTTGATCAGAACTTGTGCCTCATCTTCAAATATAATGCTGCGATTCTGTTTCTGAATGGTTTAGGCGCAGCTACAAAATAATTCTTAATCAGTCACGGTAATACTGGATACCCCGGTAAAATGCTGAGAACGTTTAATGGTATCAACATTTGGATACCGCCCAACCCTACAGCTCATTGCACCTTATTAATGTTTGTGTGTAAATCCCACCTGTGCCGATGAACATGACGTCATACAGGCCGTCCTCTGCCTCCACCTTGTCCACCACGATCTGGGTGAACTGGTAGTCCACGTCGGTCTTGACGATGATGGGCCGGTTGTTGATGGGGTAGATTGGGTTGAACATGGCGGGGTGGGCCCGGGCAAAAGTCACCACCTCATCTGGAAGGTCCTTTGTTGTGTCAAATCCTCCGAAGGTTTTGCTCGGACACTGAGGAGACATTTTTAGTGAGTTATTCCTTATTTAAACACTAAAGCCCGACTGAGATGACCACCCTTGAGTATGAGCCTGTTGTACATGTTTTAACAGAAAGGGGAATTGAAATACCTGGAGGAAACAAATGCAAACAGAGGGACAACATGCAAACCTGGACCTTCTTGCTGTGAGATGGAAATGCAAACTACTGTACGCCCATGCCTGTTATTTTTATATTTTGAATTTTTGAAAAAGTAGCAATAAAGATGTCTTGGTAAAACCTTCATAGTGCTTTGGACCTTTATAATTTCTTCCATGTTAAGTTCCTGGTCTTAAAATGCAAAGTCACAAAGGGAACTACAAAGACCATGATCCTTTGCAGCCATCCAGACCTATTTAGCTGCATTTTAATCAATATGGCAATTAAAATGTCATACTTTCAGGTTATTACTATCATTAAAACGTCATTAACACTTACTGTCCCAGGCCGTGGGTAAGGAACACGGCCCTGAAAAGGCACCCACTGGTAGTTGGGTCCATCCCTGTGAGCGTACGGACCCAGGAAGACCCGCCTGATGTCCGCCATACTGTACATGCACACCGCCGAGCCTTTGAAGATGTTACTGAGGGCAGAGAAAATATGAAATATAACTCAATTCTAAATAAAATACACTATTCTAGCTATTATGGCATAGTGTTGTGTACCTGGACGTGGTGAAGACTGCATAGACGATTGGACTCTTGGGGTCCTTAGAGCTCATGAGAAAAACATCCTCTGGAGAAAGAAATTACAAAAATCTCAAATTAGCTCAAATAATTTTTCATTTATAGACAATTTCTAGGGGGTATATTGAGTAGATTGTGTTCACATGACAAGACAGATCAGAATCCTATAGTGGAATTTGCTTATTTAACTTATTTATGGAAAACTCCAGCTCTGGTTTTGATGGGTGCAGATATTTTTCCGTACATTTCCCTAAAAATAATAATGAATTTACTCACGCAGTTCGTCAAAGTGCGTGTCTATGCCGTTAGTCCCTGGCACAGAGCAGATGAGCCGGGCTTTTAGAAACGTGGTCCACTTATTCACCAGGCTCCTGTGGCCTCCCAAGTCGTTCTGTCAACATAAACGTCGAGTATTATTGAAGCGATTGCGACATTTAGTGGTAGCAACATTGATACTCTGCAACATTCCCATGGGGGTGCGACGCTAAATGAAGGTACTACTCAATCTGAAGCTCTGTTACTCAAGTTAGGCTTTAATTTGAGCTGTATTTTAACACAATCTGACTAGAGAAAACTGATCTTAAAACTATTTTGGCAGTGTTTGGCATGCAACCATGTGAAGTATCAGCTGCACAGTTGTTCCGGTAGTGTTATTGTATTTCGTAGCAGTAGTAGTGGGATGTAGTACCATGAGTAGGTTTATGTACCTTCTCCAGTAGTAGTTCCTGATCATTTTGTGCAAAGTGTGAACAATACGCTGCTCTAAAAAAGAACTATTCGTTGTCTTTTTGTTGAGGATGAGTCCACGTACGTACGCACTCCCACAAGTGAACTCCAGACTTTACACAATGGAGTGTCTGAGCTCGACCCTATGGATTCTTGGCATTCTCACTAATCAAGCCAATCTGTAAATAACACAATATGTGTCCATTGTTCATTTGTTTCCACTCTTCAGTTCAGTGAGAAGAAAATAGTGGATGGTTTAAAAATGTTTCTGATAATTATGTAAGTTCTGTTGAATTTAAGATAATTTTTTATCATTTTTATCATCATTTTTTATTCATCCTTTCAAAATTTTGAGCAAGAAAGTAAGTTATATGCAAAACATAGATAGTGTAAAGAGAAAAATCTGTCAAATTTAAAAACGTATTGCCACATGTTGGTTTCTTCTTTCTACAAAGTGGATATTACTTCAGCTAACATAAAAATGACAATAATGTGGCATTATTCTGAACAGTGTTTAATGAAGGGTTTAGTAGTGCTCCTCCAGTAATTTAAATGGGGCCAAGCGGAGTCGTGCCAAACCTGGGCATTAGGATCACATGTGCTACTGCCATGTTTCTTCTCTCAGGTTTCTGCACCACAAAGACGGCTTTCACAGGGCTAAAAATAAGCACGCATAATGGCACCGAGCACAAATGGGAATTAATTTCTCTCGTACAGGAAAACACCTTTTACTCTGTACGCAGAACATTGTAAGTAACTACTTGTGATTAAAAAAAAGATCACATTGAAGATATAAAAATGTAAAATTTAAACATGCATTTTGCTGGATGAAAACCATAGCATTACCATATAGAGCAATGTGGAAACAGTGCAAACATGAGAGAAGAGATGAGGCATGACACTTATTTCATTTTTCAACCCTGTTTATGGTTATAATGCTCTTACTTGGCCCCATTTTATTTATACAGAACATATGTAGATCAGGTCAAATTCTGAGACGTCCATTTGATCAAATTTGAATAAAAAAATCAAATAATTCAAGCAACTATACATATTAACTCACATATTTAAGAATATTACGTATTGTGTATAGATGTGTTTTCCTTCTTCTATCTTCATTTCAGTAGAAAACCCGTGTCTTTGTTGACGTGTGGTAGTTTTACCTTGCAGAGTTGCCCGATGCGTGCGTAGGTGGCCTTCCCGGCGTACTCTCCGTCCATGGCGTTCTCTCTGAAGAACAGGTAGATCTTGTCGTCTTCAGGATTGTCGCTCTCTGGGATCTGGTGCACGCCGACAAAACGAGGGTCTACAGCACACACGCAAATACGACAATCGGATTTTCAATTCAAATTTGGGACAAGGTAGTACTAGTATATTTAGTACCAGTCGGTATAATGTGTAGTATTTTGGACTAGTGTTATAGGAAAAAGTACAGATTTCTCTCATACTACATAGGACAGAAGTATTTTTTTATGTTTTATGTTTTTAAAAGCTGAGATAAGGCAAGCGAGATAGCCCTAATCCTAACCCCTAACTAAACCTTTAAGTGACTAATGTACATAGAGATTATTGCTTGACAAATACAAATATAAGAAAACATCATAATTTAGTTGAAAAAATGTTTAAAATATCAGGAAAAAGTCATCTCTTGTGTGTAAATTGTACCAAACTTTTGGATAGAATTGTCCCTAGCGTAATGTTTTATTTTCGAACTCTTTACTTCCTGTAATTTACAACTTATTTTCAAGCTTTTCCTCCTGAACTGCTCCTGGGTTGGTGTAAAACTATCATTTATATTTACAGCAGATATAATCCCAACGACTAAGTCCCAATTCATCATAGAAAGAAAACCATAAAACTGTTCCTGGATTTAATCAAACCCAAACCTGAAGTATTTTCCTAACCATAACCCTAATCTATATAAACCCTTTCCTAAACTCTTCGGTATAAACCATGCGTGTTTCCTACGGCTCATCCTCCTCCTCAGCAACAACAAGGGGAACGAATCAGCTCTTTAGGCTCGTCACACATTCTGACCAAACTTGTCATTGGTTCAAGTGAACGCCAGTCCTCTGCCAATCTCTCTTCATGAATGGCTCTAGATAAATAAAGGCCTGTGTGAATGGGCCCGGCAGATCCCATCCCTGCCCCCTCACTGCCATGACGACACGATCTGGCACCAGCGGCGGATGGATACGCTCATTTCAAAGCTTTGTGCCCTATTCTTCCAAATGTCGCACGGTGCTTTGGGTCGTGTTACGCCCCTCACTGGAACTAGATCTTCTCAGCAAACTCCGGACGCACAACAGGTTCAGGGGTAGTGCGCTTCCGAAAAACGGTGCTAACTCTTCGTTCGTGTGCTTAGCGGTGTCTAGTTCAGCTTTTTGGGGTCTCAGGAAGGGTACAGTCTGGGGAATGTGCAGTTAAAAGCGATGCTGCCAATTAGAGACGTGTAAATTACCAGTCAAAAGTTTCAACACATCTCATTTCATGTTTTTTTTGTTTTGTTTTCTGACCCTTTTTAAATACACACAGAATATATGTGAAGCAAGATATATGGAATTACGTAGCAAAGAAAAAAGCTAAATAACTACTACATTTTAATATATTCTTTTATAACTAATTCCTCAAATTAACCATGCTTTGCTTTGTCGATTTGTTTTTCTTTACTAATTAATTCCTTATATCTTGCTTCATATATTTGATGTCTTCTGTGTATGTAAAATATAAAAAGTGGTAAGATAAAAAAAAACATTGGAAAAAACATAAGCAATAAGATGGATGTCCTTTCTATGGCAAATATGTTAGTTTAAGTCTTGCTTCTGTCCACTATATTTGGTCACTATAATATTTAGCTGATAAAAACAAAGGTTATTCATGAGAGTACAGTTATTTTGGCAACTAAAAAATAATAAAAAGGGACAACTGTGAGACAAGATTCAAGCTTAGTGTATGATTGTCGTTATTGTAACTTATTATTTTGCTGTTTAATCTGTGGTGTCACCTGCCAAGGGACTACAGATGGAAATGAGTATTTTTGCTATAATCTGGCATATTTACACTGCAACACTGTAGATGCTCATTAATATTCCAGTAAATCTGATTTAATCTATATGTTCTATTCTAATCCTAGACACATATAGCAGACCGTACAAATTCAGATTTTAAAGAATACACCTGGTGATCTGCAAGATGTGAGAGAAAGTGCTATATTTTACTTAAATAAACACATGATTTAGTGTGTATCAGAATTGGGAAACACTTATTTAGGTTTATGTTAAGTCTAAACTCTGAATATTTATCCAGTTACCAAGATGAAAGCTACAGAATCTGTCTGCTCCGAACTATTTTGTGATAATACTCAGGCTATTGCACTCAACTCAGACAAACTGAGTTCATGTTTGCACTGATCCTTTTAGGTCAGGGGTGTCAAACTCATTTTGGTCCGGGGGCCGTATGCAACCTACTTTGATCCCAAAAGGGCCGGATCAGAAAACTCAGTTCTCTCTTCAAGTTATTGTATTTTTCTCCGTGTCTCGTAGTGGTGTTTAAGATTATATTCCTCGAGCAACGCCACTTGTTCCAAACACACTGAGCACAGATTTCCCATTCACCTCTGTCAACAAATAAGAATTAGACTATTTTTCTTGGGAAATCCTGAACTCAGCATCTGCTTTTCTCATTTTTTGACATTTTGCTGATGAGGGTCACGGTCGACAGTCAAAACGATCGTCCTTTAAGAGCGTTTGGAAAGAAGAAAGTTTTCATTTGTGCTGCTCTGGTGGGAGTCGCCACGTACAGAAACGCCGGAGACGCTGCTATGCTAAACGGTGCAGAAAATTAACAGAAAAATCTGAAAATTTTAAGTATTTTAATAGAAAAATCAGCCGTGGGCCAGATTAAAGGTCTTGGAGGGCCGGATCTGGCCCCCGGGCCGCATGTTTGACACATGTGTTTTAGGTGATACCAATGAGATTAAAATGAATGGTATTTCAAAGTCTAAACTGAACAAGTATTTGAAATGATTTAGATTTAAAGTAATTGTTCCTCATTTCATTCTTTCTATTCGACTCAAATCCCCGGCACAACACACTTCAGGGTTGACATGTGAGGCCCTGAAACGCACTTTATTTCGCATGACAAGATACACATTGTTCTTACCATTTAACCACCTGGAATCGTGCTGCTCCGTCCTGATTGGATGATGCTTCCCGAGGGTCCTGAAAATGGCGAAGTCGCGGCCCATGAAGTCGGCTGACGTGCCCGCGTACAGTTCCCCATCTGTACAGAAACAGCAGCGGGTCGGGGGTTAAAAATACACAGGTCCCCACAGAGGCGAGTGTTAAATGCTGTCAGATTGTGTGGCGGCAGGTGAAGCATGTGTCCTCTGAGAGCTCTACACAATAATACGCTGTGAAACATAGCATGAAATACAAGCCGACTGTGAGCAAAGATGGGGAATTTATTTTTGTTCTGGTGGTTTTAAAATGTATTAAAACAACCCCCACACACACATTTTTCTTAAAAAGTATGCAAGATTTTGAATTGAAAATCGAATCAAAATTCAAGCTGGTTTTGGCTTGTATTTGTCTTTAACTGTTTTGAGTTTTTAAAGGGTCCATATTGCACAATTTGCTGTTCAAAGTTCCACCTTGTGATGTCATGTGGTATACAGGAAGTGCTCCACTGTGTTTTTTAACTCTATACACCTTCACTAAATGTAAAAGGGAGCGTTTAACATGAAAACTACTGCTTCGTGACATCACAAGGTGGAACAGAGCATTTGGAGCTTTGGAGATGTTGACAAACTAATAATAAAGGGTAATGGCATTCTAATTCAGCTCACACAAGTACATTTTGTGTTTATATACTTGCTTTTTTATGTACTGAATCCTTGCTGGTTTTTTTTTTATTATTTTGTTTTCTACATTATGTTGGTTATTTCAGTTTCCTCTTTTTAAAACTCCCTTTTGAATTAATTCATTTATTTTTTCAGCTCACACAAAGACGTTTTGTTTATATCCTTGCTTTTTTATGTACTGAATCCTCCTGTTTATTTTCTTTTATTTTGTATTCTACATTTTGTTATGGCATTTCACTTTTCTCTTTTTAAAACTCCCTTTTTAATTAACTCATATGTTTTTTTTACACCAAAATCACACATAGGCCTACTAGATTCCAAAGTTTTACCCATATCATTGCTTATTTATTTATTATTATTATTATTATTATTATTATTATTATTATTATTATTATTATTATTATTGTTGTTGTTTTTGTTGTTGTTGTTATTATTATTATTATATTAAAAATCAGGTTTTGGAAAGAAATGTAAATACAATATCACTTATAAAATGAATCTTGATACTTATTTGTATAATTTAATTCAATTATTGCCACTCTTTTGAATTATACAACAATACTAAATAAGTAAAGCACTTTGTAAGAAATCTGCATAATAAATAATGCACTGAATCAGTATGTAAATGGTCCAGTTCAGTCCCCACAAACTCAGAAAGTCTTCAGAAGTCCAACACAGTTACTAACAACATCATAGATTTTAACATAAGGCTGACGATCAATGGCGGAGGGAGGACAAGGGCCCGACGGAGAGCCGGGTCAGAAAACAAATTACAAACAATAGAGGAAAATCTGAGGTGATGGACTGGAAAATTGCCATCTGGTGGTTTAAACGCCGTGATATAACACAATACGACTTGGCAATTGAGCCGAAAGACGCTTTCATTTGCCAAAAACGTCACAAAGCAAACGTAATTGAACCTCATCTGTTTCCCACTCCCTTCTATGGCACCGGGAGATTAAAATAGTCTTTTACAGTGGTGCCGATGATGGGTTAGGAGGTTGGTAATACAGCGTTCTTCTTTTAAACAGTCGTACAGAATGTGTTGGTTTGTCATTAGCGCGTGTTTAACACTGTCGACGTAAAGGGAGATGAAAGAGGAAGTCGAGGGTGTTTTCGGAGAATTCCACGCTTTTATTTGGGCTCGAACACACAAACTCACCAATAAGCATGGACGCTGTGGTGAGCCGGGGATCGTACGGACTCTTCCCACGGCCGTTCTCGATGTGGGGCTCCAAACGAAAGACGCCATCCTGGGAAAAAAGAGTCCAAGTGTGAGACTCAGGCATTTATGTTGTTTTATTTTACCTTAATTACAAGGCCAGTTTTATGCTGTTTTCTGTTCAAATGTTGGTTCCTCATCACAAACGTGTCTGGAGTTGTGTTTTGTTTCATTCACATGTTTAACACACAAATCCTGCATATTGGGTGAGTTCGCTCAAACAGAAAACACTCTGTTCCACCTTGTGATGTCATGTGGTAATACAGGAAGTGCTCCACTGTGTTTTTAAACTCTGTACACTTTCATTAGAATAATTTGGATCATTTCAGCCCTGGAATTGCCAATCTCTACTACCACTACATGACATCACAACGTGGATCAGAGCAATTTGAGCTTCGGAGATGTAGACAGACTAATAATAAAACAAATTATTCAAACATGTGTGGATGAAACATAACTCCAGGTTTGCTTTTGAGGAGGTAACAGTATTCTAACATGGCTTAAAACGCGAGTGGGGTCGCCTCTCCACAGATCTGACATGTAACTGGGTCTTGTTTGGTCTCCATGAAGATAAAAAGGTTTAATATTATACTGTGAAACATTCCAGACAAAGCAATAACACCTCCAAGCTACACAATGCACCTTTGAATGTGAGATGAGCATCAGTCCGTACATCCAAATATTTATACGATTGGACTCTTTCAATGAGTTTCCCACCAGATATTGTAAAACTATTGTGATCTTTCCCTGGAGCGACATTTTGAGACTATATAAATGTAGTTTTGTGAGCATATGTTGGTGGGACAGGTTTGAGAGAAAGGCGTTATGTGGTTTGTTAAAGGAAATGTCAGTATGTGTCTTCTGTGGAACTGTGGGACAAACATCTGGCTAATGAGAAGGAAGCACATTTGTAAGGCTGACTTAGTTTAAAGACATTTTCGACAGTCGGGCATGAACCGAGGCAGCAGCAAAGTGATGCAATATGAAAATGACTAGTGCAAGAATTTTCAGAAACGCTGAACTTTTAACTTTTCATTTTTAGTTTATGCAGATTTTAAAACTCATGAAATTAATCTCATTATAGAAATACCTATTCTGTCTATGTCATATACTATGGCACTGTAATAGATGGATACTTAACCATTTGTTTTTCACATGATAAAGCTACGCATGATGATATGCATGATTCCATAGAAATAAAAGGATAAAAATCATACTTCATTTTCATTTAGTTGAAAATTATTGCTAAAGGAACTCAAAACCAACAGGAGGAGGCCCCTCACCAGGCCAAGTAAGAGTCAGGTTTGTGGAGATGCAAGCCCGCTCACAGAAAAGACACAAACAAACAAAATCATGCTCTTATTTCAGCCAATTCTGTCACTAAAACTTTCTGCAGCAGGGTTTGAATAAGCAGGGTTAATACACTGTGTAGTGACTTTGTGCAGATCCATTTAAATGTGGCTTGGCAAGATAAGATGAGGACTACAGATTAGGCGACCAAACTGCTTAAAAATGAAAGTCATTATTCAGTTTAATCACAGTCCATGACAGTGGGCCTTACCTCTGGCTTGCGGCCCACCTGCAGATAGGTGCACACGGGGTGGAAGGCTCCTGTCCCACAGGCGTACACATGTGTGTGGTTGAACGGCTGTAGGACCTTGATGAAGTTGGAGCATTCCCTCTGAAAAACAAATGAATAGGATTAGGGTCTCAAGTGTTAGGACTAGAGATCACTCTATGTTTTGTTTTTTTCATGGCAGATATTTATAGTGATTGTTTAAAATACAGAGAAAGAGATGGACAATAAGATCTGCCAACATTTTTAGGCCAATAGGCGGAGTCGATTCTGATCATTTTCCCCAAAACATATAATTTTGTGCAGTGTTCAAATGAATATTTATGCATATTTACAGATAGAAGGTTGATCCAAATTAAAATTCGACTGAAAAGGCCTGAGTTTACCTGATTTTATTTTCTTCTGGATGGGCTAAATGACCTTTGTATTATAAATGTAGATAACTGAGACACCAAACTGCAACCAGGGCAGTCCTGTGTGATGTCACGTAGTACTTGAAATTGCAATGGCCGCTAGAGTTACACAAACTCGGTTTTTGACTGTTTGTCACAATACAGCAAATTTCTCTAGTTTGCATTAAAGTTGCCAAATGCTCCAATGCAATTCAAACACCACCAGGGCAAAGTTAAGGAGCAAAAAAGGTATAGGTACAAATATAACAGTTTATCTCTAGTTATGACAGTTTTTTTTCTCACTACTTACTAAAAAACACCATATTTCACTTTGTTATAATCATATTTAGAGAATATGATTAAACCTTGAAAACAGACCAGTGCAGTTCTGCCCTATAGACCTGGTTTATATCTGCTGGGACTCCAAAATACAAATACTTCTTTGGTATAAAAACACTAAAAACTGCTGCCTATTATCCTATCTTCATTTCATCTAGTTTCAGATGCGTGCCATTCCTCTTATGTCCTCAACAAACCCGTCAATCCCGAGGCTGTAATACCAGACAGCACTTGGCGAATTTTCCTTCCTCGAATTTAATCCCATCTGTTTTTGTTTATCCTAGGAAAAAAAACAGCTTTTCTTTGCACTGGTATCCTGGAATCTTGTAATCCCCTCTTGGAATGACCGCGAAATCCATACAGATCAAGTAAGACTGCGAAATAAATCCTAATAATCAGATTAAAAGGACGTGATTCGAGTCATCTAAGTATTTTGCTTCGTCATTGCAGCTGGAGAATGAGGTTTGAAGTTATGGTGGAGACGAGCGCACATGTGGCGTGGCTCCCCGTGTCGCTGGTGCACGTGGTCCGATCTGTCATCATATATTCAGAGAGAAAAGCTGTTTGCATGAGCGGGCTGTAGGGCGCTAAACTGGGTCAGGGGCTGATAGTTGTTTTGTTGTTTGTTTGGTTTCACAGGACGTAAGAAAACGTGACAAATGACATCTTCAGTTCGCTAAAAAGGAAAGAAAAGATGTGGGCTCGCGCTAGGCAGATGGAAAGCTTGACAAAGTGCTACAAGGAAGTCATTATTCAATCACTGCGTACTTGAAAATGCACTTTTGGATGGGAGCAGAGACTAGAGATGCACAATCCTGCTTTTTTTTGGTTCTGATACCGATTCCTATACCAGATATGAACTGAAACCAGTGCAGAGACAAAACTGATCAATTAGAACTGATTAAAACTGATCCAAATGTGTTATGTAACTGACATTTATCTCTCAAGTAACTCCAAAACAGCTTTATACAGTTGCTCCTCACTATAACACGGTTCACCTTTCACGGCCTCGCTGTTTTGCTAATTTTTTTGGTGCAAGTTTTTTTTCTTTGTATGTGTTGTGTTCTGTGTAATTGAAGGTGACAGGTATGTTTTTAAGAATTAAAAAACAGCTGCAAAAACTACACATAACTATGTTTTTCACTCTGCCCGCTCCTCAGTTTAGATCGTGGGCCGATTTACGCAGAGTGATCCCCCTCCCCGCTCCCCGCTTAGATCGTGGAGGGGTTTTACAGCCTTAAAACATATGTAATAATTGTAAAAAAAATAAAGAATAAAGCTGACAACTTTGTGGATTTCGCCTATTGCAGGTTATTTTTAAAACGCGATAAATGAGGGACCACTGTACTGTATAAATACCATAGACTGTATAAAAGAAGTGGACTACGTGAGTGTGACGTCGTCCATAGTGTTTAGCGCCGCTCAAATGAGGTTGCAGGACTGAATTTGGAGCCAGGCTCTATGTTATGAATAGGGATTTTTTTGGCGGACAAAATAGCGAAAAAGAAATTCAGGATCATGTGTCGTGGGTTCATACGAACATTTTAAGACCAAAATGACGAGGCTCAGGGCAGCAGTTACAGAGAGAGGAGTGATCAGATCTCAATGTAAGTCAGTGGGAAAAAGGGAGAGAAGGAGCCGGAAGAGCCTCCTGAAGCACTTCCTGTCTGGCATGCAGCGGCTAATGGGTTAGCTTAGTCCACTTATATATATGGTCTATGATAAATACAAGTTCAACCAGAGACACACAGAAAAGAGACTTTCTGGGCTAATTATGACCAGTTAATAGTTTTATTGCATCAAATTTTAAGTCCAGTCAGGGTATATCGGCTGAACTGATATTTAGAAGCTGATAGCCAATCCAGCAAATTTTTCAGTATCAGTGCCGTTATGCGATATTTTGAGTATGCAGTATTGATTGACCATTTGATGACTGAAAATGTGCCAAATACCCCAAGCATCATTCTTATTACAGACACTAAATAGATGCAAGCAAAAGGACTCAATTCTAAATAGGGATACAGACAGAGACTCTAATTGATCAGTATAAAACAGGGCATATTCTACTTCTATGGGGGTATTAACTGCTAACACATACGATATTTAGATCCTGCTGATCAAACTACTGCATCGCATCATGTTTGTCAAGTTGCTGTGTACAGTTTCATATCATGCTTTTGTATATTTATGGAAAACTGTTGTGTGGGGGCATGGCTGATGTATTCTTATGGGTTTGAGCATTGGACCGGATCTTAATGCTAACCGTAAGAAGGGTTCGACTAGAGCCCAGGAGAGATCATTAGAATACTCAAACATGCATGGATGACATCTAAAACCTCTTCAGGCATGTTTTTGATGGTGGAACAGCAGTATAATATGGTAGAACGCTCAAAAAATCTCTTTAAATGTGTGTATTTTGAGCCTTGATTGAGGGTGGGAATGAAGTCACCCTATGTAATATCTGTTTCATTTATTTGTATCTATTTTTAATCTGCATTTCCAGTATTTATTTACACCAACCCGCTCAGGGACTACAGGTGTAAAATAGTATTCATGGTATAACTTGGCGCCAGCACCTCTCCAATGACACTTGTCTTGGTCAGTGCAAAAATATTGAAATATCGACATACCTTGATACAGTATCATCATGGGCTTCTATATCGATATATCACCAAGAGTATTCCAGGTATCACAGGGTATCACGTGCGATATATCGATTATCACATGTATATTGTGGAATTATCGTATCTTGAGCCATGTATGATATCGAATCGTAGGGACCCTTTGATTTTAACAAATAAAGGCAAACTATTGTAATTTTGTACATGTAATAGACCTTATAAAGAACTGTGCACATTCAACTGTACACAACATACTCGGTTACAATAAATCATACTGTACATACGTAGCATTTGAAGGTAATGGAAACATGGGTGTCTTATTGACAGCTTCCAAGCAGCTGATGAAGAGGAGCCAAATAGTGCAGAGAGCAGGGGAAACCTTGCCCTGAAGCGCTATGTTATTTAATCTGGACAGTGGCAGGATTAAAATAGCAGCCTGACGTAAGGCGATGGGTCGTACAACCGAGATATGCAGGTTCACACTCTTCTGTGCGCTTCCTGCACAATCTCCTCAGGTCTAAAACGACACCCCCAAGGTACAGTATTCAACCAGTGCCTCATGTTTACAGAAGGAGCACAAAGAGGACACGTACTTGAGGTTGTCCAGATATAACGTGATACAGCGAGGGAACCCATGCATGAAAAACATCGCCGTCTTGTCACTAATGATTTAATGATGGACCGTGTAACTTTTCCGGTGGATGGTTCATTACCTGCTTATATGGAGATGGCATTGCTTTGCGTGGAGTGTTCTACAGCAGAGGTACTCAATTGGTGGACTCTAAAGGCAATGACATCCGGACCGAGACAAAAATCTCTTTTTCTAGCCTTTTTTTATAGTGTTCCAGATCCACACGATATTTCATTGGCATTTGCTTTGCCGTGAAGCCGTGTTCTCCATCCCCGCCTTTCGCCAGTCCCCACAAGCTTCTAGCTCACGTCAAACATTCTTTCTGCTGCTCGATTACCTTTTTTTTTTCAGTGGTACAAAAGTATCAGTGCGATCGACTGATACTAGACAGAACAGTGGCTCTGTCTGCAGGAGACATACGCAGTAGACCGACAGTGACAGTGGTACAGGAGTAATGGGAGCAGCAGATACTGACATGCGGTTTTAAGTTTTGTTTCTGTAAAACGTAAACAAATGTGCACAGCGCTGCATTAAACACATTATTACTTAATGTATATGTTGAGTGAAAATGTATGTAGAGCGGTGGTAGAGAGGACCAATCACAGCCATTATTGTCTACGTCGTTTTTATGAGTAGTTAGAAAATTTCCGAGGTGCACGTCAACGCAGACGTTTTGACGCAGGACCATAAATTGGCCTTAATTCGGCCTTTAGCTTTTCACACTGATTCACACAATACTTTGTCCATAGTTTTAATGTTTCATGTGGATTTACTACATTTTTTGTTAGAAGTTCTAAGTATGGAAATACACCGTCACTTTTTCGGACCCTGGAAACACTATAAATTCGGAAAGTGGACCTTTTGAGTTTGTAATTGAGTACCCCTGTTATATAGTAAGTCGTTAAAGCAGACTTATTATGCAAAATTGACTTTTAACCATGTTCAAGTTGTTTCCACCAACACTTTACCCTCTCGAAGTTGTATTTGGAGTGATTTGTGCATGTTTGAACACTCTTTAATCACTTATTTTCGGGGTACCATATTGCAGGTGGTATTGAAAACCCCCGTTTTCAATACCACCAGCACACACCCACTGCTATTCCGTTATCCAATTTTATTTTCTTAATCAGTGGTACCTCGAGGATTCAGCATCGTTGCATAGTCGTTTAAAACCTTTACTCACTAGTGCAATCTGCAGCTGTCCATCAGTGGTGCTGACAGCTGCTCGGTGCATTGTTGTGATGACATTTAGGGCAGAGAAGTCAGCAGACATGCTTATTTTATCTGTCATTTTAGCTGAATATTGCAGTTTCAAATGTGCGAATTGTAACATAATGATCCACGACGGTCATAGATTATAACTAAATAGCAAAACAAGCACAATATGTCTTCTTTAAGTGTTTATATGTCCATGGAGACAAGCAGATCCAGATCAAGTTATATTTTTAATGCCATACCACCAGAAAAGTTACACAGTTCGCCTTTAACCAGAAACATTTTACACTATGTGACCCTCTTTTCTCTGAATGCTTGAATACTGTTGAACTGCCTCCACGGCCCGTCTGCTGAAGGCCTCGTCTGGAGCCTCCTGTCCCCATTCCCGTGCAGTGGAATCCCGTATTGTGGCCGTACCGAAACTTTCCAGTCTAATAACATAATCCCACTAATGCGCATGATCCCAGACAAATATGACTCTCATTATCTGAACACAGCAGCGGTTGTGCCAGTGAATGCATGCGGGTCCCAGGCTGCCCTCTATGGGTCAAATGCAGTTCAGAGAGTACAGCGAGCCGTGATTAAGGTCAAATGATGGTCTTAATCTGAGCCGTGGAGATTAGGGTTTGTTGGTGTTGTACTTGGACAGATTGGATATGTCAACATTGTCAAGTCTGAAAATCTCCTGTCATTGTCTCTGTGCCTCTGGATAGCGTCTTTTTATTAGCAATGATATTTTTCAAGAATGTTTCATATTCAGTTGGATACTAAACTGCTAACTAGAAATTAAAGATGCACTGTCATTTTCTGGGGAAGGGTCCGTCACATGTTTGTCTCCATAAAGCTGTTGGTGCAATATGGGCCCTTTAAGGTTTACTATATTGATTCCTCAGGAGGAAAATTAATTCTCTACATTTGACCCATCCTTCAACTACTGTCTCTAGGGTTCCTGTCAAGAGAAGTAAGATACCTCTATACAGCACTCGAATACCGGTCTGTATGATTTTAATTTAGGCTTGGTCAGGACTAGCCAGGCTGGTGTCATCTAGTGCCTCCACTCAATTTAATTTCTCTCCAACGACTAGGTCAGGAATCAGAATACACTCAGCGGTTTGCAAGAACCCTAGAAGTTGTAGTCACCAGCCAATCAACGAAGAGCTGCGGAGCCATGACGTCAAACTCAAGCGCCGCTGGGTCCTTTTGTGGTGCAGCACAACAGTAAACAAAGCGTCCAGATGGATGTAGATGAAGCGGTACATTTTGTGTTGGCAGCTATCACACTAAACACTGAGGATTTAAAGCCGGAACAAAGAGAATGTTTGGTGAATTTTATCAAGGGGAAAGATGTTATTGCCCTTCTTCCCACGTGATTTGCTGTTGTGCTGTAATTACTTGGACCCCACTGAGTGTTCCGGCGCATTACATACATCATGACCAAATAGGAGTGATTGATTAAATCCAAAAAGGATCCGCCTACTGTTGAGCGAACGAATTCTAATGCTGCGAGGTCAGACGGTTTCCACAAAGTGAAACCGGCTGATGTATCAGGGTAGGTCAGGACTACCTTAGCTGCAGGATTTTACCTGTGGTTCATGTTCTGAGTTTGCCTCTCCACAAATCTGACCTGTAATTTGCTAAATGGTCACATATACAGATAGCACTTTTCTACCTTCAAGGCACTAATTTACACACACACACAAACACATTCATACAGCAGTGTACACAGGCACTTGGCGTTTTGCCCAAGGACACAACAACAGTATTCATCTGTGGGAGCTTGAATCACACTGTGGGCCAGTTTAATATGGGAGTGGAACTCAAGCTACTTAATAGTTTGATCTGCTGATGTCATCTGCTTGTCTCCATGGAGTTAACAGAGTTGTATTTCAAGATTCATGCAGCTAAAACCTGGATCAGCCTCCCTGAACATGTAAGACACGCCTCAACTTTGACTGTGTTTAAATCCAAGCTAAAGATTGTTCTGTTTAGCTGTGTGTGACTGAAAAGTTTTAATTTCTCATTCCGCACTCTTCTGTCTAATTCTCTCTAATTTAACGTCTCTCTTTATTTTAAAATTTTATGATGATTATTTATGTTTTGATTTGTGATGTATTTCTTATTCTGTAAAGCACTTTGAATTACTTTGTGTACGAATTGTGCTATACAAATAACCTTGCCTCGCCTATTTTAAGGAGTTGTAAATTGCAAGTGGTAAAACAATTCAATCTTATCATAGAAACAAGCAGATGAAGGACACTGCACCACAAAAGTTACATGTTACACCTTTAAAGAACGTGCATGGACATTTGACTTGACTTTTTTGTGTAAAGTAAATACGCTTAAAGGGACAGTTCGGGAATTTTGGACATAGGGCCTCATTTCCTAGTGAGCCAGAGTGTTGGAGACGTGTGGAGACACTTTTTTTTAATATTCCAGCCAGTCCTTGTGTTCCTTGTAGTTGTCCTGCCACTAAAAACAGTCTTACCCACTCCACAGAGCACCCGAGGCAAAAACAATTACAACACCAGACTGTCGATGTAAATGTGTGTCTCTCTCTATTTTAAAATTTGATGATGATTATTTATGTTTTGGTTTGTTTGTATTGTGATTTTGATGTATTTCTTGTTCTGTGAAGCACTTTGAATTACTTTTTGTATGAATGGTGCTATACAAATAAACTTGCCTTGCTTTGCCTAGAATAAAGTTTGAAATAAAACTAACTTTGCATCACATGAATCGTTGCATATTGAGGGACTATTTTCTCATATATCAGTCCGCCGCTGCCGAGCTTTCTATAAGGAAGTACAACTCTCTGCTGCTGCTGCTCACATATAAATCCTTTTTACTTCTAAAATTGGTCTGGCGTTATCATTATTTTGCCTCGGGTGCACAAGACTGTTTTTAGTGGCCATTGACATGCACTAGCCTAGCACCAGCAACCTCTCCTAATACAAGAACTGGATGGAATATTAAAACAGTGTCTCCACACGTCTCCAACACTCTGGCTCACGAGGAAATGAAGCCTTATGTCCAAAGTTCCAACCTGTCCCTTTAAGTTCATTATTATACATATTTCTTTTTGTCTAATTCAACCTCACTATATAATGTCTGTACTGTATGTAAAGTGATGGCTCAGAAATGACCCTATGACCTTATCTATGTGTGTTGTCACTAATGTCCAGGACCTGTTCCAAAGGTCATACACGTTATTGACCGAATTATAGAACGCGAGGCCACTTTTTGCTTACCGATAGATCTTTGCCTGCCCATTTGCATTCATCCCGTCTGTTGGGAGCGGCCAACCATGGAATCTGCAACGCCAAAAGCACAGGTCAGCAAAACCAGGTCAATAAAAAATAAATAACTTAAAAACTTTAATAAAAACATTTGTTGTTTCCCTTTCCTCCATTATTTATCCAGGTGTGGCAGCTCAAAACACATAGACGTTAGGCTCTTGTTGAAATATTTATGAAGTACTTTTCTTTAGAGCCAGAAAAGGCGGTCCCCAGACATCTGATCTACTGGCTAACAGCAGCGCTTCTCAAACTGTGGGATGCTTTTTGCTCGTGGTGGTACAGGGAAGTTGTTTCGCTGCTCAGATCCTTCATTTTCTTCTACGGTAAGGTTTAGAAGCTAATTTAGTGTCAGTGAATGTAACATTGTTCATTTGAAATCTTATTTTGTACTGATCAGCAGTGATTTGGATTGTGTTGTGATTCATGTTTTGAAGATGTATTGCATAACGTTTCTAGGGAAGGGTTTTTCAAATGCTTTACTCCGTGCAAAAGTTACTGCTTTGTCTGGAAGGTTTCACAGTTTGGCATTAACACTGCAAAAAAGGGCTATCAAAAATACAAATAAAATACCAATTTTGAGGTAAAAATGCTCTATTTTAAGTGAAATTATCTGCCAGTGCAGTAAGAAATTTTCACTTACCGTTTTCTTAAAACAAGACGAAATACAAATCTTGCAGAAAACACTAGTTTCAAGTATTTATGGCAAGATTTTTCACTTTATTGGTTTGAGAAGGAAGTTAAAGAGTTGATTTAAGTTGATTTAATATAAAAAGTGCTTAGAATAAGTTGTAATATCTAGATAAGATAAATCTGGATGGAATATCTTGAAACAAGTAAAAAAAATCTCATCTTATTTAGTAAAAAAATCTTAAAATTGATCTTTTAAGATGAATCTTGCTAATTCAACTCAGTTTAACTATGCTACAAAATCCTTTTTTGCAGTGAAACCTTTCTATCGTCATAGAGACCAAACCAGACCGAGTTACAGGTTATCAGATCTGTGGAGAGGTGACCCTGCTCACAGTCTAGGTATTTTTGAGCTATAAAACCACCTATAATTGAATAAAATAGTTATTTAATATCATACTGTGGAACATTCCAGGCAGAGCAACCGCATAACCATAGAAACAAGTAGGTGATGATCCCTCAACCAAAAAGCTAAAGGGCATATTTCTGCTGATAATGTACGTAAAGTTAGTCTACAAAAAAAGGGAGTGTTTTTAGCTGGAATATTTTTAGGAGATCTGATTTTGAAATAGTTTGTGATAATGTCATGGCTTTCAGTGAGATCTATCTCTGATTATACAAATAAAAAGTGTGGTTGGATGAATATAGCAGGATATATGGACTTTTAAAAACAATTTTACTACTTTCATCATTGATTGGTGCAATAATTAGAGAATCAGTTCACATTATATTACCTGCACAAGCCTGGTCAGTATAGTTCTGTTTCTATTGGGCCATTTAGACCTGTCTTAGTTCCTTTCTAAACCCAGTTCAGCTTTAGACTGGATTTCTTTTTGGACCAGTAGGATCCCAGATTTTGTGAACTGTACAAACAATACTGTATAACTTTCTGGAGGTGGCACATCACCTTCACATGATTCCAAGGAAACTGAAAGCTAAAACCATATTTCAGAACATTCTCCGTCAACACAGATGAGTTTTAAGCCGACGAGGGACGACGTTACACAGGGAAACACACATGCCCAGTACCTGTGTGTATTCCTGGCTAATGTTGAGGAGGTTGAATGAGAAGATGTGGTCCTTGGCTCCCACCAGCAGCCGCCCCTTCTCCTCGTCCAGAAGAAACGTGTGGTAGGACGAACTGTTGGGCAAACCCTCAAACGTCTCCAGGTTGTTAGACTCCAGCATTTCTGCACAGGCAAATGGAAAGTTCACCGGTCATTATCATATTACAAACACACCGTGAAATTTATGGAGGAAAATAAAGTAAGTTCTTCCAGTACCCGCTACTTAGTCTACGTAATGGTTTCGTGATAGTTATGCAAATTTGAAAAAACATCGAGCTAAAGGGCATATTTCTGCTGACAACTTAAGTAAAGTTAGTCGACAAATTATCCAAAGGGAGTGTTTCTTAGTTGGAATATTTTTTAGAAGATCTGCTTTTGAAATAGTTTGTGATAATGATAGTCATGGTTTCCAGTGAAATCTGGACAGCCAAAATATCTTTGATTATACAAATTTCGAAGTGTTACTGGATGAATATAGCAAGATATATGAACTTTTCACATGTATAAATGATCACGTTTAACATTTGTAGATTTTTTACACATCTTTACACAAAAAAATCCATGTATTTAAGCCAAATTCACTACTAATCACTACAAAAATTAAACAGAACTACTCTATTTCACCATGTCACTGCACTCAAACTGACCTCGTGTTCAATACCACATGCACCGTCTTTTCAACTTTCATCTGACCACGATTTCACCTCTTCTTTTGCACTCAGGAGACTCCCTGTGTCTGGTGAATGCTTTTATCAATAATTTACTCTCTACATTTTGTTGACTGGACTAAAATGTGGCCACTGAATTACAAACGGGCGGGGAGGGGCAACAGAGACAAAACTAAAACTGCTCTTGGCAAGTAAAAGTAATATGTGAGCGAATAGAAGTGGGCTGATGGGGCAACCTTAACTCTAGCACAAAGTTAAGGTTCAATAATACAACTGTGACTTATTGCGATTAAATATGCATAAAAAAAGGAGCTTGTCTTGAACTTGACAAGTGCTCTTTACATCATGTATTGTTTGGGAAAAGCTGTTAAATCTTAATCTTAATTTCACAAAGCATTTTCTCAAGTAATAACTAATACAGAAGCTTTTGACAACTTTTTTGTCCGATCAGGCACATTTTTACTTCTACTTTAAGAATCAGGGGAAACTAATTGCTTGACGCTGTCCCAGAAACTTGATGCTCAGTCATGGTGCATTTTCAACAGAGACAAAAGAGTGAAATAATAGGCAGTGATGGGAGAACTATAAATAAATAACAGCATTATCCCAGACAGTAAGTTGCTAAAAGTTGTTCCTGACTCATGGTTTGAAATCAGGCCCATGACCTGATCCTTTTATAGTTCAAAATTATTAATTATAATAATATTAACGAAAAGATCTGAACTACAAAACATGTTTTTTCACATAGTAACACTCATTTGAAACATGATAGTGTGTTCTCTGCATAAGACATTAGATTACCTAAATAATTACAGCCTTTGAGATACACAAATTGAGCCCATAAAAATTCAATATTATTCCTATTATTCATCTCTGGAAAATGATTATGCAGTAAATGTGAAAACTCTAAATTGGCCTTTCTATGCGCCACATTAGCTCCTTTGGAAAACCACAGGTCCAGTTTTGCAGTGCAATCGAAGGCTGTGCCAAGTCCAAAGGAAGCAGACTTTTGCAGAGGCAGTGGAAAGACGAAACTCCCACCACACTGGAGCTACCCTCGACTCAAAGGTGCATTCAAATGTCACAGAATAAGACACGTCATTTATGTGAAATAAGAAGAACGTTGAACTTAAAGGTCCTGTGCTTATACAGATACACTACAGTACAGATATTTTGTATAAGCAGCTCTTGAGATCAGAATATGTTTACTGCATGCTGTCTGCCTCACTCTAATTACAAAGCTTTTTATTATCCGGCAATCAGGAAGTGTATGGTTAGCATGCAAGTTGTTGTTATCTTTTCATTATATGACAGAAGCGAAGATAAATGACCAAACCTTTTTTTTAACTTTTTTTTCTCTTTTTTTGTGTGTAATTTGATTTGATGTAATTTGATAAAGTGTAATCTGATTTGTTCTAATTACAAATTTTTAAAAAAGATCACAAAAAATAAATAAATAAAATAAATGACCAAAGCTTTTTCCCCCCTTTTTTTCCCTTTCTTTGTGGGTAATTTGATTTGATTTGATGTAATTTGATAAAGCCTAATTTGATTTATTCTATTTACAAATAAATAAATAAAAATCACCAATAAATAAATAAATAAAAGAAATTACCAAGCTAAGCTAAGATATTTTTAAATGCTTCAAACTGAGGGCGGGAGTGTGTTTACTATGTGAAATGATGAATTTCTAAATAAAAAATATAAAGCACTACAATAATAATCATTTTAAAACTGTTATTAAGATGCCAGAGTTCTCCCCCTGTTTCTGTTCTCATTTTTGTGTTGGTTCAGTATTAATCAGTATAAAAAATTTATACAAACCAGGGAGAAAAAGCTTTGGTTCTTAAAAAAAAAAGATTCAATTCTAACTGTTCACATTAAGGAATCGTTCCAAAAAGCCGACTCCTTCACAAACATCACTAAAACCACATATATAGACCCCATAAACATGCATAAGTAAATATCAAACCAGTATTACCCATTACACATGAACTAACGTGTTAGTGTTATGCATTGGGAGAGGTGTCTTCTCTTCAGATGATACCCAACATTTTATCTCCAAAAGAAGACTGACACTTTTGTTCTGGGCCTTGATTTTAATGATTACAAAGCTGGGTCAAATCAGGTCACATGTTCCACAGTGTTGCTTTAGAAGTCTTCTGAAGGTGGCCGTGAGGAGCTCAGGTTTTGTTCTCAGCCTTAAAGTGTAACCGTGCCATGACCCTCAAACCACGGCCACAATGGAACAAGGCAATACAAGAGAAGCCTTCATCACACGGCCTTTGTCCAAACTTGTATTATCATGGAAATGTCAAAAAAAGATGGTCGACCCTTTTGTGAATGTGTCAGAGTCCTGTCCAAGATTAAGGTGGATTGGAAATAAATGATGACAGATAGTTAACAAGTAGTAGGGTAACTTTTAACTTTGTAAGGCTGTGCTTTTGTGTTCAGGCTATGGTCAAAACTAGTGTGTTTTAAAGGTCCTACATTATGCAAAATGGACTCTTGTGAGCTTTAAGTCATGTTAAAATGTTGTTACTCACCAAAAATATACCTGGAGTTGTGTTTCTTTCATTCACATATGTTTGGGTACCGTATTTTTCGGACTATAAATCGCACTTTTTTCATGGTTTGGGTGTTTCCTGCGACTTATACTCAGGTACAACTTATGTATTAAATATATAGTTATTTTCACACAGACAGTCACAACGGGGCGCTCTAGGGTGTGTGCCACTATCTGCTACTCCTATTACTCCTGCACCACTGAAAATTTAAAGTTTAAACATCAACTTATAAAGACAACTGGGAAAGACTGAACACAAATGTCTCCAAAAAGAAAATAGTATTCTGTAGATTCCAAGCTGCAAGTGGTGAAGTATGCAGCTGAAAACCGTAATCGAGCAGCATTAAGAAAGTTTGGAGTGAGAGAGAAACTTGTAAGAGACTACATAAAAGCGGAGGATACTCAAACTGCGGCGAAGAAAACAAAAAAGCTGTTACTACTTCATGCAACACAACCGCCTCGATCAGAGCACGGACAACGCCGTCCCAAAAACTGAAGCAGATTCCCACGCCGATGCCTTTCCAAAAAATGCAATTTATATGTTTTTTTCCTCTTCATTATGCATTTTTTGTCTGGTGCGCCTTATACTCCAGCGCGACTTATAGTCCAGAAAATACGGTAATCCTTTATTACTGGTCTGTCGCCATCTCCAAAGTTCAAAATGCTCTGTTCGACTTTGTGATGTCATGAAATGGTCCTTTTCCTTTTTTTTTTTTAGTAGAGATTGGTAATTCTAGGACCGAAATCATCAAAATGATTCAAATAACTGGGCTTAGCTATTTTGTATAACCATGTCTCTAGTTCATTATTGTACCGAGGTTGTTTGAAGATGTGAGACTCATAGATATTTGTCATGATATTCCAATATATCTAATAGCAAACTAACTAAATAGGGCAAGAACTACTGATAGGGATGATGTCAGGACTTGTTGGCCAGATAACACCCTGGATGGAGTGTAGTTTGCGTATAAAAGTCATTGTATAGGTGTAAATATTGAGTCTATGCATGGGAATGTCGGCACAGATTCCTTGTAAAAGTTTGGCTTTCTAAAATTTGAATGAGTAAATTATCTGGACTTTATTTCTGCTTCAGGTGTATTTTTTGTCTAAGCAGAAACTAATGATCACGAGAGGAAAAGGCTGTTTTCCTCAACAGTGTATGGACTTTAAAAACACAATGGAGCACTTCCTGTGTTTTCAGTTTGAGAGAAGAACCTACATATGCTAAATTTGTGCGTTAAAAATGTGTGAATGGAATAAAACACAACTCCAGGTATGTTTGTCATAAGGAAACACCAATAAGTGTTCTGGCCGATCTGTAGAGAAATTGAAGAAAAGTAATGACATTCACTAATTGACATTTTACCTTTTTAAAATACAAAATGTGCAATAAATATAACTTTTATTATAACTTTAGCTTTATCATGCAGCCACCTATTTCCATCGTAACCCTCTAGTTTGTTTAAAAAGACAAATCTGATGCATTTAGGACAATATCAGGAACTTTTGGAGGAAAAAACGGCTCTAATACATCATCCATTCCTAATTTCGTGATCCCAGTTCTCTGTGGTGAAGACGTCTTGGTATGGTGGGGAGATTAATTCCGTTTTAATCAAGATCGAGATTCTATCTTGTCTAATTGAAAGACAGTAAGAGCATGTGGTCAGAGCAGAGGTCAGACTTTGGGGAAATTTGGAGAAGCTTTGAGAAGAAGAGAGCTCTTTTTTGCCCCAATACAGATATCCTAGATTCTATAAAGGTCAATGACATGACGCTGTCCAATTGCAATTTTCTCTGTTAAAAGGGTTGAAATTTCATAATAATTCACCACATTTCTGTAGTACCTCTGACCTCCATGGAACCACATAATTTTTTTCAGAAATCATGAGTTATTCTGCATGTTTTTTGTACTTAAAGTGTTAAAATGGCATGTGGTGCGACTAATAACAGCAGTAATTCTATGGCTGGAATTTTAATAACAAAGTCGACTTGGGTGAATGGTTCTTTAGGCATTTTTCTTCATTTGATGCCTTTTACAGGGCAGTAGTTTGTTCATTAAACACAAGCAGGCGACATATTGGCAAAAGAAAATATCAATATGCATTAAAAATCTAAAGAAACGCCAACAGTTTGTTTCTATACACTTCATATTACTCAGAAATTAGATTAATATCTCAACCATGTTTTAAAAAATAAAAGTTTTAAGGTTATTCTCGGTCGCACCACATGACATTTTATATTAAAACTACTTAATATAAATGTTAAACATAGATTTATGCACATGACAGTGTCAATATTTGAAAAAAGTTTAATAAAAACTAATATTTTTTTATATTTTAAAATTTGCCTGTTGAAAATCCTTATATGTCATTGACCCATAAGCAAAATAAGTTTCGTATAAGTATCTAATTATATTGTGTTTCATTTTCCAATCATCAGGAAGTGCGTGTTGGCTTTACAGTGCAGGATCAGGTACAGCCCCTTTAACATGACAGAAAAAAACATATTGATTCTTTTTTTAATTGTTATTTTTGCCCTCTCATCCACGCTTGCGTAGGTAAGTAGAAAGTCGCAGATGTAGACGTACAGAGTGGTTCCAGGCCCAAGGCGGTGACCCCGTGCAGGTCACAGTTACTGTATACACTGAACCAAAACTCAATAAGTCCAAGAAGCTTTTAGTGCCTTAAGTTCTGCATTGGTTCAAGGTTTAAGTTCAGTTCCAAACACTCAGTGCACTTACTTTGCTGAGTCAAACTGGGGTGCTCACCAAAAGTTCATTCGATTTGGGGTAAAATAAACAGTATTTGGTCTGTGTTTATGAAAGAAAAATATAATAACCTGAATTGTTTAGGTGCAGCTGTTGCTTTAAAACGGCACAATCCCAATCCCGAAACCATCAGGCAGTGGAATCGACTCCCAGACAGAGTGAAAATGTCTGTAGACCTTGAAAATCTTGGGGTGACAGGAGCTCAATCTGTATTTGCCCACTGATCTGAAGACTGGAGGTCCGAATCCCACTCTTGACATAAATACCATGGGTTGAGTGGTCATATCCACTGAATTACAGGTTGGTAGTGATATTCCAACTCCCACTGATGGATGCTGTTGTTGTGTCCTTGAGCAAGACACTTAACCCACCTCACCCCCTGTGTGTGAATGTACATATGATAGGGTGAGTGATTCCTTGACGTAAAGCGCTTTGGGTATGGAAGATAATTAGTTTAAACAGATTTTAAATGCCGTTGAATTTCTTATTTTACATTTTTTAACTCTGAAAAAACACATTTTTTATGCTGAATGTCACTTCATGATTTTTTCTTTTTGTCCTCAGTCACAGAAGATCGATTTCTTATCATCTTGGATCTTTGGTGAACTTTTTACATATACCGAAAACATATACTTAAAATTTCAGCGACTAAAATCCAGAATCAAAATAAAAATCTTTTTTGAGAATTAAAAAAATCAAAAAATCAAAGAATTAAAAAAATCTTGAAGGTGGAAAAGCGCAGTCATCCATCCATCCATCCATCCATCTTCTTCCGCTTATCCGGGGCCGGGTCGCGGGGGCAGCAGTCTAAGCAGGGGCTCCCAAGCTTCCTTTTCCCCAGCCACTTCCTCCAGCTCCTCCGGACGGACCCCGAGGCGTTCCCAGGCCAGCCGAGAGACATAGTCCCTCCAGCGTGTCCTGGGTCTTCCCCGGGGCCTCCTACCGGTGGGACATGCCCGGAACACCTCCCGAGGGAGGCGTCCAGGAGGCATCCGGACCAGATGCCCGAGCCACCTCAGCTGGCTCCTCTCGACGTGGAGGAGCAGCGACTCTACTCCGAGCTCCTCCCGTGTGACCGAGCTCCTCACCTTATCTCTAAGGGAGCGCCCGGCCACTCTGCGGAGGAAACTCATTTCGGCCGCTTGTATCCGCGAAAAGCGCAGTCAAGTCAGGTTAAATTATACTTATACAGTATTCCCTATAAAAAACATGCACATATATATATTTTTTACATTTCTTTGTAAATTTTTAGAAAACCATGATGTATTTGAAACTGTGATATGTTATATATTGTATTTTATGGAGCTAACGTTAGTATGGGAATGGAATTGTAATAATAAAGTGTAATTTTACTTCATCTTTTCTTTAATGAGGTTAAAGAATAAACTAACATAACTCCTAACATAACGCCTTAGCAACAGCGGCCCCGGGGCCTTGATCATTTCTCTCCTTGTGATTATTTGTCGTTAAAAAGTTCTCACACCGGCTTCTCCATACACAAAACCGTAAAAAAAGTCCGTCTTTAGAGCGGCTCTTTGATGTGAACAGATCCAAAAGCTTCGGATTCCCACAGAAGAGCCGAAAGTCACATCACTAATTCATTTATCACTTGTATTCATTTCTCAGATCATGTTCTAGTTTTCTCTTGAGTTTGAACACTCCTGGAGTCGTTTACAATGTGCAAACTGAACATATTTAAACACGGATCAATGACGACCTCAACACTCGTGAGAAAAATTGCAATTCGATTTTTTTTCTTCCAAATTTGGGCGATTCGAAATCCAACCCTCATGAGGAGATCTGACATGTGGATACCGGACAAACAACAGAATATTACGCAACAGATCGTTCGGTTGGCAGACACAGTGCAGACATGTTGATAACATATAATCAGAGGAGTTCCCAAATCAGTTTATGTGTTTGGATAAGGCCCAGTTTGGAGTTTTGGGACGATAATATTTCATGTAAAGTAGTAGTAGTCAGCGTTGGCAGTGTGTTATGTTAAAGAAATGTGGAAAAATCGTTTCTGTTGTAGGTTGTTTTGGTCCAAACTGTAAAATAGATGTGAATGTGCCAATGTAATAAAGTCCCCGTTGATTTAAAGGTGTAGAAATAGCATTGCTTTGTCTAGAATGTTCCACTGTACAGATTAAAACTACCTATAACAAGGGAGACAAGCAGGTTACAGCACTATACGCTACATCACAGTTCAGATCTGTGGAGAGTCGCCCCTATTCACAGAAGGAATTATTGTATTTTGAGCCATAACAAACACCTGTAATGAATAAATTCTGGATGGATATGTTTAATGTCATACCATGGAACATTCCCGCAATAACATCGCCATGGAGACAAGCAGGTAACGGACCCTTCACTAGAAAAGTTGCACAGTGCGGCGCAGACAAACTTGTTTCATTGGCAGCAAATTAGAGTTAAAGTAACAAAAAAATTGACCATTCTACAAGTTAAATTATGTAATATTAACTAAAGCTGCAAAACAAACTCAAAGTAGATCGAAATTTTAATGAATGAAATTGGAAGATCGCAAAAAATGAAGTAAAAGAACTATACTTGGGTTAAAAAAAGCTGTCCAGGGATGTTTTTGTGATGCGTTTGTGAGTTCATATCAGTCTTTTTGTCAATCCCTTTAGATCTGTTTAAACTTTTTGAATAATTCCTATTATTAAAACCTAAATTGCAAATCGAATCAATCGCAATTAGATATTTTCCCCAGATCGTTCTGTCCTAAAATCAACTCATCAAACTGATTCAAATAATGATACTGGTACAATTCAGAGCGTGAAACTTTCAGGAGGTGGTAAATAGAAAACAATACTTCTGAATATTCTCCAGTACGATAGTTAAATGAACATTTCCATGAAAAAAAGCATGTTACAAGTGGGGCTTTAACTTAATTTAAACTTAGTAACTTAAAACAGTTTCGGTGATGAATCGGGAGAGACATTCAGCTGTGCTCCGAGCTCACCTCCCGGCTGTAGTGCACCACCAACATGTATCGACTAAATAAAACATAGAAAATTCAGTTTGTGTGAAAATAGCACATGCGAGCGTAGCCTGGTCCGGAGCTGGCCCAGGTGCTGTCTCCATGGTGATCCATCATTAACCACAACAAGAGCCTGACCTCTGCTCACCTGGACTCATGTGTGGGAGAGGAACAGGCAGCCTACACACCTTTTCTATTCACCACTGTGCAGCCGACATGAAAGAGCGCACAACATGACTGCGAGGGAGAGGAGGACGGATACAGGAAGACAGTGAGGAGGGGTGCAGGGAAAGAGAGAATAAAAGTGAGGAGAGAGACGGATGCAAGAGGAAAATATTGGCATTGGTAAATCACGCACGCATATGTAAGAGAAATTCAGATTTCACTGTGAATTGTTGAACAGTTTACATTTATAGCAGTAGAGATTTGCCATGAATAAAATATAAACGACATAAATGGAAGAATATGTGTCCACTGCAGGGAGAGGAAAACTGTATTTCCATTGAGCAATGACGTTTTTTCTACAAAATAATAAAACAATTAGGAAAAAATCTGTTCTTTTTAATCTACTTCATTAAGGGGTTAAGGGTAGAAGTTATGTTTAGGGTTTGTCTGAAGGTTCTTTTTTTTTGGCTAGGAAATGTAAAGTTGAAGATGCACTATATGTAACTTCTAAGGTGGAAGCTCTGCTACTTGCTTGTCTCCATGGAGATGTTATTTCTTTCCCTGGAATGTCCCGCAATAGGGCATTAAATGTAGCTCCCTTTCATTTGTTCAATTACAGATGTTTGATAGCTCAAAACACAGTGCAGTACCTTAAAAAAACATAACCATAAGCAGGCTTGCTTCTCCATAGACCTGACCATTAACCTGTCTCCATTGTGATTAGCAGGTTTATTTCCACACTATGGGATAATTAAGGCAAAACAGTCATTTCTCCATGGAAACCAGCAGAAAATGTACACAGTGCACCAGTGTTTCCAAAATCTTACATTAAAAATCTGATTTTATGGTCCAAACTATGGCCCATGGACCAAACGTGGCCCTCAGATAACTTTTTCTTGGCCCTCAAGCTTCCAGGTGAATTGGCCCAGATGACCCTGAGCAGTACTTTTTCCTGGAAGTTTTTTTTTTTAAATTCTGCCTTGATAAAGCCAATATTTAATATTTAGCGTGTGGTTTTGAATATCTTAGCATGAATAAAGGACTGGCGGCTCATTCTAATGTGTTAAACCTGCGTATATTTCAGTTATTCACTGTATTTAGCACCCGTCTGTTATCCTCGATCGCCCTCTGCTTCGTCTGTGTTTAGGTTTGTGGTCCTTGATGAAAAAAGGTTTGGTCACCCGTGATCTAGAGGCACCACTACAGTTCCATCCATCCGTCTTCTTCCGTGGAAACTACAGTTGTGTTTATTGTATTTTGAGATTTATAATCAATTAAAAACACCTCAAACACATGCTTTCCTAAACTTCTCAGTATATTTATAACATTCTAAATCTTTTGCAGTCAGTTCGGACCCATGGAGACTATTATTAAAATCAATAATAGCCAGTGAACCCGATAATGGTGCTTTGGTTGGAGCTGTTTTGGTGTCTGGGAGGTGAAGCGAGCAGAGTTGGTGTTATTGGAAAGAGCGTGCACGTTTGTGAGTGCGCTCAGCCTGGAGCCCAGAGGCAGAGGAGGAGCAGGCCCAGACCCGAGCTCCAGCTGCCATTCCTGGGCAAACTGCTGCAGGCGGGAAGGCCCTGGCTACGTGCACTGTGGAACTGTTCTGGTGAAGGGCCCAGTACCTTTGTGTCCCTCTGGAGATGCCATTGCTTTGCCGGGAATGTTCCCTAGTATGACATTACACATATCCATCTAACACTGAGTCATTATAGGTGTTTTTATTTCTCAAAAAATACATTAACTCCTTCTGTGAATAGGGACGACTCTCCACAGATCTGAGCTGTAACCTGTTTTTGCTCCTCGCGATAGATGGGTTTAGTCTATATGGTGGAACATTCTAGACAAAGCAGTAACATTTCCATGGAAACAAACAGGTTTCACAACTCTCACAGACCAGTGCAGGGTTTTGTCTTAAGGTTAAGGCTAACAACAACTAGCATGCTAGCAACATCCTTCCTGATGATCAGAAAATAAAGTATTTCAGATCACAGCTGTTTTATTTTGACCTCAAGAGCTGCTTGTACAATATATTTGTACTTGGGAAGACACATTTTGCTCAAATACATGGAAAAAATCAAGCACAGGACTTTTAAACCTAAACTACTTCATTTAAAGAAAAAAAAATCACAATTTCTTATCAGTGAATCTTTGTTTACATTTTGGAAGACACTTAAACTCTATTTAATGACAACAGATCCACTAGTTTAGCATGTTTGTCTTGAATATCTTGTCACTCTTGGGTCACACCTACAACAGCATAGCCAGAGGACGCAACAGAAAGAAACGCTAGTAACAGGGATTGTTCAAACCCTTCAAGCTACTATATTGTATAAGAAAGAAAGCAATAAAAGTCCCTATGGTCACTTTTAGGGCCAATCCCATTTCTAATTTCTACCCCTTGCCCCTTGAAACTGAGTAACAAGGGGCAGGGGTTTAAAGTCGACCCCTACGAATCCGGACACCCCTTCAACAATCAAATACGTCATCAGAACTCTCCTCCAGCTTTAACATAAGCCTACTGTACTAGCTAGTCAGTTTATCTTGGTTTTTATTAAGTCTGGACATTGTGTTATATATGCTTATGTTTCTTCTGTCTTTATTATACTTTATGTGAAGCACTTTGGTCAACTGAAGTTGGTTTAAATGTGCGATATAAATAAACTTGAATTGAATTGAATGGCACGCAGACCAGTCGAGAGAACACAACCTGAGCTTCTCTAAGGGTTAACCCAGTCATATATGATATTATATATAATATCGCTTTCAATTTCCTGGGTTACAATATCCGAATAACAACTGTGTATACACGGACCCTCGCAATTCGTTCACAACTTCATTTCCATGCATCAACCGATCACTCAAGTCACAACTAACGTGGCACTACTCAATGTAGAACTAGTGCTTTTTTCGTGTGCATTTTGTGAAGAAAATGAGCATTACGCATGGGAACAACATTAAACTTAAGACAATACAGCAATTAGCACAAATAAACCATAAATAATGGAGACTTCTTTGGTCTCTTTGGTTGTAGCAGCAGCGATCTTGCGATCTTTGCATTCTGAGAAACTGCTCATACCCGTCCGTTTGGAGTGTGCCTCTGAAAACTCTTCGTTTGGAGGGGTATATCATCCTAACACTTGCCCCTACCCCTCTGCCATAACGGTAACTGGGACACCCCTAAACCTACACGTGAATGCGCAAAATGGCGGGGTAGAGGTAAGTGGTGTAACGGGTTTCAGCCTTACACTTTCTACATCTGGAAAGCCAAAGCGTCATTGAGTCATTTGTATACCCCAATCATAATTATTTGCGTTAAATTAACTTAAACACTCAATGAAATGTATAAACCAGGGTTTTATTGGAGGTGACGTTATCGTGGATGGAGTCAGGGCGTAGGAATGACCCTGTGGTTGTTTGGGGAAGTCATTGAAACTTTAGGGTCTTAAGCACTTGGACTTGTAACTGAACCCAGCAACGTTGTAACATGTGTCAGTGCCTGTCCAGAATTCTTTATTTTACAAGCCATTTCCATCTCGTAAAATTCTGTCGTCGGGGTTAGGGCGATACATTTTGGCTCTCTTCCCTCCCATGTTCTTGTCTTTTTTTTGTCTCTCGTTTTGGCAGTCTCCAAACAGGACCAAAGGTGAGATAAGTGAGTTCATTTACCGCTCATACTTCTCACATTGGACTTTTCATTGTTTTCTTATCCTTTCCATCTGCCCTCTCGTCCCACTGTTGTAGTTTTTAGTGTTTTTTATTTTCATAGTTTTGAATTACCCTAAAATATAAGTTTATTTTTACCATTTTTCATACTACTCACATGGAACTGTTCATTTTATACTTTTGCAGCTGTTTTGAGTCACCATGTTTTTGCAAAAAAAAGAAAAAAAAAAGTCAGATGAAAATATCAATTTATTAATTTTCTCTTTCTTTTCTCTTCTTTTGAGAGTCATCATTCTTTCTACCAGCTCCATCATCCCTGGTTTAGTGGTTGGTAATAATAAAATTGTGAAACAAGTGCGTAATTAAGGAAAACTGTGATGACTCTGCGCTAATGTGAGTCAGTATAGTCACATTTTCTTTGTGTTTTTGTCATTTTTACCTAAACTTAAATGACATTTTAAACTTAGACAAACTTTATTGATCCACAAATTCAAAATTATTTGCACACAGTAGCTCACACATCACAATATAATATAATAACAAAGAGTAAAAAAAATATAAATGGTAATAATGGTATAATAATAATGGTAAATTCTAAATGAGTAGCAAAAAACAGCTAGAGACAAGTGTGAAATATACATATGTAAATGTACAAGTCAAAATAAGTTATAAAATCTCAGCTTCATACAAGAGGTCATAGGAAGATGATGATTGACAGGACATAGGATTATGCATTACATTGGGGTGAGTTGTTGTGCAGTTGTAGGGAGTATTATCTGTTACATAAAGGTGAGTTATTGTATATCTGTATGGAGTATGGTATAAATGTATGAGTTTATGCCTGTCTTTACTGTTGGCAGGTGTCAAACTGGTCCAAAATGGGACATTTCTTGTATAAAACTTGGACAAATCACTGGTTTTGGATAAATCTGCTGGGCTCAAACTGGGACTGTCCCGGGTGAATAGGGACGTCTGATCGCCCTAGTTTTAAGTCGTTCTGTTTTCTCCAAAATAAAATTAAAAAAAGATGAAAGATCAAATTTATCAAGTTTATCAAATACAGCTTTAGAATAAATAGTGAAAGCTACAAGTCATTAGCTGTTTCTGATGATTTTTTTTATTTTAATACAGCAACCGACGTTTCAAAACTCTGATTTTTATATATATACACATATGCACACTTAGTATCTTTATAATGCCATTAAGAGGTAACTGAAACCATATGGTCTTTTTTAATATTTTGTCAGATTTTTTTTTTTTTTTTTTTGGGCGAAAACAGGCAGGACGACTTAAAACGGCATAATGGCTCCAAGTCCAAACAGGACAAAAATACAAAACTCCGGGAGTGAGCTGAAAGGGCAGATGGATCGAAAGAATGAACAGTCCCATGTGAGAAGTACGAACGGTAAAAATAAACTCTTTTAGCCTACATTCAGCGCTACCGTTTTCTTCACTGGAGGGCATGGCCAGTCTTCGCTAAGTGCATCTTGTGAAATAGGAAGAAAAAAAAAGAAGAAGAAAAAACACAGTACAAATCTACAACATGATACACAACATGTATGAGTCTGTGCGAGAAGCGAAGTTTCTTGCCCGAGGACATTCAAAACTGGTTGCAAACTCCAAACTTCTGCTGAGAAGTCACCCTCCAGATTTTTACTTATTTATTTGTAACATTTTCTGTCGACAAATCCCAACTTTTAGATTTCGAGGTATAAATATTGTTTATTTTTTGTTTTTTTATGCAGGTTTTGCAATGAAGCTGTTATATACTGGGAGCGGGACCATCTCTTTCTCGTTTCCATGGAGATTTTGTTGAATGTTCCACACTATAAGCATTAAACGTAATTATTTTAATGTTAACAAACAGATGACACCACCGAGTCAGGTTACCGGTCGTATCTGTGGTCAGGCGAGCCCACTCAAAGTAACAATACATGTTATTCTAAGAGTAATTGAATACATGAAAAATAAGTTTAATGCCATACTTTGGAACATTCTGGTCAAAGCAATAACATCATCAGGGAGACAAGAAGTTGGCAAACTACATTTCTAACAAAAAAGTGACAGTGCACCTATAAAGTTTATGCAGATAAAACTATTTAACAGTTTCGAGATGCAAAAAGCTTGGTCCAAATATAGATTTTAGTGAAATACTTCAAAATAACAAGAAATAACCAAACAAAGGACCGAATTTGGAGATCAGTTCCACTCCGGTCTACAGCGAGTACATTTTTGGACGCCTTACAGAAGTTCATTGAGCACATGGGGAAGTGTGTGAGTGACAACATGAGGAGTGGTGCTTTAACCAGGCCTGGGGGAACTGCACTAGGACTATTCATCAAGTCTGCTGGGTGACCTCAGGCTGAAAGTTCTTCTTCTGACACTTCTGTTTACATATTTCACTCCAGGTTCTTACACAAGTACTATCGCTTCTAGAGGAGAGCGAAGAAAGGTCCTGCAGGAGGTTATATGAAAGTAAAATGGACTTTTCTGAGCTTTAAACTATGTTGTAATGTTGTTACCTCCTCAAAAACATCCAAAACTTTAGCAGAGCCCTGGGTGAATGAGTGAATGACAGGCGGATTAACCAATCAGAATGAAGCATGCTCTGGTCATGTAAAAAAAAACACAGCGGTTTACAAAAAAACTCAAAAAGGTCTGAGAAACTGTGTGGATTTTTGCAGAATCAACAATCGAAGCACCAAACTTACTTACTTATTACTTATCTCAGGTAAAAGAAGTTTATTGTATATTTTGTTCTGAATGTTGTGAGAATTTTGGAGGAGAAATCGTCTGTTTTTGAGAGACACGTGCTACAAATTAGCATCTGCGGTTGACTCATCTCGTTTGGAGGATTTTCACGCTCTATGGTCCGATTCCAGACCCTTCTGGATTTTATCAGAATGTAGCAGGAACTGGTCAGGCAAAGGCAAATATGCATTCACGTCACCCAGACAAATGATAACCAGAAAACCCTTATTTCTCAGTATAAATACAAAAGCAAAACAAAACCAAACTAAAAACACACTATTTACTCTTTGCCAGAAGCCACAAACTGCAGTTCCTCCTTCCACAGATCTGAACCACATCGAGTTAAAACGAGGCCACGACCCCAATCTTCTATCACATTTCAACAAAGCACTTTTTAAACCGGGTGTTTATCGAGCTTCACTGAAACAGACTCAGAATTAAGTTTTCTGTTACAAAATATTTGGAATTGGCAAGTCCGTTTCTTTGTCTTGGGTGAAATCGTATACCTGCTTTGATTACCTTACTTGTCCTCGCCCATCATAACATCGCTGCTCCAAGAGATAAATGTTTCGAGCATAGTAGAGATTTACTGTTTGTGAAAGAAATATCCAAGTTTAGGGTCCATAAATCTGTATTTGTTCATGAACTTATTATTATTAATGATCCTCTGTTACGCAAATTTGACTCTTGTGAGTTTTCAGCCATGTTGTAATAGTGTTACCTCCTCAAAAACGTACCCAGAGTTGTGTTTTGTTTCAGTAATCCTGCATTCTTAGTCTGATTCAAAACTCAAAATGCTGTTCCACCTGGTGATGTCATGAAGCAGCTACCTTTGACCTTTTGTTTAGTACACAGCTAAAAGTGGAGTGTTAAAACTGACTCTTACAGAATCAATTTTTACATTTTCTCAGGGTTTATATGAGTCCAATCTCTTCTAGAGTTAATTTAACACTTTTAGAGATGTAAATTAAACGAAACTGGACCAAAAATCCTATTTAACTCCAAAATCAAGGGTTATATGAACGTTTTGAGAGTAAACACTTTGTACACCACAAAAAAGGATTTTCTAGTTAAACTGATTTGAATTAAGCAGATTCATCTTAAAAGATCAATTTTAAGATTTTTTTGCTTAATAAAATGAGATTTTTTGTACTTGTTTCAAGATATTCCATCCTGATATATCTTATTTAGATATTACAACTTATTCTAAGCACTTTTTATATTAAATCAAGTCAGGTTAAGCCTCTTTAACTTCCTTCTCAAACCAATAAGGTGAAAAATCTTGCCATAAATACTTGAAACTTGTGTTTTCTACTTAGAACAAGATTCATAGTTCGTCTTGTTTTAAGAAAATTTGGTAAGTGAAAATTTCTTCCTGCACTGGCAGAGAATTTCACTTAAAATAGGGCATTTTTACCTCCAAATTTGTATTTTTTTCTTATTTTTGATAGGCCTTTTTTGCAGTGTAGGGTTATCCTCATTTAGCTGAACTACAGAGGTGTTTTATTTTTACACTTTATTTTGGTTAATGTAAAATGAAATTATGTACAAAACTGGTTCAAAATGGTCTTCTCTTGTGGGAGTTTGAAGTGGTGGGTCGGACGTGCCAAATTAACACTAAGGGAAGTTAAATCAGCACTAGTGGAAGTTGAATTAACTTCAACCATATCAACCCCAACTCGAACCACCATTTAACTTTCAAATAGTTAAAATAACACATTTTGTGTTAAGAACAACTCCTGTAATTTTAACCCTCCAGTTTTTGCCCTGTAGAGATTCCTGGGAGAAAGTTATCCAAATGGGTCTAGTGAAGGTGTCTGGAGTTTAAAATCACAGTGGAGCACTTCCTGTATTGCCACATGACATCACAAGGTGGAACAGAGCTTTTCCTGTTTGAAAGAATAAGTCGGGCCTAAATCTGCAGGGTTTAGTGAAAGAAATGAAAGAGCTCCAGATTTGTTTTTGATGAGGAAACAACATAGTTCAGAAAAGCTTAATATAAGAACTTTAATTATACCATTTTTAAACTGGAATCACCTCAATTTAAAAATATTTCTACAACGAACTCAGCCAATTCGCACAACTAGAGAAATGCTAACACAAACGCATGACTAAAATGATTAAACAAATGGAAATATTTTGAAATTCAGGTCTCCGCCATGGCCTTGGGCAGCCGTCTGGTTCGCCTACCACTTTGCAAATCCCTCAGGAAGTTGTTTTGAACTTTGAACCGTGGCGCGGCTGAATTATGCAGCATTAGTAAAACATACTTGGATCATGTTCAATGTTGTACTTGTTCAAATGCTTAGTCGCCAATAATACTGAGAGTAAAGACTTTTCAAATAACTGTGAACTGCATACATTTTTATTTTATAGCAGAAGTAGCATTGAAATAGCATGGTGGCTAAGAGAATGAGGTATGTTTCTTTGTAATATACAGTCACTCCACTGGTTTAGGTGTCAGTGTTAAGGTTTATGTTTCTGATCTGAATTCTCACTTTCTAAACTCCTGCCAATCATATTTCAGTGCTAGTGCAGCGTCTAAAGAAGAGGTATTTTGCTTTTATGGCGTATTAACAAGGGCTCGAAATCAAAGAGGTCTTTCACGATTCAATACGATACTCAATACACGATATTATATTATTATGAAAAGGCTATACAGTGAAAATCTGCAAAGTCCACAAAGTAGTCAGCTTCATTTGTACAATTATTATATCCATTTTAAGGCTGTAAAACCCTTCTAAGATCTAAGCGGGGAGCGAGGAGGGGGATCGCTAAACTGAGGAGTGTGGGGGTTGAAAAACATAGTTCTGGGTAGTTGTTGGCGCTGTTTTTTCTCCTCATAAACAGACATGCCACCTTTGATTACCCAGAACACAATGCGCATGTTCTCCCTTAGCCAATCAGAATGCAGAACACAATGCACGTTTATACACTGTAAGAAAAATTGCACAAAAACATCCGTGAAACAGCGAGGTCGCGAAAAGTGAACCACGATATAGTGAGGGACGACTGTACATGAGGCAACTGACATATTGCACATGATACAGTGAATAAACAAGCTTCCTTATACTAAATAAAAGCTACTTTGGGCGATATATCAACGATAACGATACTGTATCATCAAAGTTAGTATTACGATATATCTGTATTTCGATGTTTTTTACACATCCCTCGTATTATCTGCGAATACATGACATATTGAGATAACATGTCACCTTTTATTGTTTTCAAAATGCTACGTTAGCCCAAAAACAATATATTCACTTTTTTTTCCACTTTCGTTTTTGACCTTCTGAGTCTCTCCTCCCTTTGCTCCCCACGCTAAACCACTCCCCCTTCAGAGCGCTATCACAACACAATCAGCGTGCATCCCCGCTGAAGAAACTACTGCACACTACATCAGGTTTGTTAAGTGGTAGTGTATTGTTTTGTGTCCTGCTTTTGTAAATTTATGTAAAATGACGTAGGTTTGTGGACGTAAGAGATTGCAAGATTACTCAGACATGCCTGGATGACATCTAAAACCTCTTCAGGCGTGTTTTTGATGAGGGAATAACGTTATAAAATGGTAGAAAGATCCAAACAATACATTTTGCATAATCCCTCCTCTTGAAAGTTTACATAACTGAACATCTACTTCCTTCCATTCATCAGAAGTGCAAAAATGAACCCTCCACACGTCCTCGAAACCTAACTCCAGCGCGGACATTTCACTCATGCTTTGGGATTACAGCGATTCCCAATACGTTTCTGTTCGGCCATTTTCATTCAAATCCACTGACTCCAGTTTAAGGACGAGCGCTAAAGCCCGAACCAGCCGGGGGAGGGACAATCCTGGACAAATCCTGTGTCCTGGGCCCTTTTCTATTGTGAGTTTGGAGGACTTGGCTGGGCTCGTCAAAGGGGTGGACGGGCCCGGAGTGAGGGAGTACTTCTGGCAGTACATGCTTGTCCTATAAAACTGAAGTACCCTCTCCGATCTTCCTCCAGCAGTCAACAACATATGCCAGCCATCGCGCTACAGTCAAAACCATATGCTGCGCTCTGCTATGCTCGGCTCTCGGTGTTAGTTTAGCTCCAGGGTGCATATTGAAACGGGAGGAAAATTGTAAAAGCCAAAGGAATTCTTTTGCGTAGTTCGTATAGCTTCATTCCTCAATATACCATACCAACTATTTATGAAGCACTTTAAAAACTTTACAGTCGGCCAAAGCTGTACACAAACATAGAAAAGACAAGGAGAGTACAACACGATATACTATATAAACTAGTGCTGTCAAAAATATCGCGCTATTAACGTGACTAGTTTTGCTTTGGCCATGCGGTAACGTTAGAAAAACTACAGGATCCAGCTGTAAACAGAAAAGAAAACAATTTGTACGAAACTGAGAAGTCCCGGTTGGAGGAGGTGGGCCAAAGCGCGAAACAAAGAAGTCCGCTTCAAAACATGCAGCGAATCCACGACAAGGACCTCGGACAGCAACTTCTCTGCCCCGCGCCGCCGCCACATCCACAAAAAACAGGGAGGAGCAGCAGAACCACACCTGCCCCACCACGCAATAGACACCCCCTGCCACTGGACCCACCGTCTCCGACAAAACCGCCAGCTCGAACCACTGCAATGACGCCCTGGCCACAGCCCGACAGGTGCGAATGCGGTTACAGAACCCCAGGCCACCGGGTACGGCATAACCCCAAAGTCCCCGTGTGAGTGCAGTCCTAGTACAACAGGTGTTGGGGCAACAAACACAGTCTAAGTGGAGACTGGACGTCCCTCAGTCATGAGAACTACCTCAGGTCACAGCACCATTTCACCGTTTTTTTCCATGTTGTCATTTATTTTGGTACAAAAGAAACGCTTTCAGATGCAGCAAGAAAACAGCTCCATAGGGAATTACAGCTGAAATATTCTAACAGAGGAAAGTTTTATCTTTCACTCACTTTTTATTTTACGTTGAGGGGCAGGAGGACAGGAGGAGGAGGAGCTACTGTCTGTCTCTGCTGGAGGGACATGTGAACCCAGTGAGACGGAAAAGACAAACAAATAATCATCAAAGAAGAAAAGGTCTGATAGTGTTGCTCCCCTAACACTCTACAGTAAGAGTTGATTGGCTATATTATGAAAGATAAAATAGCCTGATAAAGCTCTGTTCTTATTTTCACCGAATAAAAAGTCTGAGCTGTGAATCATTGAACCAAATGAACCAAAACACTTCACATATAAAATATAACTGGACAGTAGTTGTGCTGTAATGTATTGTATGTAAAGTATGGATTGTTTCATTATCATCGTAGTGTTATTATATTATACTCATTAGCAGAAAAAATACCGTGAGTTTTTTTTGTCTTAATATGTATCGAAATCGAATCAATATCGTGACCCATGTATCGAGATACATATCGAATCGTGGGAAAACCATATCGTTGCATAACAGAGATCAGAAATAGCGTAATATGGACCCTTTAAAATCCTACTAAATGATATTAACCACAGCACTGCTCCAGCCTCATACTTCTACATTAGCTTCAAGATTAATTTCAATACACTTTAGGTATTTGAAACGTCTGCTGTAGTTAACTCAAATAAATATAAGAAAAGAAAGAAAACGTCTGTTCAGTTTTTCATATAAAATAAGACCGTTTATGTGTAAAAATGGACTCATTGGATATGTTTGGGACGTTGAAAACCGAAACGTGAAAAGAACCAGGCTTCTTTTTGTTGACACATTAGACTCTAAAAATATACAGAAGGGATTTAGCATTTTTTTAGTTAAATATCTGCCAAAAGAATCAAATTTTGCCTCATTCTTTGGAGCTAAAAGTTCAACAAATCAGACTTGGAATTAGATATTTAAAAAAAATAGTCCTGCAAGTTGATTGAAATAAATATTAAAACATATTTCAGTGTAAAGTGGAACATTTTGTTGGCTCCACATCAAAGCTGAGACCAAACTGAACCCAAAAAAAAAGAGTCTTGTCTTAAAAAAATCTCAACATTGCTATATTTGCTTTTCGATTCCCCCAAAAATCTGTCAGTTTCGACTTATTTCACCACTTCATGTTGACACAGTTGGCGCGGGCTGGTGTTTAGTTAGCCGTGGGGTAGCGTTGTTATCGTTCCCCCTTCTCCACTGGCCCACGACCCGGCGGCCGATGGTTCTGAGGATCTCTGAAGCCTCCCGGAGAGCCAGAGGAAGGCTGTGTGGGTGGAGGGGTCAAAACCACAATGACTGAATGGAATAACAGTTTTCAATGTATCTACTATTGTGCCACGTTAATGCAAACATCCTGCCGCGGACTACAAAGTACTACTATGCGTCTGTGTGTATTCTTCTCAGTGGTGGGTGAAGTACTCAGTTTTGTTAAGTAAAAGTACAGATAGAGGACCAAAAAAACACAATTAAAAGTAAAAGTTCCATGCGAAAAATTCTACTTAAGTAAAAGTATTAAAGCACCCAGTCATTTCTGTACAAAGAGTAAACTGTAAACCTCTGATCACCTTTTAAAATCGCACTGGTTTTGCAAATGTACTTTAAGAGTAAAACGTATTTTTGGTACTGTTAATGTGTTCAAATGTAGTGATAATGATTAAAAAATGATACTGATTGATGATATATGGTATTATTTTGCTTAACTTTATTATTTTTCTCATGAATTTTGTGTATTTATTTGTGTTTGCTCAAAGCCAAAGCTTCAACTTAAAAACTTTTGTCAGGATATTACCACAAACAAGGTAAAATAACGCCTAAAATCATATGAAATCTACTTTTACTTTGCAGTTTAGTTAAAAAAAACGTAATGGCGCAGGAAATACAGACACCTGCTTTCAAATGTAAAAGTAAAAGTGAAAAGTATCGTCTAAAATGTGTAAAAATAAAGGACAAATATCTAAAAATGTGACTTAATTACAGTCCTACAGTCCTTTACTTCTTGTACTTTGTTTCTTCCACCTCTGGTTCTCCTGTAGAGGTCAGACTTCCTTTACCTTCCAGCTATGTGCTTTCATCAAGAGTAATGAATTATGTATGGAAAGGCATCAATTATTCACCACGTAATAATCTATTTTAATGAAAACAGACGAGGGCCATTTAGAACACTTTACTGCAATAACCTACAATACTGTTTAAATGAATCATATCACTGTGGCGGTGTGAAAGCTGTGGTTAAGGCTGCACCTTTCTGCAAATTTGAGAATAAGCTTGTAATTTCGAGCTTAGGTTTTACCGTGCTGAACACTTTTATTTGAGTTCCACATGTTAAGCCATTCAGCGGTCAGGCTAAAAAAGCAGATACCCACGATTTTGCCATGTTAAGAGTTCAGCGTTAATTGGTTCATCGTTGTGAAAAGGAAAAGCCGAACGTTATTTTGCCATTTTCTTAACTCTGATCCGCAATTTCGTCAACTAAACTCATTTGTCACAGTTTTCTTCGAAGTCGTATAGTCGCTGCTTTAGCTACAACTAAACTAAACGTAAATGATCACTGAAATTATGACCAAAAGTACAAATATTTCTCATAAACTCAAAATACAACTTTTCGCCAATGAGTAAAACCTTAAAAAACACAAACACACACATCACAACAGAACGATACCGAGACTAAACCCAGGACTATATTTTGGTTGAAGCAGGACGAGAACATGACCCGACTTAGTCTACGTCAGGACTAAACCAGAACTAAACCAGGACCAAATTCAGCCAACACACCCAAAAGACTGAAACCAAAGTAAAATGGTTCAAAACTGTCAAGTAGTTGTTTAAGTCGACCTGTAAACGGTGACCAGACGTCCTTATTAACCCGTAACACTACAAAACCACTGATTTGTCCCAGTTTTGAACAAGGAATGCCCCAAGTGTCCCGATTTTTGACTAATTTGTCACCAGCCACCAGTAAATAGGGGAATATATTATCATTTGTGTAGCTAAAACACAAAACAATTTAACCACAAAAGTCTCGCAGAATGGACAACGTTATGTGCTCTTTTATTCAGACTAACTGTATGATTTTTTTTGTGGCAAGAAATCATTTCCAACTAACCATAAAATCAAAACTGATTCGAATGAAATAACTTGCGTTTCTTCCACCAAATTTTTGGGCGTCACTGTTGATGATGATCTAACCTAGAAAGAGCTGCTGACTGGGAGACCAGAAAAATGCATAAATCTCTTGGTCTTATAAGAAAAGTGTGCAAAATTCTGGACTCAAAATCTATACTTGCATTATACTCTAGTTTAATTTATCCATGTCATATTGTAATATAATCTGGGCTGCACTTTCCCAACTACTCTGAACAAAATATTGGTGCGAAAACATTTTATTCAAATTGGAACTAATTTTGCAAAAAAAACATCATCATTTGTACATCAAACTTAATATTTATGAGATTAATATTTACCACATTTGTGTTTTGATGTATAAATTTCTTTATAATTCAACTAAGATCCCTGAATATTTCACATTTTACTTTAAAACCAGTGCAGAGATTCATAGATATAAATTTGGCAAAGTCGTAGTTTTCATGTTCCAAAATGTGTCACATTAAGAGCTCATTTCTGCTACGAAACAGGTTGTAAATGGTGGAGACAGTTTTCACATCTGGTTAGTGACGGCAGATCAGAAAAGTTTGAGGAAATGTTTGATATTTCACGATAATGTTTCGTTCAGTTGTGTCAAGGGCGTAGGTTTGTTCTCAGCTTTGGTAGGGATATTATCACCCCCCCAACCCCGCCCCCCGGGGCATCAAAACAAAATGTGAACTAAAACGTCTTAAATTAATACTACAGGGTTTGGAAAAATATCGGAATAAATGTATAGTGTTGTTTATTCAAATTAAATGGTAAATATTGGTAGAGACTATTTTGTTTTCCCAAAATTTTGGTTGTGACATGTCCCCACCGTCCCTATGCAAATCTACGCCCTTGAATTGTGGATGTTTCATTGTGTTTTAATCCATGTTTGAATCAAATGTATTTTTGTATTAATGTTCAGTTTTAGTGTATTAATATGGTGGAGGCTTTAATTTTACGCCCTTTTGGGTTTTTTGCCTTGTCTCGCACCTACTTTTTTATCTGTTTATCTGTTTTTTTGTTTTTTTTTTAATGTTATGTTATATACGTGCGAAATAAATAAATTTATACCAACCATCCCAACTTGGGTGTGTCCCAGTTTTTCATTTTCACCCTAATAACCCGCCATCTTTTCCACCCCCCGGTAACATATAAAAATGTATGTAACCTGTATGTACGTAGCATAGCCTGCTGCATTATCCTTATTGTTAACTGCTTCTTCACTCACGGCAATTCACTTTTATTAACCTCCCGTAGCATTTACCACCTTTTATGAGAAATCCATTATTTATGTAATCGCATGCATAATTCATAATGTAATAACAGCTTTTAACTTCCCAAATGGGACCAGATGTTGCAAATCTCTACACTAAAATTACCATCCTTTTGTAGTCCTATAAATTACCCTTTAGCGTTTTTCGTTCACCTATGGCGTATATATGAAGCCTAAAAGCTAAAACGCTAATTATGTGACACGGATATGGCACAGGCAGCACTTCTAATAGAGCTGTCGGTGCATGGGCGTCGCAAGCTTTTCAGAGACTGATTATCTTACAGGTATCATTAGCCGTATACAGATTGTGGGACTATTTTTTTCTCGTATTTTTTTTCTTACAACTGTACTGGTGGTGTTGGAGAGCGCGCGTTCTGCTGGGTATAATTATTATTTCTCTTTGGGACAGCCATCTGCCGCTGTCGAAACAGACCGCCACCATTCATCCTCGGCGTAATTACCGTGCAGGAAGAACGGAGCGGAAAACTGACAAGCAAGAAGGAAAAATCAGGAGGGAGAAAAAAAAGGGATGCATGACAAGACCGCCAATTAAGTAAGAGGACCACTTTACACTGATGACGGAACTGCTAAAAAGTACAGTGGATTAGCAATAGCTGTATGGGGGTCTTTAAATCCATCGTATGTAACTTTTATCAGATTTTTTTTCATTTTGGATGATTTTATTCCTCTGAAAAAATGTGCGTTTTTACTGGGAGTGGGGCTTGCATCTCCGCAAACCTAAAGAGACCAGATTTTCAAAATAAAAAACTGGGACATCCCCATTTTTTTGGTGAAACGAGTGCGTAAATATGGAAAATTGTTATGCACAGACCATTCATGACGAACATATGAGTCAATATAGTCACATTTTCTTTGTGTTTGGTCATTTTAAGCAGCTTTTCTGTATTTTACATAAACAAATGGCGATTTATGCATCTCTTTACTGTTGGCAGGGATCAGATTGGTCAAAAATAGGGAAATTTTTTGTATAAAACTGGGAGAAATCATTAGTTTTGGATTAATCTGCTTGGACAGGGGACACGGGGCTCAAAACTGGGACTGTCCCGGGTAAACAGGGACGTCTGGTCACCCTAAACCTGTTCTGAAGTGTGGTTTTAACTTTGCATCGCCGTGGAACCATGCAGGTGACAAAATGACATAATCTCACCGCTTTAAGTATTTTGAAATCCACATTTTTAAAGCCTTTTTACGCTTTCAGTTCCAGGCACAAATACCAGGACGTCCAGCGAGTGGTACGTGTGATATTTTACCCGGGGAAGCAATGACAAAATGCATTCGGGCAACGTTGCTGTGCCAGCTGGTCGTCGCACACCAAAAGTTTTCGCCAAGAGTTAGTTTAACAATAAATGCACGTACGATTCAATACGTAAATACACAAATAAATAATATAACTGGCAGGCGCACACACAGACAGGCATTTCAAAATGGAAATCACAGAGCAAGTTTGGAACCGAAAGCCCTCCAGTTGGTGGGTATAAAGTGTCCAACGAGAAGCAAAAACAACAACTCAGTATATTTTTTTAATAGTAGAAAATATGAGAAGTCCATTAGAATGAAAGAACGCTGATGGATAATAGAAAATACGAAAAAGCAATTAGCAACTTGTGGTGAAGGTTCTACTGCAACAGAAGGGGAAAGACCAGTGACCGAGGCTCTTATTTTTACCATGTGCAGGACAGTTCAGCGTGGGAAACTAGATGGATTATGGTAAGATCCTGGCAGGATTTCTACTTTCTATTTATTTGATCATGTATTTGTTATTGGTTTAAAAAGCATTTCATAATTTTTATAACACATTTGAATATTATTTTAGCAGATGCACATGGACAACAGTTAAATTATTTGGTAGAAAACAAAAAAAGTTCACTTCGAAACATGTAGCTACTAAATCAGAAATGAATTTGTTATTTTTTCTCATAAGATTTTGGATTTCTGACTGTTTTACTACAGCGTATTACCTCATATTTTATCTTTTTTTCCCCTTGTGCATCAGAAAAGAAGTAAAAAAAAAAAGAAAATTAAAAGTGAAGTAAAAAAAAGTAAAAAAAAAAAAAGAAAATTAAAAGTGTAAAATAAAACCAAACTCACCTTTATAAGAAAGTTTTAACCTGGGGATGTTGTTCTTATTCTGAGCTCCATAACCTTCAGTCCTGAGAACCACAAGCCCAGCCAGCAGCAGCCAGACGCTACCCCAGAAAGCGCCCATGTTCTTGGGGTAAGATCAACCAGACGAGTCCCTCAGAACACGCACCTCCAGGCTGGTCCACTTTAGCCCGCGATTTCGATTTTCTTCCAAGAATCCTTTGGCGAAAATGTACCAAAAAAACCCCCCACAAATATATCCAGATTTCTTTTTTTTTCTTTCTACTGGGGTCACTTCCAGAAAGGCTTGGAGGTCAAACACCAAATTTAGTCCATCTCCAAAAAGTGCAGGTTGCGGGTTTAATGCCGCTCCAGATCTCTCCGCTCACACTGGTTAACCTTCCAGCATTCTCATGGCTAAAAACTCACTTTGACAGCTAAACCTGCCCATGTCAGCGCCTCTTTAGCTCCAAATAAGAAGTCCAAAATTTGCAACAGCTGCAGACCCAAACTGCTCACTAAGCTCTTCCTCTCTGTGTGCACTTTCCACTTTTGTTGTTGTAGCTGTCCCCTATCCGTCTGCCTGTCCACTTAGCCACTTCTCCAAAGCAACTGTGTTCATAGCGCTGATCTGCTCCTCTCCAACGCCGAGCGCAAACTGAGCTGAGCTGGGAGCAGACAGCAGAGTCACACGCCGGGGGAAGAAGGGAGGAGGAGGGGGGAGAGGAGGGAGGATGTAGGGTAGGAAGTGTGTGGGAGAGGGAGGGAGTGAGAGTGTAGGTGGAAAAGGGAAAGAGAAAGAAGAGGAAAAGGGTGTAAAAAGAGAAGTAGCGGGAAGCAGGAGGTCAGGGCCAGTCAAAGGTTGTGGAGATTGGAAGCAGGAAACAAAACGGGGTGCGGCGAGGGAAATTTAATTTGGATCAGGAAGGAAAGTGAAAATAAATAGGAAATCAGTGGTCAACAAAAGATTGGATGAGGAACATGTAAAGAGACGAGTCAAATACATCTTTTCTCTGGTAAATATATATTGAGGGCTGTCAAAAGTTAGATATTAATCAATACTTAAATGAGCATCGAGTACTCGTTTGAAGTATTGATACAAAAAAAAATGACATTCTGACCTTTCCTGAATAGCTGTAGAATGATCTTGAGCTGATTACTGAGTATCAATGCTATCCTTAGTATCAAAAATTTTAATTTTGGTGGTTGTAACTTGTATAATGTAACCTGGGTTCCACCAACAAGGTTTAAAGCTCTTTTCAGCTGAATAAAACTTACTACTTCTCATCATTCTCAGGTATGTTGGATGATCTGACAAGGAAATGGGTGTAATTTGCAAGTTTGCCACTGGTACTATTGGTGTTAGGTGGTCTTCTTCTGGTGGTGCAGTACTTCAGCCTTTTGGGTTCTGGTTGTTTGGTAAATTTAAGGTAAGGTTTTCCTACCTTGGTAACTGACCTTGCAAGCCTACATCACCCATGCTCCCACATGACAGTTCTCCATAAATACACAAAAACATGATATAAAAGTACATAACAGCTTGACAAATCTGGTGTGATGTGCTGTAGTTTCATTAGCGAGATGCTGACTTAACCTTGTGCAGCAAGATGGATTCTTGTGAGTTCACAAACTTATGAGAATCCATCCTGAGGTGCTCATGGTGTGTGGTTTAAATTGGACCCGAGCTGTGGTCGGCCCAATCATAGGGTTTCTATGTGCAGGGGGAGGTGTTTTAAGCAACATGCCGACAACCCTAAGCACCAGGTCTACACTTTGGATCTATAATATGAACTATGGTCTACAAGGACCAAAACAAACATGGCGGTGCCGGTGGATGTTGGTGGTGGCTTCTAACGCCCTTAATGTGGAAATTTGTATTGCAAAAACAGCTAATTCATTTATCAACATCATCCATGTCCAACATGACACTTGTTTTGGTTTTAACCTGGTGTAAGTTGGATACGTCATTTTGACAGGTTTGCCATGATTGTGTAAGAACCTGGTGGTGGACACTTCGGGTGCTTCGCTCAATCAGCTCGAGACATCTGCTGCAAGCCCCTCCTTTTTCTAAACACTTTCAGCGAGAGTCGTTCCAGATGGATAATGTGTAGAACTCACTTCAGAGTGTTACACATATCAATCTGCTGTGAGCCAGGTTAACGTTGACTGTGTTGTGATAGTGCTCTGAAGGGGGAGTGACTTAGCATGGAGAGCAAAGAGAGGCGGAGAGTGAAACTTATAAGACATGCTAATAGTTTATAGCATTTTCCAAACAATAAAAGCTAACATGGTGATGTAAACATGTTATGTATGAGCAGTTAATACCCCATAGAAGTAAAATGCCCCCTCTTTAAAAATTTTAAAAGTAAAAAAACTATTCTTTTTCTTGTTTTTGTCCAGTGCCTTTTTCATTCACAGCCCTGTCCCTAGTCCTCCACGCTTCTTTACTACAGTGACATAAACAAGTGTTCACAGAATCCACCCTCCTCGCCTCCTTACCTGAGTCCAATAGATTACAGCCTGTGTGGTAACAGGACATCACATGGACCCTCCTGAACAACAGGGCGGCGCTATCAGCTCATGGTCATCTGTCTGTCTGCCGAGGAGCCACAGACACATGGGTCACATGTGAGGGGGGGGTGTTTTCAGAGTTTAACTCCATCTACAATCCAAACACTGAGACTTATGAGATGTGAGGAGAAATGTAGCAGGAAAAATAACAGTTTGAGCAAATGTTAAAGTGTGTAAAACGCAAGAAAAACAATGAGTGACCTGATGGATGAAAAACAATGGAAGCAAAATATAAGAGAACATGTGTAGATTATTTGTAGAGGTCCTATATTACTCTTGTGAGCTTTAAGCCATGTTAGAATGTTGTTACCTTCTCAAAAACATACCCAGAGTTGTGTTTTGTTTCATTCCCATTGCTTTGTTCCACCTTGTGATGTCATGAAGTGGAAGTTTTCAAGTAAGCAGCTACCTTTGGCCCTTTGTTCAACAGAGATGAGCAATTCCAAGGCTGAAATCATCCAAATGGTTCGAGTGAAGGTGTGTGGAGTTTAAAAACACAGCGGGGCACTTCCTGTATTACCGCATGACATCACAAGGTGGAACAGAGTGTGTTAAAAATGTGTGAATGAAACAAAACACAACTCTGGGTATTTTTTTGATGAGGAAACATTATAAGATCAGAAAATATAGAGTATGACATATAATAAGTTAAATACAATTCAGATATCGCAGTGCAGATGTGAAAATTTAACAGTCTCATAGTTAGGAGTAAGAAATCTGAAGTGGCAGTTTAGTTTCACAGTGTGGTAAAATATCACGTTGCCCTAATGGCAGCCATGGAAACTCGTCATTCAGGACATGGTCAGATGGTTTTCAGATTCTAGATTGTGATGATGAAGCAAGAGAAAGTTTCCCCCCATTGATTAAACTGAACTGAACAAAAGATACACTCACAAATGATGAATCTGATCCTTTCTATGAGTTACTAGACCCAAAAACCCATTGTATTACAGCCTAAATCTGCATTTCAACAATATACTGTACATTTTAGCTTTCCCCATCTGTATTAAATCATATTAATCTATAAAATGTTGTGACGTGACCTGAAAGCCAGAGAAAATGCCACTGACTTTCTTGGTTTATGGTTTACAATTCGATCAGTATAGCTCAGAAATATTTTCTGTTTACTATATTTTTCTATTTTATTTTACTTGAACATCTACATTTGTATAATTATGCCTTATTTGACACCAGCTTCTTACTATTTTTGCTTGTTTTGAATTTAAGTTTAGTTCATTTGAAAGGGGACAGTGGAATTTCATAAAACACATGATTACACGTTACAATTTACGATTACTATCTATATTTTTTTTGCTAGAGCGTTTGTCCACTGATCCGAAGGCGGTTTGAATCTCGCTCTCGACATAAACATCGTTGGTTGAGGCGTCTGATCCACTGACCCACAGCTTGGAGGAGTTATTCCAGCTCCCACAGATGAAGCTGCCGTTGTGTCCTTGGGCAAGACACTTAACCCACCTCACCACCAGTGTCTGCGTACACTGGTGTATGAATGTGTGTGTGTGGCTGAGTGGTTCCTTGATGCACCAGTAAAGTGCTTTGAGTGCCTTGAAAGTGGAAAAGCGCTGTATAAAAAGGCGACCATTTACCATTATTATATTATACTATATTATATTGTGATGTGTGAGCTACTGTGTCCAAATACTTTCCCTTGTGGATCAATAAAGTTTGTCTAAGTGTAATACTATTTTTGTGTTTGCGTGAAAGGTTTGAAAACTTCTTATGCATCAGACATAGTTTTGTATATTTCTTCCTCTCATTTCTACATTCTTTTTTACCCCCTAGATCGCCAAAACTGACAGCGCTATCTCAAGCTGTAAAAACAAGCGTGATGTCGTCCATGAACAGCGACTTTTGCCAAAAACATTACAAGGCTGAATTAGGAAACATAAAGGCTTTACTTGAGTGTTTATAGAGATTAATTGGGACCTTAGCAGCTCCTCCATCATCGTCTAATGGGGAATTGTGCATCTTTGAACTGAGCCAAATGAGATGTCACTCCCGAGCTCCGATTCTCAGAGCTGTGGACTCTATGGCGCTGAATGATAATGACTTAACTATAGGGCACTGGGCGAGCGGGATGGGGTCCATCTAAAGAGCCATCAGACAGTGGGAGGAGAGCAGAACTAATCCTGTCCTGAGTGCATGGGGCCCCCGCGCTATGTATGCTAATGTAGTGCCACTCCAACATGACCGTGGATGCAGGATCGAGGTAGTTTTCTACACGGCGAATTCTGTGAATGGAGAGAAATCAAAATCTGGACTGTGTAACTGAGTGAATAAAGAACAATGGAAACCAGATTAAACTGTAATAAAGTTGGATTTTGACATTACATAAAGGATACATATTATTATTACTGTTGTCCATTCATCAAAAACATACCTAGATATTATCGGCAGATATGGGCACTTGGAAACATATCAGTTATCGGCCTAAATCTTGCCGATATGGGCCGATATTCCACCTGAACATGTTTTACCTTGTTATAAAGCTCAGACTCTCTATATTATGCCATTTAATCCAATTTACAGACAGATAAATGTTGTAATATGTGGTGCATCATCAGTATTTATCTGCTGGGACATTTGTTTATCTCTGTGACATTGTACTGCCCCTGAACGAACCCCATGGGCGCTTGTTTACACCCGCAGCCATAGATCCATATGCGCAACACTGAGATTATTTTCTTTTTATGGACGATCAGTTTGATTCTGGATTAAAAGGACAGTTCTTAGTGCAGACTTGTGATCTGAGAGGAGCCTGTGTGAGGCTGAGTATTGAAATGTGTCGGTTTTGAAGTTTGTTTTGGTTCTTTCTCATTAGTTAGCGATTAGCTGCTGTAGCTCGCCCACATAAACAGGCTGTTTTTTCTTCTATTAGCGACTGTAAAGTGACTATAGTGGCCGTATATATGTTACTGGACATGCATTGATATGTAAATGAGCTGAATAGAAGTGTGAATTATCGGCATTTAGTACATCATTAATTACCATGGCGTGCACACATTTATTGCTAAAAGCTAATAGCGGTAGTTTACTTACAGCATTATATTTACTGGCTAGAATATCATATAAAAACGCGATTAAGCCGAACTACTGTCTGTAATTATGACGTAAAGAGGCAGAATGACAATAAATGTCGCCTAAATAAACCCAATTGAAAATCCAATAGAGCCAAACCTAAGTTTTATAAACAACTGAAGATTTACAGTGAATTTTTCCGTCATGAATATATTGGTGATTATATCGGCTATCAGCAGCTCCAACTCCCATTGTACCTGTATCATATCGGCTGCAACAACATCCATATCGGTCGGGCCCTGCTAGAGATGCATCTTATTCATGCTGTCTCATTAATCCTGTTTTAATTTTCTCTGGATTGTTGCGTCACAGGGACAAATCCAGTCCTCTGTTGTGCAGTTTTATAGTCCGAAATCATCACTGGACTCATTCTGTGGCCAATTTGTGTTGTGCTGACAGCAAAGGCCAAAAACAGCAAAAGTCAAACGGCTTTTATCATTTTTACGTAAAATATTAAATGTGAAAATGCTAAAGAGATCGAAAGCATACTTAAAATGGATAGCGCTCTGAAGGGGGAGTGACTTAACTTACTAATTACCGTATTTTCCGGACTATAGAGCAGAGCGCACCGGTATATAAGCTGCATCCACTCTATTTTAATTTTTTTTTTTTTTTTTTTTTTAAAGATATACAAGCCGCAACCGGGCTATAAGCCGCTGATATCTATGTTGAAAAATGAGATAATTACTGCATATACAGAACGATTTTGTACTGTAAATGTACATTTATGTACCTGAACAGATTCTTTCCGAACAGTGCCTTTTAACATGGCAGCAACTGTGCTGATTAAAACGGGTCAAAAACAGAAAAGAACCGGTAATTGATTAGCTTAATTTCTCCTGTGCAGTGAAACCACAAGTCACTTTACTCATCTCCGCTGACGCCGAGCTTAAGTGCAGCAGCACAGTAGAGATCTGCACGTGACAGAATTTTCAGTCCCGTTCCCGCATTCTTCAATCCACTCCTGCCCGTTCCCGCTTCGTGCGGTCGTGCTCCCTCCCACAATAACCTTTCAGAATGTTCTTTCAGATGCTCTCATTATACATCCATGGTCTCGCGCCGCACTGTTTTGTGTTGGGTCCGCGGGTCCCGTGGGTGCAGGGCTCTACAGCGGTTTCCTTCCTGGAGCAAGATCGATGCCTTCAACTTAAAACTTGCATCATACAAACTCCTTCGTGTGCTTTTCATGAAGGGACGAGGATTTGAAAATAATTACCAGTTAGTAATTTGTTGTGCGTGTTATATCTGCTAAATAAAAAGTAGCGTATTCTTCTTAGCATTCATTTTCCGTCTATGCTGTTTTTGAAATTCCAGTTAGAGCGCCCCTAGTGGTGGAAGAAAAATCCACAGAATAGCCGCACCTTTGTAAAAGCCGCATGGTTCAAAGCGTGGGAAAAAAGTAGCGGCTTATAGTCCAGAAAATACGGTAAACATTTTGTATTTGTGTTTTCGACAAATATCATGTGATTGTTATATCTAAACATAATGAATACCAGATCTTTAAACTACACAGACTACACAGCCTGACTTGGTCCTGCTCCAGGTTTTTTGTAGTCCTGGTTTAGTCATAGTCTGGCTCAGGTTTAGAACTACTCCAGGTCTAAACAACAAAATCAGGGTTTAATAAGGAGTGAACCAGGTCAAAACCATTACTACACCAGGACTGAACGACTGGGATGATAGCAGAACTAAACCAGCTCTCAACTACACCAAATCAAAACCAGGAGTGAAGTATGTACATATATATAAACTTGATTGACGAAGTATCAGAAATTCCATCTTACAGATACTTGGACTCTCCTTGCGCACACGAGGCACTGACAGATTTGACATAGCAGGCCATTATTCGGAGTAACACAATCTTCCACACACATGTTCGGACCGAGGGAGAGGTGAGCGGAGCACCAGGAGAGGGCCCAGGGGAGGTAGAGTTTCAGACCTGTTTTGGACTCTATTGCCTCAAGTGCACTTTATGTTGGAGTGAGTGTAAGGTCAGGTGCTACGGAGGAACAGGAGAAGGAGAATAAAAGTTCAGTCCAAAAACAGCAGACATCTTGTTAGGGGTAACGTGTTCTTAAAAGATTTTCCAATAGGACCGCAAGATTAATCACAATCAAATCTAAATCTCTATTTGAATGGACAAAATGAGAAGATCACATATTCTTGAAGCACCAAGATTTCCTCCATAAACAAAATATTCTGTCCTACTCAGCATAAAACTGTTAACCCTATAGTTACAGGGATAGTTCGGGTTTTTTGATATGAATCTGTATGGCAGCCCCGTCAGCAGTATTAGCGCGAAAAATTGTTGGATTCGTACGTGTCTGTCACCTGACGGCATAGACCGGCGACAGCTCGGAGTGATATGACCGGAGAGAAAATAGTACCAAGCGATTATGAGGTCTGACTTTTTCGTGGTTCACATTTTGTGGTGAAAATGTGTCACTCTTTTCAACACGTTGTTTTGAGAAGAAAAACGCTTTATTTTCATGACCCCAGCCAACTTGCCGGACACTTTCATCAGCACCGAAACTTTAAGTCAGTGTTGATGCATGACACTGCTGACGGGGATGCCACACAGATTCATGTCCGAAAACCCAAACTATCCCTTTAAAGTTGTGAAAAGCGGTTATAAACTCATTGCGGTAAGTATTTAGGATGCTCGGAATGTGTAGGGTAATTGAGGAATAACTTCCTCTTTAAGATCTGTACAAACATGTTCTAAAATGTGATTCTTGTATTAGTTGGTCAGTTCATATTTTGATTTCGTCAATTCTTCTAGACCAGACCTGGACATTGTACAGCTCCTGGGTCACATACGGCCCTTTGGTTGACTGTAACCGGCCCGTTTAAGCTAATTTGGAATTACAAAATCAACATATTTTATCATTTTACCTCATGCATGGACATGCATTGCTTTTATTTTAGAGGTGTTTTTAATGACATTTTTTGTAAGGCAACCTCACTTTTTCATTGCTTAGTCATAACATAAACTCTTACCAGCCTTTTGGCCCGGCCCTCTACAATATTTTCTGTTTCTCATGTGGCCCCATGGAAAAATATTATTGCCCACCTCTGATCTAGACATGTTTAAAATGTGAACTGAATGAAATCCTATTAAAATACAAGTCGCAAATGTAATTACAGTCTCAATACTCGTGAGAAAAAATGCAATTAGATATTTTTCCCAAGCCATACAGCTGCACTATTCCCATGTATTTGAGCAAAATGTGTCCAATACAGATATACCGTGGTATGAGCAGCTCCTGAGGTCAACTTATGTCCATCTTACCTGGCCAGCAAGAACCTGTGACAAAACAAAGACAAGTGGATCTGGAGCTGTTTCCTGTCTTCCTGCTTTCAGAGGGTGTGACAGGCTGATTAACCAAACACAGAGACAGATGCTCCACTCGCGTCAAAAACAAACGTGTAAAAAACAGCATCAGAAAAAAATATAACAGGGGTGAAGAAACAGCATGGATGTTCTCAGAATCAACAACAGAAGCACCAAACTATTACTTATCTCAGGTAAGGGAAGTGAATTATTTTGTAAGGAGAATTCAAAAGGAGAGGTCGTCCTGTTGAGGGACACGTGTTACAGATTAGCAGCTGTGGCTGGATCGTCTCAAGTTTGGAGGTTTTTCACCCTCTACACTGCAAATAACAAAATCTAGTCACGCTAAGATGACTTGAATTAAGAAAGTTTTACCGTGATTTGAGTAAATTTCACTTGGCAAGTAAAATGATCTGCCAGTGGAACAAGAATTTTTGGACTTAAAATATGAAAATACATCTTGTTACACTTAAAATAAGAAAAACAACTTTTTGCACTTAAAACAAGAAACAAAATTGAATGTTGCTTATTCCACTGGCAGATAATTTTACTTGTCAAGTTGAATCCACTCAAATAAAGTTAAATCTGTTTAATTTAAGTTATTTTAACTTACATAAGAGATTTTTCCAGGTATGATCCGATTGCAGAACCTCCTGGATTCAAACACAATGTAGAAGCAACTGGCTGTTTAGGCAAGTCTCAATAATTATAAAGCATTTTATTGTCTAATAATCAGGAAGTGCATTAGCGTGCTAGTTTCTAGTCTCTGAAACCTGTGAAAAGCACTTATTATACATTGCAAAAAGATCTATCAAAAATAAGAAAGAAATACCAATTTTGAGGTAAAAATGCCCTATTTTAAGTGAAATTATCTGCCAGTGCAGTAAGAAATTTTCACTTACCAAGTTTTCTTAAAGCAAGACAAAATATGAATCTTGTTCTGAGTAGAAAACAGTAGTTTCAAGTATTTATGGAAAGATTATTCACCTTATTGGTTTGAGAAGGAAGTTAAAGAGGCTTAACCTGGCTTGATTTAATATAAAAAGTGCTTAGAATAAGTTGTAATATCTAGATAAAATATATCAGGATGGAATATCTTGAAACAAGTAAAAAAAAAAGTCATCTTATTAAGTAAAACAATCTTAAAATTGATCTTGTAAGATGAATCTGCTTAAGTCAAGTCAGTTTAAATATGCTAGAAAATCCTTTTTTGTAGTGTAAATTCATTGCGATGAATAAGTAGAATGTTTGGAGGTAAGTGAGGAATACATTTGAACCACTAGTTGTGTTTTTTCACGTTTGTAGGACAGTAAAAATCAGGTACACTGTCATTAGCCTTTATTTGCCCGTTACAATAAAATGGGTGAAGAGCAGGGAGGACATTCAGCGAACGTCCAGAGCCAGAAATCGATTGCTAATACTTAAAATGTGGTGTCATTGTGCTCCATTCCCTGGTTTTACCCTGGTAAATCCTCTCATTTAGGGGATTATGTTCCAGGATTGCATTGCGTAGGCGTAGGTCACTGAACGCACCATAGAGTGAGATGGACCTAAAGACCAGTGCAATGAACAATCAATGGACCAGCGGACATCAATGCAGACCTGCGAGGACATGGATGGATGGAGCAGTGGGCGTAAGCACCATAGACAGGGCCAACAAATGGAAACACAACAGGGTTAATGTATGTAGCGAGGGAGTTTAGCAAGACAAGCTGAGGGGGAGGAGTTTTCAATGGGGGAGATCTAAAGAACCCGGAGGTGCATTGTCTCAACACGAGTGGGTGATTCTTTTGGTGTGGGGTCTTGAAAACCTGCCCGGTGTATTCATGACTACTTTTAGCGAGTTTCAATGAGAGCCACTCCAACTCAGGCGAGATCAATTCAAGATGGCGGAAAGGACCCTTGAGTGAAGTAGTGTTCTCGAAAGACGCGACTCGCTTTGGACACTGTGAAAGAAGCGCATCAATCGGAGTGCTCTTGTTTTAGGGAGATGAGGCAAAGTTTGTGAGAAGAGTAGACTGTGAGAGAGGGATTTTGGAAAGACAATAGAGCCTTGTAATATTTGAGGTGGACACATCGAGTTGAGGATATTGGTGAGAGCGAGAGATGGAGGCTGAGTGGGAAAAAGCAGATGGTATTTTGTGTATGTTTTTCAAAATGAACTGAGCAATATTCATTTTAACTGCCCCACATCTGTATTAAATAGGACTGGATTATAGAATAGTGTGATGGTGTTATGTGAAACCCAGCAATACCAGTCCAATCCAATCCATGTTATTTCTATAGCACATTTTATAAACAAAGTTCTGCACAAATAATAAAATAAACATAAATGCTCATTTTTGATCATACTGGTCTTTAAGCAATAAAAAAACTGTAAAATAAATTAAAAGCAAAAAACATATGCTCAGATTTAATCATATTACTGTAGTACTAAGACGATAAAACCAAAAATAAGATAAGAGCAAAACCGTAGAACAGCAATAAACAAATAAAAGCAAAAGAATAAGTAAAAAAAAAGCTACAGAGAATCACACAACTCATGCAGTGTAAAAGGCCAAAGAATAGAAGTGCATTATAAAAAAGGATTTTCTAGCATAGTTAAACTGACTTAAATTAAGCAGATTCATCTTAAAAGATCAATTTTAAGATTTTTTTTACTTAATAAGGTGAGATTTTTTGACTTGTTTCAAGATATTCCCTCCTGATTTATCTTATCTACATATTACAACTTATTCTAAGCACTTTTTATATTAAACCAAGCCAGGTTAAGCCTCTTTAACTTCCTTCTCAAACCAATAAGGTGAAAAATCTTGCAATAAATTCTTGAAACTAGTGTTTTCTGCTTAGAACACGATTTGTATTTTGTCTTGTTTTAAGAAAACTTGGTAAATGAAAATTTCTTACTGCACTGGCAGATCATTTAACTTAAAATAGAGCATTTTTACCTCAAAGTTGGTATTTTTTTTCTTATTTTCTTTCTTTCTTTCTTTATTTTCTTTTCTGCAGTGTGGGGCTTAAGACGAGACTTAAAACACTCCACTGTGGGGGCTGTTCAGACGTGGGGGGGCAGAGCGTTCCAGAGTTCGGAGCCGGCCACAGAGAAGGCCCCGTCCCCCATGGTTTTAAGTCTCGTTTTAGGCACCATGAGCTGGAGCCGGAGCCCTCGGACCTTAAAGCATGCGTGGGGATGTAAATTTGGAGGAGGTCCGAAATGTATTGTGGGCCAGTCCATTCAGAGCTTTAAAAAGAAATACTGACATTTTAAAATTAATTCTGGATTTAACAGGTAACCAGTGGAGTTTGGCTAAGATGGGCGTATGGTCTCTCTTTTTGGTGAGCAGTCTGACAGCAGTATTGCAGTAGTCCAGTGTATTGGTAACAAAAGCGTGTATGATTGTTTCAAAGTTATTGTGCATTAGGACTGGTTTTAATTTGGGAATTTGGCTTACCAGCTGAACAAAGGTAGTTTTAACAACATTTGAGATTTGTTTTTCAAAGTTTAAAAGTGAGTCCATAAAAACATCAAGGTTCTAGTGTAAGGAATTGTTGCAGTAAATCAAATTTTCAAATGTATTTTCTTATTTTATGCAATATGACCTTGTAACCAGTAGAAATGATCTTGAAACCAGTCTGCATTCTGTCACATAAGCAATTCAATCTAACCTAGCCTGCTGTGCTCTGGTTTAGCTGTGCTTTTGTCCAAATTGGTGGTTACATTTCACTTATGTTCCTGCACTGGAAAAAAACAAAACAATATCTAGATAAGTTTAAATGACTTAAATTAAGAGCATTTTACTTTATTTGAGTAGATTAAACTTGACAAGTAAAATGATCTGCCAGTGGAATAAAAATATGCTGAAAATGCTTAAAATATGAAAATACATCTTGCTATATGCATATAATATGAAAAACAACAACTTTTTGATCTTAAAATATAAGAAACAACATTGAATGTGGATTGAATTAAGAAAAAAACACTTATTCCACTGGCAGATCATTTTACTTGTCAAGTTGAATTATTTTATATTATTTATCTTAAGTCCAAAAAGTTTTTTTTATTTTATTATATGCATATAGCAAGATGTATTTTCATATTTTAAGCACAAAAGTCTTTTTCCACTGGCAGATCATTTTACTTGTCAAGTGAAATTTACTCAAATTATGGTAAAACTTCTTAATTCAGGTCTACTGACTTGAACTTGACTAGATTTTGTTTGTTGCCATGTTTGTTAATTAAGTTCTTGGAATCATATTTCTTTTCTTTGATAATACTTTGAACATGTAAACTGGAATTAATCCCAGGAATCTTCTAGCCAGAGTGTTGACTGCTTTGCAACTGTGTCTGGATGACACTGGAAACATAGTGGATCCTCTGTCCATAAAAATAGTTATTAGCTCACAACATTTTTCGACACTGGGGTCATCCAAACCTCTTAATTTCTAATCGTAGTATTTAGTTACTTCACACCCCTGCGTCCACTGCCCACCTATTCTTTAACAATCCCCTCCCGGGGGTCCTCCACCACCCACCCAGGCTAAGATTAGTCCAGGAGCCAGCGGAGAGGGGCCCGAACATGCACCGAGCAGGAATAGAATACTGCGAATTAGCCTCAACACCGGAGTTTAACTGTGGACTGCAAAAACTAAAATCTACAAGTTAAGATTACTTGAAAGTTTTATCATGATTTGAGTAAATTTCACTGGGCATGGAAATTAGTGTCTTTTTATAGTATGTAATATGAAAATACATCTAGACACGGGAAAAACAAAATCCAGGTAATTTAAAATGACTTAAATTAAGGACATTTTACTTTAGTTGAATCGATTCAACTTGACAAGTAAAATTATCTTCCAGTGGAATAAGTTTTTTTTTTCTTAATTCAAGCAAATTCGATTTTGTTTCTTATTTTAAGTGCAAAAAGTTTTTTTTTTCTTATTTTAAGTGGAGCAAGATGTATTTTTTATATTTTATGTACAAAAAATCTTGTTTCTCTGGCACATAATTTTACTTGTCAAGTGAAATTCACTCAAATCATGATGAAACTTCAATTCAAGTTATTTTAGCTTGATTAGATTTTGTTTTTTGCAGTGTACTTAAAGGTGCACTGTGTAACTTTTCGGGAGGCGGGTCTGTCGCCTGCTTGTATCCATGGAGAAGTTATTGCTTTGCCTAAAATGTTCCACAGTATTGGATTAAACATATAAAAATAAATACAATTCAAATATGTTACTTTTATGTATTCAATTACATGGGATTTAATTGTCTTGAAAAACATTCTTACGGAGAGCGGCTCACTTATCCACAGATCTGACTTGGCCTTGTAGCTTCACTTGCTTGACTCCACTGAGATAGACGCTTAATGCCATACTATGGAACATTTCGGCAATAGCATTTCCACGGAGATGAGCAGACGACCTTCCATCAGAAAAGCTACATAGTGCACCACCTATAAGACAAGAAAAACCACTCTCTGCACTGAAAATAAGAAACAAAATCGAATATTGCTTGAATTAGGAGAAACACACTTAATCCACCGGTAGATCATTTTACTCGTCAGATTAAATCTACACCGAAAAACGCAAAATGTTCTTGTCCAGCGTCATTTTAACTTCCCTAGACGTTGCGGTTTGCAGTGTGAAAGAGCGGATCTGGACCGGGGGGGATGCCTTTGCACATTTAGATAATTATAAAACGAGGTGTCACGGAGCTGGAGACCAACACAGGCGTGATATTAGATTACTGAAGTCCTGCTGATAGACTGTCAGGGGAGTTATTATGAGCGTAACAAGCACGTATGAATAGAAGAATCACAGCCAGCCGTGTGGTCTGACAGGTCGGCCGGGGTCCACGAAGGAAGAATACAGTCTCCAGTAGAGCCGGATAATTCAGGACAGGAACTAAATGTAGAACTGTCTGAAGATCGAGGGAGCGGGTGGAGGCGTGCGGCGTATTTACAAGTTCTGTACTACACAAAACCGACTCTTGTCAGCTTTAAGTCATGATGGATTCTTGTTGTCTCGTCAAAAACAAACCGTTCACACTGTTTAATTTTGAGTAATCCTGCGTTATTAGTCCGTCTACATCTCCGAAGCTCAAAATGCTCTGATTTACCTTGTGATATCAGCAGCATTTTACCTTTTGTTTAGTAGAGATCGGCAGTTCCAGGTCTGAAATGGTCCAAATGATTCTAGTGAAGGTGTATAGAGTTTAAAAACATGGGGGAATCTAAATATGCAGGTTTTGTGTGGTAAACGTTGGTGAATGAAACGAAACACAACTCCAGGTCTGTTTGTGAAGAGGAAACAACACAACACAACATGTATGTGTGTATATATATGTTGACTAATCATTTTATTTAGATTATAAAGATTTATATGGCACAACAGCAGTAAGAAGAACTATATTTTTTATACACACTACAAAACCCTATGGACTGGTGTTGAAAATTAGCACATGTGCTAACGCAATACATCTGGTTTTTCCAATGTATATGTGATGTGCATATTAAATAAATAAATAAATAAATAAATAAAAAAGCAATATCTACAAAGTAACTTCATTCAAGAACATTTTACTTCATTTGAGTAGATTTGAGTTGTTGCGTTTCGTATCTTAAAATGTATTTTCATAATTTAAGTGCAAAAAGTCTTGTTCCATTCATAGATCAATTTACTAAAATCAAGATAAAACATTTTTAATTCAAGTCTTAACCTGGCAAGAATTGAATTTTTGAAGGCAAATAGTAGTATTTTCTTTCTACATAACTATTTTTACAGATATATATTAGTTTTAAGCTTTTTCCGCCCCCTTTTTAGTTGACGAACTAATCGACAGGACAGGTCCATAGTCCACTGAGAATATCTTTGGTCGAAGAAACATTGTTATTTGTACCCGAACAGCGTCAGACAGAATTATTTCTTATATCAAAATATTCAAAATTTTGTTTATGCATCGTCTCTAAAAACTACAAAATGTTTGGAGAAATCTACAGTCACATCTCTGTAATAGGTTTCAAGTAAAGCAGTATTTGTCAAGTAAAAAACCTGAACTATAATCATTCAACTGGCGTATTCTATTACTTCAATGAAAGCTACTCAAACCAAAGTGAATTCAGTAATAGTGGGTTTTTACAGACACTGGAGATCTTGGCAAACTTGGAGACTTATCAGATGACGAATGGCTGTAAATAGAAGCATTTCATGACACTGTGATAAAATGACATTGATGATAACCCTTTAAAAGCCTTTCTCAAACCTCAAAAGCTCCTCAAGAACCAACTGCACATAATGACTTTCCATAACATCTACTGGAAACGTGAGGGCCACCATTCTGTACACTGCACTAGTTCATTAAACAAGTTATAAGCATTACTATGATTTCTATTGAAATGATATTAAGTGTGTAAAACTCTTTAAATTTCTCCTCAACTCGTGAGGCTACTGCAAAACTAGTCCAAGGATGTACTGTAGTATTCATAAGTGCAGAAGCCACACTCTGCTGGTGACTTGCTTTTCTTGATGAAAAATTGATATTGTAGACAACAAAAAAACACAGAGCTATGAATTAATCACTGAGCATTGTCTTCCACTCCAAAGTGTGCACAGTTGTTTGAGGGGTTTTTTTTTTTGTATTTTTAAAAATACTGTATTTATTGTCTGTTTTCCCCCATTTTTCTTGAGACACACATCTCTATTTGAATTAGGGTAAATTGGAAACTTGTCTTATTACTTAGGCAGCCTATAGATAACCAAGGGGGAAATGCTTTGACAGTTAAAATAAAAATAAAAGATTTAACAATCAGATAGTATTTTAATGGTAATTTCATTTTTAAAAGTAAACTACAAGTAAATTACTCTCATTTAATGTCATATTGAGAGAAAATCAAATTGCTCTTAGTGGCACAGAGGGGCAATTGGTTGGGGACCCCTCCAGGTTTGGGGGCCCTAGGTGGCTGCCCACTGTTGCCTAATGGTAACGTCGCCTCTGGTCTGTCTACGACTCCAAAGCGCAAATTGCTCTCTTCCACCTTGTGATGTCATGAAGCAGTACTTTTCACGTTAACAGCTACTTTAACCCTTTGTTCAGTGCAGATTGAGAGAAGAACTCAGCCTAAATATGCAGGATTTGTGTGTTAAACATGTGTGAATGAAACAAAACACAACTCCATTATACTCCATTATAACACAGATCAGAAAACAGTGTAATATGGGCCCTTTAAAAGCAGAACATGCAGTTTCAGAACTGGCAGCATAGTTCATCTAGGCTCATAAATGTATCATCACGCATCAATATTTCAGACTGGAGGCTACCTGCTTCTAACCTCTGCAGACCACAACAAACATGGTTCCACAGCACAGCACATGGAGCTTTCACGAGACGACAGGAGCAAGGGCTGCACCAGGGTCTCCAAACAAGTCACGGTTCGGTCTTTTGTTGTAGAAGAACATTCCTGCTTTGTGAACTTGGAAAACAGAATCAAATAGAATCCAATGTTAGAGAACAGAATACACTGTTGTCCACTAGAGTGCAACATGGAAAATAGAAACTTGTCCAGAAACATTCATTTCGTGAATGTGTACGTAGGTCTAGAAAACAAATTCAGGCACTCTACCTGATTTGTTAAAAACTTGAAAACCAACAAGTTCATCTTGCAGTGGTCCAAAGTTATTCCAGTAGATTGTAAATGGAGTGGAATGTCAGCTCCATACATGGTCCTGGGGTATTTATTTCGCAATTTTGTCCCCAAATGAAGATATGAACATAACACAATAGACCAATACTACAGTTCGCCCTCACTAGCTAAGCTCCTGCCTCCTGCCAAATCAGTGGTGCAAACAGGAGGGGGCGTGTACTTTCAACAGACTTGCTCCCGATTGGCTCTTTGGTTTCACGGTCAAATTTCGAAATATGGAGCCTGCTTGCAGATTGGCTGGTATAACTGCAGACCTCAATGATCTTCATTTGGCCTCAATGATCTTTATTTGGTTGCACCCAAGCGCTAAAGGTTACATCCCACTCCCTTAGCCCACACCTTTGTACAGTTTAAGGTTATTCCCCTCTCTGGACGTATTCCTGGCATTCTAATTATTCACCGTGATGAGTTCATGAGTGGAGCATGGTAATGCTAGCAACAATTACAATGTTAACAGCACACTTCCTGGTTCGTGGAGGATAAAACATTCTATAATTAGAAGCAGAGCCAAAGAACTATCTAAGATTACCCAGTAGAGTTTCACATTTTCGAAAGGCTTAGTCACGGTCCCTCTGGCACTGACTCAGTCCTAATGATTTATTTATTTATAACACACTTTTTCCTCACTAGTTTATGAAAGTGGTAAAGGGTTAGCCTTTATCCAACCATGTAATCTGAAGTGTTTAGAGAATGCATCACCACAAGGGCAGCCATGGCTCTGTCAAACCCAAGGCAGCTGTGGCCATGGGAGCCCCATGGTGTGTGATGGAGTGATGGAAAAATTGACTGAGGAGGGCTAGAAGGAAGTTGTCAAAAACAATATAGATCTGTCCTAGAACTTACGCAAAACGAAAACCACAAATGTGCTTTTCTGTATGTTAAGTAGTACTCTGTAGTGAAATATACTCTTGGTTTGACATTCACATTTATAATGGCTCCACTGAAAAAGACATATTGTGCTTGTGTCTGTTATACAGTTGTGATCTGTGGCACCCGCTGATCATTATGTTTTAGTTGCACATTATAAATAACTATTCGGATCTATAACAACTTAATAAAAGAAACAACTGTTGGAAAAATACGGTGCCCATTGAGAGCTGATGTTGCTGTAAACAACAAAGCACCACACAGCTGTCAGCACCTTCTGTCTGCAGATCACACTCAAGTAGCACTTTTTTTTTCATTTGGACTAAAATGACTACATGACACTGCCGAATACTAAGTACATCACCAATTAAGAATTTGAGATGAAGTACAGTGCAGTGGTTTGATCACAGAAGTATAAAGATTACTCAAACACGCATAAATCACACTACATACAACTTTGAGTGGGCAAATGAGAAGGAGAAACAACCATGAAATAGTTAAAAGATTTTGCATAATAGGTTTGCATAAAACATACGTGTAAAAACTCTACTTGTAACCCCAAAACTAGACTTCTTCACTCTAAACTTTGAACAACACAAGTGCTTTTCGCTCTGTGCTGTAGTTGATATACGAGCCCTGATCAACCCCCCAACCTCCTGAAGCTCAGACTCTGACAACTTCGTGAAAACCCGTAACTTAATACAATCTGTGTTTGCCTGTTCTTTATGGAGGATCTGATGTAGGTCAGTGGAGCCCAACTACCCCTGAAACCGTCCACCTTCCAGGGGCTTCCAGCACAGGGCACTCCGGTCACACTGCAGCATTACATTACACATGTTTATGGCCCATATTTATGACAACTCAACAGCATACAAAGCTCAGTCACGGTTCAGATTTATGTGGAGAAAAACGTAGAGGTGCACTGTAGTCGACACCATTCAACAATAAGTCTGTGTGGAGATCTCTGACGACAGGTTCAATCAGTTTAACCTGCCAGGGTCAGTGAACAGAAACATGATGTTACCTTAGACTTTCACACACGTCTGAACATCAGAACATAAACCAGAAATCAAACATTTACATAGGTCAACATTTTAAAACGTATAACAAAAGAGGCGTATATCGATTTGTGTGGAAACCCTCTCCGGTAGATTGCAAATTTAATGCGAAGCTATAGTTCAACATCAAGTTTATTTATAGATATAGTACGTAACTTCAGGTACGCAGTGGACTGGGCGTGAACTGCTGCCCCCACGACTCAGCCGGATAAAGCGAAAGAAGATGGATGGATGTAACTTTTTGGAGGTGGCACATTACCTGCACGATTCCATGGAAATACAAAGTTAAAATCACCGACCTCGGAATATTCTCCATGGAGACAGATCTGTTTTATGCTTCATGGAAACAAGCAGGAAGGGCCTCCTCCAGGCAAAGTAAGAGTTTGTGGAGATGCAAGGCCGTTCTCAGTAACTCACTAAAATAAAATCTTTTTTGCTTACACGTTACACATAATGGCTTTAATTTCAGACGCCATACTTTTACTGCTACTTCGCTAACATATTTCACAATGTAAGGTTTGTGTAGGTATTCCTACTTTGGGAAAGATTTTGGTTACTCTTCCCGCTGTTGTCTATCCTTTGAAAATTCCAGATTATGTGCATTAGTTAATGTTTTATTCATCCCAATTGACATTAACTGAACATAGTAAATCACGTTATAATGCACTTGTTTTACTCTTTCTTGAGTACCGTATTTTTCAGACTATAAGTCACACTTTATTCAGGGTTTGGGTGGTTCCTGCGACTTATACTCAGGTGCAACTTATATATTACATTTTTCACACTGACAGCCCATAGATCAAATATATGAATCGTATATATGAATCAAAAATCAAAAAACAAATTGTTACCTGTTTTTTTCATTTTGGTTTTAGAGACAATTAATAAAGAAAAGAGTTTTTTTTTTTCCATTTTCTTATTTTTGGCTCTATATTGAAAAACGAACAAACAAATGATACATGGATTGTTCTCTGTTTGTTTTTCTTTATTACTATAACTTCTATAACTCGCCTTTCAAGATGAAATGTTGGTTCTTGGTCTCTGATTTTATAAAATAAATTTCCCCAAAAAGTGCGACTTATATATATATTTTTTTCTTCTTCATTGTGCATTTTTTGGCTTATGCGAAATATATTGTAACTTCTTAGACCTCTACTTTGCACTTCTACTTGCATTTTTTGTCTACTCTTCCCATTTTTATGTGGATAGAAAGCTGTCCTTGGTCAAGACACATCCTCCATCACAATATGTCTGGGTACAGTGAGAAGGGCACTGGTAAACAAAACAAAAACCTGCACTCTCACAGCTACATACAGTATTTCCAGTGGAGACCCTCCAAAAAAACCAGCAGCACCGCAGATGAGTCATTTCTATTTTATAAACTGACATACTTGGCCCTTTTCCTGATGGTGTTTATTGAAAACCCACATTGGCACGAAGGGGCACAGGCATCACTCTACATCCACTATATCATTCCACCGGATACATGGGTCTGGAGCCCCTATGTGTGCCAAGGTGAGAGGAGGAAAGGACCACCAAAACCACAAAACTACACACCAGCATGTAACGGTATCCCTCCTCCAAGTAGACATAACAATAACTGCATATGTGGTGATTTTTCTGTGGGTAGAGTGCCAGTGCCCAAGTGCTTTTTCCAAGTACTTTAATGTGATCCAAAATGTCTATACTTAGAGGAGCTGTATCTTATTCTTACTGTGTTTAAAGTGTGAAACAAATGCTTTGCAATGGTTTAAAGTTATTCCTCACTTACCTTAAGCATTCCGGGAAGTTATTCACTGTGGACTTCATGAATACTGGGCGATAAAACGCTTTCGAATTAGATTTAGACAGTACACAGGCGACTTATTTTGACCTCAAGATCTGTTTGTACAATATATCTGTAAGACAAATTTAGCTGAAATACAACAAGCCAAAATTATATCTCCGATTGCACATTTAAAACAGACACAATGAATAATATTAACTTTAAACTAAAACAAGAATCCCCTGCATTTCAGAACATGTTTGTAAGTCCAAAATTACAAGCTTGCCAGGTTTTACACATAATAATGGTGCATTCCAGGTAAACAGTAGCTGGATTTTTCCTACCCCTGACTTGAACAAACAAATAGCCCTGGAACTTTGCTCGTACTTGTGAACTCAGAGGTGGCTGACGCGTTATTAACATGTAACAGATGTTCATTTAATATTTATATTTATCTTCAGCCCATGGTTTAGCATTAGCCATATTATTTACATGCAAGTTAATTCAGCTGGAATGCTCTGAAGTGGGAAATAAGAAACAGGATCTGTAACGAAAACTGGGCTAGACCATGACAAAACCTTGCCTGAGCAGCCGGTCTCTTGTACATTCTGTTTGAATCCTGAAGGACCTGCAGTCAGACCAAACAGTGTGACAAACTTCCATCTTAACTTGGGATACTCCAACTACAGCCACTCATTTATAGCCGGGGCTCTTACATGTGGAAGACATCTCAAAAACTCTTGTTAACAAAATATAAAATTTATTCTATTTGAGATAAATAACAATTTGGTGCTTTGATTTTTGATTCTGCAGAAACCTGTGTTCTCTCTTATTCCTCTGTGTTAGTTTTTCTTTTTTTTATGTAGCAATGAGGGCTTTAGTGCACCTTGAGGCCGCCTATAAAAGGGCCACTGTCGCCGGTGTTCATCGTCATACACCAGGAGGAGCCGGGCCGCCACAAGCCGAGGTGCAAGAGGAGCACGGGAGCCGCAGAGTACGATTAGGTGCACTAGATCGTATAGTACGCGTCAAGCACAGCAATTAGCATAGTGGCATGTTCATCGCTTACCTGGGCGCGGAGCAGGACCCGATACCTTGAGGTGTGCGCCGTTCTAAGGCCGCCCGGCTCCTGCTGGTGGCGAGCCTCCCCTACATACCGAGAAAACACTCAGGGTGTGTGTCGATGCTGGGTACCTGTAAAAAACTGTTCTATCCGAATGTGAAAGTGAAAAGAACTGAAATGGGGTATAAAATGCTTAAACGAACAGAAACAATCTTACCATTATTTATGAATAAACAAAGCCTAAATTTAACTGTAAGTTTCTGTTAAGTCAGTTGAAACGAACTTGCGCTGCCTGTTGATTACGGGATGATTCTTCTCTTTCCCTTAATTTGGGGTTGGCGTTGCTCAACTAATTTAAAATATTTAGTCTCTATTCATCTCCTGCACCCTCATCTGGTCACACGTAAGTGCAAGCCGCCATGTTTGTTTGGACCATGCGTCTCCCTGGTTGGTTGCTGTCAATCATGCGCCAACTGAAATTGTGAGGACAGGATCCAGGTCCAAACCCACATATCACGGTAAACATTCCCATTCTTCTGGCCGTACAAAGAACCTTCATTTCTATTTTACCAGCATTCCCGCCAACCCATGTAGGCCTAGCTTCTTTATCGCTTATGTCTTTGTAATAGTGCACTCACTGCACCAGAAATAATCAAAGTTCCTCTTCCCTCTCGGATGACCTCTCGGACTGTCCCTTTAAAGACCATCAGGAATGCCGGATCGAGCTGGAGGTCAAAGGTCAGACTTCATTAAAAAGCAATACGAAGAACTTGGGATTATGCCCCCTGCTGACTCCTTCATCAGGATCACCTCCATGTCACCACGGGTCAGAACCCTAAGCCGATGAAAGCAATATGTCTCATCAGCAAAAGGCGAAAATAAACAGAACAGTCAACGTCGGAAAGTAAACACAAACTCTCTGTGGCTGTAATCCATTTTAATCTGCGGGATTACAGAGGGAAGCAGTTTTGCGTACGTTTGCTGGTCATCAAAACGGGTTTCAAAGGACGGTGGAGCAAGATGTTGACATAAATGATCAAAGTGTTTAAAGATAGGTCAAGCGTGTGTCTTGAAACAATTGTGAATGTTGTTTCCTAGTGATTATTATGGGAACTGACGACATCTTGGCCTTTTTTCATGACTTGCTTCTGGATTTGGATGGATTTCTACAAACTTCGTCCAATTCATGTTGTTAAGAACTTTTTAAAAATGGTTAATTATAGCCAGACATTGCTGAATACACACAACCAGTCAAAGGTTTGGATACACCCTCTCATTCAATGTTTTCTTTTTTTTACTACTTTCAAAATTGTATGTATATTAAACACATCAGATATATGAAGCAAGGTACAGTGTATTTTTTAACCTTTATTTACCCAGGAAAGTCCCATTGAGATTACTAATCTCGTTTTCAAGGGAAAAAATATAACTTAAATTTATAATAGCATAGTGTATATTCAAATGCTCCAAATAGCCATATATTATTAATAGTTATTTAACTTTTTGTTAACTACATAATTCTATATATCTTGCTTCATATATGTGATATTTTCCATATGTATATAAAATTTAGTAAAAATAAACAAAACAACTGAAAGAGGGTGTTTCCAAACGTTTGACTGGTGGTGAACATTTTTATGTTATTTCCTAGCAAATTTAAGACATATTATGTCAAAAGAAAATACGTATTTGAATATGTTTCACTTCATCCAAGAGGCTTCTTCAGTTGGTTCTGACAGAAAACTGGTGAGTTTCTGCCTTATATCTAGACATACTGTATTATGCTTTTGTCCGCTTCCATGACACCCATGGATCAATATGTAATATAATGGATATTTTGTCATAATTATTTAAAACAACGTAATAAAAGAAACAACTTCAGTTTGAAAATGGGACACTGACACTGACAATGACACTGATTTCCCCTTCCTCTTATGGTTGGTGCGTAAAAGGGCATGTCCATGTTGAGAGGCCAACAGGACACTTAATGCTGTCAGCAGCAGCTTTTAAATGTGTGTCAAAATGTCTATGTGACACTGTTGAATCCTATATCACTATTGAAAAAACAAAAATACGAGAAAGAAGTTCATAGAGACGTGGGCGTGTATGGGGGGTGTGGGAAAACATTGCTTTTTGTATCAATAATGAATGCTGGAGAATAAAAGAATACTCAAACATGCATGAATTACTCTTAAATACAACAAAATGACTATTCTAATTTTAACATGGTTAAACTTTTACTATACATTAACTTTTTAATTGTAAAATTACATGCATGTTGCAAGTTTATGGTTGATTCATTTATGGTTATTTCTACATATTTCTGGATGACCAAGCAACTCCACAGTTTGTCAAAAGGACAGCACAATGTAGGTAGTATTAACTGACTCAAATTTTCACTTCTAGCCAAAAGACTGTATTACCTATTTGTTTATACCTTTTGTCTTTCCTTCCTGTTAACGTCACAATCACAATTTGCTGCCTTCCCTTACAACCACTGAGTAACTGGGTAAGTTTTTCACCAAGCTTCCCCATCCCATCTTGCCTCTGTCTTCCATCTTGTGTCCTTGCCGTGCTCCATGGTGTATTTTTCTAATCAGGGACCTGTCCTCTCCGGGGACGCCATTGACCTGTGAATGCGCCGAGGACATCGTCTAGTGACGTCCTGCGATGGATTAGTCGACCTTGTCAATACCTCCCAGCCCAAGAGACCTGCATCCATGATTGATCGGACTGTACCACCTAATATTGCTTCTCCTGTGAATCAGCCTCAAGAGTGACAAGATCCATAAAGATCCAAGTGGATTTATGCCTTAGTACTGAGCCTTGACAGTAACACCAACCAGGTAATATTCATCCAACCTTGGAGTGTCCAGTTTGTAATGAAAATGGGACACAAGAAGAATGGACAGGTGTGAAGCCTGAATATTCAGACTAGATAAGACTATATAATTACTATATACTCTATATATCAGTAATATATATCAGAGACTTCCAGTTGACAGCATAGTAATAGAGTAGTGGGCTCGCACCTAAAACTCCTAAATAACCCTCTTAATATGGCCTAAAAAGGGGAACTCTTCAGGACTGTAAATGACAAGGAATGAATCTGTGCTGCATTTGTTTGTTTTGATAAGCCGAAGAGAAGAAGAAACAAGTTTACTGCAGACAAAAGAGGCTCTGGCAATGGCAACATCATGGCCACAGGTGAACAAGTTTGAAGGAGCTGCTGATTGAATACAAAGCAGATATGACTAGGCAGAAGACAGGCTCTGTCAGTAGGCACGAAGATGAGGAAAGGGATCAAAGATAAACGAACGATGATGGAGGAAATGGGCAAAAATCTTGGTGATGCACAGCAAAGAATAAGTGACTTGAAGGGCAAGGAAAAGACTATAAATGATGTGTTACGTTGGCAGAGAAGAAGGGCACAGAGGAGTTGTATACCATAAAGATCCTGAAGAAAGACATGGCGATACAGTTGGATGTTGAGTATACCATGGTGGAGAAGAGGGTGCTGGCCCTTCAGGTCAAACTGCTCTTCCTCTCATACCTACACTCGTGCTTTCAGACAGTGGATTGTCTGTACTTTATGGAATATGTAAATGGTGGAGATTTGATGTACCATATACAGCAAGTGGGCAAGTTTAAGGAATGACAGGTAGTGTTTTATGCAGCAGAGATCACCATTGGTCTCTTTTTCCTTCACAGTAAAGGGATCTTCTATAGAAATCTCAAGTTACACAGTGTGATGCTTGACACCGTGGGACACATCAAGATTGTAGACTTTGGCATGAGCAAGGAGAAAATGCTGGACTGAGTAACTACGCCAAAACGTTTTCGAATAAAGCATTATATAAAGTATATATTGTAATTGTTCAGCAGTTACCATTGAGATACAAATCTTTACAGGGCCTTTCTTCTTTTATATGTGCAATACGAGCATTCATAGACCTGTTCAGGTGTTTGATTTGCAACAAAAAAGGTTGATTTTTGTTGTGATTATATATATTCTATAGTATTATGACATTATTCACAATGTAAGGTAATTTACACTAATGAGGAATAATCCATAAAATATCTCAGTATATTTTTCTATGTCAAATAAAAATGGAAGAGCATGACACTGATTGCATTGCTTCTGTTGCTCAAAAATGCATTGAAAAGCAACTATTCTTACCGTGAATGGCTGACCTGTAACTTGGCCTGGAGCTGCCACTTTGATGCCCATAATACCTACCCTGAATCACAAAAGTTGCACAGTACATCTTTAAATGTATTTTTCAGCTTCTATAAACTGAAGGCAGAGAAGGTTTTACGTAGAGTGGAGTGGAACTAGGCCATTATTTTTGTCTGACTGTAAATGAGCAGAAATAACTACAGAACACATTGTCTTAGTCTATAACCTGCATATAGAGTACACATGCAGGCGTTATGAAAAGACTAAAGCCTGAGCCGATACAAAAACAGGTTCATTCTTAAATATACAGATGATTCTGTTATTGTGAGCTTGCTACAGGACACTGGGGATTGATTTTTAGAAAAAGCGCTCGCTGTCATGAAGCAGTTACAATCAAAAGTTAAACTCTGGAGCCAGAACCTTGTGTCAGAGCACGACCATCAACTGCTCTAAACTTTGATACCAGCCTGGTATTAGTTTGTTTTGTGTCAGTGAAGAAGAAAAATGCACTTTTGCAGATTGTGCAATGGGTTGGCTGCTGAACTGCCTGTCAGTGCCTGGTAACAGGCCAGAGGCAAAAATGCAGCACCAAAATATACAGAGTTTCGTCTCTGCAGCCATTGTGTTTTTAATAAGGTCACTTGGAACATCTCATAGCTTTAGGCTGTATCAATGGATTGTGTTCATGTACTGAAGTATGTTTGATGCCTCTTACCCACTGCAAACTAAATTTACCTACCAACTGGATTCAGACATTGCTACTGACAAAATAAATAAACTCATTCCGGTTTTTGATTGAATAACGATCTTGAGAACCAAAAGACCATATTATCACATAAACAACTTGGGAAATATGTCCAATGTTTTTGTAATTAAGAATAAATCAGCATAATTGTTATCAGTAAAAGCTATATTAGATTTGGACATATCTAGAGATCAGAGAAAATACAAAAAATTGCATTGGGAAGAACAAAAGTTGCATTCAAATGAAACTGAAGATTATAATTCAGCTTGATCTTCTGCAGTGATTAGTTACCACAGTGAACTAGTTGCAGACTGCCAATACCAAACCATGCATTCCCAACTCCACCAACAAGAATGTGTGCTAATGGCACTATAAAGAAAACATCAAGATGAAATAATCTGATTCACATTTCTGTGGATGAAACGCCTGAGACCTTAGGTAAAGCTTATTTGCTGACACGTGTGACAGTGCATCTGTGGCTTGTGTCTGTGGGGCTCCATCTGAAGCTGCTGCTGGGGCCCAGGGGGGGTCATAAAACAGCCCAAATTCCACTGCAATTAGTCCAGAGGAAATGGTGCCTGTATTTAAGCAGGACGACAGCAGCTCAAATGGGACTGGACATGTCTCTGACCCTGCCCACCCACACCACATATTTCACTTTCAGCAACTTCTCATGATCAATGGATTTTTTTTTTTTTACTTTCTGGTATCATTGCATTGTATTGTAAGTGAACAGTTATGGCCCTGAGAAGTCTACAGCTAAAGAAAGAACACAAAAACCTAAATTTAAACCAGTTCTTAGGAAATTTTGCACTGACAACAATCACAAGTGCATATGGAGCCGGTGTAAATTCAGCCTGGAAGATCTAACTTCACTTCTGTCGACCTCACAGCTTCTCCAGAGTTTAAGTGCTCCTCCTTGTCCAATCAGCACCCAGTCTGCCGAGTTTAAACCCCCATTGCAGGTGAATGGCAGTGTTGGTTTGTGTCTCACCCCACCTCCTCTCCAACACCCCTTTGGCTTCTCATTGACCCTTCACTCTCATCATCTCATCGTCTTCTTTACACTTCCTGGTCTCACCTCTACCACCTCCAGTATCCAGACTAAACTTCTGTTGGTAATAATAATAATAATAATAATAATAATAATAATAATAATAATAATAATAATAATAATAATAATAATAATAATGCATCAGTTTTATATAGCGCTTTTCAGGACACTCAAAGACACTTTACAGAGCATTATTCATTCGCTCCATACCCGGTGGTGGTAAACTACTATTGTAGCCACAGCTGTCCTGGGGCAGACTGACGGAAGCGAGGCTCCAATCTGCACCATCGGCCCATTCCGACCACCACCAACACTCATGCACACACCACTTTCACTCTAGGCAATGTGGATGATGTGCCTTGCCTAAGGACACTACAACAGTTTTTGCAACTGGCGCCCCCCTGTGGCACCTGGAATTCCCAGAGGTCTCCCATCCAAGTACTAACCAGCCCCGGCCCTGCTGAGCTTCTGAGATCTGACGGGATCAGGCTTTGACAAGCCGGTATGGCCACGGTATGGTCTCTGAGCACTAAAGATAACTCATCAATAAAGCTTACTAGTTTTCTTTTTGTATGTGTCTGTATCTGTCTAGGTTTCACAGCATGTCCGTAGTATCTTTATTTACATGTGAACCTTTAAAAGCATGTTTAAAGACACCATTTTACTAAACTGGGAGAAGCCATACTTAAACTTTGAGTTCTGCATAATGTTATGACAAATTGCTCGCACCTCTTAACAAGAAAAGGTGGAGCTTTCATATATTTAATTCTAGATTCAAGACTTCAAGATAGGGATGTTAACCGGTAACCGTTTGACCGGTGGTTGACCGAATAAACTTTTTTGACCGTCGGTTAAATGGAACCCTAAGTAATGGTGCTTGAGCGCAGCACGGTTCTACAGTCTGAGTGTGAGTGCACCCTACATTTTCATAGACAGGAGGCTAAACATACATTTTATGTGGTACGAGGTCTCGTTGCTCAAGATGTGAGGTTCACATCATTGATGATGTTTCACCTCAAAATGTGACACCCTCAAGTCTCTTCTAAAGGTGATAAAAGCCAACCTACCATGCTAACTATTTTAACCATGCTAACTATGCTAACCGTGCTAACTATGCACCGCCGAGTTCTTTAGTGCTGCTACAAACAAGTTGTTTGAGTTGCCACAGAAGTGCTTTTGTTGTGTAGGCGACTGCTGGATGTTTTATGCTGCACAGTTTTGTGCATATTGTGGACTAAAGTCATGACTGCTGGGTTAAACTGAGCCCTACATGCGTGTACATGTATAAATGCTTCATGTGCGGCGTTGACAGACTTGCACTCCACAGTTTATAAGCGGCATCTCTTCTGTCATTTTCTGACATGAGCCACAGGGATGTTTCAAATGAGCTTCTAACACTTGACTTACACCTTTATTTTCAGTGCTGTCACATGTGAGTGACGGCAGCAGGCGCGGCTCGTGTCAAAATGGCTGTTATGTCAAATAGCAATTAGATTTAGAATAGATTTTAAACATCCCCGTGGGGATTTTAAACATTAACAAGGCTCCGTGGTCGGTCATAGTTTTTTTTTTTTTTTCACCATCCCTACTTCAAGAGCCCATATTACTCTGTTTTCTGATGTATATTATAATGTTGTTTCCTCAAAAACACAGCCGAAGTTGTGTTTTGTTTGTGATGTCAGGCGGTAATACAGGAAGGAAACTCCATACAGCTTCACTAGAATCATTTGGACGATTTCAGACCTGGCATTGCCAATCTTATTGAACAAAAGGTAAAAAGGTAAGGTAAAAAGTAGCTGTTAACTTGAAAACTACCACTATGTGATAACACAAGGTGTGCCAGAGCATTCTGAGCTTTGGAGATCTAGACAGACTAATAAAAAAGCTTTAATCAAACATGTATGAAACAAAACACAATTCCAGGTATATTTTTTAGAAGGTAACACATTCTAACAAGACTAAAAGCTCACAAGAGTCAAATCAACTTTCTGCAAAATCCAGGCCAAAAAAGCACATACATCTTACACTTCAAAAATGCACAAAGCACTTTGTCTGCACATTTTTCAACACCAGCATTCTGCTCAAATAAACCAGTGCATATGTGTTTTCTTTAGTTCATTCAATAAATCAAACTTTATTTATAGAGCACTTTTCATTCAAAAAAGCAACTCAAAGCGCTTTCAGTTCACTGGGCCCTTCATCTTTTGGCTCCAAACCACAAATCTGCCCTGTGATTGGTCCAAACTCCATCCCACTGGTGTCCCGGGCCCAACAACAGTGGAAGCAGGACAAGATGGATTCTCTAAACATGTTCTTGATCACCTCTGTTTTACCTCAGATGTCCTAAACTGGGTCTAAACCGTGTTGTGCCCAACCAAAGAGAATCCTTATCTTCCAGCGTCCTTGGTGTGGCACTCAAAACAATCACGCTCCCATAGCAACTGCAAGCAAATTGTGTCACTTTCGACAGAGAATAATGGATTGGCAACAAAAAGCTATTGTCTAGACGTTCTTGATATTGGTTACAAATGTCCCGGAGCTTATGACCCTCCCGCTGTGACAAAGCAGTATTTTGACTGTACTTATATGCAGCCATAACAGTTACATAGAGATGATACGATTGAAGATTTTTTTGCAGGGATCATTTTTCATATTGCGAATCATTTCTCAAAAGTGCCCTTGGGTAGGACTGATTATAAACTTGTTGACATGTAAGCGTTCTTGTAAGCCAACACCAGCAGAGACAAAGCACAGCCCTTAGAACCTACAGGAGAAAGTGTTCTAATATGGCCCATTAGACAAAGAAGCACTAAACACCAGGATTATTATGGCTGAGTGGGGAGCAACGATACCTGAAGGAAGTAACTCTAATCCCGTTTTTTCATCTTGGATTGTGGCCTCGATAAAAGCATCTTTAAGGCTTTGAGCTCCAATGCTGTTTGCTTATAAATGGAGTTAGAATTTTGCTTGATTTCGTTCACGCTTGCTTGGGTGTTCCTCCTTATTCAGTACATTTTTAAACAGGAAAGAGACTCCCATTGGTTAAAAATTTTGTCTATCAATGCTGAGTAATATACATATATATAGAAGCATGAATATTTGCTCCTGTATTGTTCCTTCATCAGGTCTGGACATCATCATACTGCTTATTGGGGAAGAAATGGCATGCCTCTTTGGTTAGTTATGTAAAGCAAGGCAAGGCAAGTTTGTTTGTATAGAACAGTTCATAAGTAATTCAAAGTGCTTTACAGAAAAGAAATAAATTAAAATCACAATGCAAACAAATCAAAACATAAATAATCATCATAAAATTTAAAAATAGAGAGAGACATTAAATTGGAGAGAATTAGAAAGAAGAGTGTGGAATGAGAAATGAAAACCTTTCAGTCAAACGCAGCTAAACAGAACCGTTTTTAGGCTGGAGTCAGAGTAGAGTCTGTCTCACATGTTCAGACTGTTCCAGGTTTTAGCTGCATGAATCTGAAACTCTGACTCCCCGAGTCAGAGTTTCAGATTCAGATTTAGTCCTGACTGGGCACCAGCAGGAGGCCGGTCCCTGAGGTCCTCAGAGTGCAGATGGTTCATTCGGCACTAACATGTCACAGATGTACTTTGGTGCTCGGCCATGGAGAGACTTGTGCACAAGCAGAGCTGCTTTAAAGTCTATTCTCTGAGCCACAGGGGGCAGTGCAGAGAACTGAGCACAGGACTTATGTGCTCCTACTTCCTGGTTAGAGTCAGGACTCGAGCTGCAGAGTTCTGGATGTACTGCAGTTGTTTTACAGCTCGTTTGGAGAGGCCAGTGAGAGGCCGTTACAGTAATCTAACCTACAAACACATGGATAAGTCTCTCCAGGTCTGCTTTTGACCGTAGACCTTTGATTTTTGCTATGTTTTTTACATGGTAAAAGGTGCAGATGTTATTGATTTGATGTGGCTGTTAAAGTTCAAGTCTGAGTCCATTATTACCCCGAGATTTCTAGCCTGATTTGCAGGTTTAGAGAGAGAGACTGGAGGTGACTGCTGACAGTCTCTTTGTTTTTGTGGACCAAAGACTATGACGTGTCTTGTCTGAGTTTAACTTGAGTAGTTTTGCATCCACACACTGATCTGTTGGATGCAGTGGCAGAGTGAGTCCACTGGTCCATAGTCTCCTGCTGCAGTGAGACATAGATCTGAGAGTCGTCTGCGTAGTTGTGGTAGGACACATTATTTTGTATGTACCTTTCTGGACAGGGATAATGTTCCCTACGATTTCTGTACCAAAAGCTTTACACATACTACTTCCTTGGATGTATGTAGTTATGCTCTTACTCAACACTCAGGCCACCCGCAGTCACTGTCTTGCACAATTCATATATTGACATAGATGCCAAGTGTTTGTATATTGTATTTTTCTCCATAAAACACATAATTACATTGTTTAGAACTGGATAGAATGAACACAATTTATTCTTCGGGTTTGCGGCACACCAAAATCTAACAATCCCTCTTTCTTAATGATGAGCAGACACAAACATGCAGCTCTCCTCGCTCAATTGACCAGACAGTAGCTAATGACTGTCCCAAAGTCTGTGCCATCCATAGCCAACGCAGTGCCAGCGGGCTGATTACAAGCGTTGTATTTGACCCATTGCAACCTACGACCCTGGGACCTGACCACATAAAGACCTACGCTGTTCCACTTTCTTCCCTCAGTGTAAACATAAACAAAGAAACAGCTGACCGAGGCCCCTGTCCAATCAAAGGACCTGCCATCTACAATTATGAAAAGTATGCAGTGTGCCTGTCCTGTATCATTCTACTTTCTGATCTGTGTTTTAATGTTGTTTTCTCATCACAAACAAACCTGGAGTTGTGTTTTGTTTCATTTGCACGTTTAACACAAATCCTGCATATTTAGGCTGAGTTCTTGCTAAAATTACAAAAAATACAGGAAGTAATGGTGAGCTCAAACCTGAAACCTGAAGGCAGAGAAAGGTCCCGTGCCTCCCAGGAGTCGAACCTGTGATCTTGCGGTGAGAAGAGACTCAACCCCCACACCACAGACCACAGTCCTTACAGTAACATTTCAATCATAAAGAGCCTCACAATTGTTTCGGACTAATTCAAGCGTGACTGTTGCATAAACCGTGTCTAAAAGTGTAAATGTAGCAGCCACAGTTATAAACAAGAATGATTTTACAATGTGCTTGTCATTCAGTTTCCAACCACCTCTCTGCTGTGCTAAATATTTTTGTTTTGGTTGCTGAAAACAATTATCCCGAGAGGAGAGGACAGAGTGAATGCAGAAGAGGCCATAATTGAGAACACAGTGTTAGCGCCTGTGAGTGTGAAATGGAGTAATTATCTAAAGCCACAATCTGGCACATGTCTGTGTGGTATAAACAAGAGACCCAATCCTCCACAGCAGCACAGTGTTTTGCAACAAACATCGGCCTGATTTAAGAGCATTCAGGCTGCTGTATCTTATTATAGTGTTTCTCAGGCAGTGGGACAAGCACAGACCAATAAATAGAACCTCATTTATGATAATAATTACATTTAAATAAATATATTCTATGAGTCAGGGTTTGCGACTGTGAATATCAAAGACTTTTAGGGGGGAAAAAAATGATATTAAAAGTTTGAACGCTTCCTCAGGGCTAACCAAAACCCAAAACTGGAGACAAAGGTCTCCAGGGAGAATAGCTAATAACTAATTGTAAGTCAATTAAACACAATCAATTCAAATACTGTCTAATACATTACTAAATACTATACAATACCAAATACAATCAATCAATTAAATACTGTCCCACTTTAACTGTAGGCTTTTAACTGTATGTTTTAATCATACTTTGTTTATGTTGTTGTAAGGCGACCGTGGGTGTCCAAAAAGGCGCTTGATAAATAAAATGTGTTATTAGTCGTAGTCGTAGTAGCAGTAGTAGTAGTAGTAATAGTAGTAGTAGTAGTAGTACTTGTCGTAGTCGTAGTCGTAGTCGTAGTCGTAGTAGTAGTAGTAGTAGTACTTGTCGTAGTCGTAGTCGTAGTAGTAGTCAGCGTTGTGGCAACTAATGACCACAATTTTATTTAAATTCTGTCTCTCAAGCCACAAAATTATTAAAACATTTTGACAAATCTTGCATTTTTTTGGTCCTAAAACGTTATGGACATTAGTGACGATAAAGCTGGTTTGCCTCCGCGATGCCTTTCAACTCTGAACTCTGAACTGAAATATTAAATAAATATGAAAATTCTTCAAAGTGAGAGTGACTATGGAGCTCCATAGACATGCAATAGAATGAATCCAGAGCAGCACCAAATAACTGTAAATATGGTTATTATTGCTATTATGCATCCACTACTGCTCATATTTAGGCTTTAGGTTTTAGTCGACATTTACTGAAAGACTTCACCCACTGTCCTTAGTGTTTCTTTTACCACAGGGTCCCTCATGTGCCTATAAAAGTCTCACTAGTTATGAAGGAACTTTGAACGCAATTATCCCTTTAACATTTCCTGTCCCTGTGCGTCCTCCTCGGCGGTGCACACTTGGGGAGAGTAAAAGAGGGATGGGCAGGCCTGGACGGCACACTTCTGATGGTATCTCCAAGCACCACGTCTCCTGAGGACATAGGGCTGTTCTGACACTTCACCTTCTCCTCCACACACTTTCTTCTTTCTTCGGTCTCCACCCAAACAGGAACAAGCACATCCCTCAGGGCAGGACCTCACTTAATACAGACACATGACGCTAGGCCTACTTTTACCTGTATAGCTTGTGTTTATTTTAAGCCACTTTTCTATAAAGAAGGCCTGTTGTGCTTGTGTCTGGTATATAGTTATAGTCTATGACACCTGTGGATCATGATGTTGTAGTTTGGACATTTAAAATCGCAATATTGATTTGAAACAAGTTGATGTTGCCGTGAGCGTCATCTCAACAAAGACTCTCCGATGGACAGTTGCAGATCAAGTTGGTGACTACGCAATGCTGCTGAATCCGAGTCTCTCCTCCCTTTACTCTCAATGCTAAGTCACTCGCCTTTCAGAGCACTATCACACACTGATTGTATTGACAATCCGTGTGCATCCTGATAATGAAACTACTACACATCGCATCAGGTTTGTCGAGTACTAGTGTGCAGTTTTTAACCATGCTTTTGTATATTTATGCACATAATTGTGCAGCTAGCTCTAAGGAGAATTTGAATAGGGCCCAGAGACATCGCAAAATGACTGAAACATGCATGGATTTTTATTTATTTATTTTAATTTAACCTTTATTTAACCAGGAACGTCCTACTGAGATTACTAATCTCTTTTTCAAGGGATTCCTGGCCATGCACACTCCTGTTGTACTAGGCAATGTGGGTGAAGTGTCTTGCCAAAGGACACAACAGCAGTTTTTGTGACTGGCGCCCACTGTGGCACCTGTAATTCCCAGTGGTCTTCCATCCAAGTACTAACCAGGCCCGGCCTTGTTTAGCTTCTGCGATCTGATGGGATCAGGCTTTGACAAGCCAGTGTGGCCATGGATGACTTCTAAAACCTCTTCAGGCACGTTTTTGGTCGTGGAACATTATAACATGGCAGATATCTAACAAACATGCCACATACGTTCAGTTCTGTAGAATACCAACTTGTTTTCAAGCTTCCCCGATGGTGGTTTACATAAATATTGAACACGGACCAGTTTGAGCATATAGCGTGTCAAAACAAGCTTTGTGCACAGTGCCAACCGATGACAGAGTGAAATAAATCAAGAATGTAGAAATCAGTCTGACAGGTATGTAGTCATAAAACTCCAAAACTCAACTGCCAACATTGCATATCTTTTGTAAGATCAATATTTTACTGCTAAGAACAGCCTGGTTTACACTACAGAAGTACATAAAAAGAAACAGTAAACTGGAAATATTCAAACTGCGCTATGTATGTTTTCTAGTGAAGGGAGCACATCACATTTGTCTCATAAAATTGTTATTGCTTTACCTTTTATTTAAACAAGTGCATGCAGTTTTATTGGCAAGAATACCCGGCTTGAAGGTGCTGACCTTATTTGAACAGAAATTGTGGATTAAGAAACAATTTAAAGTGAGACTAAACACCTAAACTCCACCCACAACCACATTTTAAGTAGGAGGAAAGGGGAGAGCGAGAGGAGGAGTGGTCGAGTCTATAGATATAGGAGCTGTGTGATTGGTCTAACAGGAATCCACACTTCAAACTCCACCCTCACCATCATATGTTTGTAATCAGAAACATTTGGCTGTGATCAGGGAAGTTCTGCGTGATGTCAACAACTACAAGTCACTGCAGTGGCTACTGAAGGAGTTTTATATGTTTTTGGCCAGAAAGCTGCAAATTGACCAAGTTTGCACTAAAATGCCTAAAAATTATTTGGAAAAGTAAATAAAACTTTTAACTCCATGTACAAAAATGTGGATTTAGTTTAGTTCCACTATAAAGGTCCTTTACTCATTTTTCCCATGTATTTGAGCAAAATGTGTCAGTCGTCCCTCACTATAATGCGGTTCACCTTTCACGGATTTTTATTTGTGCAATTTTGCATGCTTTTTATTTTTTATTGTGTATAAACAAAAGTTGTGTTCTATGCCCTGATTGGCTGTTCTGTGTTCTGTTTATGAGAATCTTCTCACCCAGAAGAAAAAACAGCACCAACAACTACTCAAAACTATGTTCTTCACTCGGAAAAAGACACATTCAATAGCAGATTTATTTATTTATTTTTTTTACCTTTATTTAACCAGAAAAGTCCCATTGATATTACTAATCTCTTTTTCAAGGGAGTCCTGCCGTGCACACATCACTTTCATACTTGGCAATGTGGGTGCTGTGCCTTGCCTAAGGACACAACGACAGTTTTTGCCGCTCCATTGTGGCACCTGGAATTCCCAGTGTCCCATCCAAGTACTAACCAGGCCCGGCCCTGCTGAGCTTCTGAGATCTGACGGGATCAGGCTTTGACAAGTCGGTATGGCCATAATTTCCCCATGGCCATGTCTTCATCGTTGGTGGTGTAGTTACACATGTTGTCGTTAACTTTCTGAGCAGTAAACACAGTGAAGCAGGCGCGGTTGTCATATTGTTTTGAGAAGAAAAACGCTTTATTTTCGTGACCCCAGTCAACTTGTCGGACACTTTGATCAGCACCAAAACCGGGCAAGAACTCGCTGTCGGGAGGTAAGTCAGTGTTGATGCACGACACTGCTGACGGGGATGCCATACAGATTCAGGTCAATTAAAAAAAACTATCCCTTTAAAATTAAAAATGGCTTCCTGATGTCAGTCAAACCATCAGATGCCAACAGTTCCTGGGAATAAGGGTGTGTCACACTTGTGCCCTTGTTTGGTCCTGGATTGAGTCTGAATGTAAACTTGGTTTCGCTTTGGTCTAATCCTGGGTTAGTTTTGGTCTAGTCCAGGTTTAGTTCCAGATGTAGTACCAATTTAGAACCAGTAATGATTATGCAAGTGTGAACGTGCCCTAAAACCAGTTGGTTAAACCTAAAATGTCTCTCTGATCTGAATGGTCACTACCTAAACCCCACCTGCAGCTCAGTGAGTGAATTCTGAAGGTTCTGAGCTTTCACATGAGGCCATATACTGAGAATGAGAAACTTTTATGTGTCCCCTATCTGCAAATTAAAGGGTCTGTCTAACTCAGTTTTCTATATTATAAAAGACTTAACACGTGGAGTTTTGTTTTGTTTCATTCACATATGTTTAACACACAAATCCTGCATATTCATCCTGAAATCATCTCTGAAATAAAAAAAAACACAGTTCCACCTTGTGATGTGGTAATACAGAAGGTGCTCCACTGTGTTTTTAAACTCCATGCACCTTCATAAGAATCATTGGGATAATTACAGCCCTGGAATCGCCCATCTCTACTGAACTAAAGGTAAAAGGAGCTGTTCACTTCAAAACTAACACTTCTAAGAACACGGGCTGCACTTCCTTAAGGTTTACCTCTTTTAAAATGACGTTAGAATTTACTAATAAAGTATTCAGCCCCAGTATAATTCAGATGATACTTCCTGTTTTATAAATGAACTGACTTTCCCTGAATCCTTGGTCAAAGTCATTGTCAGCGATAAAGCTCTCACATCATCTCCGTGCAGTAGGACAGAGCGCAGCGTTTAAGCAGCACTAGATAATGTCTTAATGACTTCCAGGGACATGTTGATTCATCATGTCTTAATTAGAATTACCTTCATTAACTTTATTTTAATAAGACTGCGCTCAAGCTAATGACTCATTCACTTAATTAGGAAATCTCTTTGCGGCTCACACACTGTTTTACATCTATCTCCTCTGAACAGCACGTCCGTAACTAATTCAACAAACTTCGTCCTTCAGTGACCTACTATAGGCTTCTGTTCACTCGTTAAATCCTGTACAGATCTTCTTTTTTACCCCATAATGTTTTTTTCTTTGTTTTATTCATGCATATTTAGTTATCACATTTTGTGACGCTGGTTTCTTGGTTTTTACTCTAGAAGAAGTGAAATTGAAAGTGAAATTTGCATTGAACAAACACTGTATATCCATTGGCCTTTTGGAACAAACCTTTTAAACTTAAAGGTGACATTCCTAGTGGAGGGTGCGCCATCTCTTTGTCTCCATGGAAATTTTATTGCTTTACCTAGAATGTTCCACAGTATAGACCCTTTTAGTGTTAGTAAACAGTGGTAGGCTCGGTTGCGCATTTTGGCAACAGAAGTACGGCAGAACTCAGCAGCTTGTCGAGCTCTGCCAAAGGATTATCATCAAAAGATTGGGAATATTTCCTCAAAAAGCGGAATTTGACAAATGGTGTCTGACTGCCAGATTCTTGTGCGTCAGTGAGTAAAACTTTAAAACTTTAGTCCGCCGGTAGAATATCGATTCTAACCACCACACACAAAACAACCAGATGTTTGGTGCTGGAAATGTTTTTATCTTCGTCTTCTTCTATCCGTCTGAGTGAATCGGAATAAATGGGGAACAATGACACTTCTGTTGCCAAAATGCGCACACAGCTTTTTTATTTTAATTTTTTATCACTTCCGCCCTAAAAGGGTCTATAGATAAAACCAAAATCACGAGGGAGACAAGCAGGTTGCAGCATTACACTACAATACAATTCAGATCTGTGGAGAGTCACCTCTATTCACAGAAGGAATCATAGTGTTTTTGAAATATAAAAACAAATAACAAATAACAATACAAATAAATAAAATGAATAATTAATGCTAGATAGATGTGTTTAAAGTCATACCATGGAACCTTCCAGCCAAAGCAAAAACATCTCCTTGGATACAAGTAAGTAGCGGACCCTCCACGAGAAAAGTTGCGCAGTGTAACTTTGCTGTTACATATGCCTGATGTTACATGGCACTGAATTCATTTTTTGTGGTTTGTTTATTACTATAACGTGTACTGAAAATTCTTAGTTTTTATTTGACAAAGCCACCGAAACTGCTGCACCCTCCTCTCCCCCTCAAAACCCCTGTGTGGAAAACCAAACAAATGCATCGTGCTGTTGGTTATCACGACATGGTTGCTTGGCACGCACTGCCTGTGTGCTTGTTTGAAAATCTTTTATCTTTATTTTGTTACTACTTGTTAATACTTGTTTACTACATGTTGAGCTTTCATGTCTTGTGTGTGTGTGTGTGTGTGTTATACAAAAATGTCTGTAATGAATTTGAGGAGATCCCAGGAAGAAGAGCTATTGATATTTCAGTAGCTAATGGGGATCTTAACTAAACTAAACCCCAGTACCCTAAAAAATATACTTTTAATTTTCATGTTGATGTTTATTGCACTAAAAACTCATATTTGGACATGTTGTTTCTTTGGGCTCTAATCTTCTACGATATGGCGTAAAATGTGTGTAAAATGTGTATGTAAAATGTTCTCAAGTGTGGTTTTAACTTTCTACTTCCATAGACTCCTGCTGGTGATGTACCAGCTCCATAAAGCTACACAGTGTTGCTTTAAATAATGAACCATTTAGTTAGAACTAGTTCGAAACAGCGAGCGGAGGAATGTCTTTATGTGCACATCGGTCTGTAGCCTGCTCCGTGTGCACCTGCAGAAGCTGAACGTGAGACTGTGCCGTGTGCAAACAGCAGTGCCCTGTGGAGGCAGGGGTCAGCGAGCAGGAAGTGACCAGAGAACAAGTGTGGAGCGAGGGAGGGGCGATCCACTGAGAGAGATAAGAAGAAGAGGAAGAGATATGACAGACTGAAAGAATGAACAGGTGGGAAAAGAAAGCAAAGGAGTAAAGGGACAGTTCAGAATTTTCCGAATCCTCGTGAGCCAGAGTGTTGGAGACGTGCGGAGACACTGTTTTAAATGTTCCATCCAGTCCTTGTATTTGCAGAGGTTGCTGGTGCTAGGCTAGTGCATGTCAATGGCCATAGTTGACCTGCCACTAAAAACAGTCTTACCCACTCCACAGAGCACCAGAGGAAAAACAATTATAACTCCAGACTGTCCATGTGAATGTCTGTGTCGATAGAATCATTTCAGAAGTAAAACCAACGTTGTATTTGAAGGATTTATGTCTGAGCAGCAGTGAGTTGTACTTCCTGATAGAAAGTTTGGCAGCGGCGGACTGATATATGAGAAAATAGTTCCTCAGCGTGTGATGATTCATGCGATGCAAGGTTAGTTTTATTTCAAACATGAATCTATCAACACAGACATTTACATCGATAATAATAGTAATTATCATTTTGCCTCGGGTGCAGTTGTCATGCAGTCTAGCACCAGCAACCTCTCCAAATACAAGGACTGGACGGAATATTTTAAAAAGTCTCCACACGCATGCAAAAGCCCAAAAGACTCGATTACTGACTCCAGCAGTGGCAAACAGCTAGAGCTGTCAGAAGCAACAAGTGAGGATTGACTACTGATGGTGAAGAAGAGAAACTGAAAGTTGTTGAAAGAAAATGGTCCGGGAATGTATTTTTTTAGCATTTTTCAAAAAATATAATTCACTAGTAAATAAATAGAAACGACATCGGCGATCGAGTCTTTTGGGCTTTCGCATGCGCAGTGGGAAATCAACAAAATAAGTGTAAGGCTGCTTATAAAGTTGTTTTATAACGTTTCCAGACACTAATGAGTGAACCAGGCAGAGCGTTTTGTTTGTTAGACTTAGGTCTGTGTTGTAAGATGGTTAAAGTGGTGTTAAGCTTCTTCAGTGTGAAGCAAATTGGCATTTTACATGGAACTTGCCCCCATCACTACATTAGTTTGTTGCCTTGACAGACTCACTGCCACAGTGAGATTTCTGCCGAGGAAACACTGATCTGTGCCGTTTTTTGGCTTCTGACAGAATTCGACCACCTCTAGCAATGGACTTTAGCTTCAAACGAGCCGGAGTTCCACTTTAACTTGAAAAATACAGCTTCAACAGAGCATTTTGAGCTTTGAAGATGTAGACAGACTGATAATAACGGGTTACTCAAACATGTGTCAATGAAACAAAACACATTACATTACAACCACATTGTAACATGGCTTAAAGCTCATAAGAGTCCATTTTGTGTCCTATAGCACCTTTGAAATACATTAGCACAACTGTTCATATTTGACAGCAGATCAACCTTGGGCACTGGTCCCATTTATCTGAGTGACACAAACTTCTTTGAGTTTCAAGTTTCACAAGATACAAGATAAATTGCAGGCCATTTGGAAGAACATTACCTGTAAAAATATTAGACACGTATGAATTGTAACCATACAAAATCATCCATCAACGTTGAAACTCAGTGAATGTTGTAATCACCCATCTACCTCCAGGCTTCCCACTGATACAAAGGTGTTATTGTTTTAACCTGACTGCCAACTATGTCAGTCCTGCATTCCTGTTTGATGGATTACCGAGAACGTAGAATCCCGAAGATGTTGTCAATTGTTGTAAATCACTATTGGAAATTTGTACTTGCAGTAATTACGCTTTAAACCTGCAGAGGTGGGCACTGTAGCCAAAAACTGAACTCAAGTAAGAGTAAAAATAATATTACTCAAGTTGTAGTGAAGTTAGAGTGAAAGAAATTGTTTATTTTATCTAAAACGATCTGGAGGAGAGGCGCAAGAAACACAAATGTTCCAATTTGTTCATTTAATATTGTCAGTATAGAGCACAGGTGTCAAACATGCGGCCCGGGGGCCAGATCCGGCCCTCCAAGACCTTTAATCTGGCCCTCGGCTGATTTTCTATTAAAATATAAAAAAAAATTCAGATTTTTCTGGTAATTTTCTGCGCAGTTTAGCATAGCAGCGTCTCCAGTGCTTCTGTGCGTGGCGCCTCCACCAGACAAATGAAGACCTGCCTCTTTCCAAACGCTCTTAAAGGACGATCGTTTTGACTGTTGACCGTGACACCCTCATCAGCAAAATGTCAAAAATAAGAAAAGTGGAGCTGAGTGCAGGATTTTCCAAGAAAAATTGACTAATTCTTATTTGTTCACAACCTAACCTAGCATATTATAATATTTTGTAAAATAAAATAAAATAAAAAAAAATTCTGTAATAGATTTGCGTTTCTCTGCACAAATATTTGGACTTATTGCTATTTTTGAGGTATATATGCCATGAGTTTTCTGATCCGGCCCCTTTGGAATCAAAATTGGTTGTATACGGCCCCCGGACCAAAATGAGTTTGAGTAAAGTAAAAGTCACACGAGGACATAGAGCTTTTGTCATTTGCACTTACTCACAGTAGGAGTAACCCAAACTTTTACTCAAGTAGGAGGACAGTTACTTCAATAAAAAATAATCCTCAAGTAGGTGCAAATGTATGTTGTCTGAAAAGCACTCGGACATTAACATTTTAATTTTAAAATCCACAAACATGTCTTGTCTTTGCCCCCAGCCATGAGGTAAACATGTTCAAATCAAATATAACTTTTCCTGATGACAATTGTAATGCAGATTTATTCTTACAGTATTTTTCGGACCATAAGGCGGTGGATTATAAGGCACTAGAACAATGAACGGGTATTTTTTCATACACACACTTTTCAGTTCATATTCTAGTGGATGAAATACACACAATGCATTTTATGTACGACTGGACTCATTCGAGAGTTTGCGGATGTTTGTTTTGTGTTCAGCTGCAAACAAATACGCCCGGATTTCCCAAATATGCTCAGATTTCCCAAATACGCACGGATTTCTGTCCTGTGTGTACGAGCGTTAATAAGGGCTTTCGTGCTCCATGCGACAATCCATCCAGCGAGGCTTCGTAGCTTAACAAAGTCGTACTAAAACATTTTGACAGATTTTTGAGCGCCGTGTACCACATAAAATCGGTTCAAGGTCAGTAAGCACAGCCAGAATGAATACATACATAAAGTGCACCATCTTATAAGGCGCACTGGTGATTTTTGAGAAAAATAAAGGATTTTAAGTGCAGCTTATGGTCTGAAAAACACGGTAAATAAAAAATAAAATGGACGTGATGGACAATTTTATGTATATTTTTATGTCATGTGTATGTTATGATTTGGTGTTGTGATTTGGCACTGACATTTGGCCAGTTTCAAGGCCTAAATACAGTTAGTTTAAACCTAAAAGGCCTGTCCACATATTGAAAATGAGAAAAGCTTGTACGTGTCCTCTATCTGCAGGTTAAGGCCCTGGCAAAACATGTCCACTTATGATTTTCCTGCTTTTTTGTCAAGAGTGCAGACTACATACGTTCCCCTTACAAAGTTACTCAAGTAAATGTAACGCCCTCCTCTGTAAACCTGTAAGTACGGAGTAAACAGCAGCTTGTGTTCTGCGGCCACCTGACATGCTCGGTCTCCTCGGGGGAATTCTGCAGTTCAGGTGCACTCACATTACATCTGTTCCCTCCAACTGTCAGTAAGACCTGTTTTATAGACCTGATTCAAATGGCGTATCAGGTATTCCAGGTCCTGGCAGCATAAAACCACAATCATGACTTTGTTACGGCGATCCATAGAAACTAACAGCTCCGTCCAGACATATCATGTTTGAGGACATAAATTGTAGTTACGACGATTATCATAAAGACATGTGTTTGACAATAAATCAGATTTCCCTTCACTAAATAATAGAAAAGTCAAAAAGGCTGAATTGCGGCGCTTAAAGGGCTTTTGTTACTATATTTTCTGATCAGTTATAATGTCTCATCACAAACAAGGGTGGAAAGTAACGACTTACATTCACTCATGTTACTGTAACTGAGTAGTTTTTATAAGTAAGTTTATATGAGTAATTTGTCTTTTTTTTCCAAGTAGTTTTTGAAATAGGTAATTTTACTTTGCCTTGAGTACATTTTGACCCATGTATTTTACTTTATCACATTGGAAAGCACCCTCGTTACTGAGTGAAATCAGACTGATAGAGAAAAAAAATGAAATGTGAAAAAAAAAAATACTCAGTCTGCCAGAAATGAAAGGAAATTCCACGGGCTTGTGTACGTGCGGCATTTTCATGATAGAAATGTGAAGTCATTGTACCGAACCGTCAGTCTATCTTAGATCAACTTGGATGATGCTGGTGTCGAGCCAGAGATAGAAGACGAAGGAGAAGGTGCAAAATGAAGTAAACAAAACAGCACAACACAAAATAAAAACACCAGGATCATGTAGAGTGGGTTAATATGAACATTTTAAGACCAAAATGAAGCCCGATAGCAGCAGTTTTGGAGACGGGGACAGCAGTTTTTCAATAGAACATGAACTGGACTTGTAGTTATGGTCTTAATTCCTATCCGGTCAGCCTTTGGTGAAGCTGGAGTTCTCCTTTCTCTGTTGTCCTGTGCTTCAGCTCGTATCCTGTATGACGTCGCCTGGTCTCGGGGGTATTGGGGCTGGTTTTGGGCATGCCCGGCCTGCTGGCCCAGTCTACGGGGAGACAGCATGTTCCATATCTGCCAGGTACAGTAACATCACAGCTTCACTGAATACTGTGTGGTATGGAGAGTATGGAAAAACAACAAAGTCCCTGCAGAGATATACCACGATACAAACAGCTCCAGTTTGCAGCCATTTACCCACCATGAAAGGCAAAAACATACCTGGAATTGTGTTTTGTTTAATTCACACATGTCTGCGTAATCTTGCATTATTAGTCTGTCTACATCTGCAAAGCTCAGCGTGCTCTGTTCCACCTTGTGATGTCATCTAGTGGTAGTTTTCAAGTTAACAGCTCATTTTAAACTTTAGTTCAGTGGAGATTCTAGCTTCAATTCTAGTGCTGAGACAATCCAAATGACTCTAGTGAAGCTGTATGGAGTTTAAAAACATAGTGGAGCGCGTCCTGTATTCTCCAGTGGCATCACAAGTTGTTTTCTGTTTGAGAGAAGAACTAAATATGCAGGATTTGTGTGTTAACCACAGCACCAGGTATGTTTTTGAGGAGGAAAGAACATTATAACAGATCAGAAAACTGAATAATATGGGCCCTTTCAGGAGTAAGGCGGTGGAGACTTTTAAGATCTGAAATGGGAGCCTGTGTGTTGCATTGTGGGTAAATTATGGGGATAAAAATGTCCCTTACCCTATCTTATCTTGACCACTCACAGTCAAAACATCAGCAAAGACACACAATAGATGTTTAGCTTTGTGACCAAATCCAACTGGCTTATCAGATTTCTATTTAAAGAACACACATTTTACATTTTTGTGGCTTTAATGGCCTTTTAAACATAATTTTTCTCACTGTATTTCACATTTTCTAACTAAAAATACTGTCTGCATTTGGAGAACAGACTTTATAAACTGCATCTCAGTTTCCAATGAGGTATTTAGGCAGGTGAGCGCCCTCTGCTGTCAGCAATGGGAATGAACAATCAGAACATAAACAAATGAATCCTGAATGTATTCGTTGTCTTTGCCAACCTACCCAGGGACTACATATGGATATTAAGCTTGAACAAAGTCTGATGTAAAGTAAAGATGCACTGATACAATACTGGTATATGATATCTGTGCTGATATTGAAAATGTTGGTGGATCAGATATTGGTTTAAAAGATATTGGTTCAGCTGATATCGCAGTTTGTTTTATAAATTGGCGTAAGACGATTTAGTGGCCATAAAAAAATCTTTACAATATTAAATGTGTATTTTTACAAAGCCGTTGTGTTGTTACAAAAATTTTACTTTACGCTGTGTGTGTTTAAAGGAAATAAACAATATTTTCTGCCTTAGTAGTGGTTGATATTGGCAGATACTAACCCTAACCCATCGATATCGGAAAAGTAAACTCTGGATCGGTGCTTAGATCGCTATATTAGATCAATTTGTTTTCACATCGTCGCTGTAAAAATGGGGGAAAATGTGCACCTTTTTGCTTGACTGGGTTGACAAACAGGTTAGAATGAGGATATATTTTATTGCTGAGTCGTTTGTTCTGCACGAGACCCAAAGTCAGTGCTTTGGGACCACGAGTGAGGAGCAGTGGGTGATCCAGAAGTTTGGTCAGGACTAGCTGAAGAATTAGTCGATTGTGCAAAGGGAGACTGTGTCATTCTCCTGTATAATACTTACTTAGTATTCAGCATATCATAAGAGTGTAAAGCTCGTGACGTTTCTGCTGACCCTAAGTGAACCCACAGTAGCGTTTTGAAGAATTCCTCATTCTATCTACACTATGACAAACTGTCCCTGGCTCTGTTTCACTCTCCTGCGTTGTAAAACTAACAGGCATCTGACACAATCATCTGTGACTCATTTATACTCAGTGACTGTGGGTTCCAGAGACATAAAAACGACAAGATTTACTGCCCTCTGGAGCGTGGAGGAGCCTGACTTTTGTGTACTCACGATATTTCAAATACTTCTTCTCCAACTCTGCAAAAAGGATGTGTGTGAGTCAAAAAAGACTTCAGTCCACAGTGTATTCGCTTTGACATTTCAGTTTGAAGAACATTGTTATTTTCACACATGTATAGCTCAGAATTTTACATGTTAATTATGGGTTTGGTTTAAATGTTTTGTTTTACCTCAGCCGTGGAGAGGATAGAAGATAGAGTCCAACTTTTTTCCTTAAGGGACCAGTATGTAATCGCAGCCAAACCCTTTTGTGTTCATCATGGAAAGAGTCATTTAGTTTATGTTTTTAGGTAACATCACAAACGAGAATCCATCTTGGAGTGCGCCCACTGTACGGTTAACAAGGCGGGTGGACCAGTAACGGAGCAGCACTGAGGTTTGTGCGGAAGCCAAAGTTGTGGGCGACTATGATGGACATTCATTGAGATTCGGTCCAAAACAAATTGACTACAAACCAAACTGAACCACCAACCTTCTGGTTTTAAGGGAAACACTCACACCACTTGACCTACCTCGTATTACACCTAATAACTCAAAGCCACTCAGACGCAAAATTTGTAACGTATAAGCAGCTCTCGTTCGCTTTGTACCGTCTGCAGCTACTTCAAAGCGTTTCATGGTCAGAAATGGAATCGGGAAATACTCGGTTGGGACGTTGCCAGTTGCGAACATTACCGGGAAGCCAAAATTCCATCCGGCTCACCACACTACAGTACGGCCTCATTCACAAAACACATGCAAATGAGTAATCCGGCGCTGTCATCAGAATGAATGGGCCTCTGTAGTGTTTAAATGACGTCCGCTGGGCCCTGACACAAGGCTCACGGCTCCAGGCAGAACATGTGGCTCCCATCAGCAGCCGCCCTGTCACCAGTGTGTAGTGTGTAGCAGCAGTAGCAGCAGCAGTAGTAGTAACAGTAGGAGTTTTAAACAGTATTTCCTCACTTACGCATCTTCATTTTCAGTGGCTAGGATTCTTGTTGTTGCCGTACTGCAGAAAATATCATGCCGACCGCTCACCAGAGTCCTGCACGGGTCTGATTTTGACAAACCGCACACGCCCGAACCCGTCATATCTGAATCCGCCCGCCTCTGTCCACTTTTAAACTGCACCTTAAACTGTGGATGAAGGATAACCAAGTCTGTGAGCACTTTTAACTCCACTTTTATTTCTCTATTTTGTTTTGTAATGTGTTTTTTGTGTCACTTGCCTCGGGACTACAGATGGAAATGAGCATCTTTGCTATAATCTGACATATTTACACTGTTATTTACATGTGTTCATTAATATGCACTGTCCCTATCAAATAAATAAAATAAAAAATAAAAATAAATGCATACATACAGACACCCGAACCACACCTAAATGAAAATCAGTCCAAGAGCCAAAAAAAGAGGCAAAGTTTTTACTCTTCACTCGCTAATTTTCTTTTTAGCTCCTCGTGAGTCATTTTGAGCTGCAGGACGTCAAGTGGTTTGAAAATGAAAGTGGCAGATTTCTGGGATGTGCGGGTGCAGCAAAAACATGGATTTTTCATCGAATCATCTTGTAAAAACAATGGAATTTTTGCATTTCACTAAAATACAGCCCTGTTTTTTGTTCGCACATGATGTTTTGTAAACCACAGATTAGACCTGCGCTCTCCTGCAGCCGACCCGAACCCGCATCCACCACAGCACAATATTTTTTACCCGTTTCATTCAAATTTGCGGTTCACATCCTGATTCTCTGACTATTTTTTATAATTAGATGCTGACAGGACACAGCGGACGTATTTTGACCTCAAGAACTGCTTATATAACATATCTTTCCTAGGGCAAGACAAATGTTTTTCAAATTCATGGACAAAAATTTGGTAAATGTCCTTTTCTGGTGGAGGGTCCGTTACCTACTTGTCTCCATTAAGATGTTACTGCTTTAACTGGAATATTCCATGGTATGACATTACACATATTCATTACGGATATTTCTGCACTACAAAAAAGGATTTTCTAGCATAGTTAAACTGACTTGAATTCAGCAGATTCATCTTAAAAAATCAATTTAAGATTTTTTTACTTAATAAGATGAGATTTTTTGACTTGTTTCAAGATATTCCATCCTGATATAGCTTATTTAGATATTACAACTTATTCTCAGCACTTTTTATATTAACTCAGTCCAGGTTAAGCCTCTTTAACTTCCTTCTCAAACCAATAAGGTGAAAAATCTTGCCATAAATACTTGAAACTAGTGTTTTCTGCTTAGAACAAGATTCATATTTCGTCTTGTTTTAAGAAAACTTGGTAAGTGGAAATTTCTTACTGCACTGGCAGATAATTTCACTTAAAATAGGGCATTTTTACCTCAAAATTGGTATTTTTTTCTTATTTTTTGATAGGTCTTTTTTGCAGTGTGTTGCTCAAAAATACAATAATTCCTTCTGTGAATGGGGCGACTCTCCACAGATCTGAACTGTAATGTAGCGTACGGCTGTAATCTTCTCGTCTCCCTTGTGATAGATACATTTAATCTATACTGTGGAATATTCTAGACAAAACAATCACATTTCCCTGGAGTCAAACATGTGGCGGATCCTCCACTGGAAATGTTACGCTTTGCACCTTTAAATGTCATTTGATAATAAGTTGGGTAGTGGCAAAATTGGCCGAGTCTCCTTAAAACAGCTAAAGTTGATGAGCAAAGGATAAAAACATGAAAAGTGAGCTAATGTTGTGGACTGACAATGATGATTAACCAAAGACAGCAACAAATCCCTAGACTGGTTTTGGTTTTATTTAATGCTGTCATAACAATTTGAAGTCTATTAAAACTTTATAATGTCATGTATGGTGTCATCACATGTTTGCCGCCAGTTTATTTAAAATAGATTAAAAACTGAGTAAAAATAGTGTAATAGAGTTTTTAGTATATTTTATAAAGCCATTTTATGAGGACGGAAATAATAATAATAATTTAACTGCATAGAAAAAAGCCTGTTTTCGTTTTGTTACGTGGCAATAAACGCTCTTGAATCCTTTAAACAGATTTGTCATTGTTTATTCCGAACTGTAAACACCTGCATGTGCTCCACAGGATAATCCAACAGCACCACAGGACTATTGGACGGCTGACAGCTCTTCAAATCAAAAACAGTGCAGTTCTTGTAGTGGCCACTGGAGGCAGCATGCACTCCCACACTAAAATGACTAACAAGGACGAGAAACAGATGCTTTATACACAGTTTAAGAGCAAAAAGAGTTTAGTGTTTAGTGTAGATTTAGTGCTTTGTTCTACTAACTTCTAACACATAACATTTAGATCACCATCTTACCTTTTATTGTTTTGGAAATGCTATATTCACCTTAAATAACGTTTTCCCCATGCTAAGTCACTCCCCCTTCAGAGAGACATCACAACACAATCAGTGTACATCCTGCAAAGGAAACCACTGCACATCGCATCAGGTTTGTGAAGTTGTCGTGTGTTGTTTTGTATCCTGCTTTTGTATATGGGTCAATGACATCTGACTCTGTCCAATTGCAATTTCCTCGGTTAAAATGGTTCAAATTTCATAATAATTCACCACATTTCTCTAGTACCTCTGACCTCCATGGAACCTAATCATCTCATCATCAGAAATCATGAGTAATTCTGCAGGTTTTTTGTACTTAAAGTGTTAAAATGTCATGTGGTGTTACCGTGCATCATGTGGTGCAACTAATAACAGCAGTAATTCTATGGCTGGAGTTTTAATAACAAAGTCGACTTGGGTGAATGGTTCTTTAGGCATTTTTCTACATTTTCTGCATTTTACAGGGCAGTAGTTTGTTCATTAAACACAAGCAGGCGACTGTCATATTGGAGCAAAAGAAAACATCAATTTGCATTAAAAATCTAAAGAAATGCAACAGTTTGTTTCTATACACTTCATATTACTCAGAATTTAGATTAATATTCCACCATGTTTTAGAAAATAAAACAATTTTAAGGTTATTTTCGGTTGCACCACATGACATTTTACACTCAAAATGCTTAATATAAATGTTAAACTTAGATTTATGAACCTGACACTGTAAATATTTGAAAAAGTTCAATAGAAACAATTTTTTTTTTATATTTTGGAATTTGCCTGTTGAAAATTCGTAAACGTCATTGATCCATATCAGTGGAAGATGGTTGTGTGGAAACATGGGTTATAGAGGTTTGTGGGCGTTGAGTTTCGGACTTTGTATTGCAAATTGTGAGGTGGGAGAGATAGCAAGATTATGCAAGGATAACATATAAAAACTCTTCAGAAAAAGTTGATTTTGTATAATACTGCATCTTTAAAAAATATATTATATCACTTGAATGGGAAAAATCCTCAAAAAGTTGTATATAACAGGGACCCAATAATAAATGGCAAATAGATTTATGTTTCCAGTGTTCACACACCTTCAAAGTGCATCCAGTCTACTCTATGCCCTTATAATTATACGGGATAGAGTCACGCTTAAATCACCATCGATATGAATCATTGAGCCATTATAAAAGAGGGTTTTGTGATGATAAAAAGATAGACAGTGAATGGTGGAGGCATGACCACTCCATCAGCAAAATTTCATCTGAATTCAATGATAAGGTCGTTTAGTCTGACCAGGAGATGAGAGCCACGGCGCAGTGCAGCCAAGAACCAACCCGAGCATTCACGGATAATTGTGTGTTGAGTTCACATTGAGCTGACGTACAGAAGACATTAGAAGTCTTGGAAAACGTCCTAAACGAGGTCCAATAGTGTGTCCTCACTGCACAAAACAAAATCTAGTCAAGTTAAGATGACTTGAATTAAGAAAGTTTTATCATGATTTGAGTAAATTTCACTTGACAAGTAAAATGATCTGCCAGTGGAACAAGACATTTTGTACTTAAAACATGAAAATGCATCTTGCTATATGCATATAATAAGAAAAACAACAACTTTTTGCACTAAATCAAATGTGGCTTGAAATAAGAAAAACACACTTAGTCCACTGGCGGATCATTTTACTTGTCAAGTTGAATTTACCCAAATAAAGTAAAATATTCTTAATTTAAGTCATTTTAACTAGATATATTTTTTCCAGTGCCATATTGCACTAGATCTATAGATTATGCATGTTTTGAGTTTTAAGTGTTGGTTTAGGCCCAGTGCACTTCAAAAACATACTTGGAGTAATATACATGCGTGTTTAATAAGTTATCCTGGTAGGCAATGCTTTCTGAGACAAATGTTAATGTTTTTTTTTAAATGTACACAGTTTGTAACTTTCTGGAGGTGACACACTACCTGCATGATTCCAGAAATATCCAAATAGAAACTTAAAAGTGCATTTTGGAATCTTCTCCATGGTAGGCGGAGGTAGACATTTTATACTATACTGTGGAATATTACAGCCAAATAAACATTTGTTGTTCAATACCGGCTCAATACCGGCTCGTCAAAGCCTGATCCCGTCAGATCTCAGAAGCTCCGCAGGGCCGGGCCTGGTTAGTACTGGGATGGGAGACACTGAGAATTCCAGGTGCCACAGGGCGGTGCCTGTCACCAAAACTATTGTTGTGTCCTTAGGCAAGACACATCACCCACATTGTATGTAGTTGTAAATATGTTACTAATATAAATATTCTTTGATGTAAATAATCTTTGAGAGAGAACCATTTTTATCTTTTATCTTATTGTATTTATCTTATCTTATTCTTGAAAACTTGATTCTAACTACAGGTTCTTGGTCGGTTGCATCTGTAACGAAGAAAGTTTCCCCTCGGGGATGAATAAAAGTAATTCTGATTCTGATTGTTGAGTATGAAAGTGGTGTGTGCATGAGTCTTGGTGGTGGTCGGAGGGGCCGATGGTGCAGATTGGAGCCTCACTTCCATCAGTCTGTCCCAGGGCAGCTGTGGCTACAACTTTGGATCTCATGAAAGGCACTATATAAATGCAATGATTAATTAATTACTTACAAAATAAAAGTCAACACACAGTTTTCAGTGCAATAAACACAACTAAAAAAAAATAAAAAAACATGCTTATATTTCAGTCTATTTTTGGTCTATTTGAGGTTTTAACCATGTTATACCAGTGCTCATGCTAAGTCTGTTTTCAACTATCCCTATTTCCGCCCACTGCCTGTACGATTATTATTGTTGAGTGAATGAATTACATAAATTACTATACAGCGTAGTGCTAGATGAGAGTCTAAATTGCTATACAAATGTAAGTCATTATTTCTACTGCTATTATCATCATCATTAGAGACGAGGATTCGCTCACCACTGATATTTTTCTAGAAGGTGGAAAGAAGAAATAAAAAACTCTGAGCAATATTTCCAGTATAGATATATTGTGTAAGCAGCTCTTGAGCTTGAAATAAGTCTGCTGTGTACTGCCTGCTTCTAATTATAAAGTTGTGTATTGTCCAAACATCAGGAAGTGTTCAATTAGAATGATAGTTGTTAGCTTTTCTGTAATAGCACCTATATACTCATTGCGGTGAGGTAATAAGCTGCTCTGAACTAACAGCGAGGAACATGTTTTTATTACAACTACTTCTGATTTCCATGTTTTTAACAGTAAAAATCAGGTCCAGCATCATTACGTAATTACGGGTAAACGTAGAACAGCGATGCAAAGAGTTAGCGCAGTTTAATTTTGGACGCCGACCTAAACAAACCTCCCTTAAGACTCCAATGTGATTAGTGACTCCTCAGACATGCGGCAGTGCACGGTACATTTATCACAAGCCCGCAATTGAAGCTAATAATTCACCGTTGGGCAATCAAAGCACATCTTTTGAGTGGACGTTTTGATACCAGAATTAAGTCCTATGTGGGCTTTAGTCTTTCACAGAGCCGTCTATTCAGGTGTAATTAAGCGTGTTACTGGTCAGCCGTTTCAGATGGGTGACTTGTGGGTGACCTCGGTATCAGAGATGGGACAGACACATGGCCTTCGCGGTCTGGACCACAGTAATGCACAAGTGAGGAGAGGGAGGGTTATTAAAATGTTGATTTATGTCCTCTTGACAAGTATTTCATCTGAGGGGACTCGGCTGGAATAGGGTGAATATGTGAGGCTTTAGAAATAAAAAGAAAACTGTTGTAAAATGTATTCGTAATATTGTTAGTAGTAGTTTATTTTGAGACTTTCTGAAGCTTTCTACCATGTTATAGTGTTATCCACTCATCAGAAACATGCCTGAATTGGTTTTACATGTTATCCATACATACATACATCTAACAATCTCTACTGGACACTGTGCTAATCCGAGTATGGTTAGCAGTGCGATCCTATCCAAACTCCAACCACAAACCTACAGCTATATCAATATCCAATATCCAAGTCTCACCATACGATATCGTCACAGTATGAACCTCACGGTACGATATTTATTGTCATATCCTGGGAAAGCTCACGATACGGTGGGAAAGCTACGATACTGCGATATTCTACATAATAACAAGACTGAGATTCTAAAATGCTTTGACCATTTGGTACAACATTTATTATCATTAGGGATGTAACAATATCCAAATCTCTCTGTGCGATATTTTCATCATATACATCTCACTGTATATTTATTGCAATATTTTGTGGAGCCTCACAAAACTTTGAATCTGCTACTTTTTCCTCTAAAAATGCCTTCACAAGACTTAATCCAAAGAAGATTTCGAAGTGCTTAGAACAGTTATTTCTTCATGTCGTCTGCACTGAAACGGAGCAAAGGATCATGGTCTATGTAGTTCCCTCTATTTTTTTTAGCTATTTCTGCATCATAACTATTCATTTAAGCAGAGAGACTTGTGACAATATCATCCTATTTCAGTTATTGTTACATCCCTATCACCAATGCTCCCACATGGCTATACTTCATACTTCAGAACAGGATACAAAACAATACACTGCATCTTGAAAAACCTGATGTGATGTGCAGTAGTTTCATTAGCGTGATGCAAGCTGACTGTGTTGTGCTCTGAACAGGGAGAGCCAAGGGAGGAGGGACTCTGAACATGAAAACAGGAAAGTGAAGCTAATTACACATTGTTTTTGAGGAATACAGCACCAATTCTGTTCAACTGGGCCAACTGATCATAGGCAGACATAGGCCGATTACTCAACATTGACTCTTGTGAGTTTTAAGCCATGTTTCACTACTAACAGCACATGTGCGAAGCGAAATGTGTCTATTATATGGAGACGAGGCAGGTCGGCTGGGTTGAGACTCAGGGTGGGGGTTCAGTCTCAATCTTGACATGGCCCAGCAGGAACGGGACCCATCTCATAGGCAACTTATATCTGGAAGCGAACAGATATGGGTTGGGAGGGTGGAGTTGAGTTATTCAGGGCAAACTGGGTTGCCGGGATCTTCTGGGAAATTGAGATGTGGCAGAAGTGAGCTGTGATTCGCTGGAGAGGAGGTGAGGGCGGTTGAGGCGTGGTCCTGCTCCTGAAAGTTAATCACATTAACTACATTTATTGTTAACTATTCAAAGACATGTTCAGCACATAAATCCATGCATATTAAGGCTAAGTTCTTCTCTCAAATTGAAAACACTCTGTTCCACCTTGTGATGTCATGTGGTAATACAGGAAGTGCTCCACTGTGCTTTTAAATTCCATACACCTCACTAGAATCATTTGGATAATTTAATCACTGGAATTACCGATCTCTTGTGAACAAAAGGTGGCTGCTAGCCTAAAAACCTTCACTTCATGACATCACAAGGTGGAACAGAACAGTTTGAGCGCTGGAGATGTAGACAGACTAATAATAAAGGGTTACTCAAACATGTGTGAATGAAACAAGGGTAACAACAAGAGGTAACAACATTATAACACGACTTCAAGCTCACAAGAGTCCATTTTGTGTAATACAGGACCTTTAAAAAGATCATTTCCCATTACAAGTCTCCTGTGTTTTCGTCTTCCTGGATGTTGTCCAGTTCACTGCTCACTGCCCACTAGCCTGAGATGAGTTCACGCATACAGCCCTGACAAATGAGTGTGTAACGCGTGCCTGAAGAATGTCTGCAGTGGTCTCCAGAGGTCTGCCCAGGCTCCACTCCATCAGATAGCACAGCGGGGAAATGTCTCCCATCGTCACATCAACTCTGCACATACCAAATATTAAGGAAAGAACAGGAAGATGTCCTCAGAATGAATCATACACACTAATCACCATGTAATCTATAGATATGCATAAAAACATCTCTCCACGGTTCTAAAAGTCCTGGAATATGTGCTGTCAATGTTTAATGTGAATGGTTATTAAAGAGAGTCTAAAGATAAAGCCTATGTGAAAATACATAGAAAATGATCCTGGTTAAATAATAAGTGTAGTGGGAAGGGAACTGAGGTGAGAAGGTCTGTGATAAAGTTAGGGTTAGGTTATGGTTTTGAGATCATGGCGCCTGCATTACGCTATTTTTTCATTTATTGTATATGCTGTTTCCCCATCCAAAACATACCTGAAGTGAAATGAAACAAAATACAACTCCAGGCATGTTTATGATGAGGAAACAACACTATAACAGATCAGAAAAAGCGTAACATGGCCCCTTAAAAGAATGTAAGTTTTACATTTTATGCTACATAACCTGTTGAGAGGAATGACCAGACAAATGTCCCATGACTCTTCATCCACAGGTTTGATGTCAGGTAGATGAGACACATGATACACTCCCCTAGAGGTACTTGGAATAATTTCTGATTCATAAAGGTGAAATTTAATGTTTTTTAAATATAATGTTATTTTTTTCTAAATGTTACCGTCATGGGAATATTTTACAGCATGGTTTTGGACATGCATATCATCAAACAAGAAAAAATGTGATGTGATAATCGCCAATAGACTGTAGACAATAAACAGGTTAACACCTCTCTGAGTGTTTTAGTTTCCTTTACTGTACAGCGTTTACCTGACCAGCCAGAACCACACGCTTTGAGAAAACTTTACAAAAACATGTGGATCCGGAGCCGTATCCTGTTGCCCTGATTTCAGAGGGTGTGACTGACACGTAGATTAACCAATCACAGATACGCATTATCCATTAAAGTGAGAAATGGGGGGAAAAACAACAAAGTACTAAGAAAAACAACATAAAGTACTAAGTAACAGTGTGGATTTTCCTTGTCTTGCTTGTCTAAAGTTTGGTTTTTCAAGAGGTCCCTTCAGGATTTGAACCGAATGTAGAAGGAACAAGCTGGTCAGACAAATATAGTGTTACATTTAGCAACAGTCAATTTCACAGATATTCTCAGGTGGTTCTCGTGGTTTTTTGTTTGCTCAAGATTCCACCAGCTCTGATTATCATCTAAAATCCTCAGTCCTTTATGACTTGTAATACTTTTTGAAGCCTTTTCCTTCAAAGACAACACAGACCCATCAGAACCGAGCATATCAAATCACCTGGATGTAAAAAGACGACGTCGTGGAGTTGACCGAGGTGAATGGAACCATCTGGACCGCATTAGAACTTTAGCATGCAGCCCTTGTCTACAAGTCTATGAAAATACACACCTGCCTGGCCAGTCCAACCTGCCGACTTCTACTGTTTGTTATTTCAACCCGAGGAGGAAATGTTTGTAACTGGACCTGTGCAGGACGGAGGCGGCAGTTACGCTAGAAGGTCCGGGAGCTTAACGGAAGGTGTGTCCACAATCACTGTTAGCAATTATCCAGTGTTATTAGAGGGCACGTTTCTCCGAAAAACTGGAAAGCAGGTGTAATTTGAAGCATGCCAGCGCTTAAGTTATGCTGCCTATAGAGTTTAAGGTAACAGTAATCATGCCATAGTTTACTGTTAGGATCAGAATACATTTAAAGGTGCTCTATTACATAAAATTGACTCGTGTGAGCTTTTAGCCATGTTAGAATGTTATTACCTCATCAAATACATACCTGGAGTTGTGTTTTTTTGTGATTTTCAAGTTAACAGCTCCTTTTACATTTAGTCCAGTAGAGGTCGGCAATTTCAGGGATGAAATCATCCAGATAATTCTAGCAAAGGTGTTTGGAGTTTAAAAGCACAAATAAAGCACTCCCTGTATTGACACATGACATTCCAAGGTGGAACAGTGTGTTTACTGTTTGAGAGAAGAACTCAGCCTAAATATGCAGGGTTTGTGTGTAAAACATGTGAGAATGAAACAAAAAACAACTCCATGTCTTTGATGAGGGAATAACATCAGAACATAGATGACAAAGTGGTGTTATAAAGTTGAGAGTTGGCAGTTCGACTCCTGCTTTCGACAAAAACATTGTTCCACTAACCCACAGGTTGGCTGCATGATTCTAGCGCCCACAGATGAATACTGTCATTGTGTCCCTGGGCAAGACGCTTAACTCTTAAATGTGTGTGCAAATGGGTGAGCAGTTCCTTGATGTACGGTGATTTGAGTGCCTTGAAGGTGGAAAAGTGCTATTAAAAAGTGAACATTTACCATTACTATAAATAACTTAAATGTTATCTGCTTGTACTTTATTTATTTATTTATTTATTTATTTATTACTTATTTAGTCAGATTACACCAGACATCACAACTACGCAGTACGTGTTGGCAATAATACCTCAAGCACCATCACTCTGAGCATGGGGGCTCTCCAAGGCTGTGTGCTCAGTCCTCTGCTCTTCCTGCTGACACATGACTGCACAACAACCCACAGCACCAAACATCGACGTGAAGTTCGAGGACGACACGACTCTGGCCACATGGTGCAGGGACAACAACGTCTAGCTGAATGTCAACAAGACTAAGGAGATTGTTGTCGACTTCTAAAGAGGCCACACCCAACACCCGCCACTGACCATCGACAGTGCTGCTGTGGGGAAAGTGAGAAACAAAATTCCTGGGGGTGCACATCAGTGAGGACCTCTCCTGGGCCACCGACACTGCATTACTGGTGAAGAAAGGCCAGCAGCGCCTCTACTTCCTGCGAAACCACCCGCCTCTCCATATACACCACCCGCCTCACCATATACACCACCCGCCTCTCCATATACACCACCCGCCTCACCATATACACCACCCGCCTCACCATATACACCACCCGCCTCACCATATACACCACCCGTCTCACCATATACACCACCCGCCTCTCCATATACACCACCCGTCTCACCATATACACCACCCGCCTCACCCGCAAAGCCATCACAATTGTGGGTCATGCAAGTCACCACACACACAATCTGTACAGACTCCAGGAGCCTCTGTTGTTGCACCATCAGACTCACCAACAGCTTCATCCACCAGGCTGTTAGGATGATGAACTCTCCCCTCTCTCTACCCACCAGGCTGCCAGGAAGCTAGGAACCTGCATCTCCCCAAAGAACACTTGGGCTTTTACATTTATTACTATGTATTTATAAGCTTGGGAGTGAGAAACACAATTTCGATTCTTCATATATTTGTATGAAGAATTGACAATAAACTTTTTTGAACTTTTGAACTTTAACCTAATGCACTGGGAATTAAGTGCTCTGATAACACACAGCAGAGCTAACATTCAAAACCAATGTCTTTCCATTAAAGACAGACCCACCATTTTAGTTCAATCACCGCATCTCACAATTATTCAGACAAAGAATGAGGCTTTGCACTACCACAAAACAGACCGATGATGGAATCACACAGGCTCCTTGCAATACCCCAGCAGGATGTAATTTAATATTGGGCAAAACTGACCATCAAAACTGAACTGCAGCTGAAAGACGTGTGGAAGAACCAAGCACACATTATCTAGGACTCATTTACTGGCATTAAGGATTTCAAAGTCATGCATTGTTCCATCCACCAAATTCTCTATTTTATGGTTACGGCTTTTAACAGTTCCCTTGGATGGTTTCGCAGAAGAAGGTTGTGAAATAAGAGACTGGGCTGCGAAGCTGACTAAGCAATGAGAGATGGCTGATTTTTGAGACAGAAAACTCATTATTGGCGCTGAAAACTGTCAGGGGGCACAGTATGTTTTGGGTTCTGTCATAAGACTTGGACAGGTCTTGGGTTTTGATATTTATTTACCAGCTTTAAATGTTTTATGTTACACAAAATGGATTCTTGTGAGTTTTAAGCCATGCTGTAATGCTGTTATCTCATCAAAAACAAACTGAATAAGTGTATGTCTATGTCTTTTTTGAAATTACGCTTTGTTCTTTCACAATAGAGTTAAAAATAAAGGAATTGTGGATTTATTTTGACCTCAAGAGCTTCTTATGCAATTTATACTTTACTGGGGCCAGACACATTTTGCCCAAAAACAGAAAATCTGCATCGGCCTTTAATTAATCATCAAATCCCCTACTTTTCCCATTTTATTTTCCATAAACCTAACTACTGGGCATCTGGTCTGCCATGAGTTGCAAAAACAGAAGTGTGTTAGTGGGGAATTGAGTTAACTCCAGCTGGAAGAACTCGCAAAAACCCTGGGAAGTAGAGAAACATTTTGGACGACTCGAGCGGCTAAGCAAACGTGACCAAAGCCCGTGCATCTGGTCAGAGTTAGGGCATCTGATGTTGGAATGTTGCTCTTATTACATGCTTGTTGAAACAAATGGAGGGAAAATACAATGCATAGGCCGACATTATGCAATTTGGTTTTACATAATGCATAGCTGATTGTAATCTACATATGGAAATCATCAGAAAACAGAGCAGAGGTTGCAGTGCGCTCGTTAAGAAGGTTGGTCTAAAACAGTTTGGACAGAGTGGGGCCTGTCTGTGTGGAGTTTGCACGTTCTCCCTGTGTCTGAGTGAGTTTACTTGGTTATTTCAGCTTCTCCTCAACTTAACACATGAACATACTATACTCCTGATCACAAGACTCAAGAAACTTTCCCATATTATGTGCCATTTCACTTATACATAAAGAAATATACATTAAGAATTACTTGAGTTTCTGGGTGGTGTCAAATCCTTAAACATATATTACATAAATGTGCACATGCATTGAACCATGTTTTAATGTTGTTACCTCCTCAAAAACATATCTGGAGTTGAGTTTTGTTTCATCCACATCATTTATTCATTATTCTGTCTACATCTCCAAAGAACAAAATGGTCTGTTCCACCTTATGATGTCATAAAGTGTTAGTTTTCAAGTTAATTAGTGACGTTTTACCTTTAGTTAAGCAGAAATGGGCAATTCCAGGACTGAAATGATCCAAACAACCTATATTTTCTGTTTGATAGAAGAACTCATCATAAATATACAGGATTTGAGTTTGAGTTTAGTTTATTTGAAAGGCGACAATGCAATTTCATAAAACACGTGATTACACATGGTTAAAAAAGCCAGAATGCTGTAGTCCCCTGGCCATGATATAAAAAGACAATAAAATACATTATACAATTAAGAAAGAATAAGACATCACAACATATCACAACATAACATTTGATCACAACATGAAAACATCACAACAGGCTTTTCTTTTCGTCTTGGCAGCTGTAAGTGTTGATAAGCCACATTATTATTATTATTTTTTTTGTGAAGGCCTTGTATGTTGTAAGCAGTTTAACCTCCTCAGATACAGAACTTACTCAAAATACTCCTGCACAGAGGAATGAAACAGTTGCCGCTGACAGAGCCTCGAGTGACCCGCTCAGAGCTGTTTCTGTGGTTCATTTGTGTGTTTGTCATGTGTGAATGAAATAAGTCCAGGAAACAACATTATAATATAGATCAGAAAACAGCTTCCTATGAGCACTCGTGAAAAGGTTACTGGGTCCAGCTGAGAATCTAGGCGGGTTGCGTGTCGGTGTATGCTCACTCATATTTTATAACTGTATTGCACGGATACCTCTTAGAAATCTGTTTTATTGTGAAATGCTGCACTATTGTGTATGTTTCCTGTTGCCAAAATGAAGGTTCTACTTGCGATATTGACCTTTTTTTTAATTAAATAAGCCATGTTTAAATAAAGGCTTCTTTTTGGACTTCCTCTGGTTTTCTGTCTGCTTCTTTTCCATTCCTCTTCTTTATTTTGTAATGGAACAATTCACCCACCATCTCCAAAAAGCACCTAATGAGTTCCATTTTGATATAATATCCATGAAGCACTTCTTTTTACATTTAGAAAGATCTCTGAATTGATTCTTTAGGATCTCTACCTCATGGAATGTTGTTTTACATAAATAATAGCGACTACACACGAACAGGAAATCCAAACAGAGTATTTAAAGGCCACATACTGAGGTCCTCTGGTAAGTGAGAAAATGAATGGTTAATGGTTACAACAATAAGCTGAGTGTCCGTCCTGCTCGGACATCTCACCACAGAGAGGCTGAAATATCCACCTGCATGGGAGGTACTGTGTCATTTCACTTTTGGCTCTTAACAGCGGTGATTTCCTCATGCTGGAGCGGATCCACAAGATGAGACTGGACTGGTTCCAAGACAATAAGATTAGATTTTCACATCATTTCTGTTAAAGAGATGAGATCGTAGGCCCTGTGAACGCTTTGCTAACAGAGGAGCCATGCATTCATTGTGAGCACAAGTCGACCACAGAACTAGTCCGGTGATGGTTTGTGGAAAACTCTGCTGAAGAAGTCCAGATTTTTACCTGTGACACAACAATTCGGGCAAACTGCACCACTCGCTGAAGAAACTGTGAAAAAATAATTTCAGTTTTGCTTATTTATGCTGATAGGGATGATGTTCGGCTTTGTGTCAATTTTTGTTTTACGTGAATAGGTCCAGAAATGAGAAAAATTCAAAGTCTAAACCAGGTCAAGAAATCTGCAATCTGATCGTTAAACAGCAAATTCACCACAGAAGTCTGACCTGTCCACTTACTATAAATAAAGCAGTGTCTTACCAGAACCCTGTCAGAACTGAAGAAGCTTCTCGGAATGCAGAAAATACTTTTGTAGACTGACAGATTACATAGACATGTCGTTATGTTGCTAAGACAATCATCTATTAATAATCTAAAGCCCACCACACACTACAAACTCAGTAAAAGTAGCAAAAGTACTGAGGAAATTTTATCCATAGACATTGTCATCTGCAAATAACAACACCCAGTCCATAAAACATCTAACAGAACCACACCAGAAAAGTTTTGAGATAAAATAGATTTTTGTAAACAAGAAAATACTTACCTCTGCTTAATAGGGATTTAACAATAACTGAAATATTGTGATTGTATCGTATCAAAGGTCTCACAATAACATCATGGACCATCACAATATATAGAATCACAAGTCTCTTTGTTTAAATTAATAGTTATGATACACAAATAGCTAAAAAAAACAGAGAACTACATAGACCATGATCCTTTGCTCCGTTTCAGTGCAGACGACATGAAGAAATAACTCGCCAAAAATATTCATTTTGTCTTCTTAATGCATTAACTTCTTAGGTTCCTTTCTAACCACATTATGGACTGGGACGGGGCCCGGGTCATTGGATCGGAGAACAACAAGTTCAAACGCTGGATCAGGGAAGCCATTGAGATCAGGAAACGAGGCACTGACAGCATCAACCGTGACGACGGCGCGTTCCTCCTTTCACACACCTGGGACACCCTCCTCCAGAGACCACCGGGCGACAGGAGGCGTGGTCAGTCTGGGCGACCTGCAGGTCCCATCAGGCTGACCACGCCTACAGGAAGTAACAACAGCTGATATATGACACGTCACCACCAACACCGGTGACAGTTCTGAAGATGGCTCGCAGCTAGCAGCCGAAACATGTCAACAAGGTAAAAATACACTTGGCTACATTGTCTTAGAAAGGAACCTAAGAAGTTGAAGAAATAACTGTTCTAAGCACTTTTATTCAATCTTCATTCTTTTTAGTTCTTTTAAGTCTTGTGAAGGCATTTTTAGAGGAAAAAGTAGCAGATTCACAGTTTTGTGAACCTCCACAAAATCATGTAATAAATATGGTACCGTGAGATGTATATGGTGAAAATATTGTACAGAGAGATTTGGATATCGTTACATCCCTAATGACAATAAATGTTGTACTAAATGACTGGTCAAAGCATTTTCGAATGTCAGTCTTGTTATTATGTAGAATATTGTAAGATCATGAGCTTTCCCAGGATATCGCAATAAATATCGTACCATGAGGTTCAGACCGTGACAATATTGTATCGTGAAACTTGACAATGATAATAAAGATGAATTGAAAGGTGAATTGATATCGTTACTCCCCTACTACTTACATAATGCATCATGAATACCTAGAGCTGACTTTTCTGGATCAGCATTATAAATCTATGCAATGTACAGGTGGTGCAGACTAGGGCTGTCAAAAGTGTGGAAAATCAGATACTAATCGATACTAAAACTAATATCGCAAGTCATATTCACAGGACACAAATGAACCTTTCCTGAATAGGTTTGGACAACATAAACTAGTAAATGCTCGTGGGTCACTGTGGAACCTACCAGGACGACTGAGCGATTAAACAAATATAAGAGCACATGGGAATATAAAAAGCATTATGATTTAATGCTGAAAATCACATTCTACATTCTAGTGTCTAAAGGAAGCGTGTTTTTAATGATCATTGTTGTATCAGAATCCGTATTGAGTATTAAGTCTGTTCTTTAGTACGGAAATCTCGTCTGAAATGTGAGTATGATGACGACACGAGTGCAGACAGAGTAAAGCAGCACAGACCCGGGTGTGAGACAGGTCGGACAGGCCGGTCCACAGGCCTCTGACACAGGGCGAGGTGAGTGTATATGGATCTATATATAACTACGGGAGGCTTTAGTGTGGCGGCCCCTGTCACTGCCCTATAACTACTACTGCACCAGACTCTAAGTACACAGCACCAGTACTACGCTCACCACAGCTTCCTGCTCCTTTCATCACAGCCAGGACTGACAACGTGGACTTTTCAGTAGTAACATACGCAAGTTTGTTTAAGATTTACCAAGAAATTTTATTAGACGTTTTTGCTTTGTTTGTTTTTCAACAATTTGGGGCCAAAATGTGAAGTACATCTCAAATGAGTTGTCAAATGATATCATGACCCACGAAAAGAAAGAACATAGAAGAGTTCATTTACAAAAAAGTCATCAGGAGCTTGCAGTTTACTGTTAGTGTAGTAATACTTCTACATAATACTACTTTACTGCGAGCGAAATATACTGTCTCTGCTTCATAAACTCCATTATACATTATTGTCATTGCTAATATCAGTAGAAAATGGTAACAAAAAGAAGAAAAAAAACGTTTTGGCAACAGAAATGTCTATTTTTGCTATTGAACCCCCCAAATACGAAAATAAAGTGTATGTAAGTCATGTTCAAAAACCATTTCAGTTTAAGTTTGTACAATGGTAGCTCAAAATCCCAAATATTAAGATAAGGCAGTAATGTATTAATGTATTAATACCAGATTGAGTACTGATATTAAATCTTTTTTGTTAATGGAGAATTGTTGTGCGGGAGCTGCGTATTGGACAGAATATTCATTTTATTTAACAAAATACTGGAATTAACATAAAAACAACCACAAAAGCATAAAACAATACCTACAGCAAGTATAAAAGAACAAAAACTGCCCACCCCGTCCACCCAAACGCACACACACACACACAGAATCTTCCATCTTACAGAGAGATCACTAGATTACTCAAACATGCATGACATCTAAAACCTCTTCAGGCATGTTTTTGATGAGGGAACAATGTTAAAACATGGAAGAACAGGGTAGAAAGCTCAAAATACTCAAATTTCGCACAATAACCCCTCTTTAAATCTATAAAACAAAGGTGCATTGCTCAGACTCTTAAAAGGCAAAGGGGAAAACAGGTGGCCAGAAGAATAAGTTAGTCATTAGAGCACAAAAACAACAACAAAAACACATTAAAATTAGGATTAGGAAACAGAACCAACCCATATCTACTATTTTATTCATAACAATATGTCCTAACACAATATACAAAATATTATTGTAATCCTGAGGTAAGAAAAAGTTGCTTATTTTGGCCTGGACGGAATAAATATGTTGTCGAAGCCGCGCTCTGTCTGCGTCCAGTGAGTGATTAAGTTAAAATTACACAGTGTGGCTTTAAATGAGCAGTTGTACATCACACTTTACGAGCAGATCAAACACATGAGCTCATTGTTGTGTGACATGAGTTGGTCTGTGAGGATGACTTATCGTGTGTTTTCTGAGCAAATATAAAGTCACAGTTTGCTGTATGGGAACAGCTGGATGGACCTGGAGGTACATGAAAGTGCAGCGTGACACGTACACAGATGACTTTAGTTTACTCTTTTATTATTTTTTTAAGGAACTATCCAGAGGCGAGACACTGCAGGTGAACAGGGAATAGGGAAACTGCTGTAGTTTACTCACATAAAAGTAAAAATGACCTGTGAATATTCAAAGACTGTTTGAGATGAGAACGTGTTTAATAAAAACCCAGATTCAGAACCAAAGTTATGGAGCGTGAAAGGAATTTAGTTATGGAATAGTGCTGAAAGAGAAATAAAACAATCAAGTACAATGACGGCATTTAAAAACACATTAAATCCAGTGAAATGTGTATGTATGAAAAAGAAAACTAGTGCATAAAAGTGAAGATTTCTGGTTGCAACTGATTAATAATTATGAATTATGATATGAAAAATGTATGAATTTATGAAAAGTTTATGAATTTATGAAAAGTTTTAAATTACGGTAATTGTAAAAGCAGCTCTTGGGGTCAAAACAAGTCCTGGTGTGTGTTGTCTATATCTAATTATAAACTATTGTCTGACTTTCAGGAACTGCACATTAGCATGCTAGTGGTTGTTACCATCACGTCAAAACTCTGCTCCGCTCTGACACTTCACCTACAAATCTGTGGGTGTTTTATGATTTGATAAACTGTGATTCAGAAGGCCACAAATGTATAAAATATACTTTTTTATTTGATTACTGAATAGACCATAAAAAACTATATTGATAAATGTATTGATTGAGTATTAAACGTAAGTATTTTATTTATATAGTGCTTTTCACAGACAGATGTCACAAAGACGCTTTACAGAGGATTATTTACAGAGCATCTTCATTCACTCCAGACCCGGTGGTGGTAAACTACTGTTATAGCCACAGCTGCCCTGGGGCAGACTGACGGAGGAGCGGCTGCCAAGCCAACAGGGGCCAACGGTCCCTCCGACCACCACCAACACTCACACAACTCACACCTACAGTGCAGGTTTTTTGGGTTGATGGGGGAAACCGGAGCCCGCAGGAAACCCATCCAGACACGGGGAGAACATGCAAACTCCACACAGAAAGGCCCGGGCGACCTGGGGATCGAACCCGTAACCTTCTTGCTGTGAGGCATGAGTGCTACTAGCCACTCTAGCCACTCAACCCTCTCATTTAATTTTTTTTTGGTTTCTATATATTGACTACTTTCTATATTCTCCTGGGAATTAACAAAATCTAAATCCTAAGATGTTCATTTACCCCCAAATAGAAAATTACAAAAAATATATATTTTCAAAACATGTTTTTTATTCAGTTCCCAGGAGGATATTTGCTATACATACAGAAGACAGAAAATATATGAAGTAAGATATATGGAATTATGTAACAAAGGAAAATAAAAAGTTAAATAATTAAATTGAAGTTCATAATTTTTAAATGATTCATAATAATGATGATACTTATTTATGTGCTTGACAAACTGTGAATAATAATAATAATACATTCTTTAACTGATTCACATTTTTTCCCCCTTTTTTTGGGAGAAATAATCAATGCATCATCGCAAAAAACAAATCTCCAGAACTGTTCAGCTAAATTGTTGAGCTAAATTCACTCTAAAGCTGAAGTAGACGGTCCGGTACAGGGCGTCTGACTGGCTCCTCTGGTCTGGAGCACTTCTCACTATGCCACTGCTCCGTCTGTATAGAGTTCTGAAGTACTTTGCATCTGGCCGTCTCATATCCCTCGTATCACTGCATCAATCCTCCCTTCCTCTGCATGCCCACCGGCCCCTTTCTGCCACCACCCTCCCCCCAACCCGCCCACTTGGCAGTAAACGTGAGCTTGGACCCGGGGGAAGCCATTAACTGTCAGGAATAGTGGTGGAGGGAAACAAAATCCAAAAGTAAAAGCACAAGACTTAAGTGGATACTTTTCACTTTCTACTCCACGACATTTTAGATCTGACTGACAAGTAAAAATGGCTTTTCTTTATGGTTTGAGACCTTCTGAAATGGCACACAGCAAAAACTGGAGGGTTAAAATTTCACAGTAAAATATTTCAGAGTTGTTTTTAACCCAAAAAGTGTTATTTTAACTATTTGAAAGTTAAATACGGGTTCGAGTTGGGGTTATTTGCCACATGATATGCTTGAAACTAGTGTTAATTCAACTTTCCTTAGTGTTAATTTGGCATGTCCCACCCACCACTGCAAACTCCCGCCAGAAAAGACCAGTTTGAACCAGTTTTGTACATAATTTCGTCTTAAATTAACTAAATAAAGTGTAAAAATAAAACATCCCTCTGCATTGTTTAGCTAAATCAGGATAACCCTACAAAGTGTTATCCATTTACTCTCAAAACGTTAATAAAACTCTTAATTTCTGGGTTAAACAGGAACTTTGGTCCAGTGTTACTTCATTAACATGTCCAAAAATGTTAAATTAACTCTAGAACAGACTGAACTGCAGAGACTTATTTTTTAATTTGAGTTAACATCCCAACTTCGAGCAAAACAAATGCACAAAAACAGCTAGAAAAATTAAGAAATCAATCAAATCAACTAAATTCTTTATCATATAACAGCAAACACTATATTTGATGCATTAATTGTTCAAAAACAATGACACTTTTTACTATTTTGAAACAGGTACTTCAGTATTTTTACATACATAGATTTTTTTCACGTGATACTTTTACTTTTGCTTGAGTAATCGTTGCCCCTTAAGTAACACAATCGAGTACTTCATCCACCCCTGGCTACAGCGTCCGCTCGAACCGCACAGTTTTACTGATTGACACTGGGTAATGTTGAGCTAATACAGCGTTTTACACTCGTGCTAAACCTGACACATTTCAGAGTTCAAACATCCTCCACAAAACCACATACAAAACTCTGCTAACACAGAGGTGCAGAGCAAAGTTTGTTCAGTCCATTAACAGAAATGCAGATCCATTATTTCCTTCTTACTTCTCTTTACTTCTTTGTCTGAGTGTGAAAGCATAACATTCGTTCTAAATTGCCTTTAATATCGCTTCTATGTATTTTGGCAAAAGAGTTTTACTTGAATCTGCTCATAATCACATTGGCCCAAAGCGTCTTTCCACCTTCTGACAATGTCGGTGTAATTAAAGCCCCATTGCGCGACATTCCTGGTAACAGCGACGCCAACTGCTTGTCTGAGATGGAGGTTTTGTTTCTGTGTATGCAATGTTCCTCAGTACAACTTTAATTTTTCTAGGTAAGTTATAAGTCAGGTCTTGTTTTGCAGGTATTTTGATCAGTGAAAACAACAATATTCACATGCATTAAGCTTACAATAACAAGAAAAGGTGAACTGCATCACATTTAGCCACTGCTACTTTCCATCTGCAGTCTCTGGTAGGTGAACATAAAAAAAGAAATGAATAAAAATGCCCATTACATTACAATTACATTACAAGACAGACTTAGTTCATCCTTAACATTAGCAGTACAACGGTTAATCCAAACACTCAAAGTAATTCAATAGATGAAGTTTTGTACACTCAAAGTTTTAGAAATAATCCTGCTAATTAATTATGTCAAGTTGCTGTAAAATGTTCTTCTTTTTGAGTAATTTTACCTCATATATTTTGATATATTGTGGGTAAATGTGAGCGTAACCTAATAACATGGATGAGGTACAATTTAGAAGATTTAACCCTATAACGCCCAACGTATCATATTTGATACATGCGTTTTTCAGCCGTCCACATGAGCAGTGTGATTTTTTCCCCCTGAAAACCTGGACATATACAATCAGATACATGCAGTGCACCACAAAAGGAGAAAAAAATAACTGAAATGTTATGTTTTCCAGACTTCGACCCAGCCAGTTCCATTGGTGGATTTCCCATTACTGCATTATGGTAGTACTTTTTATGTTTGGAATTACAAATTTGTTGGATTTGTTTGTATTTTATTATGTTTTTGTTTGTTCAGGAAAAAAGAATCTGAGCATTGTGACCTGATGTATCAAATATGATACAAATTGAAAACTATATGGAAAATTATATTTGAAAATGTTTTTGTTTGTTTGTTCAGAGGGACCAATAAGGGCTTGGAACGAATGGAAAGAATTGGAATTTTCTGACAATTATTTAATGGTTTGGGCTTTACAGGGTTAAGTAATTAAACACTGAGAAAGATAAAGTCCTGTTATTTCTGTTGTTTCAAATAGGTGAGAAAATTAATTTAATGTATATAGCACATGCTAAAATACAATACAATTTCAAAGTGCTTCACCGAATAAGTGAACTTGAGTTTGAAAACTCCTAATTTTAAGTCATAATAAATGAAAATAATTGAGATGCCTAAACAGAAAACTGAGTCATATTAATTGCAAATATTTGAGTTGGGGTAAATAAGCACTTTTAATTTAGCTGTTTTCAAAAGGGACAAATAGCAAGTCCAACATTTAAAGTTCTGGAAGATTGTGACTTTTAAGTTCATCAACTTAAAATTTAACTTCTTATGTTCTTTTTTAAGACTATGTAGTTGTGTGTATTTACCTTGTGGACATGTTTCTGAAGTTGTGAAGACGGCTCACAGCAGCAGCCAAAACATGACAACAAGATAAATACACTTAACTACATTATTGTAAAAGATAAGACAAGATATCCTTTATTTGTCCCACAATGGGGAAATTTCAGTGTTGCAACGCACAGTAAAGAGAACAGCAAGAAACAGTAGCAGCAATAGAAGTACAATTAAGTTAAAAACAGACAAACACTATAAAGATCTATAAAGATAAGGATTATAAAACTATATATCATATAAATTGGTATCTTAAGACAATATATACAATAAATTGCAATCTAAAAACTATATATACAATAAATTACTATCTTACATTATTGCACAGGGTCCCAGTATTGCACAGGCAGCAGAGTTAGCAGTGTTCATTGTAAAGTCTGAGAAAAAGAACCTAAGAAGTTAATAATGAACATCTTTGGCTTAAAATAATTGAGGTAATCGATTGCCTCAAGTTTTTGGGGTTCTGGAAACTTATCTTGGTTTACAGTGTATTATAAACCTCCAGAATTAAATCATTTTCCCACTCGCTTGTCTTATGAAAATGTATTTGCATTTATTTAAGTGCAAGTGTTTAGATTGTTATTTAGATTAAGGTTTAATGTCATCACCTGCTTGTCTCCACGGATACTAGACGCCATTTTGTGGAACATTCCTCCCAAAACAATCACCAATAAAACCATCATCACGAACACCACTCTCTGTACTGCCAGTTTGCATCGACGGCCGATTACTTGAGCAATAAAGTTGGTGGTGAAATGTATAACCCAAAGACACAATGAAAGAAGGCTCCAGGATTTAGGATTGAACCAGCAACCTTCTACTTATAGAACAACCGCTGTACCGACTGATCCACTGTCTGCCCCGACAAAGAATCTGAAAAATGCTTAGTGATTAGTCACTCCATTTAACCCTGGCACGGTCTAATTCATCACCAAAGCCCCAGTCTTCAGTGCATTTTCCGTCTGTGTGTAAACCTGCACACAGGCTGTTGCTGACAGCTGCACTGGGACTGGTTCTACGGGACGACAGTGGGACCACCTCAGACTGGACTACAGGACCCACCCTCCCTGGGGCTTAGCGGGGTGCCGTGTGTGTGTGGTCCGTAACGTTATGCCCTTGTTATGAAGTGCTACGTGCTTGCGACGCTAACCCAGGACTTAGTCTAACCCAGGACTTACACCCGAGGAAGTGAGGAGTGGATCACACACATGTGCAGGACACGCAGGGCTGACAGCTGCCACCTGTGGGAGCGCTTTTGTCAGACGCAAAAGAAAATGGGCAAAACAACAAATCAATTGGCTGAAGGCTTTTGATTCATGTAATTTTGGGGGTTGGATACTATCAAATCTGTACCTTTGTTTAGTCTTAAAGGTGCAACGCATAACATTTCTAGTGGAGGGTCAGCAAACTGTACTCTCCATGGAAGTGCTATTGTTTTCTCCATCTATCACAGGCAGGTTACACCACTACACTACCACTACATTACAGTTCAGTTGGTTGCAGCCTGCCATCTCTTCAGGACCTGTACACTTCCAGGACTCGGACACTTGCAGGTCGAATTGCAGCTGATCCTTCTCACCCTGGACACGGACTTTTTGACCTACTCCCCTCAGGCAGGAGGATACGGTCCATTCGGACCAGAACCTCTCGCCTTTCTTCCCCTCTGCTGTTGGACTCATAAATAATAACACTAGGACTGTTCCCACCCCCACTCTGCTTCTGTCACATGACCCTGTGTTCTCGCACCTGCCTGTTTTGCACTGATCATTACCTGCACTGTTATACTCTTATACTCTATATTATTATACTCCTGTAAATTTGTAAATTTTGTTATATTATATTATATTATATTATACCTCTTTTTTTCCTACTTTATTTTATTCTATTTTATTTGTTGCATGTCAGTGTTTGTCTACATCCTGCTCCAAGTACCGCAGCAATTTCCTAATGTTGTGAACCTGTTCACTCATATGGCAATAAAAACATTCTGATTCTGATTCTGATTCTGATTCTGATTCTGATTCTGAGATCTGCACTGGAAAAAAACAATGTCTAGGTCAGTTAAAATGACTTAAATTAAGAACATTTCACTTTATTTGAGGAGATTCATATTGACAAGCAAAATGATCTGCAAAATGATCTGCCAGTGGAATAAGTGTTTTTGCTTAATTCAAGCAACATTTGATTGCATTTCTTATTTTAAGTGCAAAAAGTGGTTGTTTTTCTTATTTTAAGTGTAGCAAGATTTATTTTCGTATTACTTGTCAAGTGAAATTTACGCAAATCTTGATAAAACTTTCTTAATCCAAGTCATTTTAGCTTGACTAGATTTTGTTTTTTGAGAGTCACATGAAGAATTATTTTATTTTTGAGCAATGGGAACACCCAGAATGAATAAATGTTAGAGATGTGTTCAAATTTCAGACCATGGAACATTCCAGACAATGCACTGACATCTCCATTGAAAGTATGCTTAATAAAGCTTAACACCATAACGTCTGAATTTATATACATGTATATATATTAAAAGTTTGGTATATGTTTTTGCCTTTAAGTAGATGGTAAATTAAATTGAGATTATTAATTTGACTATAGCAAACAAATTTATAGAAATTTGTATATGTTACAAATTTGCAACAACTAGAAACAAGTGTTTGCCAGATCTTCCTTGGAAGGTGCTGTATCTGCACCTTCCAACGCAGCCACTATCTTGGCTTATATCTTGAGCCAAACGGAACAATTAGTTTATGAAGAAAAATGTACAATTAGTGACCACTTAAGGCAGCACAGTGTCTAAGTGGTTAAGTGGTAACAAAAAAGGTCTGGGTTCTACTTCTGCTTTTCCGTGGAGAGTCTGTATGTTCTCCTCATGTGGGTGGGTTTTCTGCAGGCAAATTCTTCAACTAAGACAGTCCTAACTTCACCTGGCAAATCCAGAATGATGTTTCTGTGTTTTTTACACAGAGGAATATCAGTCTGGTTCCCTCCTTGCAATATGTTTGACTCCGCTTTGAGCTGTGATATTTTTCTTCCTTTCTTCTTTCCTCATAAGCAGCCATTATTCATTGAGACACGGACAGACCATGTGTGTCCCTGATTGGCTAATCCACCTGTCAATCAAGCCCATCTCTGAAATTCATCAGCGACAAGACAAACATCTTCATCGAGTATTGAAGAAATCTGTATTCTGGATCATCTGGAAGTCCTGACCAAGACTAAACATAGCCCTGACAGCTTGACCAGCGGCATTGCAGGATGGGTCAAATGCAACGGACAAATTGCAATTAATTTAGAGTCCAAATAATAAAAAAGAAACAAATTAAAAAACAAAAAAAGACCACAGTTATTTGAAGTCAGACCTGCGTTCTCGTAAAGCAACAAATATTCCGGCTGTCAGCTCGGACTACTTAACCACTCTGACCCTTGACCTCAATCCTAACAATGTTCCGCCGTACAAAATAGCGATTATTAAAATACATTTAAATTTATGATGCACCTGATATAGCCGCGAGACTTAACGCCGGGCGCTACTTCATTAGCCTTTGGGTTTTCTGTGAGCAACCCGAGCTCATCCGCGGGGCGTTCAAATTAGTTCTCGACTTGTACTTCTTAATTAGGATCAAATGGAGACATCTTTGGAGAGCTGCGTCATGCGAGGGCGACGGCCAGACTGCTCCCCGGAGACAGGCCTGACACGGGGCCTAAGAATAGCCCGGGCCGGGACCTGTTAGCAGGGAGCGAGGGGGGCGAGGGGGTGGGGGCATGTTGGGGGTATTCCATGACACTTGGCCTCCTGGGACATGACCCTCCGAAACATTCTCCTGTCCCTCACTTAACATATCTTTTACCAGGTTTGACCGACGCGAGATGAGACCACGCAAAGGCCCGCAAGGTGTGGGGAAGGCTGTTTCTAAGCCAAGATAATGCTCCCTACGACTGTACAACAACTCACCCTTATCTAACAGATAATACTCCCTACAACTGTACAACAACTCACCCTTATCTAACAGATAATACTCCCTACAACTGTACAACAACTCACCCACTGCACCGGACTATAGAGGGACAGAGGAGCTCATTCTCCAACAGGCTCCTACAGCTCAAACAGTGAGAGATACAGGGCTACATCCATACTATAATACTCCCTACAACTGTCTAACAACTCACCCTCATGTAACAGATAATACTCCCTACAACTGTACAGCAACTCACCCTTATCTAACAGATAATACTCCCTACAACTGTACAACTCACCCTTATGTAACAGATAATACTCCCTACAACTGTACAACAACTCACCCTTATGTAACAGATAATACTCCCTACAACTGTACAACAACTCACCCTTATGTAACAGATAATACTCCCTACAACTGTACAACAACTCACCCTTATGTAACAGATAATACTCCCTACAACTGTACAACAACTCACCCTTATGTAACAGATAATACTCCCTACAACTGTACAACAACTCACCCTTATGTCACAAAAGATAAGATAAGATATCCTTTATTTGTCCCACAATGGGGAAATTTCAGTGTTGCAACACACAGTTAAGAGAACAGTAAGAAAACAGTAGCAGCACAGAATTACTTAAAAATAGACAAACTCTATAAAGATAAGGATTATAAAATAAAATTCTATATACAATAAATTGCTATCTGAATACAGTGGCTACAGTTTGTAAAGTATATAACATATAATACTCCCTACAACTGTACAACAACTCACCTTTATCTAACAGATAATACTCCCTACAACTGTACAACTCACCCTTATCTAACAGATAATACTCCCTACAACTGTACAACTCACTTATGTAACAGATAACCCTACTGTCAATCATCATATCACCTTTGCACTGTTTTCCTTATGACCCTGAATGAATCTGAGTTTTCTTTTATTACTTATTTCTAGTGGTGGAAGGTAATGAAGTACAAAAGTAAAAGTATAATATAATAAGTACAGTTTTTAGGTATCTGTACTTTACTGACACTTTACTGTGAATACATTTTTCCTTTTACTCCATTACATTTGAAAGCATGTAACTGTACTTTCTATCTGGACTGAAAAGTAAAATGTTTTTTTAGCACATTTACTTTGAGTTAACATCCCAACTTTGACCAAACCAAACACAAACACACAAAACAGCAAGAAACAAATCAACTGAATCACTTAAAATCCACATGATCAAAATCACTATAGTTCATCCTTTATTGTATAATTGTATTGTATTAGTTAATACTTTTACTTTTTACTCTTTGAATCAAATTTTAAACAGGTACTAGTAATATTTACTAGTACTATTTTTACTTAAGTAGATTTTTTTCATGTGATACTTTTACTTTAGTAATCTTTTGCCCCGGTATCTGTACTTTTACTTAACCAACAAAATTGAGTGCTTCATCCACCATTGCTTATTTCTATTTTAGACCAGATCAAGTTACAAGTCAGGTCTGTGGAGAGGGAACTCCTCTTACAGTCAGAATACAAGTATTTTCTTTACGTCTATTACTTATAAACTACAAATCCTGTAATTTAATAAATGTGCCCAGGCAGAGTGTTACTCCCCTCGAGTTTAAGAGAGGCTCAAATGGCTCTTTGGTTTTCACAAACATTTATTCCGACAGGAGTTTCACCATTCAGAACATGTTAGAACTACAGAACAGAAATATGAAACTTAAATTAAACCTCTTAAAAAGGCGTTTCACATAAAAATAAAACAACACAAAGAACAAATAGAAAAGGCGCCTCATTGGCCGAATTCACTCAAAGGGAATAAAGTCTTAGAATGTCCTTGATGAAACTTCAGCTTAAAACAAAAGACCTTGGCAACTTTCATCTTGGAGGTCAGAGCTCTGCCCCCGCAAAATTCCCCCCGGAAATAACACCGCAATTTTAGGAAAGAAACAAATAAAACGTTCCCTTTATAACCAAAATAAATTGAAATTAACCGACATACTGAATAAATACTACAAAACATTAACTTAAATGTATGACAGTCGCTACACAGAGACATAACCTATCCATAGAAACCTGCAGGTGACGGACCCCCACCAAAAAGTTACACAGTGCATCTTTAAGCCATGTAAGAATGATGTCACGTGCCCCCGAAAAGTCGACATTGCATAATACCCCCACTGATACTAAGCGTGCTAATTCTTTACATGAAATTCACCTGAAACGTTACAAAAACCTGTGTGGGTAAAAACATCTGCCGCTCCTCTCAGTCCTTTAGAGCCAGTTAAATATAAAAAATGACATTCAAACCTCATTCAAACGGCTCCTCTTCTCCATGCATCATTCATGCAGGGCCCTTTTGTGCTGGTGTCAGGCCCGGGCCGGTGATTCACTGTTCCCGTGGACCCTGCGCTGTCTGCTCTCCTCACGCTCAGATAAGACCGCCATATTTGTCCTAACAGGCTCATTGTACATTCACGTCCGCTAATGACTTCTCCTAATCGCCGGCACACACATGGCTCTCATTTAGCACGGTTTGCCTTTAATGACCGGTGCCGTATGTTCGAGAAATGGCTCATTTTTACACTTTTAATGCAGTCAGAGTTTATGCCATATTCAATCACTTTAATTCTACTAAACATGAAAAAAACAGTGAAACAATCTATAATAATCTACAGCGTCTATGTGTAAATCTTCCATTAGATTGCAGGAAAAACTGAACTCTGAAAAGCTGATTTGCTACAATTTTAAGCACAACTCATACACTTTTGAGTATTTTGAAGAAGAATTTTCTCATTCCAGGTATCTAAAGAGAATTGTAACATAAAAATCCTTTGAAAAATTGACTCTTTTCAGCTTTAAGCCATGTGATAATGTTACCACCTCCTCAAAAACAGACCTAGTTTTGTTTCATTCACATGTTTGAGTATCTCTTTATTATTAGTGTGTTTACGTCTCCAAAGCTCAAAATGCTCTGTTCCACATGTAGTGGTAGTTTTCAAGTGAACAGCCCCTTTTACCTTTAGTTCAGAGCTGAAATCATACAAATGATTCAAGTGAAGGTGTCTGAAGTATAAAAACACACATGAGTACTTTCTGTATTACCACGACATCACAAGGTGTCAAGGAGTGTTTTCAGTGTTATCAGTGAGTCTTGTGATTCATCGTTTGCAAGAAAAAATCATTTTTGTCATTGATTCTGCAGAAATCCACAAGATTGTTCAGTTCCCTGTGCTTTTTTCCTCATAAGCAGCCGTGTTTGTTTTGACACAGACGGATCATGCGTGTCCCTGATTGGCTAATCCACCTGTCAGTCACATCCATCTGGATCCGGGAAGATTCACTGGTGACCAGCCTCACATCTTGATAAAGTATTGGAGAAGTGTGTATTGTGGATCCCAGGCAAGGTCCCATCATCAGCTCTTCTGGAGATAAACCAGTGATTACTGCAATACTCCAAATATCAGTTTGTAGCCTCCTCCAGAGCTCCTCTGAAGCAGAGCCAAGTGTCCTGCTCACAGAGCCTGGAGCGTGTACACAACGGAGCAATTGTGCCATGTCACGCGACCAAACGTGATCAAACCCAGAGTTTTAGTAAACATAAATGTTTCTAAAATGAAGTATAAGTATAAATAAAGTATAAAATGAAGTATAAATAATTTATCGTTAAATAAATACATAAACACCCTAAAACATCTTTGGATGACCATTTGATCTCCAATCCTGTTCTTGCATGCTGGAGTGCAGTGCCTTATATCTGTCTGTCAGAGGGAGGAGTTAGGAGATATCAGGAATTACCTTGAAACCAACACACTATTTGGCAGATATAAGGCAGTGTCCTCCAGCATTCTGACCAGAACTGAAGAAGCAGCTTGGATGAGCTGTGAAACGTATTCAACTAAATAAACTTTGTCCAGTTGACAAATTTAACGCTCTCCTTTGCCATGGGCTTTTATTTTAATCAAATGCATTTTACTGATTAAATAAAGTTTGAAAAAAATGAGTGTGTATCGCAGTGCATTGTGGGTAATTTTAAGCACAGCGAGGAGGCCAAGGATCCACAGGTGCATCCTTGGTAAAAGAACCAAATGCAGGAGTCCAGTGCGAAGGATGTGAGGGCTTTGGTGGGATTGGACCAGCACTTGACGGAGCTCTGATGACGTAGCTCTCTCTGAAGTGGTTCAGAGGTCGAGGATCCTGGCAACTGGGAAACACCCTGTGTCTCTGGGACGGCCTGGGAACTCCTTGGGATCCACCTGGAAGAGCTGGAGGAAGTGTGAGAGGAAAAGGAAGTCTTGGACCACTGCCTCTGCGATCGCCTCGGATAAAGCACAAGAAAATGGAAGGATAGTTTGAACAATTTTCAGATTTGTGTAATTTTAAGTTTTAGACCTTAATTTTTCCATCATCCATTAGAGAACCTTTTCTTGTTGGTTTTTCCTGTGCAGTCCCCGTGTCCGTGCCCTTTATCTCCATACTTGCTGCCTGTTGTGTTGGAGATTTCCCCCATATGCCGTGGTCTTTGAAGTCCTCTCCAAAGTGCATGTGGATGTGGGTCGGCGTGTTATATTTCTGGCTGGAACACTCTGGACTCTGACGTGCGCTTCTTCCAAAACACACACACATTTGCATAGACATGTGGGTTTAGAACGATGGACGCAAGATTCATCCCAATCAAATCAAATCATAATTTGAATAAACAGAATTAGAAAATCGCAACGGCTGCAATTTCTGGAGCACCAAAACTTCTTCCACAGACAAAAAAATATCTGTCTTATTCAGCATCGCTAACTGTGTAGTAACTGTACACATGGTCTTGAATTCCTTGGCCTGACAATCTTTCAGTTTGTGTAGAAATGGGATAGGTCTAATTGTGGTAGTTTATTTTAAATGGATTAAGGTTTATTGCAGAGCTAATTGGTGGCATGTCCGTCGAGACACAGGTTATTTCACATTCCTTAGCTTAGCTCCTTTCAGTGTTAACTTGAACTTAGGCATACTTACCACTAGGCCACCTTACCACCTTGTTTATCTTACTTATTTTATTGAGAATACAGTCTTTTTTGAGAAGACATGTTGTGCTTTTGCTATATAATTGTAATTTGTGACACCCATGGATCCTTATGTTATATTTTGGACATTTTAAAAGTGTTTTGTTTCGTTCACACATTTTATTGCTATTATTGTTATGTTATTATTAGTCTGTCGATATTTCCAAAGCTCAAAATGCTCAAATGTTGAAAAGAAGAAAGGGTATTAACAAAAAGCAATGGGCTTCATTCATTTGTCAATTTCTTAGGAACATTTTTCGCATTCACAAAACTTTTTCTTTAGTGAAAATGTTCCCCTGGAAGAACAAATCCTACAAACAGTCAGGAGGCTCATAAGAACACTAAGAAGTTTTAGAATATTATTACTGTAATAATGGCAGGGCAAGGCAAGTTTATGAGGCCCTGAGTTTAGTCCTGACTCTGGGCAGCAGCAGGAGGCCGGTCCCTGAGCTCCTCAGAGTGTGAGATGGTTCATATGGCACTAACATGTCAGGGATGTGCTTCAGTGCTAAACCAGGGAGAGACTTGTACACAGTACAACAGATAATGCAACAAAAACATAATTCCTGCATGATTTAAGTTATAGATTTTCATAAAGTATTTCTTATTAAATACAATGCAATAATGTTTAGGAAAGGAGTTTTGTAGAGCATGTGGTCTATTTGCTCTAACATACCTCACCGGCTGCTGTTCTGCTGTGACAGCAGTGACAGCCTCGGTCTGTCCCAGTCCTCAGTCAAGACAAAGAGTTTCTTCAACAGCACTGTATAAAACTGGTGTTTTCATGAACATTTTATAGGTTAGGTCGAATGGAGGACCACCAGGTCAGACCTCCTGCTCAGACTCTTTAAGAACCTTTTCTACTTCTTTTCTCAAAGCCTCCATTGCAACAGGGGCCTTCATCAGGTAGGGGAGAAGCCAAAACGTATGAACTAACATCAAGGACCATGATGTCCACCCTCCTGTGGGCTCAGCACTCACAGAGGGGTTTATGGGGGGTCACGTGCATAGTGGACAGGCGAACAGCTGCCCCCGCGACCCAGCTGGATAAAGCGGGAGAAGATGGATGGAGAAGCCAAAACGATGAAGGCCCAGAGCTGCCCTGAGATGCCCAAAGCAGCACAAACATGTGTCTGTCTATCACTGACTCTGAAGTCGTACATGTCCCTTAACCAGCCACTAATGTGTCTTTGCTTCTCTGATGTTGTGTTGTCCCACAGATGAGTAACCAGCTCTAAACACAATACTTTTTTTGGTTTGCAGCTGAGCGAAGATTGTGCAGCATCAAATTCTGCAAATTACTCATCCCATAGATTCTGTCATCATCTGCAGTCCGTGATCTCTGAGCTGCTTCATATTCGCTCTTCTATCAGTTGAGCAATAATTACGAAAACACTCATAGCCGAAGACTCTCAAAAGTACCTGTGAACCAAATGCATTAAAGCTCAGTTTTTCTCTGCTCTTACTGTAAGAACTTCAGGACATGACCCAGCCAAGGCATCCACCCTTTATCTAGAGGAGGCTCTGCTGGATGTCTTTGTCTAAAAGCTCCCAGAATGGACAGACCACCAAAAATACAGGCAAGCAAACCGAGACGCAAAGGCAGCAGCAGAGTCATCATTGATACTAATAGCTCGTCCTGCTGCATGGGGCACTGGCTTCCTGGAAACCTCAGTCACTGTTATTTTGTCATGTCATCCTGGTTAACGTCTGCTTGAAATCATCTGCCAGGTTATATTAATAATGCAAATAATATCATCACTATAAAGTACTCTAAAAATAAATATAAAAATCTCTATAGCAATGAGAGTAATGCATTATTATGATTATTATTATTAGGTCTGAGCATGAAAACACATAAAAATCAAGCAGTAAACAAGCCCAGCACTAGAGATGGGTGTCAAAAATTAGAACTGCGTATGAAGTATGAATAGACGGCTATGAATATGGCTCGTGCTTTGCGAATGGTGAGCAGAAAACAACTTCACCCAGATACATTAGCTATTTGTTCCACTATTGCCTTATTATTTTTCATGATTATTATTTTAAATGATAAAACAGAACACAGAAAGGTTATATGTGCAACTATAATGCCCTAAACCCTCATTTTTAGGTATAATTTATCACTTAAGAGTATGAATAGACTGAATATGGCTCAGGCTTTGCAAATGAAGAGCTGAGAAGGTGACACAGATCAGGCAGGACAGATCAGGCAGCTTACAGAAATCAGTCCACTATTGTCTTTTTATTTTGCAATGCATTAAAAAACAAAAACAACAGTGCAGGAAGGTTATACGTGTATGTGTGTATGTGTAACTCTCATTCCCTCTGCCCTCTATTCCAGGTATATGAATAGACTGTATGGCGTGTGCTTTGCAAATGAAGAGCTGAGAGGGTGACACAGATCAGGCCCATTAGTCCCATTTGAGTCTTTCAATGCTGTGAAATGATGCAAATGAGCTGTTCAGATGGAAATGAGAACCGGACCCCCACTCACCGAGCGTGTCATTACGGGTCTAATAGGACTGTGGTGTTCTAATGTGTTGTGAACCAAACTAAGCCTCACGCGTCCTATTAAACACCTGGCATGGCTGCTCCATAGGGCCCACTGTCATAATTCATAATGCATTTGTGTCCTTTGTTTCAACCCAAACACTGAAATAAGTAAAGAGTGAATTTGGACAGTTACGTACGGCCTTGGTCAGTGCGCTGTTCGCTTGAGGCTTCAGGGATATTATTGTGTTAAATCGAAGAATAGAAGATTAGGACAGTTTTAGGATTTACGCAGCACTGTGCAAAAAAATCTGACCCAGCAACCTGTGAAGTTCAATTTGTACATGTTTAGAAGTTATATTTGGAAGAAAAAGAACAATAAAATTTAAAATAGCTCTGCCTGGAATGTTCTACAGTATATTTATTTAATTATAGGTGGTTTTATAGCTCAAGAATACCCAGAAAAACAGGTATTTGGACTCAGCTGGGTGGCTTCTCCACAGACCTGACCTGTAACTTGGTTAGGTTTGGTTTGGTTTCCGTGAATACAGAATATTCGAGACTAAGCAATAACATCTCCATGGTAAAAAGCATTTGACGGACCCTACACAAGCAAAGTTGCACAATGCACCTTTAATCTTTAGCATTTCCCTTTCATTTTCTATCATTTTGTCTTTTCGCACACTTTTCTTTGTCAAAATCTGCACAGGTGTAAACAGAAAATAATCCGATTACTCCCACCAGGTGAATTTTGTACATGACATTTTGATAAGCTGATAATTCCAGAAAGAGGATAAGGATCAGATTTTGGGTGTGTGTGTGTGAAAATAACCAGTGACATGATGGTTGAACTGTCCAAAATACCCAGTAACCCAAATATGAACACTTACACATTACACATAATGCACATAATACACATAATACACATTTTATACATGGAAATGTGTCCTCTACATTTGAGTACTATTACTTTTCAGAAGCAGAGGGGAACAAGAGCATCCATCCATCTCCAGATCTTCAGATAGATCTATGTTTTTATTTATTTATTCAATCATTTAGGATCGGATTTTCAATAGGCAAATTTTAAAATATAAAAAAAAATATTCGTTTCTATTGAACTTTTTCAAATATTTACAGTGGCAGGTGCATAAATCTATGTTTAACATTTATGAAGCATTTTTAGTGCAAAATGTCATATGGAGTGATGAAGGATAACCTTAATTTTTTTTTTTTTCTAAAACATGGTTGGGATATTAATCTAAGTTCTGAGTAATATGAAGTATATAGAAACAAAATGTTGGCATTTCTTTAGATTTTTAATGCATATTGATATTTTCATCTGCTTGTGTTTAATGAACAAACTACTGCCCTGTAAAATGCATCAAATGAAAAATGCCTAAAGAACCATTCACCCAAGTCGACTTTGTCTGTTATTAAAATTCCACCCATAGAATTACTGCTGTTATTAGTCGCACCACATGATGCAAAAAAAAAAATGATTTGGTTCCATGGAGGTCAGAGGTACTACAGAAATGTAGAGAATTATTCTGAAATTTGAACCATTTTAACTGAGGAAATTGCAAATTGACAGAAAATGTAGGCGTCATGTCATTGACCCACATACATACATACATATATACACATATAACACTAGAAAAGGGCACACTAGATAAAAAGTAGGTGCAGGAACAGGCAAAAAATCCACATACATTTATGCACCTTAAAAAAAAACACATGAAATATCAAACTCACACTTTACAGCCTCTGAAGAGTATGATTACACTATTGCGCATGTTTTAGGTTAAAGAAAAACTAGGAGCACAAGAGCAATATGCCATAACTCCACACAGACATTTCCCAAACATACAGTAAGACTTTCTTGCTATGAGTTGGGAATGCTCGCATGCTGCTGAATATTTTTTTTCATACAATAAGTAAACAAGAGTCTACGGGCTAACACCTAAAAGCACGTGGTCCAAGAACTCCATTAGCCCTATTACCCAATTACACCAAATGACACTTGATTGTAACAGACTCCTGCCAACAACGGCACAGTGCAGCGCCCCGCCCAGCCTGCGTATGAATACCCCATTCATGCCCCCGCTTCAGCACAGTACAACACAGACACACACACGTCCTCTCTGTCAAGCACCTATTTGGACAAGTCGTCTCATCTTCCCCGCTCCATTTAGGGCTCACCTCCGCGGTTTGATGGAAAAGGAAACAGAGAGGTCGGAGCGGGGTCGCGCCCTTTCACCCCTCATGTGCGACACCTGAGAGGCCTGTTTGTGTGCGTGTGGATGTCCGTGCCATGTGAGAACCACGGGTCACCACTCTGCCACCGATCTGTTGGTTTTGGCCGGTGCATCTGTCTGCGGATGACAGTCAAGGTAAAAGCGACATTAGAGATGAGAGATTTCCTCACGTCTTGTTTGGAAACAGTCTGGGCCGGGCTGCCATTTTGTTTTGTCTGTGCTACATGAACCATTCGTGTGGTTCGTTCATAAATATACATGACTTAGTGTGGAGAGAAAAGGAAGGGTTAAATATGTTAAGACATGGAGAATACATTTTCTCATTGTAGAACAGTGGGGCTATGTATTTATTTCAAGGTATACTACCGTATTTTTCAGACTATAAGTCGCACCAGCCAAAAAATGCATAATGAAGAAAAAAACACGTATAAGTCGCCAATTTTTGGGGAAATTTATTTTATAAAATCAGAGACCAAGAACCAACATTTCATATTGAAAGACAAGTTACAGAATTTATAGTAATAAAAACAACCCAATAGAGAAGAGTCTGTGTATAATTCGTTCATTCATTTTTCAAAATAGAACCAAAAATAAGAAAGTGAAAAAAACAACTCTTTTCTTTATTATTTGTCCAAATAATAAATCCAAATGGAAAAAAATGGATAATGATTTGTTTCTATTTGTTTTTTGTTTGTTTTTTTTCATTATTGATTCATATATATGATTTATATATTAGGTCTATGGACTGTCAGTATGAAAAATGTAATATATAAGTCGCACCTGAGTGTAAGTCGACCACCCAAACCCTGAAAAAAGGTCGACTTATAGTCCGAAATATATGGTAAGCAACTTTATGGTGGTGGCACGTCACCTGCATTATTCCATGGAAGAAGAAAGTTAAAACCATATTTCGGAACATTGTCCATGGAGATAAGTTATGCCATTCTGAGGAAGATTATAGCAATATTTGGAAATGGAAACTTTGGAGATGCAAGACAGCCCAGAGTGACTTTGCATGTTTTAGTAAGTTTTCCACAAACAAAATGGGAAAAAATAAACTTTTATTTTAGTCTTTTTTAGGATAAAAAAGTACATACAGTGCTTTTAATTTACCTTGCCCCAGCCTTATGAAGCACACATTACTATATTGTGCACTGAATAAAACATCCAATCCAACTTTATTTGTATAGCACATTTTACCAACACAAAGTCTCCAAGTGCTGCACAGAGTAGGCACAATATAAATGAACACATTAATTAATATAAAGCATAAAATAAATAAAAAGCAAGTCAATAAAAAACCCTAAAATACTAAATTAGCAATTAGAAAACTAGCAAATAAAGACATAAAGACAGTCAGAGGACCACACAGTTCTCATACCGTGTTAAAAGTCAATGAGTAAAAGTGTGTTTTTAAACAAGACTTAAAAGAATCAACCAAAGAGGCGGTCTTAACATAAAACATAACGGCCAAACATCATTTTTAATTATTTTTATAACAGTAGAAGATGCTGAATCTGAAACGTGGTCATGGATTAATAGAATAGTACGATAATAGTTTAATCAGAAGTGCCCGGTTGAGACAGCATCACTGAAGACCACGAAAATACAGAGAAAAATGTTTACCTCTGCAAACAGTTTAGCAGTTCATTCTCAGCTCTGACCTGCGTTTGCACCATGGTGACCTTGGGCAAGACACTTCACCCACCTCGCCTGAGTAAAATGTGGTATGTGTGTGAGTGATTTGTGGTGGTCAAAGAGGCCATAGGTGCACATCAGCCATGAGATACGTCCCCACAGCTGAACAGCCATCAAAGTGACCCAGTTACTGAGTACGAAGCCTTCTGGAGCGCTTTGAGGCCATGCAGGTGTCATGTAAAGTGTATATTTATTAAGAATATAAGACGGTTAAATGTTTTGAACTTACAAATGCAGTCAAAATTATTAAAACTCTAAAGGTACAGCAAGGAGGAAATAATCACTCTCAGTCACTTGCATGTGGAGTTATGTTACAACAACTTGCTGTATAATTGGTTTAAAGAGGGGGTACAAAAACATGAAAAATGTGTTATTAGTTTCAGTTTCGTTTTTGACTCCCTCCCTTTGTCCCCTGTGCTAAGTCACTTCCCATTTTAATGCAACAAGAGAATGCTAACACAACACAATCGGCAAACATCCCGCTAATAAAACTATTTCACATTGCATCAGGTTTGTGAAGTTGTCGTGTATTGTTTTGTGTCATGTGTGGGCTGAGCATTGGACAGGATTGTGCTAACTTTAAGGAGAGTTCAAATAGTGCCCAGGAGACATCACTACATTTCTAAAATATGCATGGATGACATATAACTATAACTATAACTATTACTATTATGTATGAACACATCCTAAATGAGTTAAATAAAAGAGAGTTGGAGATGGGAGTAAATAAGTCCTACTAACTCAGTCCCTTTTGAGCTGGTTAAAATGATCTTGTCTGCATGACTAGCACATCTTTGCTAGTCACAGTTTGTCCATAAAGAAAACCATGTGCCAGCACAAGGGGGTCCATCAGTGCACATGGCAGCAAGACACCCTAGGCCGGAGGTCCATGATCGACTTTGTTGTCATGTCATTTGACCTTCGGCCGAATGACTTGGACATTCAGGTGAAAAAAGTGACAGAGCTGTCAACCAATCACAGTTGAGGCGGGGACATTGAGTCCGAGTAGACCATGTTCTCCGCCTCTATTGTCGATGTGGCCACTCGTAGCTGTGGTTGCAAGCTCTCCAGTGCCTGTTGTGCAGTGGTTAATCCTTGAACCCTGTGGTGGATGCCAGAAGCTGATGAAAGAGTCCTGTCAAGCCTTGTTAGTTTGTGGGACACCTGAGGCAGCTGATGGGTACTGATAGGCCGCGTATGCTGCAGCCCAGGCTGTCACAGGCAAAAACTCAAGTTTGGGAGGAGTTCGAACAGATCAGGAGGATTATCAGTCGGCCTCAGAAAAATTCTGGCAAACTGTCTGATGCCTCAGGAGAGGAAAGCTGTGTTACACACCACTGTTTGGATGTTGTCAGACATTGGAAGGAATACTTTGAGGATCTCCTAAATCCCACCGTCATGTCTTTCAAGGAGGAAGGGGACTCAGAGGCAAACTGTTGTGGTAAAGAAGAAGCTGATTTGAAAGGCAAAGCTCAGTCTACGTTCCTACCCCCATCTATGGTCATGAGCTTTGGGTAATGACCAAAAGGACAAGATTATGGATACAAGTGGTCGGAATGAGTTTTTCCCACAGAGTGGCTGGGTGCTCCCTTAGGGATAGGATGAGCTCAGTCACACAGGAGGAGCTCAGAGTAGAGCCCTGCTCCTTCATATCAAGAGAAGCAGGTGAGGTAGCTCTGTTCCAGATGCCTCCTGGACGCCGACGAGATGTGTCCCAGGCACATCATACCATACTGGAGGGTCTATGTCTCTCAGATAGCCTGGAAACGCTTTGGGATTCCCCCAGAAGAGCCCGAGGAAGTCTGGGCCTCCCTGCTCGGACTGTTCCCTCCATGACCTGGCCCTGGATAAAGAGGAAGAAAATGGAATAGAATCTTTTGAGCTATTGCATGATGTAGAGAAAACAGACTTGCACATGAGACTTGACAGATGGCAATGAAGACATCATATGCACTCCTTTAATCAGAGCTCAAACCCCCAGGTCCTTATGAATCTGCAGTCAGGAATGCGCCTCCTCACTTCCTGTTCAGCCCCCTCAGCCCCGCCCTCTTTTCATTCATCATTTTCACCCTGCACTTATACTCCAGTGCACCCGCCCAGTGAGGACAGACAGCTCCAACTAGTGCTATAAGGAAGACATAGACGCCAAAGAGGCACAATGCTGTCTGAAACAAAACTAATTTTTTTTAACAGTTTACAGAGATCCAACACTAGTCCTCACTTACCTTATGCATTCTGAGCATCCTAATTATTCCCCACAATGAATTTAAAAGTGCTTAACTCTCAGATACCAGAGCAGTGTTTTGGCATTACAATAATGCTAACAAAAATTGTACTCTGGAGACAAACCTTTTGGAATAAAACAAGAATGATAAATTTCAGGTAGAGCATCCATGGCAAGCAAGCAAACATCTTCATGACTTGTACCAGTGCCACTGTTAGCATCAGTAAGCTCTAAAGCAAAAAGTTTATATTATGACTCTTTACAGTAGTAACTTGGTTCAGGTTTTTATGTCAAATCACTTCGCTGTGCCACTGGAGGATATATGTAAACTCAACTTTTACAAGCTTTTAAACATGTTATAACTGTGTTCCCTCACCTTAAGCATAGTTCAAGTTCATTTTGAGGCTGGAGTGCTCTTGCAAGTCCATAATAATCAGACTCCATGTCACACATAACCTGGCTCACACCAGACTGATGTGTGCCGCTCTGAACTGAGTTCTACACATGATCATTCTGGGATGGCGCTCACTGTAAGAGATCAGAAAACACGGAGCGTTATGGCAACTATTTGAATCTGATTGGTTGAAGCATCACAACAGCGGAATAAGCTGTTACATCCAGTGGAGAGAAAAACACAGACATCTTCCCTGTCCACAAATGCACAAAGCTCTTATGCCGCCATGTTTGTTTTGGTTCATTTGAGTGCTTTGCCTTTGGCCGTTGGTCACCCACCACCTGTTGGTCCTATCGCACCAGCAGGTGAATGCCAAGATGGATTCTCATGAGTTTGTGAACTCACAAATAATATATGGGAGTAGGTTCTACATGCTGGGTGGTGTCACATAGTTGTTACAACAATAACACTTTAGTAACTCTTATCTAAGTGTTTAATTTTGTATTTGTCCTTTATAGTTTACTTTTACACCATACACGTGAAATATAAACTGAACAAATAACTGTAAATAAGGTTTCACCCTACCATAATTAATTATGCACTAAGCCAGTAAGGTTATAAGAATTAATGTGAAAAATGGAATAACCAAAAACTACTGGTATATTTAGTGTAGTATACAGGAAGTGTATGTTTATGTATTTTTTTAATTTCTTTTTGTGGCCAGTTCTAATGAGTTGTCAAGACAAGAATAAAACATTTAGTAAAAATGTACTTGCTATAATGAAATTTCACCATGAGATGGAACTTATCTGTTCTGCAGTTTTGAACAGAACTGACATGTTCCATCTAAGGAGTGTATAAGGTGATTTACAATGAACATTATGATGTGACTATTTAAATGGTGTTTAGCACAAGCAACTATAGAAATGTAAGCCTCCTTTGGGATTTCCGTACCAAGACTCCTCTGGGTACCATCATACTTCATGTAAACATGGCTATGGAAAAAATTCGATACCGTGGTATAGAATTCCATACTCACCATATGCAGAGGGGATGCCATCTTGTTAGCTATCGTAAATAGAAATACGACACAGTAAAATGCCCTTCTATATTTACAGACTGGCTGTTAATATTATACTCTTGTCCGTGCATTTCTGGTCACTTCCAAGCCACCTGTGGAGTTTTATGGATGTGCTATGGGCTCTTCGAGTTAAAGTGTCTCCAGATTTGCTCTTATGTAATCTCGTGGAGAATCTGGCTGCAGTTTTAAATCAAATACCTCTCTCCTCAGTAAGCAGCCATACTTGGAGGCTCTCCATCTAAAAACACAGAGGATCATTGTTGAGTTATTGCATAACGAAACTGTTTACAATGGGCTCCTGGGATCTCTGCAGAAGTAATGAAAGAAATAACAATGTGAAAATGTATTTAAAGAGGTATTTTTCTTCTGTGGTGTATTAACTGGTAACAGAGAACATATTTAGTTCACAATTATTTAAAAAATACTGTATTCACCAAAAACAACTTATTAACATGTTTTAGAAGAGTCGTTTTTGTTTTTGACACTCTGAGTCTCCCTCTCTTTGCTCTCTGTGCTAAGTCACTCCTCGTTCAGAGCGCTAGCACAACACAATCAGTGTGCTTCCCGCTAATGAAACTACTGCACATTGTATCAGGTTTGCTGTGTATGGTTTTGTGTCTTTTGTATATTTATAGATAGATAGATGAATACTTTATTAATCCTGAGGGAAATTATAGTGCATTCTGTACACACCACATACATAAAAAAAGAAACAGAGAGACATTAAAAAAGGTTAAACAAGTAAAAAGTAGCTGTCAATGCATATTCAGAAAATAATAATCATGAACAATTCTTATGGGCTGAGCATTGCACAGAATCTTACAGATAACCACTAGGAGGGTTTGAATAGGGTCTGGAAGAGATTGCTAAAATACTCAAACATCCATGATGACATATAAAACCTGGCATGATGCTGATGATAATTATATGTTATTATGGTCATGAACTTTGGGTAGTGAACAAGATCGCGGATGCAAGCAGTCGAAATGAGTTTCCTCCTGAAAGTGGCTGAGCGCTCCCTTAGAGACAGGGTGAGGAGCTCGGTCACACAGGAGGAGTTTGGAGTAGAGCTGCTGCTCCTCCACGTCAAGAGGAGCAGCTAAGGTGACTCGGGCCTCTGTTTCGGATGCCTCCTGGACGCCTCCCCGGGAGGTGTTCTGGGCATGTCCCACCGGGAAGAGGCCCCGAGGATGACCCAGGAAACGCTGGAGGGACTATGTCTCTTGGCTGGTCTGGGAACGCCTCAGGATCCCCCCGGAAGAGCTGGAGGAAGTGTGTGTGGAGAGGGAAGGCTGGGCTTTCCTGCTTAGACTCCTGCTCCCGTGACCCAGCCCTAGATAAGCAGAAGAATATCGATGGATGGATAATATGTAATAAAAATACATACATAAATAAAAGATTAACAAAGTTCCTTTAAGTTCCATATTAAACACATTGGGAGCATATGCTGGAGAATGACTACTGATCTGATGTAAGACGTGATAGAATAACTAAATGAGCATAACACACTCGCTTGTCTGTTCTGCTTATGTCATAGATAAGCAAGAAGTCCCTCCTCAGATAAGAACATTGTGGATATGAACTGTGCTTAGCAGGATCCTGGGGCTATCTGCAGTGTCTCAGCTGTTACTGTGTTAAACATTTCACATAAGCTTCTGATCCACATGCACAGCTTCACTATTTGCACCTCTCTGAAAAAACTGCTCTCAGACGACCTAGTGTATATAGAGATTATGTTTGCCATGTGCTAAGAATATGAAGCAGAAGAGTCTATATTAAGTCTACCACTGGCTCTCAACTGTCCAACAAACACATACCCTGCTTGTTTTTACTTTTCATAATTAAGAAGGCTCCTTATATAATACAGTGCCCACTATCAGGAGCACAGTTTTTAGGGACTTGTTTAACTTGTGTAATTTTACAACAATTAATCATTTAAATATTTTTCCCAAGAAATCTAAACTCCGCTCTGGCCTCTGGAAGTTGTGAAAAGCGCTCATAAACTAAATATAAACTGTGAAAAATTAGGATGTTTGGAATTCAGAAGGTAAGTGAGGAATAACTTTGGACGACAGCAACTAGTTCTGTTTTTCACATTTAAGACACTGGAACAAAGCCATTAATGAAAAATGAAAAAAATAATTGGTAAAGGCACAAATTCAAAACAATATCACTGGACTTAACCAAAACAAATCAATACTAATTAAAAGACAATACCAGAAACTCCGATCTTATCTGGACTTTTCCGACATGTAACATATCAAGCAAGTCTTAAAAAGGTCTTAAATTTCATGTTCCTAAATTAAGGCCTTAAAAACTCTTAAATTATGTTCAAGTCTTATTTTTTTCACAAAAATCTTAAATTTCATTCCTATTTGTGTGTAAACTCAACCGGGCTGCAGTGCAGTGTGAGATAAGACAATGTGAAAGCGTAGTTTGTTTTTTTGGTGATTTTACAAGCAATGCATACTACTATAAATGAGCTCTGAATGTGATTTTATAATAAAAGTATTTAGTATTTATAAGCAGTGAGTAATGGCCATTATTAGAATTGGATGTGGTGTTTTTTGCCTGCATAATGGGTGCGATGTTGGTCTTAATTTTCATTGAAGTGGCCTTAAAAACATCTTCAAAACATCTTAAATTTGGGGTAGTCAAACCTGGGAAATACCCTGCTATAATATACAAATCATACTCAATCTTCTTTGAACAAACAATTCTTAATTTTCAGGTAGAAATTCCTAGATATATGACGCACTTCTTCTGCTTATTTAGACTAGAGGTAACGGATTAGCAAGAGGATCACGTATAATCTGTTATATTTTCTTACCTGGGAGCAGAGTTCAAAGACTGGCCAGAGCAGTAGTTAAACCAACAACTCTCTATTGTAACGTATTGTGTGAATATAACCAAAAATCACACTGACAGCTGTATATTTGCATAAAAGCTCATTACCCTGGCAACTTGTCTGCATGTTGCGCTAACCTTGGGATGTCCGTAAAGGATATATCGCCAAAATAAATACAACCTCTTGCTTGCTAACCTGAAAAGTCCTGCGTGGGAACTGGGAATGTTGTCCTGTGTGTTTCTTTGGGCTTCGGAAAACAGCCGACAATCCTTCCAGGTTTCCTATTTACTGCGCTCAGTAAACGTCACATACGAGGGCGGCTGGGGTTTCCATACAACACAAATCCGCCGTGACGTACAGCCAGGTCAGTTTGTTTTCCACCTGCATTAGATTTGTTAGCTGTAGAACTCTCGTGGGTTCTCTGTTACTCCCCTTTTGTGATTACAGCTTCTAACTGCATGTAATGTTAACGTATGGGAGTATGATAACATTCGGTATCTGATGAATTTAGAGCTGTATTAACACTAGACCTTTTGATCCCAGACTCAGACCTGCACCAAAGAACCAAGCCAAGACCCAGTGACGTCATCATAAAGCACTGTGTTTACGTTCTAACCAAGAAAATAAGGAAAATAAGGTCAGCAGCTTTTAAATCTCTGATATTGTGAAGCTGATAAGAGTCTCACATGTGAGGCTTTGGATTCAACAGCAGGTTAGAGCAGCAGCGGAAACATAAACATGGCCTTATTTTGTTCTTTTTTATTGCAATAAGGAAGTGTAATCACGTAAAAAAGCATATCATGTTGACAAATATAAAAAAAGAGTCAGGGATTCTAAGGAGAATTCTCTTAGAATCATGTCAGCCATAGTGTAATATTATAAAAAAAAAATACATATTTAACCATCACAGAGACTTACAAAGCTCCCTAAGTAGAAATGCCTCCTCCCTCCTCCTCCTTATGCTAGAAATCATGCTTTTTTACAGCATGTTCAGAATTGCTAAACGAATCGCTGTTGAAATTTTCCAGAAGTAATTCAGCGACCGATGTGTCAGTCTTTAGACCCTTCGTCTGCTTCAGCACGCGCCATCGCTGGAAGGAATCTCCAAGAATTACCTTAGTTTGGCTTCGCTCCTTTTCCCCTTCTCTTCTTCTTTCAGCGACCTCAAAAAATGACTTTATTTTGCAGCAAACTGGTTGTGGATTCTTGTCGGCCATTGCAACAAATTTTGTGCTAACCGCTGCATTGGTCGAGTAAACAGTGTCTTGTGAATGTGGAATACATGAGAGGGGTAAACCATGTAATCCCTGCACGCCGGTAAGTCAGTTACACTAGAAACAAAGGGAGTTTGATTGACAACCTAACCGCTAATAGATAACAAGGTAGACTCATCTAATGTTTAGCTGGGCCCACCACATCCACAGTTTATGGATTTTCTTATTTTTATTTATTTATTTATTTTTTTGGTCATCATAATTACAAGGCTGCTGCATCTCTATAATGCTAGTTTGAACTTTCATTGACAATTTGAAACAAAAAAAATCCTCCATACAGCCTTCTACAAAATTAGCTCTGTAAGATTTAGCCTCGCCCCATTGCTCTGATGGGTCAGAAATGATCTTGTGATGCACATTTCAGTTGTTACCATAGACTGTTTATATAAGCAGATAAAGCTAACGCGCTAGCCGCCGCATTCAAAATAGTAAGTTATACAGTCTATGGTTGTTGCACAGTAGGAGGCGCTAGAATCATGCACCAATCAGCAGTGTTCATCTCCATTTGTTATTATACTTCCATGGATGCATCTATTCAGAATCTGATGGGTGTAATCAAAAAAGAGAAGTAAAAGTATAGTAGAGGACTCCAAAACACATACTGAGCAACCTGTTCCTTTAACCCTGTAAAGCCCACACCATTAAATAATTGGCAGAAAATTCCAATTCTTTGAACTTGGAGCCTTTATTGGTCCCTCTAAACCAGGGGTGCCCAAACTTTTTCATCTAGGGCCATATATTAAAACACAGAGCAGCGTGAGGGCCGATCGAGGGCCATAGACTGGAGGTCAAAACAGTGAGTAATTAAAAAGTGTGCATTTATAACAGGTTTAAATGACCCTCCAGACCTTTGTTCATGCTTAGACCCTCAAAAGGACAAACTACATTTGCTTGATCAAGGTAGATTTCAAAAACATGCAGTAAAAAGTACTACTTGTGGTAGTATGGGCCAATTCACCTGGAAGCCTGAGGGCCAAAAACAACTGGTCTGATGGCCACATTTGGCCCCCAGGCCATAGTTTGGGCACCCCTGCTCTAAACAAACAAACAAAAAAAATTCAAATATCATTTTCCATATATTATTATTTATGGCAATCTTGTATTGTCACTGGAGCACCCTCTAATCATTGAATCACACCCACTGTTGGATTATTGGTGCACTGCATGTATCTGATTGTATACATCAGGTTTTTCAGGGGAAAAAATGTCACACTGCTCATGTGGAGGGCTGAAAAACTCATGTATCAAATATGATACGTTTGGCATTATAGGGTTAAAATGAGTATTTTTTAAATTACCTAATTGTACTCAATCACTAATGCAACACTTTAATACACAGGCAAGATGAGTGCTCAAGTGCACAACAGCAGTTTGGTTTATGGGTCAGAACTGGGATAAAATACATGAAACTTATGAAACATTAGTTTAACTAAGGGGCAGTTGCAGTGGCCTCATTGAACTGTGACTTTACTCTGACTAAGTAGGTCATAGAACCACAGAAACGGTTTTGTCAAATGGTGACTTTGTTTTGACGTGGCTAAAATGACCCCCTGGAGCAGGTGAGGGCTACTGGAGTGACTTTAGTGGAAAAACGTGTCAAATATGAGCTACAGGTTTCCTCAAAAACAAATGATTTTCTAACACACTCCATCATATTTAGACATCCATCGCCTTAACTGTTTTCACCCCCAAGATGAAAAATGCTAAGTTCCCCGAACCCCGCAGCTTTGCCCGTGACCTTTGACCTCAGTAGGGAATAACACAGGGCCGATCAAACTGCGAGTGAAAGCAGATATCCACTGAGGGCTAATGCTAAATGACATGTGATACTTGGTGATCTGACCCCAAACTTGTGCTCAGTGACCTGCACGTCCCAGCGTGCCCCAGACAAGCCCTGACTGTTTACCATCACCAGGTTCACTCTAAAGGCGCTTTACCTGATTTTTACTCTCTTAAAATTATGAAAAACAGAAATAGTCCATTTTAAACAGTTTGCAATGGTCCAAAGTTCTCCCTCACTTACTTCATGCATTCCGAGCATCAAAATCAAGTGCTTTTTACAACTTTCAGAGGCCAGAACAGACTTTTGCTGTGACGGTAAAGCAATAATGGCCATGATGAATGCTCCTTTCACTAATATGCTTTGAACTGGATGACGAGCACATGCAGTGGACAGATTTTGACCTCATGAGCTGCTTATACATTATGTCTATTATAGTTATTTCCCTTCGACCTTTACTCACACAAAATTGTATTTGGAATGATTCGTGCATGTTTGAGTGATCTTTGACAGCCTATTTTCAAAACAGCATTTTGGCGTGTACTTTCTTCGTTTTTTAATTTTGTTTTCTTAATTTGGTGATGCATGTAGAAGCACTGCATTGTCATTTTGGCACATCGCTAGTATGAACTGTAGCCTCTGGAGGTGCCAACAGCTGCACGGCGCTTTGTTGTGATGATGTTTAGCGATGTCAGCTCCCATTGGGCACTGCAGTTTTCTAACGTGGGAGCCAGCAGACTTTTTTCTTTTATTAAGTCGTTTTAGATGAATATTGTTATTTTAACATAATGATCCGCGTCATAGAGTATAACTAAAGAGCAGACACAAGCACAATATGTCTTCTTTAACTTGAGCACTCTGCAAAATGGTTAAACCTAAATGAATTCTATTTCCAGATTAGACATACAAAATATTAATGTTGATTTAAATCCTTGAGTCATTAATGTATATTTATTCATCAGATTTATTTTGAAATAGTCCACTTGTTGATATTGGTCACATTTTTATAGAGTGCTTTTCCAGCGCTCAAAACGCTTTACAACAAGGAACCCCTCACCCACTCACACACCAGTGTATGCAGACACTAGGGGCGCAGACACTGGGTGAAGTGTCTTGCCCAAGGACAAAACAACAGTATTCATTTCGTCCTTGGGCAAGACACCTCACCCACTCACACACTAGTGTATGCAGACACTAGGGGCGCAGACACTGGGTGAAGTGTCTTGCCCAAGGACGAAACAACAGTATTCATTTGTGGGAGCTGGAATCACACCAGTCAACCTGTGGGTCAGTGGATGTGACTGCTGTACTGCGTGTACTGCACCCAAGATATTTCTGTACTAAGTGCACTCGGTGTAACTTCTACTACCTGTTTGTCTGTTATTGCTTTTTTAATGTATTATTGATTCACAGACGTTCTGTTACTAAAAAGATACCTTGCAAAACATGCACTTCAGCTGTGAATAGACTTTCCCCTATGCAGACCTCACCTGCCTTTTCCTGTTGGTTCTACATGGAGATAATGAAGTTTAAAGCCATGCTATGTAACTTTACAGGCAAAGCAGAAATAGGTCTTATGGAAATAAGCAGGGGCCCATTCTTCAACTGGAAAATGTTCCATTCTAAAGTGACAGTAATTGAATGACAAAAAGTTAAAACATACTATGGAACTTTCTCCATGGAGGCAGATATCTTTTATTACATAATACATTTAAAGAAGCATTTTCATTAACACAAATAGGTGGAGGCCCTGTTCAGGCCGAATAAGAGTTAAGTTTGAGGAGATGCAAGCCCACTGACAGTACGGATGTTTTTTTCTGTTTTTCAGAGCAATAAACACAAACAAAATGAAAGAAAGAAAAAATTGTTTTAAGTATTTCTCAAAAAAGTTGCATACTATGGCTTTAAAATAAGTACCAGTCTGTAAAATCTGATTCAACTCTGAATGAACTTTGAATAGATTTGCTTGCTGGATGATCTGGTTGCTTCTATGGATACGTGACTGCTCTGCCTGGAATGTTCCACAGTAAGACATTTAACAGTTCTCCCTTACATTTATTCCATTATAAGTAGTTTTATAGCTCAAAAATACCTAGGAAAACAGGAATTCTCACTGTGAGCGGGATGGCCTCATCACAGCTCTGACCTGTAACTTGGTTTGGTCACACTGTGAAACTTTCCAGACAAAGTACTAACATCTCCATGGAGAATGTTTTGAAGTAACAGTACTGCCTCACACCTGTAACTACAACACGGAGAAACCCATTTACTTTCAAAGGCGCTGGAAATGAGCACATCTGTCAAGCCCTTGTCTGGATCCCTACTGCATCCTGCTACAAATCTTACATCACTAAATCACCGCGATAACAACAAGGCCGTCATTACTGCGGGGAGGCAACAACTGTTTTGGCCCGTACTCACATACCTCTCGCCTTCGCCCTCGCCTTGAGCTACCATCCTAACCACTCCATCTGACAACATTTGGGTTTCTTCATTCGTGTCTCGGAGTCGTCTTTCAACACCTGTCCAATCTACACATCTGCATGCCGGTAAAGAGGCTGTAATACAGAGGAGGGACACGTCTCAGATCCTGACGGCTCAATTCCGCTCTGGTCCGCTGTCTCCGCTCGCTCAGGGGTTTCTGTCAACTGCCATGATAAGTGGACTCCGGTGGGAGACAGTGCTTATCAAAGAAAGTATTTAACACTAAAGATGGAAAATATTGGCCACAAGTCGTTGTACCAGATATTTACTGTCTTAAAATGGTGACAAGCTACAACTAGTTCATGTTAAATATTTTTACTTTAACAGTTTATTCCTCACTTACCTTATGCATTCCAGGGTTTTGCTGCTTGGATGCGATCTGGACACCGACAGATTACACAGACCTCTGAGCGTCTTAATTATTTACTGTGATGAGTTTGTAGATGCTTTCATAACTTTGAGAGGCCAGATCACCACTGTAATTCTAACAACTAACCTAAAAGATTGTGGGAGACCCTAATGTTGCAAGACTGCATGACTGAGTATCTACTGTTCAGCCCCCGTCTCTCAGCGAGAAAGTTCTGGGTGCAATTCTAGGGTTGTCCAGGCCTTTCTATGTGGAGCTTGCATATTTCTCCCTGGGGTGGGTTGGCTCTGGCACTCCGGTTTATCCCATTAACTCAAAATATAGGTATAATAGGTACATTCCTCCAGCTGAGGTAGTTCTCATGAAGTTTAGCTCACCATCTGGAGACTGGTGTCCTGGTGATGCATCCTGGCACCCACTGCTCCTTGACATATTTGCCTCAATGGCATTGAAGGCCGACCAAATGCAGAGGATCCTACAAGGACAAAAGTCTAACCTTAATACCTTTCAGTCTCTGACAAGGAAGTTTAACAGTTTGGACAAGTTTGGACAGTTTCTGTTAAGCTAAAAATTACCCTCAGAGGATTCAAAGATCTGCAGTTTTGTTGAATGATCAGAGACAGAATCATTACTCCTAAAAAAAGTTTAACTTAGAAAACTTCTATCAGCTGCCACTGAAGCCTTCTCTGGCCTGAAGCAGATGGATGAACTAATGGACTGGAACAGTATTCAAATGGTATTAATGTCCTGAAAGCCTCCCACCCCTCCTTAGAGGGTGACCGAGTCATTTTCCTATCACACAAAACTACACAGGAATACTGTGCCAAATGGCATTCAGAAAACCGTGTCATAACCTTGGTAAACAGCAGGCTTGAGGATTTGCCATTGTGCATGTTTTATATCCAGTAGATACCAGGGAAACATCTTCACTGTTTGGATGGGGAGACCAAAGTATATTCTGGTTTCACACACAGACTCATGATGGTGCTGGTATCTCCATTTAGAATGAACATGGCCACATTTGCCTGCACCCACAATACTCGTCTCCGGTCTTTTTCTGGCATGGCTGCACTGCAGCAGAGTGATAAATAAACTATAAACATGCATCCTGTATTATTTATGATCTTTGTTACAAGAAAGAGAGAAATCTCAGAGGAGCAGACTAAATAGGACATCTGGATGGAAGGCTGGGAGTACTTTCAAGCACATGACACATCTTAAATATCTTATTCCTTAAAATTTGCTTGCATGTACCAAAGGCTTGTTTGTCTACTCTAAAGCATAAAGAAAATGCCAGAAGCTTAGAGTCTTTGATCATTTAAGATGATGAATATTCTCCCAGTTAGAGCAGACCAAACAATGTCAGTTTAAACCGGTTACAAACAAAAAAACTACCCCTGAACAAGACGATCAGTAGCTCATGTTGTGCACTGAAAATGTTACATTTATTTGAGAAATGTATTTGAGATAGACTGTAAACCGATATAATGATTAGTCGATATATTGGGCCAATATTTGCACTTTTTATTGTATCAGCTATCGACCCTGAATCTCCAACCATAGACCAATGTGTTGTCTCGGTCTTGATCTACTAGATTTGCAGTGAAATAAATTTGTGGATAAGTTTGTTACAAGTTAAAATCTTATAATTTGGGTAGAAACGATCAAAATACCCCATGTACTATATACCGGCCCAAAAATAACAGCAGAGCTTATGGCCCATCAGTTCTCTGGATTCTAAACAATCTGCATCTGCAATTACAATTTCAACCTTTCCCCAGGGGACACAATATGGGATTAAACTTATCTAGTATCTCCATGAAGACTGGAGATGCCACTACCAGGCTGATTAGACCTGTTTCTGGTGGACGATCTGCTATCTGCTATCTCCATGGTGATATCATTGCTCTGCCTGGAATGTTCCAGTACATTATTCTGCATTTAATCAATTCCATGTGTTTTTACTACTAAAATACCAAACAAAATATGCATTCTCACTGTGAGTAGGGTTACCTCTCCACAGATCTGGGGCCTCTGCTGAAACTTGCTACACACTATGCATTGTGTAGGCGCATCTGTGCATCTTTGCCCATCCCCCCACCTCCGTCCTGGGTGTCCTGGTCAAACCCGGCTCATGTTTAAGTAAATCTCAGTCCCTTTGCATGCTCCTTTTCTGATGAAGTTTAGGTGTGGAGAGTTGGTGAGACCTGTAAAGCACAGATTGCAGCATTGAGGGTTTTATACATTTGGAGTTTGTGCGGCACCTGCCTCACGTGGCCACTCGGAGAACGCACTTGTTTAAGAAAATTCCTACGCAGTCCTTTATAAATGAGGCCCCAGATCTGTAACTTGACCTGCTGTCTGGAAATAGATCATATTAATAAAATCTCTATGTAGACAAGCTAGTGGCAGATACCCACAACAGAAAAGTTACACAGTACATTTTTATGCTTAATCAAAAGGGGAAATCGATTAGCTGCAGTGATGTAAGCCTGCAGACCGGCTAATGTGCGTGTCTGAAGTTATGTAAGTATTGGGAGACTTTTCGGGACGGACACGTAGTTTGCGTCATAGCTTCCTCCCGATGACGCTAACACAATCACAATACAGCCTTATCTCTGTATTCTCATTCTGTGATTGGGTTAGCTGGGTCATGAGTCTTCACATTTTACACGCTTGCGGCTACTTCTACCTACTTTCTGAGGAAAACAGGAGGCATCTGCTCCTGAATCATCCTGACAGTGCAGTGCAGTGCATACAGCGCTCAGGGACCGGAGCTGCTATATCTAGAGCCCAACGAAGCCAAGCAAAACTAAGACACTTCCAAACCATCTGCTGAACGATAATGAGAGGAAAAGATGTTTCATATCATCTGGTTTTGTGTCTTTGTAAAGCTGCTCTACCTGATTTACTAGTTTATTTTACATTTATTTTAAAAGGTTTGCATTGGTCCAAAGTTATTCCTCATTTACCTTATGCATTCCGAGCATTCTGATTATTAACAATGGGTTTAAAAGTGCGTTTTACAACTCTGAGACCAAAGCACAGTTTTGTCGTGACAGTAAAGCATGCCAATGTGCACTTCCTGAATATTGGACAATAAAAAGTTTTCTTATTAGATGCAGATGCCACACAACTGACATATTTTGATCTCAAGAGCTGCTTATACAATACAGCTGTACTGGGGCAAGACATTTTGTTCAAATACATGGGAGAAAATCAGGTACAGGGACTTTAAGAACATTTTCATGACAGATGGTTTTATTACCAGGTTTGTTTCTAGGTCTATGTTTTGATTTGTTTGTATTGTGATTTTAATGTATTTCTTATTCTGTAAAGCACTTTGAATTACTTTGTGTATGAATTGTGCTATACAAATAAACTTGCCGTACATGATGAATTCAAGTGAGATATATATATAAATAGTCAGACCGAACTGAATTGATCAAACAGTTATAATCTCACTATCTATACATTTCACACATGGATGTTTTCATAAAATTGAATATATAGATTTGAATCAGAGTTTCTGGTTGTGGTTGTGAGAGGGGGCAGTGCCTCACCATGGACAGACCTGTATGGACTCACAATATATAATATGAGGACAAAGTGGACCTATGTTATGGCCCCAGGCCTCCACTTCTTTGATTTGTGTTGTGTGTGTTTTAATTTCCTTTTTTTGTCATATGGATTCCTGCTGTTTGAGCCCTGGTCCCTGATTGGTGGGGCACCTCAACCCCCAGCCCCTCCCTCCCTCTCAACTCCAGCCCCGCCCCTTGTTTAAGGGGTTCTGCTTCACCTGTTCAGGGCCGCTGATGTTTGTGGACAGTCGACCATTTTGTGTTTGTGTCTTTGTTTGTACTTGACTTTAAAAAAGGCATTAGTATTTAATGTTAGCTTAGTTTTGTCTCTTGTTTCTGTCACGTTGTGACTCGTGTTTATGAGACACTCGTTTTGTCAGTACTGACACGAGCTGCCCTTTCAACAGCTCAGAACTTTCAGCTCGTGTGTGCAGTCTCTGTTGCAGTCCTTGCACTAGGAGGATTGTAAGATTTAAAATTTCATACGGTTCTTCTCGTATGTGTGGTCTGTGCTTGTGTCACATGTTTAAGTAATTTAAGACTGAAAAACACTGTTGTGTGTGTCAGGTTTTACTAAGTAATGTGGGTCACACTTTTATAAGAACACATTTATTAAATTATCCAAAAGAATCCATCCACTTGACTTACAATCAGTGACGCATTTGTACAAAAATATGCTATAAAAACAAATCATTTTATTCATACAGTTTAGTAATGGAGTAAGGTAGGCATGCTCCTGTACACGTCATATATTTACAGTCATTCAGTCGCTCTGTAGCAACCTGTTCAAATGTGTTTAAATCCTACAATAATGACCACAAAAAAGAAAGTGTATCCCGTTTTAAACTTGTCAGAGTACTGAAGGTATGTTTTTCACGACTGAACATTACGCCACGTTACCACAAGCTCAAAATGTAGCAGAACAGGACATTAAAGGTCCTGTGTTATGCAAAATGTCATACCTGGAGTTCTGCTTTTTTTGTTAAAGGTGCATTGTGTAACTTTTCTGGTGGAGGATCTGTCAAATACTTTTCTCCATGGAGATGTTATAGCTTCGTGGAGACCAAACCAGACCAATTTACATGTCAGATCTGTGGAGAGGCAACCCTGCTCAGTCAGAATGCCTGTTTTTCAAGGTATTTTTGAGTTATAAATCTACCTGTAATTTAATAAATGTAAAGTAGAGCTGGTTAATGTCACACTGTGGAACATTCCAGGCAGAGCAGTGACATATCCATAGAAGCAAGCAGGTAATGGACCTCCAACCAAAAAGTTACAGATTGTGCATCTTTAACAGCTGCTTTTTACCTTTTTGTTCAGTAGAGAGAAGGTGTGTGGATTTTAAAGACACAGTGGAGCACTTCCTGAATTACCACATGACATCACAAGGTTGAACAGTGTTTTCTGCTTAAATATGCCCGGTTTATGTGTGAAACGTGTGAATGAAACAGAACACAAGTCCAGGAACAGTTTGTTTTTGCAGAGGAAACAATATAATAGATCAGAAAATAACGTGTGAAAGAAACAAAATCAAGGTGTGTTTTCCAGATAGAACATTATAACACACTACAACAAGTTCAAAAAAGTCAATTTAACATAACATGACATTAAATAATAAAAAAAAAAACATTTCCAACGTTGAAATTGTGCTATGGACAGCTGAAACACATTTGAATAGTACCCAAACAAAGTCATTAGCTTAGCGCTGTACGTCCTCCGCCTTCACATGGTGTCTTCTGTTTCTGTTCTTTTTCATCTCCTGCATGTGCTTCCACTTACTCGCCCCTACACCTCTCCCTTTGGCTCGAGCCGGTCTCTTCTCCAGCCACAGCGAGTCGCAGTACTCCTCCAGCGAGCCGTAGGGGGCGCTCATCACCCGGAGGTAGTCCTTGTAGCGCTGCCTGGATTCGGCCTTGAGGTGGGTTTCGTCGGCGGGCTTGGGGGACATCTGCGCGTGCGTTACGAGCTGTAGTTTGACTCTGAGGAGCATGTGGGTGAAGTGGGAGTGCTCTTGGGCAAGGCACGTGTAGGAGCCGGCGTCTGAGGGCCGGACGGAGCGGATCAGGAGGCCTCGGGAGGTGAAGAGCATGCGGTCGTCTGGTTTGACCTGGTGGAGAAAACAAGAGGTTTATGGTGAATGTTCTGGGGAAAAAGGAACATTCTGACAGCACATAATTGTTGAATTAAAAAGTCCTGGTGCCCTGTAAAATGAAAATCAAGTTTATTAATAAAATCTGAAAATATTCATATTTATTTGAGTAGTTTTGATTCACAGTTCACTTATAAAGCCCTGAATTTGACTTACTATAGTCAAGGTAAGATTATTTGCACATTTTGCAAGTAATTCCAAGTTCTTAACAGAATATTAAATATGTTAATTTCACAATACAAACAAATAAAATCATAAATAATCACAATAATATTCACAAGAGTGCAGATAATAGCCTTTCATTCACAATAATATATTTATATAATATATGTATGCATAATTTCATGAAATGTTTTGTTAATTCAAGTCAATTCAACTGCATGATTCTGGCAGATTATTTTTCAAATCTGAAAATGTCCAGAATTATATGTTATTTAGAATTTTTATGGTTGCATAATATAATCATTCACGATTCATTTTTACAGTCCAAGTCTTGTGTGTCCTCATCATGAGACCGCTTAACAAATAGAGATTATTAGATTAGATAATACTTGTTTTCGCAATGGACCAGCAGCTCTGTCACACAGACATAAACACAGAATATGTCAGAAACATGGACCCTTTGTGGGACCAAGTCTTCAGTCTTTGGATTTAAGTCCAAGTCAAGTCAAAAATCAATGGCTCACGAGTCTTTAGACAAATGACTCAATACAAATCCTTCTTTTGCAATTTGGATGATTTTTGGAGATGCTCTTTAAAAAGTACTGAGTGGAGAAGTTCTTTTTTGAAGAGAAGAAGCGTCATCTTGAGTCATCTCCAGTCACAGGCTCCAAGTCAAAGTCAAGTTTCGAATCACAGTAACTGAAACCCCTCGTCGGTCCATTTAATCAAGTCAAGTCTCAAGGGATTTAAATAGAGGCGAACTGAGTCCAAGTCATGACTTTAACACAACACACAACAGTTTCTGCTTCCAAAGTCTCAACTCTGCTCCAGACCACGTTTTACTGACAGAGGATTGGTTGATTTTGTTGAAATCATTGTCAAATGTTCTTTTGTTTCAGTCTAATTTTATTGTGATTTAGTAAAAATGAATAAAGTCAACCTCTTCTTCTATAAGTTCACTCTTCCCTGTGATAAATCCAGCTGTCACTCACTCAGAGCCTTACAGAAACTAAACAGGAGGAGGAGCAGGCAAAAGTATAAAGTGTGTAGCATTTGTGTTTGAACTGGCACTTAAAATAAAAACGATGTGACCAAAAAAGTGTTTCCTCACAGTAATACGCTCACAATTCGATTTTGATGACCATATTTCAGCTCTACACTCCCATAGAATATTCAAATTTCCAAATAAAACAGTATAATCCCACATTTTCCTCTCGTTTCCCTGCACTTGTCCCAAACCTGCTCTTTCTGGCCCCTGCCCCCCACTGCGCTGCTGAGCCACATGAAGTTCACGCCCGAGTTAGCACCAAGGTGAGTTAAACATGTTAATGACCCCTGAAGCAGGAAGCACGTTCAAATGTTAGCGCTGAGTGTCGCCCGCCACGCTGGGGTCAGGAGGTCGCGAATGTGGCGGGCGTTAGACAAAGGAAAGCCCATGCGTGGTAAGGTTGGCGTGCAAGTGTGTGTGTGTGTGTGTGTCAGCATGTGCATGTGTGTGTGTGTCAGCATGTAGCGTGGCGTGCTAATGGCTGATGGCGTCCGGCGTGATTGGTCAGGTGGCACGGGCCTAAACCAACACAGCTGCAGGAGAACAGTGTGTGGGTCCCAGCATGTGCTTCAGTCACAAAGATAAATCCTAGTGCAATGGAGAGATAAAAGGTTGGTTCAAGTAAATTTGGTCTGTCTTAGAAGGTATTTTTCATTGTTTAAAGGTCCTATATTGCACACAGTTAACTCTTGTGGGCTTTTAATCATGTTATCTCTTCAAAAACACACCCAGAGTTGAGTTTTGCTTCATTCTTACATGTTTGAGTAATTCTTTATTGTTAGTCTGTGCATCTCCAAAGCTCAAAATTCTCTATTCCACCTTGTGATGTCACAGCGCACAGAAAATAGCATATTGGCCACAAAAGCCAGCAGCCATTTTGTGTGCATCTGTGTCTCTTTCACTTTGTTTGTACTTGGACGTGCCTGACTTTGTGTGTGTTGAGACAATCTGTTAGTTTAGTTTAGTTCTGTTTTGTGCCTTTTGTTTTTTCACTCGATTCCGTTTGTGGGGTTATGTGATTTTACTTTGGGGCACTCATGATTTAGTTTTGTTTTATGTTTCCCTTAGTTTCGTCACTTGTTTTAGGATAAGCCTACGTGACTCATTTTTGCCAAAAAAAACTGTTATATGTTAATTAGTGCTGTCAAATGATTACATTTTTAAAATCAGATTAATCACACTTTAGAATTTTGATCAGTCACGATTAATCGCAGTTAATTATTCTTCAAAAATTCAGTTTATTGCTGCTCGGCTTGTTGTTAGTGTAGAAATAGCGTCGTTGCTGCCGCTGACTCAAACACGTTTTGCTTTAAGATGGTGTTTTAAACTTGTTGAGCTTCTGTGGAAAGAGAGTTCATCACTGCAAATATCTGCAAACTACCTTAGTTTTATCTAAAGTCCTCTAGGGCAGTTTTTTGAAGAGAAATTTGCCGCTGAGCACCAGTCACCGTCTCATCTGTCATCTTCAGATCCGCGTATGGACAGACCTGATCACTGACCTAATAACCTGCGTCGCCTTTCAGGTCCATCTGCACTTTCCACAGAGGAGCATGTGCGTTCAAAATAAATTGTGTGATTAATCTGCGTTAAAAAAAAAACATTATTGTGATATTTTTTTGTGATTAATCGAATGCGTTAATGTTGACAGCCCTAATGTTAATCCTGTTATTTTATTTCTTAGTTTATCTTATTTTATGTACATATTTTAGCATGTTTTGTTAATTTAACCTTTTACATTCCCTTTAATTAAATATTACTTAATTTATACCATTTTCCTCCATGTTTTTTCTCTTTTTTTGTGTTACTTACCCTGACCCCAGTGAGCCGGGTCATAACAAGTGGTAGTTTTCAAGTTAACGGCTACATTTTACCTTGAGTTCAGTAGAGACTTGAGTTCAGTAGAGCAATTCTATGACTGAAAATATCCAAATGATTTTAGTAAAGGTGCATGGAGTTTGAAAACATAATGGAGCACTTCCTGTATTACCACATGACATCACGAGTTGGAACAGAGAGCGCTGCATAAATGTGCGGGGTTTGTGTGAATGAAGCAAAACGCAACTCCGGGTTTGTTTTTAATTACAATATGACATAGATCAGAAAATAAAGTCATATGAGCCCTTGGTAGTGACTTTACTTTGGTCCAACAGTTTCTTTGGTAAACTACAACCCTTTAAACTAACAAAAAACAAACTGAAGTGTGATTTTTGTGATCTGCATTTACAAATGTGAGGAAGCTCAGTGGAGACAAATTAGACAAAGACGGTGACACCACATTATTTCTTCTTTAAAGAGTGACGCGAGAGGTTTTCATTGTCCTGACAGTGATGATGTGATGTCTGCACTTAACAGAGCCGCTCTCAACTTACCCTCAACCCTTCTCACCTCACGCCACATGCAGCCGATTCAGCCAAAGTGGCCTATTTATTAAAAACATTAAATCACCACGGCAACATGTCTGTATTTAATAGCTGCTTGTGCTCATTGAGTGTCTTTGGACCATCTGAAGCTAAAGTAACGACACGGCAATGGCAGACGTGTAAAATGGACCAGATGGGCTGACTTCACTTGTTCAGGCTTGTTATTAAGTGCGCAGCGTAGCTTTAAAGGTGCACTGTGGAACTTTTCGGTTAGGGCCACGACGTCACCTTCTTGGTTCTATGGATATGTCATTGCTCTGCTTAGTGTATTCCACAGCGTGACAATAAACAACTCGAACATACATTTATTTAAGTACAGGTGGTTTATGGTGAAAATGCTCAAAATGCTAAATACTGAAAAATGAGAGCAGAGTTCCCTCCCCACAGATCTGACCCGTAACTTGGTCTGGTTTGGCCTCCATGAAGACAGAAAGGTGAACAATTCCAGCCAAAGCAATAACATCTCCCTGAAGAAAAGCGTTTGACAGACCCTCCACTAGAGACGTTACACCATCCACCTTTAAAGTGCATATTCATGTTTTTCTAACTATGACTTGGTTTGGTGGGATAGTCCCCGTGGTCAATTTTTAACAAAGTTTTACATAATTCAAGAGGCAGTTTTGGGGAAGAAAAGTTAAGAAGAAAAGTACAAAAATACAGGAAGTGTCATGAGCGCAGGAAATTCCATCTAAAATGCAGTGACAATTTCTGAGCAAGGAAATTTAAACCTTCATTTAACCAAATAAAGGTGCTGCCATTTCCTTTCTAAGTTAGTCTAATCGCAACTATTGTGCAATTTAGTTTTTATTTAGCCCTTACTATAGTTGGGTAACTGTTGAATTATCTGGAGGTAAAATTATAATCTCCACCAAAATGTAAAAACAAACTACAGGCAATATAAGCAAGATTTGTATTAAAATGAAATATTATTATGTTAGTTAAGTTTGAATGAAATGAGCCGTGTAACCAGTCATATGCACTTTAACATATTTACAGATCACCGTATGAAATGAAAATAATACAGTATCTTTGCGGAAATATATTTGATACGTTTCAGTTTTGTTGCTGATGCTCTGAGTCCACCCTCCCTTTGCTCTTCACTCACTCCCCCTTCAGAGCGCGTCCCAATAATGAACGTACTGCACATCACATCAGGTTTGTAAAGTTGTCAGACAGTGTTTTGTATCCTGCTCTTGTATATTTACAGAAAATGGTCAAGCAGGAGCATGGATGACGTAGGCTTGTGGACTGAGCATTGCACATAATATTACAGCTAACCGTAAGGACTGGGAAAGATCGCTAAATTACTCAAACATGCATGAATGACATATAAAACCACCAAAATCAGGCATATTTTTGACAAGGGAATAATGTTATAAACTTGTAGAACACTCCAAAAAGTCCATTTTGCATAAGGCCCCTTTAAGATATTAGTGTTGTCCAGATGCTCTGACTTCATCTGTTTGTGAACAAACAGCTTTAAGAGTCTTCGTCTGCAGGTGCACAGACAACTGACTCACCCTTTAATGAATGGTCCACCTCCATTTAATAGAGCAGTCCGTAAAATAATTATACAAAATGTGTAACACTTACGTATCCAGGACATTGTTATCAGAGTGGGTCTGGACAGCTGCTGGAGGTACAACTATTATAAGTCATTACTCATGGCCTAATAAGTGATTTTGCAGACTCGTAAATAAAACATTTCCAGAAAATGTTTTTTCATTCAGTTTTGATAGTTTTGGTAAATATACTTAACACCTTTGTAATCCATGACAATGAGGCATTACTAAGACATTTAATGAGACGTTTAAGTAAACAAAGCTCACATTCAGAATTCATGTGTAGTAAAAACAGATGCTGTGAGGCGAATAATGCAGAATAATCCAAGCTCATATCAGCATTGTTAAAAAAGTAAAGAGTGCAGGATTATAATAAGCCAAAAACAATAAAATCCAGGATCAAATCTCAAAGACACATTAAGTCTATATGTTTTTTTCCCTCCAAAGTTATATCAGCTATGTAAATATATACAATTTTCCAATTCAATTCAAGTTTATTTCTATAGCACATTTAAAAACAACTTCCATTGACCAAAGTGCTTCACATAAAGGATAACAAAGACAGAAGAACATATACATATATAACACAATATGAGGACTATAATAATAATAATATATATATTTTTTTAAATCAATAAAATAATCATACAATCAGGTGCTTGTCTCCATGGAGAAAGCCTGATCTGTCCTCAGGGCCTAAGCAGGGCTGGACCTGGTACTTAGATGCTAGACCAGATGCCACAGTGGGGCACCAGTGGCAAAAAATGTTGTTGTGTTCTAAGGCAAGACACTTCAACCACATTCCCAGTTCTGAATGTGGTGTGTGAGTGTTGGTGATGGTCAAAGGGGCTGATGGATTTGAGCATTTGGAAAAGCAGTGTATAATGCATTTTTATTATTGTCTGAAAAGTTCCACAGTATGGCATTCAACAGGGTCTCCTCTTCACAAACGCTCTGTAACTTGGCCTGGTGGTGCCATCTGCTTGTCTCCATGATAGTTGAACGTTCCATGAGTTTTGTTCTAGTCAACAAATAGTATTATTGTAAAATGTGTCATAATATGTAATTTAGGCCTACAATAAGAGCGAAATGTGAATTCTCTTTTTGGTTTGAAACATTCTAAAACGAGTTCACTTTTTCTGGGATTAATCTTGCAGAAGATAATTTACTATTTGCCCTTAAAGGTATAGTTTGGGTTTTTTGACATGAATCTGTATGGCCTCCCTGTCAGCAGTGTCGTGCATCAACACTGACTTATACCTCCCGACAGCGTCCGGTGAGCCGAGTTCTTCCTCGGATTTGGTGCTGACGAAATTGTCCGGCAAGTTGGCTGGAGTCATGAAAATAAAGCGTTTTTCTTCTCCAAACAATATGTGTTCAAAAGAGTGATACATTTGCATCACAGAACCAAAAAAAGTCAGACCTCATAATTGCTTGGTACTATTTTCTCTCCGTTCATATCACTCCACGCTGCCGCCAAGTTTCAACCGCGCCTGTTCCACTGTGTTTACTGCTCGGAAAGTTCACGACAACATGTGCAACTACGACACCGACGATGAAAACATGGCCTTTAGCACAGAGCCAAGGGGAGACCTTTATGAACCCGAATATACCGATGCCCAAATTCACCAGACGGAGTTAGAACAGCCAGAGAGAGAGAGGAGGGGCAGAGTGGGACAAGCTGAAGCTGGAGCCATGAGAGACCGGGGGACCGACAAATGGCCTGAATAATCACAAGTCCGCACCATTTTTGTAGCCCTCACTTTAGCTCTCTCGTGTCGCGACGGTCATCGGTCTGAGCACGTAAACGCTGCCAAACTACTGAAAAAAGTGTTGGATTCATGCGCGGCGTCCCCTGGCGGCACAGACTAGCGGCAGCACGCAGCGATACGACGCAAATGAACGCAAACTCTTTTGAACACATATTGTTTTGAGAAGAAAAACACTTCATTTTCATGACCCCAGCCAACTTGCCGGACACCTTCGTTAGCACCGAAACCGGGGAAGAACTCGGCTCACCGGACGCTGTCAGGAGGTATAAGTCAGTGTTTATGCACGACACTGCTGACGGGGATGGCATACAGATTCAAAAAACCCAAATGATCCCTTTAAGAGCATTTCACGGATGAGATCATAAGTTTATACTGTAAGAACATCCAGCATCACACTAATTTTCGCATTTCATCAATTTACAAATGCGCCAAACTTTCCAGACCCCACGCTGAGAATTTGAAAACTGCTCAATCGACCTTTTGGACCTACAGGACACAGACACGATGTTCTCATCCTGAAAAGTTCCTCCAAACATCTATGCGTCTGAATGTGTTTTATGGAGGGATCAGAAAGTGCATGAAAGCATCTGAGCATGTGACCACTGGCTCCAGGTGCAGAGCGCAGCTGCTGTGGGAGAGTCCAGGCGTGTTCAGGGGAGTCGAGTGTGTGGGTTTAACCGTGAGTGTGGGAAAGTACGGAGAGGAAGAGGAGACTGAGAGGAGGAAGATGAGCGAGGTGTGAGCGGACATGACTGAACACAGGTGAGAAAAGAAACGGGAGAGACTGCACGGGCTTAATGTTGAGACACTTCGCAGCTGCCGGACGAGGAGACTAAAATAACCATCAGAAAAGTGTTTGTGGGATTAATACATTTCAAGATTATATTTAAAAGTTCTCTAACTTTTCTGGGGAAGGCTCTGTCAAATAATTTTCTCCATGAAGATGTTATTGCTTTGTCAGACCAAATTATGTCAGATCTGTGGAAAGGCAACCCCGCTCATAGTCAAAATGCCTGGTTTTCTGGGTATGTTTTACCTATATAAAAAACTGTAATTTAATCAATGTAGATTAGAGCTGTTTAACCCTTTTAGCCCTATTATTTCCATGCATCAAATTCCCGCCTGGATTTTTGTGGGTTCCTTTGACTAAAAAAAGATCAGAAATGTCCCAGGAGTAAGTACTTTTGCTCCGTTTTACCAGGATGAGTTCAGCTTTCAGTATCTGGCAGTTGTTCAACATTACTTTATGTGTATTAATGTGTAATAACAGTTGAAAGAGAAGAAACACACACACAAAAAAATCAAAAAGAACCGAAAAACCACCTGTAAACTAGCGCTGCGCTCTCCAACTCTCCGGCACTCTGCACTCGATACTACAGGCTACAGGCGGGTGCTGCAGAAATGTACCGTAATAATCCGATATGGATAGAAAGTGCGGCTTCTCTGCTTTCAGGAACTGTTGGATTTTTAGCAATAGCGCATGCAGTTCTGGAGATACGGTAATGAGAAGTCGCGCATGGAAACCGTTGGTCTAGGACGGTTAATGTCACGCTGTGGAACATTCCAAGCAGAGCAATGACATCTCCATAGAAACAAGCAGGTGACGGACTCCCAGTGTAAGGGGAGAAACGTTAAGAGAATGTATATTGAAGGTCTCAGTGTTATTATTATGTTAAAGCTTTGTGTGTAATGTTGCACTGTGTAGCACGGACATGAGCAGGTGGCACCTCAGGCCCAAGTGACGGGTCAGACCTGCGGAGAGGCAAGCCTGCTCAAGATTTATGAGCAGTAAAAACACACATAGGTAAGTCTGATGTCACATTCGGCCCAAACAAATAGAGTTTCCATGGAGACAGGTGGTAGCCTCACTGCCAGAAATGTTACACAGAGCACATTCCAGTTGTCGTTTCTATCCAACACTACCTCACTTTTCATTTGTAATTGTGCTGCAGATTAGCGCAACACAAGGTAAAACATTTGTTCTGTTGGTGATAAGGGTGAAGTTTAGTTCATATAATCTTTAAATGTTACTTAAAGGTCCTATAAAACATTTTCAGGGCTTAGAAACATACCTGGTGGAGTTGTGTTTTGTTTCACTCACACATGTTTAAGTGATGCTTTATTATTAGTCTGTCATGAAGTGATAGTTTTAGAGTTAACAGCTAAAGAGCGGCAGTTCCTGGGCTTAAATCATCCAAATGATTCTAGTGAAGGTGTATGGAGTGGAGTGGAGCACTTCCTGTATTACCACATGACATCACAAGGTGGAACAGTGTTTTCTGTTTGAGAGTAAACTAAATATGCAGGATTTGTGTGTTAAACATGAGAATGAAGCAAAATACAACTTCAGGTATGTTTGCGATGAGGAAACAACATTAACACTGGAAAAAAAACAATATCTAGGTAAGTTAAAATGACTTAAATTAACAACATTTTACTTTATTTGAGCAGATTCATCTTGACAAGTAACAGTTTCTGCCAGTGGAATAAGTGTTTTTTTCTTAATTCAAGCAACATTTGATTTTATTTCTTATTTTAAGTGCAAAAAAGTTCTTATTTTATCTATTTTGAGCAAGATGTATTTTCATATTTTAAGTACAAATATCGTATTGCACTGGCAGATCATTTTATTTGTCAAGTGAAATTTACTCAAATCATGGTAAAACGTTCTTAATCCAACTCATTTTAGCTTTTTTGTAGTGAATACATTAAATACATCCAAAAAATAGCCTAATATGTTCCTCTTTCTGGGGAACTGCAGTTAGGAGGGTGACAATCAAAAGCCTTTTACAATTTAAGATAAGTGGTCTTGCTCAAGGACACAACAAAAGTGTGTAAATGTGGTAAACAGCAATGCACCGTTAACAATACTATAAGATTAGCCTCTGACCACTAGCGCAACCAGTAGTTATTGATATTGCTAATGGAAGCTAATACATTATTTGGACTGTAATTTAACACTTAAGAACATTTGGACGGCACTTTTGTCTGTACTTCCAGAAAAAGATTATGTGCAAAGTGAGTTCTAAGAATAATCGTTCTCAGGCAAAATGTGCAAAGCTTTATTTCAGCTTCAAAAAGATGATCCATGTTGACATTTTTAAAACCTTCTATTTCTAAAGTCATCTTCCAATAACCTTGAAAGTGTCCAAGAACAGCAGAGTACTCCACAGAGTCCACTGAGTAATAAAACAACAGCTACAAACGTCCATGTCGGCCCCAAAAGATTTCTGGATGGATTATGTCAGGGAAGACTGTAGATATTGACGTATTTATTTAAAAAAAAACATGAAAAAGACAAATGTGTGTCTTGAGTATCAGAACAACCACATAAATAAAAGATGATACTATTTATTCTTTATTATTATGGTGTTTTGTGTTGAAAAGTTTGTTAAAGTATACGCACATTTTGCAGCTAAACTCCTTGTTAAAGCCTTGGAACGGAGACCGATGGGAATTCGAGGCGTCACAATGAGGCGCCTGTGGTAAAAACTGGTCTTGTGTCGTTAAGGCAAAGCACTTCATCCACACTGTTTTGTATGAAAGTGGTGTGTGAGATTGTTGGGGTGGTGGTCGGAGGGTTTGTGAAGGAATAATGCAGAAAACTGTAAAGCAACTGTGAGCATCTGGAAAAGAGCTGTACAGGACTAATGCATTATTACTTTTCAGTTATATTAAAATGATTATGTGGTGTACAGTAGGGTTGGGCGGTAACACGGTATCCTGAGGTATCAAAAAGTAGCAACGGTATCAGTGTCATTACCGACATTAAAAAAATCTGCAGCGCATAAGGACCTAATATAACATTAAGAGCATTTTGGCTTCAGGCTGAATGACGGGACAGACAGCAAATGTTGACGGAGCTACGACCCTGCGTCAGGCCAGAGATCCCACCACAGTCGCTTCGGACACGGGGAACAGGCCGGACTTTCTCCCCTGCGCTAACACTCCTCTTCAAACATAGTTACGCTCGGAGATTTCTATCCACACGCAGCGAGGAAGAAGAAAAAAACGTGACTGACGCTTCGTGTGTGATGTTGAGCCGATAAGTTTGCGATGGAGACGTTTTATTGACGCGGGGACGAGGCGCTGAAGAGGAGAAAGTTCCCGATCGAGGGCGAAGTCAGACTTTCATGGAGGAGATGGTAACTTCTCCGAGTGCCGAGAGCGCGGGTCTGTCAGATACAACATGCTGCAGTGGGAAATATCACACGCCGTGGACTGTCGCCTTTTACTTTTTATTCCAGAATCTGCCTCTTCTGTGCTTTTCTTGTCTCGGCGAGTCCCACATCATTAAATGGAGGGAGATACACGCTGGTGAAGTTTGGTTGGATCAGAACTTGTGCTTCATCTTCAAATATAATGCTGCTATTCTGTTTCTGAATGGTTTAGGTTTAGGTTTTGGTTCTTTTTTTTTAAGTGCTCTAAGTTGGGTTGGAGTTGATTTGTGGATTGGAGTTTGATATTTTTATTACTTCTGTGGCTCTTTTTTCCATTATACTGAAAGAATATAATAGCATGTCAGTGGAGACGGTCTGAGTCAGGATCTTGCTCAGGAAGGTTGAGAAATTCATATCTGAACAAACACATGGTCAAATAAATAAAAGAAAAACTTGTGTTGAAAATGATGTTCTATATAAAGAGCATTAAGTACATTTATTTAAAAAAAACATTATGGTAACTCAACTTGAGGGTTGACTTTTCAGGCTTTTTCTTCCATTGTTTATATTCTGTATTTTCCTTCAGTTAATGCTAAAGAGAATCCAAAAACTAAATCAAGTTTTGTACAACTAAACTGTGAATATGGTGTTTTAAGTTTTAAGTGCACCGTTCCAAATGTTTCCAGTGATGCCAGTTACCTTCACAGTTGTATATGTTGCTCACATTCACTCAAATATGTAATGAAAAGTATGCCAGACCCATTATTTTATGTGTCTTTCATTTTACGAGACAAATTGACAATTAAAATTACAGTCTGCAGTAAATGCTCGACATCTTCATTTTAGTGGAGTCTATAGCAAAGACAGTGTAACAGATTTATGCCAACAGTCTGACAGTTATGGCACATCATTTCACTTTCCCAGTCCAAAATGTGCAAAACCTTGGATTAATCTCAGTTTAAACAGACATTTATAACTTTAGGTACCCCCATGACGATGCGAATGTAGTTAGTTTGCAATCACTGTCATTGACTTATTATTGAGGGGATTGTGAAAGAGCGGGGAGCACAGAATGGGCTCGTGCTGCCAGGATTTCCAATGAGCTTCTCCTGTTACAAACCTGAAAATACAGCGCCAATAGGAAAACACCGTGGTGCCAAAAATAATGAATGTTAAGTGTGGTTAGATAAGGACAGGGTTAAGGTAGACTTTATTGTCCATGTAGGGAGTTCTGTGCTGTGAATTTAAGCCTTCCTTCATACTTACTGAGGCAATCTGGCCTGGATCTAACTGTCAGAGGAGGGTCAAGCAGGAGGATCAGCGCGCTTGGCTTAAAGAAGACATATTGTGCTTCTGATCATTATTTTATAATGTGGACAACTGAAAATGCAATATTGATCTGAAACAACTTAATAAAGGAAATTCAGTCCAGTGACTTCCCAGTAAATGAGAGAAAATGAGAAGGGAAACAACTACCGTATTTTCCGGACTATAAGCCGCTACTTTTTTCCCAGGCTTTGAACCATGCGGCTTTTACAAAGGAGCGGCTATTCGGTGGATTTTTCTTCCACTGCTAGGGGCGCTTTAACCGGAATTTCAAAAACAAGATAGAAGAAAAATTAATGCAAAGAAGAATATGCTACTTTTTATTTAGCAGATATAACACGCACGACAAATTACTAACTGGTAATTATTTTCAAATCCTCGCCCCTTCATCATGAAAAGCACACGAAGGAGTTTGTATGATGCAAGTTTTAAGTTGAAGGCATCAATCTTGCTCCAGGAAGGAAACCGCTGTCGAGACCTGTGGGACCTGCGGGACCCGCGGGACCTGTGGGACCCGCGGGACCAACACAAAACAGCGCGGCGCAGGACATATTCTGAAAGATTATTGTGGGCGCAGGCGGGAGCGTGACCACACGACGTGGGAGCGGGCGGGAGCGGGGCTGTGTCCCGCGCAGACGTCTGCCTGCTGCTGCACGTAAGCTCGGCATCAGCGGAGATGATTAAAGTGACTTGTGGTTTCACTGCACAGAAGGTAAATCAATTACCGGTTCTTTTGTTTTTGACCTGTTTTAATCAGCACAGTTGCTGCCGTGTTAAAAGGCACTGTTCAGAAAGAATCTGTTCAGGTACATAATCAGGTACATAAATGTACATTTACAGTACAAAATCGTTCTGTATTTGCTGTAAATATCTCATTTTTCAACATAGATATCAGTGGCTTATAGCCCGGTTGCGGCTTGTATAACTTTTTTCTTAATCTTTTTAAAAAATAGAGTGGATGCGGCTTATATACCGGTGCCTCTGTAGTCCGGAAAATACGGTATAACATGTTTAAAAACTCTAAACGTCTATTTTGCATAATAGGTCTGATTTAAAGTTGATGAAACGGCATGTGCAAACCAAAAAAAAAAAAGCGAGTTCAATACTGGAAAAGTGTCTATATCATTTACGCTGCAAAGAATGCTGCCAAAGGCCTCTCTGACCACACTGACACACCGAATGCATATTAGGCAGAGTTCTGCAATGACAGTTTCAATCAATCAACACATTTATTTATAAAGCGCTTGTCATACAACTGCAGTAGAGTCACAGGTGCCCCCTGTTATTCCCAGCGGTCAATGATTGAAGCACTAACCGGGTTGTGCCTTGCTTAGATCAGGTGAGATCAGGCATTGTTGGAATATGGCCACAGTTTCACTAATTTACCATAAAACTGTACTTTCTTTGCTGCTCTCCACTTAAATTTTACCCCATACATTCAGAATCTACACTCTGTCATAGACACAAGATTTACAAAAGCCTATAAACCCTCTTTATGAATAATGTTCATTCCATAATTTTTTTCATACTGTAAATTGTCAGATTCACAGTGGCAAAGTACTTAACACTTTCCCATTTCCACACTGTCCCTGAAATAGCAGCGAGTGGAGCCAAGAAAAGCAGATTACTCAACACAGCCAAATGATTGATAAAACAAAGGTTGCGGTGCTAATATCCACCAGCTTAATGTATAGCTCTGTACTGCACATTCTGACCCGTTCTATAGCGCTCCCGTCCCCTGTCACCCAAAGCTCATTACTCACACGTACTCCACTCATATTGTACGAGTTTAAGTGAAAAGCCTTTTCATTCTTAATGCAGAAGTCCTGTTTCCACATGTAGAGCTGAATCATATTTGCACATGAGCTTAGTTTCAGAAAGTGAACCTGCTTTGAGGTGTTTATGTGAATAAGCTTGGAACATTATTATACACTGTTATGTACGCTGAGAATCTACAGGGAAACGGTGCAATGGGAAAACAGATGGAAATTAGCATCTTTTATAATCTTCTACAATATTTACACTATGATTACAGATGTTCAGTTGCCTGGGAGACCTTCTCTGACTGTAATGTAATTTGACTCAAAATCGGTGAGCAATGAGCTGATTCGTTCCACATTCATCACTGAGGAAAAAAAATCCGATTGTATCATATCATATTTGGTACTGGCTCAAGATGCGACAGAGGGCACGGGGACCAGACTGATATGTCTGTGTATAAACAATACACAGAGATATTATTAGGAGATATCAGTCTGGTTTTGCCAAGTACGATGTAGCACTTTTATACACATACATTGGTCCAAATTCACCATCTGAATTCAACTAAAGAAACAGGTGAGATTTTCCTATTGGAAACTGAACTGACCAGGTTACCCAGTGATCACTATATTAACTTTAAACAAGGACTAACCCAAAGGAGGACAAAATGTGCATTGGCCTGACTCTAAATTAAGGCCCCCATCCACACTAGTACATAGTTGAGCCATTTTCTTTGTGGATAAAGTGTTTGTCCACACTAATCAGATGGAAAACAGCTCCAGAGACGGAACGAACTAGAGCTGCCAGCTCCAACCAATCTGGTGCTGTGTGGACGAGTGAAAACATGATACGCTGACGTAGTTGCCGCAGTTGCTCTAGTTGCCGTCCTTATTGGACCACGTCACTGTGACTTGCGACTTCCTGATTCGCTGGGTTCATGACATCGGGCATGCGACGCTATTGTGGAAAACAGTTTAAACAGACCCGAAACAAACGCGAAACAGCATCAGTGCACAAAAAGTGTTTCAGTGTAAACGTAACCTAAGTAAATACTTGAAATGCAGAAGAATCAGCATGACACCAGTAGTTGTTAAAGACATTAGAAGTGACTCCAGGATTCCTTAAATGTACACATCTATACCCCTGTCCTGGGGGAGGAAGGACCCCTGCAGGTTTTCCATCAACACTTCCTTCAGAACAATAGGTCACATGTCACAGCTCGACCAGACACACAAACAGAGCAGCCCCTATCTTCACACACAGACACACACACACAAACAGAGCCATCTCCACACACACACACACTGATGCCCCGGGGCGCTCTCTGTATGAGACCGTACACAGCGCACAGATGCACAAACTGCTTAAGAGGAATGGTGTTTCATCATAACCACATGCAGAGAGCAGGTGTCCTTCTGATGTGGACAGTTTTAGGCTTTGTTCAATGTCTCATCTCGTGTTGTCACAATACACACATTTCCAACTTGAATACACTCCACAAACCCGACTCTTATTTAGCCTGGAGGAGAGCTGCTTGTTTTCATTGAAATACTGTTAATCTGGTTATAATCTTGCATAGTCTGGCATGAAACTATCTCTACGGAGAATGTTCCAAAGTGTGGGTTTAACTTTGTGTTAGAAAGTTACACACTGTACTTTTAACATCCAAGACAAGCCCCTAAACTGTTATAAAATATAGTTCTTAAAAGTGAATTGACATGGTGTAGCTTTTTTGTTATTTACAGTAAATGAAACAAAATGTGCCCAATTTCCAATGCTCCAATGTTCTTTTTTGTTGTTGTTGTTCATTCAATGTGTGAAAAATATGCTACTTATTTTTGTCAACATCTTTGAGTGTCCAAAGAAGTACCATAAAAGTTTTAAAGTCCTATATCACACAGATTAGATTCTTGTGAGCTTTAAAACATGTTATAATGATCATGAAAAACAAAATTAAAATGTATTATTAATCTGTCTGCATCCTCAAAGCTTAAAATTCTCTGTTCCACCTTGTGATGTCATGTAGTGGTAGTTTACAGCAGCTACCTTTCACATTTAGTTCAGTAGATATTGGCAGTTCCAGGGCTGAAATTATCCAAATGATTCTAGTGAAGGTGTTTGGAGTTTAAAAACACAGTGGAGCACTTCCTGTATCACCGCATGACATCACAAGGTGCAGCAGAGTGTTTTTCAGACGAACAGAAAGACGAACACGGCCTAAACATGCAGGGTTTGTGTGTTAAACATGTGTGAATGAAACAAAACACAACTCCAGGTATGTTTTTGATGAGGAAACAACATTATAAAATAGATCAGAAAATACTGTCATGTAATATGGGCCCTTTAATGTATCTTTACATTTATTACATATGTGGCAGTGAAATAAACGCACATTTGCAGAGCTGGTAAAATGTTGGTCCAAAGGGTGTGGGGCGCTGAGTTAGCGTGTCTGCACTGTCCCCTTCACCAGACCAGTGTCATCTCCTATTCGCTCCTGTCCACACCTCTGAACATAAACATGAGCTCCAACACAGCGCTGCATTCAGGGAACATTGGATAAACTGTTTGGCATGGAACGTTTATGCCTTTTAAATAATTGTGTATATTTTCCTATTGGTGCTGGTGTAATATTAGCAGGGCACGACACCAAAGGTACTAGTAAATAAATTCTACATTCAAAAGGTTGTCCAAATTTAAAGGTGCTGAAACTGCGCATATAAAACCAACAAGGGGCCAACAAAACATCTATAGACGCACAAGTTTTTCTCATTCTCAGCCCATGGACAGGCCTCATGTGAAAGCTTTTACCTGTTTAGGTAGTGACCATTCAGATCAGACAGAATCCTTTTAGCTTTAATCAACTGGATTTAGACATTGATACTGGCAACGCAAATGCAGCATCACAAGAGACTCGTGATCCTGCTCCTGAGAGCCTTGAAAACAAAACACCAAATTTTACAACTTTGCAATTAGGTCTAATGTTTTTCTAGTTAAAAATAAATCAACATTAGAATTGTTATCAGTAAAAACAATGTTTGATTTTACCTGGGGACACTGATAGATCATGTTTATGGAATCGTCAAAGTCTTACAAATTGTTTCTTTAAAAAACTCAGCCACTTTCAGCAATAGAGTTTCCCTTCCAGCTCCTTATGAGAATAAAGGGACTCATAAGCACTTTTTTTCTTTTCCTCTCTCTTTTCATGTTTTGACATAAGGCAGTGTAATCACATAAATACACTGCCTGGCCAAAAAAAAAAAGTCGCCACTTGGAGCTCAGCAAATAAGTACGAGGTTGCTGGAGTTGGTCAGGTCCAGGTTCAGCAGCAGTGTGTGCTCAAAGAATGACTAACAATGCAACACTGGATGGAAATAAATCTTGTGACAATGCAAACTTATCGAAACAATGCCACAGTGAATTAATTCATTTTTCACCAAGATCTTGCACTGATGGTCGAGTCTGACCGCTGCACAAAGCCTTCTCCAGCACATCCCAGAGACTCTCACTGGGGTTAAGGTCTGGACTCTGTGGTGGTCGATCCATGTGTGAAAATGATGTCTCATGCTCCCTGAACCACTCTTTCACAATTTGAGCCCGATGAATCCTGGCAATGTCATCTTGGAATATGACTGTGCCGTCAGGGAAGAAAAACCCACTGATTGAATAACCTGGTCCTTCAGTATATTCAGGTTCAGCTGACCTCATTCTGTGAGCACACACTGTTGCTGAACCTGGACCTGACCAACTGCAGAAACCTCGGACCTAATAGCTTAGTTAAATCCACATAGCAACTTTTTTTGGCCAGGCAGTGTATATAAATAAAAAAAAAAAAAAAAAAAATATATATATATATATATATATATATATATATATATATATATATATATATATATATATATATATATATATATATACACACACACACATATATATATCCCTATCCCTCCTGTGGGCTCACCACCCACAGAGGGGTTCATAGGGGGGGTCAGGTGCTATGAGTATTGGGCAGCAAGCTGCCCCCGCGACCCAGCCGGATTAAGCGGGAGAGGATGGATGGATGGATATATATATTTAAAAAACTGTTCAGGTCATGTCGGGCAGTTTTCTGCACAGAGACAGTGGGGAGACTCGGACGATTTAAACACATATTAGAAATATGTATTTAACATCACGGAGACGTAAAAATTCTATTTAGCACTGCTTTAACCCATTTTCTTTACACATGAATAAATATTAATATTAATAAAATTATTCATATGCCAATTATAAATATTATTTTCCTTAAAGCGGTGGTATTATGCACAATCTTTTTAATGTTCTTTTTTTTTTTTTTGGAACATTCTACCACAAAGACGTTTTAGATGTGTTTTCATCTTAACAAACTGTGTTTCCATGTTCAGTAGTTTTATTAGTTGGATGCACACTGATTATTCAATTCAAGTTTATTTATATAGCAGTTTGCATGTTCTCCCCGTGTCTGGATGGGTTTCCTCCGGGTACTCCGGTTTCCCCCATCAACCCAAAACATGCAGCACCCCTATGAACTAACATCAAGGACCATGTTGTCCACCCTCCTGTGGGCTCACCACCTGCAGAGGGGTTCATGGGGGGGTCAGGTGCTATGAGGGTTGGGCAGCAAACTGCCCCCGTGACCCAGCTGGATTAAGCGGGAGAAGATGGATGGATGGATTTAATTATGGTGTGTGAGAGAGAGAGAGACTCAGAGCATCAAAATAAATAAGATGAATATAGCATTTTCAAAACAATAAAACATGGTGGTCTAAATATTTTAATGTTTTTGCAGTTAAAACCTCATAGGAGTAAAACGCCCCTCTTTAAAGAGAAGAACCAATAGTATAAGCTCATATTCATCATAATTAGGCCATATACTCAGCATTTATGGTACATTATATTATAGTAGTGCATAACTAATGCTTAGCTTATAGAATGACTCAAAACTTCATTGGCAGGAGGCTTTTTACAGCAGCTAACAGAATCCCCATAAAGATGCCATTCATAGCTTGCGTTTCAGGTGTGCCTTGGTGGTGGTCTGGGCCTCACCTCAGAGCTCTCCCCGGGGTACGTCTGGTTTGTGATTCCTGACATTTCTCTCTTTCTTCACAAAAGTTCCACAAAGCCCTGGTCGCTCATAAATATCAATAATGTCTGTGCGCATGGAAAAGAGCCACTGTGCAAACTCCCAGAGCAGCGTGTGTGGAGAACGTACGACCAACGGGACCAGGCTGGACTCACAACCTGCTGAGCTGTAGTTAGTCCGAGTCCTGCGTAAACAGCACTGGGGGTGATATACGGACAGTCGAATAAGGGGGGACAGCGCTTTATTTCATACATGTGGCTCTATTAAACACTTTTATAATTGTAGTAAATACTGTTTCGTAGAGGCCGGAAAGAGCTGGCTTTACTCTTATGTTGTTGCTCCTTTCCGTGGGTTTCAGAATGATGAGAAATTATGACCACTGACATAGCAATAAAACAACATATTTTATCTGAATTTGCATGGGAAACAGTCCTCAAAATGTTGCATAAAACAGGTTGAAACCCATGAACAGTAATAAGTATTTCCCGTGCCATAGCTGACTGGTTGGTACACTGAGCAGTTTTTAAGCTTTTTTAAAATTTTGTACTGTATTTTTCAGACTATAAGTCACACTTTTTTTCCATGGTTTGGGTGGTCCGACTTATACTCAGGTGCGACTTATATATGAAATATTTCAGTTCTCATCTAAACGTAAATGTAAACATGGGCAAGGTACAAACCGGAGGCACCGACAGAATATATAAGTCCTTTATTTCATCGAAGGACACCAACGCGTTTCGACCAGCAAGATATAATTTCATGTTAGTGATTTTCAAACTGACAGCCACAAGAGGACGCTCTAGGCTTGTGTACCAGCATCTGCTAGCCTATCATGCTCTTCCTCCTGCACCACTGTCACTTCTTTCACCAACTGCAGCACCTCGTACCTATTTTCTTAGTTAAATCCAGAAGGCAACTTTTTTTTGTGCAGTGAATAATCCACTGAATCTTGCCCTTCAGTGCGACGGAATCTCACTGCATTAGCGCATGAGCTTTTTTCCCCACTATATGCAAATTAGCCATGCGGCTTTAAGTTTCATTTCTGTAAAACTTAAACCAATGTGCGCAAACACATTATTACTTACGGTATATACTGAGCGGAGCACCGGAAAAGTGTGAAAAGCAGTGGTAATCAATCAATCAAGTAGCTGAAAGAAAGTTTGGAGTAAATGAGAAACTTGTTTTTGACTGGAGAAAAGTGGAGCAAACTCGAACTGCAATGAAGAAAACAAAAGCTAATCATGGACTAAAAGCTGGATTTAGCTGGAGTTGGCAGAGTTACTCAGAAGTGACACCGAGGATGAAGAATACAGTCGATTTAGTGATTTGGAGTGAGATGGAGAGTTCGGTAAGATTATTTTGTTATGTTGTTTATGCTCTAGTTTTCTGAATAATTGTTCATATGTGACCTGAACAAACCAGACACATGTTCAGCCTGTTGTTCTCTGTTCTTGGTATTTCTATAACTCGCCTTTCAAGATGAAATGTCGGTTCTTGGTCTCTGATTTTATAAAATAAATTTCCCCGAATAGTGCAACTTATAGTCTGGTGCGACTTATATATGTTTTTTTCTTCTTCATTACGCATTATACTCCTGAGCGACTTATAGTCCAAAAAATACGGTATTTGTATTTTTGACTTAATATTCTGGGATTTTGACCAACTAAGAAATACATCTTGTGCAGTTCAAAGTAGGGTTGGGTGGTATCCAAATTTTGATACCATTAAATCTTCTCAGCATTTTACCAGGTTATATGGTTATCATTGTAACTAATTAAAAATGATTTTATAGCTTGCACCTAAACCATTCAGACAGCTCCAGCAGGACATATGCACACGGCTCTGGCCTGTATCCATGTCGACTCTGCATGAAGCTATAATAGTCACCAAACAGCTCCAGCAGAAATGCAACAGACCAAATATGGCGGAGGATGTTCCAGAGGGAATGGCCTGTTTCAGCACCGGTCACGTGGAGTGAGTGAGGCTTAGGAGAGACTGTTGTGTTTCAGAGTTCACCTGGCTCCCTCTAGAGGTTGCTGAAGTGCCCAGGCTTCAGGTCAATGAGACACTTTTGTCCAGAGGGCTGTTGCTCCCCTCACCCTGACACCTGTTGAGCACTGTCTGCATTTTGGATGTAATTTCCCATGTTGGTGACAGTCCCTGTATTTTTGTTTCTTTTCTTCTCAATGTTTCTTCCACAAACTCCCACTTAATTGCTGTAAAACTAAAAGTGCACGTTTGTAAAGGGCTACGGTGACGCTGCCACTCTGCGCCTACATTCATCAGCGCTACTGAGTCACACTGTCCACATGGGTGAAGTGTCTTTCCTGTGGACACAACAGTTTGTACTTGTTTTCCTCCCTTTATTAGGAAACATTCTGAAGAGTGCTCAGTCTCGTCTAGTTTCCCCATAACCCTTTGGCTAAGCGCAGGAGTCTGTAAAATGACAGCTGCAGTCTGAGCTCACACTTGTATATGAGGCTTTGTGCAGCTTATATAACAGACAGTTTGAGCAGAAAGCATGAGGAAAATGTAACCTCCTGTCTCACCTGGACCTGAGCGACAGGAGGTGCAGGGCAGGTCAGGGTTGTGTTTGTGTACGGGTCAAATGCACCCACTCACCTCCTCTCTACGTGCCCAGGCTTTAGTCTAGGGCTGGGCGATATGGACCAAAAAATATATCTCGATATATTTTGCTATATCTCGATATCTTTACAGGACACACACATACTACTGTAAAGACAAAACAAAAAAACAAATTTCATCTGATGATTAATATTCATTTAGTACTGCACTTAAACACTCTGTGGCCCTTTTTGGACCCTCACCCACAGTTTAAGAACCTCTTCTTTAAGAGAACTTCCACTGGCACTTTACACAAAACTGCTTCAAAGTGAAAAAAGTGTGCAGGATTTTTAAACCTGTATTTTCACATTCTCTTGTTTTAAAGTGGTATTTAGTCTCTGCACATTTACCAAATCAAATGCACATTGTGACAAACGGATTTATTTGGCATTTGGCACAGGCTGCAGAGAGAAGCTCCGCACGCTCCCGCACACCGGGATGAGTTTAATGGCGACAGCAGCGGCCTTAATGAAAAATGACCGCACTCATTATTCAGACCTGAGTCCATGACAAGACCGAGTCCAAATGCGCTCGAGTCCGAGATAAGACCAAGACAAAGCTCTCGCTTTAGAGAGGGAAGTCCAGCGGCACGGGGGTGTCTAATGAGTGGTGGGACAGGTGTGGGTCCTGCTGCACTCCTCGTTTAAGGGGGCGTGGGTGTGTTTTGAAGCGGAGTTTGTTCGTATGAGTGATATCGCCGCACACGTGGAGCTCGTATGCTGGGGTCGTGCGCGGTCGGAGGTGTCGTGTGGTTGTGCTCGCACTGGGCAGGTGCATTTAGAAAGTTTAACTCATCATGTTACGTCTGTGCGCAGCTCCTTATTGTGCTGCAGAAGCACTCGCACAGATGCGCCTGTTTTGTTTTCCATGTTCACACACCGAAATATTTGCTCGCAAATGCAAGTGAAATGGGCGCACTGTAGAGCCCTGGTCCTAGTCCCGGTTTAGTCCGCGACCGAGCCCCGGGCTCTGAGGCCGTGTTTAGTCCTGGTTTAGTCCTAGTCCTGGTTTAGTCCGCGACCGAGCCCCGGGCTCTGCGGAGGAGCTCGGGGGACAAAAGCAGGAGGTGGAGGTAAGCGCGGCACAGAGAAGGTGAGACAAACAAAGCGGCGAAACCAGAAGTAAACATAAGCATTATAGCGATATATCGATATGTCAGAATTCATATCGAGTTTCAAAAATATCTTGATATATTTTAAATATCGAGATATCGCCCACCCCTACTTTAGTCTGTATTTACAACTGTATTTAATGGGAAATAGAGGGAGCTGGATTACTATGTTAATGTGTTTGTTGTAATACAGGGTTCAAGTGCATAGTCAATAATATAGCAGTGGCTAAGTTTGGTATTGGAGAAGCAGAAGCAAATGCACATGGAAATTAATCTAAAAAAAAATCAAAAACAGATGAATGTTAACTGAAAAAATATGAGTAATATTGTATAGGTGCTCTTACTTGAGTAATAGTTTTGTCACTCATCTACTGTGCGTAAGTCAACAAGGGACAAAAACTTTATGTTGCCAAAATGAAATAGTTTGAACATTTGTGTTTCTTGCATCACTCAAGATTTCTTTTTCCAAAAATACTGACATGTAATTTTGTCCAAATGTTGCATTGAACTTAAGGGAAAGCAGAGGCAAAAAGGCAAAAATACCATCTGAAATCAATCAGCTACAGAAGGATTTTAAAACTTCTTGTCAGCGCTGTCTTGGTCACTGTCAGAGTTATGATAGAGATATCTCAGCATAACTTGTGGTAAGATCTGGGAAGACCTTAAACCAGAAGGCAAGACTTTTTTTTTTAAACTAAACTCTACGTAATGAATTCAAACCCCATGGCCTTTGTGCACACTAGAGATCGACTGATATTTTTCTATGACTGATGATGCCGTATCAGCAAATAAACTTTGCACTGCTCTGCATAATGTTTAATAAGGCATAAAAAATAGAAATAGTTTTTAGACATCCATAACCCTGTTTTACTACTAACTCATAAGGGAGCGGCGTAATCATATTTTGTGGAGTGTCCTGCTCGTACTTGTGTTACAATAATGTCTTTTCTTTAAGTCAGTCATAATATATCAACCTATGCTAAAGATTTAACGCAAGGCCCAATATACCGACCAACCAATATATCAGTATAGCTCTAGTCCACACCCACACATGACCCCTTTGTTGATAAAAATGCCAGTTAAAAGTTTGCAGAGTGATGTGTGAGGCTGATTTAGACTTGTTCCTCAAATAATATGATCAAAACTACTATAAACTTATTTACTACAAACAGTGCAGATCTAGTGGTCTATGACTATACTCTAGTCCTGTCAAATAATACCAAATTATTATTCGGAGGTCAGCGGGCACTGCACACTACTTCAACACTGTACCTGAAGGACAATTTGGATGATTTTCTGTAGGATTATGTATGGCTACTTTGTGCAGGTATTTATGAAATTATTGGGACCACATGGTTAAGGTCAGGATCAGTCTCCAGGAAATGAATGCGAGTCAATGTAATGTCTCCAGAAAGCAGGGAGACCCGTCTTGAGTGTCAGAAATGTACTGACCTCCTCCCGGCGCTCTGACCCCGCTCGCTGGAAGTACCACAGGATCTGAGCCTGCTGAGATTTGGCCACACACTCCAGAAACGTTGAGTTCTTCTCAACGCCAAAGATCAGCTTCTCCTCCAGACCTGTCCCTTTAAGGCCTGAAAATACAGTATCAGGTATCAGAGAGGATTTTTGTTCAAAGTGCTAAGTGGTTAACTGCAAAGAACAAGCATTTTATCACAGAAGAAACACAAAAGCGAAGCACTTACGATCCTCTGTGTCCCAGCAGTGTGTGGCAGGGTCTCCGTTCTTTATGTCCTGTCTTCTGGCTCGTCTGTAAACCAAAAGTCAAATTGACTGACACTTTATGTAGGCCTATACAAAAGGCACATGAGGACTCATGGACTAAATCTGTGGCACAGAGGAAGTGAAGCAGCGAAAAGTTAAGATATATGAATATGCAGGAGACTTACCTGACGACATCATGCAGTGTTTTGTGCTCTCAACACACCGTCTGAATACGGGCTCTTTCAGTGTTTGTAATGTTAATAATTCATGTATAGATCTTTTCAAGACACCCAAAGATACTTTGTATAAGCAGATGAATGAAGACAAACAGAATGCTAAAGTTCCCAAAGCTGGTACCACTCCATACAATAGCTCCAATGCATTTTCAATGGGAGAAACATTACAAACTATGGAAAACTGTTCTAGTGTTTTAGCTATTGACAACTGCTCAACCGCATGTAACACTAGAGCCTCAGGAGAACATTAGGACAATAATATAGCAAGTCACAACAGTTTTACTTTAATTTCATCAAGCAGCACAAATCCAGCAAATCCTGTTTTAGTTTTGCTTCCTCCACAAATGTAAATATGTACATATGTGACGTCTGTGTTACCTCTTGGATGCAGGGATGTAGCGTGCACAGCTGTGTCCGTCCCAGGCGCAGTAGGGGTCTCGGGCCAAACAGCACTCAGCACAGGCCTGACCGTACACAGGACAGCGGCTTAAAGCGACCCGGGACAGGCCCAGAGCCGAGCCCACTAACAGCACCTGCTACAGGGCACAAGGGCAGAGAGCAGAGTCAGAGTGGAGAAGAGGGTGGAGTTTATCCAGTTTAAATGAATGAACTGAATAATAATACTCTTTGCATATGAATACTTCTTTTGCAAAAACACATAAGCGCCAAGTCATCAGAGGCTTGTAGTTTAGACAGATTATTATCCCATCCCGTCTTGATAAAATCCACTATATATTACAGTCATTGGTAATATCTGTAGAAGATGGTAACAATAAGAAAACTTTTTGCTATTGAGCTCTTCATATTTACACTGTGGTTATTGAGGGGTTTTTAATGAATCAGAATTACTGTATTTATATTATGGAAAAGGGTAGAGTTCAGTTCGTCATCTGGACAAGAGTTTTTAGGTAGAAGACGTTTCGCCACTCATCTAAGCTGCTTCTTCAGTTTGTATTAGTTTTTCATTGTACTTAAATAAATTGAAACAGAAATAAATGTAAGAAATAAAAAAGCATATGATCAAAATATTTTAATGAATGCCTTAAAATGTTACTCTCCTGTACAAACATTAACCAGTTATTTTCCAAACAAGGTGAGGCAAGTGGACAGCGAGGATGTGGTTGTAAAGTGCAGTTGTTTGTCAGACTTGTGTGTGAGGAATGTGAACTAATGTCTTCCTCTCATGTGCTGGGACATGTCTGAGCTGAACAAGAGTCCACAGCACAGGCCGGACCTGCACAGGTGCACTGTGCATGTGAGTGTGTGCACGTGAGAGTGTGCATGTGAGAATGTGCACGTGAGAGTGTGCATGTGAGAGTGTGCACGTGAGAGTGTGCATGTGAGGATAGTGCACGTCTGCATGTCCATCTGCACACAGAACTGAATGGTCTACCACTAATCTTCTCTGATTCACATCTGCACAAGGTTCCACACTACAGGATGAGGACACCACAAAAAGAGAGAGGGCACAATACCAGAATACAAGAGTGTGACAGGCATGAGGGTCAAACCTGTTTAGAAGAGATCTCCATGCTCAGGATGGGACTGGGAGTCTGTAATGAAAGAAAGGTTTTATTTGGAGTAAAAGTACATAGAACATCTGAGCCTAACTTAACGCTGCTACACACTACAGGATTTTTCGGTCTTAAACCATTTTTAAACGTACACTACAGACATGAGGAGAATCTTATAAGACTTAAAATCTTTGATCACAAAGACTGCAGCAGATATGTATGTGGACCACAGGATATCAAAATTGTGTTATTATTTGTGAAATATGGTGCAATACTTCAGATACAGGCTTTTTAAAAGCAAAAGATTGGGGATAAAGCAAAAGTTGGCGATAAAGTTCACAGAAAGTAGAGCCTTGATCACTAATCTGCATTTTCACCTAAAACAAATTCATGTGAGGAAACACTGTCTTTTTACTTTTAAAGTAATTTTTTTTTTTTAAACCATAAACTGGATTAATCTCGTTTTGTGGACTGGATGTCATTATTAGCAGAAGACAATTTCTATGGATAATGTGGGTGAGATGCTGCACTTTAAATCTACCACTTTACATTAGGTGAGTAATAAAGTCTTTGTTTTCGCTGTATCCCGAGTTTGTTTGTTGTGTCTCTGTGTCCGTCGCTCCTCTGCCCCTGACGCTGTTTTATCGGCTGTTCTGTGGCGTTGTTGATGTTTTGTGGTTACGATCTGACACTGACTCCACACATGAGGAGCACAGCAGCTTCAAAATCGCACACAAAGACAAAAAGTCGGGTCACGCCTTCCCAGACTCGGGAAGAAGAAATCGCAGCTAAAATTGGCCAGATTCTCCTGTAGTGTGTGGCGGCCTTTAAAGATGCACTATGTATTTTCTGTTCCGTCACCTTTTTCTATGAATATGTCATTGCTCTGCCTGGAATGTTACATAGTATGACATTAAACAGCTCTACTTTACATTTATGAAATTACAGGTGGTTTTATAGCTCAAAAATACATAGAAAAACAGCCATTCTGACTGAGCGGGGTCGCCTCTCCACAGATCTGACCTGTAGCTTGGTCTGGTTGGGTCCCCATGAATATAGAAAGGTTTAATACCACACTGTGAAACAGTTCAGGCAAAGCAATAACATCTGCGCATTCATTAATCATGCAGCAAGGCTCAAGTTTTCAGTCTTTCCTTTCCAAACTGGTCCTGGGGAATAGCTGTAATACGTGATAACATTTATATTTCTGTTTTACCCAGAACTGCGCTGTACGAGTATAAGTACTGCGTGAGTACTGAGCATCGAGGCCGTCTCACCTGAAAGACCTGCAGCTCCTCCAGGATGACCTCCTCTGTGGCCCAGTTCTCCTGAGAGATGGACACCACCTTCAGCACTGAGCCCACATCTGGAACACACACGCACAAGACGCTTTCAACTGATTTCATCTCTCAAATATTTACTATTCTCAGACTATTATCGATGTGAGTGCTTCTCAAAATGTGCACACCAATGTTAGATGTGGTTGCTTCAGTACCACAAAATCTGAACTAAACCAGGTAAAATGAGACTAAACGGTTGCAGCAGAAAAGGTGCACTGAGAACTTTTTTGAAAGCTTGTCAGTGAGATGCTTTTGGTTTACAGGGAATGTTCCACTGAATTTATTCAATTACAGATGTTTAACTACATAAATAAATACATTAAAATAACGATAAAACATGTAATTATATTAAACACATGTGCTCTAACTCCAAATCTGATCTGTAACAGGGCGGATGCCGTCACCAGCTTGTGTCCATGTAGAGGTTTAATGCCAAACTGTGAAACATTCCAGACAAAGCAATAACATCATCATGGAAATAAGCAGCAGACCGCCAAAAATAAACTGCATCTTTAAATAAATAAAAAAATCTCTGAGTAGCTCTAAGTTAAATTAAAATGAATCTGAACTATTCAAGACAATTTACTGCTTTAAATGTGACTTTCGATGATGGATTTAACATTAACCCTCTGTCTCCCTCTGGTGGTGAACAGGAGTAACCACACCGAGCCTCACCTGTCCCCAAAAACATGACCTCATAGTGCCCGTCCTCCGCCGTGACCCTGTCCACCCGGATGTGTGTGAGGGTGTAGTCCGCCCTGAGCCGCGTGAACACCGGTCTGCCCCCTACTGGAGACACGGTGCGCTGCATGAGGGGGTGCATGCGCATGAAGCCCACCACCTCGTCAGGGAAGTCCTTCGTGCTTTTTATGCGAGGATCGTAGGTCTTACTTGGGCACTGGAAAAGACATGAACAGTCTTTGGGGTGATTTATGATACACATTGAAACTAAATTTTAAGAAGTGCTGAAAATGTTGTCTACTGCCATGTTTTCTTTCATTCACAAATGTCTAAGTAACCCTTTATTATTAACCCCTTATTATTAATCTGTCTGTCTGAATTTCTCCCTAATGAAGGTGTACAGAGTTTCAAAACACATTTGAGCACCTCCTGTTTTATCACATAACATCACAAGGTGGAACAAAGTGTTTTTTGTTTAAGAAAATAAAGCCTAAATATGGTTTAGCCAGGTTTGCGTGTTAAATATGTTTTGTTTTGGGGGTTTTTATGGTAAACTGCAAGGAGGACACTGGACAAACTGCTCAACATCATGGACAATCCTTCTCACTCACTGCACCAGATTATAGAGGAGCTCATTCTCCAACAGGCTCCTACAGCTCCGCTCAAACAGCGAGAGATACAGGGCTACATTCATACTATAATACTCCCTACAACTGTACAACAGCTCACCCTTATGTAACGGATAACCCTATGTCCTGTCCATCTTCATATCACTGTTTCCTTACAGCTGAGATATTTTTTTATTAATTGTTTTCAGTTTTATTTTTACTTGTCCATATGTATTTATATAATTATGCCTTATTTGACATCAGGCTCTTACTATCTTATTACGATTTATATTTTTTACTCTTTGTTATTATAAAATACTGTAATGTGTGAGCTACTGTGTCCAGGTCATTTCCCTTGTGGATGAATCTAAGTCTAAGTCAATATTGATCCAAAACGACTAAATCACTTGGATAAATTGGTCCATTGAGCTTTTGTAAACGTTTGTAATAACATTTCCTAATCTTGAAACTGACTGCATTTTGTTTGTGGACATAGTTATTTCCATTACTGCACAAACTCCTTGAGTTTTCAGAGTCTTCAGAACATACCCCAGTGTCTGTCTCCCTCTGGTGGCTGAATAAAACACGACACACTGCGCCTCTCATCTGGAACATGTGCTGCACCGCTGTCTGTGTGAGGACTTATTGTATATTTCCATAACCCAGGGCTCATTATTGGCTCACATCTCTTGCATGACATCTTATAAACCTCTTAATTAGAATTTAAACAAAACGAGGCTATGGCTGATTAAATGTGGAATCACTTATGGGATTAAAGTGACCTCTCAACATGGACATTTCAACTTCTTCTTCTTCTTAAGCATTTGATCTGGACTTTTTGTTGCAATGTTGAAATCTGAATCGTCACTACCTAAAGTCCAGCAACTGCAGCCAAACATTAATCAGTGCTAGTGCGGCCTCTGTTGCACTGTGTAACTTTACTGCTAGGGGGAGATCACCTGCTTTTCTCCATGGAAATGCTATTCCCATACCTAAAATGTTTCTCAGTATTGCATAAACTTTATTTAATTACATGTGTTTTTATTGCACAGAAAGACATTGGAAAAAAACATGAATTCTAACTGTAAGCAGGCTCGCCTCTCCACAGATCTGACCTGTAAGTTAGTCTTTAAAGAACACGGAGCTGTGTTTTTTCCAGTTTATTTGAGCAAAATTAGCTTTGCCCCAGTACAAATATATTGTCTAAGCAGCTCTTGGGGTCAAAATAAAACTGCTTTATTCTGACAGAATTTCATTATAAAATATTTATACTGTTTGACAATCAGGAACTGCACTTCTAGCATGCTAATTGTTGCAGTAAACTCGGCTCTCGTCGTGAAAGTTGTGAAAAGTGCTTATAAACTCATCATGGGGAATAACTGCGATGATCAGAATGCACGAGGTAAGTGGGGAATAAGACTAGACCCCTGTAAACCATTTAAAATTAACTAGATCTATATTTATCTATATTTTTTTCATGTTATATGTTAAACTTGGCGCCAGTTTTTGTTTCATGAGTATTACACCAAGTAATCAGAGACATTAACCATAAACCAGAGCGCAATATCAGTGCTTCTACCTCTATAACTCTAAACAAAACAGAAAAATGGCATGAATTGAATAGAACGTACGGTTCCGGGGCGGGGGTAGGGTATGCGTCCCTCGTACTCCACCCATCTGTGGTCGGGGCTCTCCTTGTGGGCGTAGGGGCCGTTAAACACCGCCCGGATGTCAGCCATACTGTACACACACACGGCCGACCCAGGGAACAGGGAGCTGCAACCGTCCAGCACAGTAAAATAAGAAACAACAGGCCAAAGAGACGTGTCAGTGAGCTGGAATTCTAATATGATAATGATGTTAGATACCTGGAGGTGGTGAAGACAGCGTAGACTTTAGGGTTCTTTTCGTCTCTGCTCGGGAGCATAAAGATGTCCTCTGCAGAATTAAATAAAATATCTAGTTTTCATGGACATTAAAGGGGTTGTAGCTAAGTGAAATGCGCCTCAGTATAGATATATTATACATTGTGTGCATGTTTATTAGGCAAGTTGTATTTATGAGGATTCATTTTATAATTGAACAACTACAGAGCTCTTGGGCAATCCAAAACGTTAATAAACCTCAAACCTGAATATTTAAGAAAGGGAAAGTAAAGTTTTGGCTTTCTGAAGAGAAAATCTATGTGTGCACAATTATTGGACGAGTATTAATGTGCAGAATTATTAATTTCCATTCTCTCTTGTTTATATTCATCTGTCAGAATAAAAGCAGCAACCACAGTCCCTCAGACATTGTTCAGAGATGTACTGTTTTCCTTCACCGTAGATCTCCCATTTAAGAAAGGCTCATAATTTCTCAATAGGGTTTAGTTCAGGTGAGGAAGGGGGCCATGGCATTATTTTTTCATCTTTAAGACCTCTACTGGCCTTAGACAAACAGTGGAATACTTCGATGCAGCGATGGAGCATCGTCCTGCATAAAAATCATGGTCCTCTTGAAAGATGCAGAGTTTTCCTGCACCACTGCTTGAAGAAAGAGTCTTCTAAAAACTGACAATAGGTCTTGGAGTTCATTTTGAGTTCATCTTCAACCCAAAAAGGTCCAACTAGCTCATCTTTAATAATACCGGCCCATACCAGTACCCTCCTGCACCTTGCTGAAGTCTGAGTTGAAGTGGAGCTCTGTTTCCATTACTGATCCAGCCACGGGTCCATCCATCTGGTCCGTCAAGAGTCACTCTCATCTTATCAGTCTATAAAACCTTTGAAAAACCTGTCTTCACATATCTCTTGGCCCAGTCTTGACATTTCATCTTATATTTCTTGTTCAGTAGTTGTCGGGTTTCTGTCTTCCTTATCTTGGTCATGTTCCTGAGCACTGAACACCTTGTACTTCTGGGTGCTCCTGATACGTTGCAGCTCTGGATTATGACAGCGCTGGAGGATAATAGGGTCCTGGTAGGTTTATATTTGATTCTTGTCAATTTGCTCTTAACTATTTGCAATAAAACTTTGATGGTTCTGTGATCACGCCCGAATATCTTTTCAATTCCAAGAGTGCTGCATCCTCTGAAAGACTTTTTCATTGTTTGACTTTTCAGAGTCAGTTAAATCTCTTTTTCGGCAAATTTTCGCCTGAGGAAAAGAAGCTGCCTAATTGTTATGCACACCCTGATGACCTTGTTGATCTCCCTCCCTCGACAAATACACACAAAGTCACTGTGTGCACAATTATTAGGCCAAATACGCACTTGCCTCATAATTCTGCACACAGTTATTTTGCAGTTTTTTTTCCAAAGCACTGTGTGTTGTAATTTTTGGGCTTTATAAAAAGTTTAGAATTGAAAACTCTTCTTAAAAATATGGATACACAACACTGCAAAGATAAATGCCAAACTGATTAAGATTTACATAGAAAGTGATCAATACTTGCTACCTCAGCTTGGGTGTAAAGTTTGAGCCATTTTCAGTCGTGTTTTTATGCCTCTGACAATGTTACGCTCAGCCTTATGTTTTTTCCGTGCCCATTGTCCCATTAACTCACGCAGCTGATCGAAGTGTGTGTCCACTCCGTCCTCCCCGGGCACAGAACAGACCAGCCGAGCCTTTAAGAACGTGGTCCACTTATGGGTCAGACTCCTCAGGCCTCCCATGTCGTTCTGAAACACAAGAAGAGACACCTCAATGAGAGTTTGAGTTTAAATCAAGGTCAAAATAATGCAACTTGTGCCATGTACTGTACCAACTAGGGACGGGCATTCGATTACATTTTCTTAATCGATTGTCGGGAAAATGAATTGATTTTCTTTTAATCATTAACATTTTTCTATTAAAATGAATGACTAATCTGCATAAATAAACTCAACTTTACCGCATATAAACCATCACCACTATAGAGCCACATCAGCCCGTGTGAGATTAGAATGTGTTTAATGCAGCTTTGGCACATTTGTTTACATCTTACAGAAACAAAAATGTAAAACCGCATGGCTCATTTGCATAAACAGTAAGTGGGGAAAAAAAGCAGCGCTTTCTTTGTGCGCTGATGTGGTTCAGCTTCAGTTGGACTAAAGAACACAACTCAGTGGAATATGAATGTTCTTTCTGTGACAGAGGATGTGATGAGGCTGGTGAGTCTGTTCTGTGCGTATGTCGCGTATACAAGCGAAACCGGGATACTCAAAAAAAAAAGAGATCATAACCAGGACACTGATGAGCAGGCAAACGCACTTATTGACTGACATCTCCAAGGAGCCAGAGCCGAGACGTGGGACTGTGGGGCCACAACTCCAGTGTTTGTGCTGTGAGACGCAGCCTCGACTCCTTACGCTACGTTACGCACAGACACCTACAATCGGTTTGTCGATTAAAATGAACGTGATCGACGAAATTCTTAATGATCGATTAGTCGACTAATCATGCCCATCCCTGCCCAAACCCAAAACATCCCATGTATGTCTGAGTCTGATCCTGCACATTCATAGAACCGGGGTTACGTTAACTAACCTGCGTTTTATCTTCAGTGCTGAGTTTTAGTGACAGAATAAGTGCACCTGATGTAAGGTTAAGTCACGCACCTACATGATCTTCCTCGCTGCTTTAGGGGTATCGGCGTAGTTAGTTTTAGTTTAGTTTTTGACACTGAGCAAGGTAGGGCTGTGCGGTGGAAGAAGGAGGAGCGCTACAGACAGTTTTCTGCTTGTGGACGGCGCCTTAGACAAGATGTGTGGTCTCGCATACCGAACTATAAGGGCAAGGAGGGTTCAAATAGTGGCCATGAGAGACCGCAAGATCACTCAAACATGCAAAAATGATTAATAAAACCACTTCAGACATGCTTTTGATGAGGGAGCAGCGTTATACCATGGTAAAAAAGTAGTCTGCGGGTTTGGCCAAGGCTATTTTCCATACTGAGTTTAGAATAATCGTAATTTTGGGGACAAATCAACCCCAGGAACCAAACTTCTAATAAGAACATCCTCACAACATAATATCACTCGGTTTTCACCATCAGGCAGAGGATCACAGCACATGATGCTTATTTATCTACCCTGAGGAGAGGAGGGAAGGTGAGGAGATGAAAGCGGTGCATGCTGGGAAACACTCCAATCTAGACTCCGTTATGTTTACTTTAGCATATGAAAGGCTGTTTTTAATGAGGAAGCCTGACTTATACATGTCAAGACCACTCCAGTAGATGTTTGACCCACAGAGCAGAGCGTATGGAGCAGAGTGGGGCTTAAGAGGCTGAACTCACACATGAGAGTTTAAAAGTACTTTACACAAGAGTTCCCAGGGTCCAAATAGAGGGTTACATATATTAACTGTAGGGTTTTCTATGTTAGAAAGCTTTGAGTGCCCAGCATGCTCTTGTCTACAGAGGCTGGTGTATAGTAAAGCCCTCTGTTTGTGACGAAGGTTTAAAGAAAATTAGACTTAAAGTGCATATGGCAATTTTTACTTAATTTGGTGTGATATAAATGACAGTTTTACCAATCAAGAAGCAATTTGTGAAGAAAAATATGTTGATGATTACAGGAAGTAGAGTTCCAAAACATGCTGATGACAAATGTCTGGCAGTATTTACACGCAAAAACACATTTTTCTGATACTTTAAACATTATTTCAGCAAGATTTCAAGGTGTTATGTGATATTTTTTGCTATGTACATTAGAAATGGCCCATTGCACAACATGATAGTAAAATGAGCAGTGAAACCTGACATAGTGGACTTTGCTACTTTTTTTTTTGCGATTATTTTTTTTACTCAAAATGACTCACTGCCCACTGTGGCCAGAAGAGGGAGCCAGACACCCAATCCAAGCCTTTGTGAAACAGAAAGTGCTACCAACCGAAAAGAAGACATTTTCAGAACAAATATATACAGTGGCAATCTAAACCTGTCTTCAAAATGTAAAAATAAATGTATTATTTCAAAATACAGGAGTAATAAACTGTTTACTAATGGTGCATTTACACTCCTTGTTTGTTAGTGGTTTTGAGTCCTTGGTTTGATTCCTAAACGACAAACTTAAAGAGGTTTTATGCAAAATCACCTTTTTGGATCTCTCTACCATCTTATAGGTCATCCATGCATGTTTCAGTAATCTAGCGATCTCTCCTGGACACTATTAAGAGCTTTGTGCTGCAGTTTTTATATGAAAAGCGCTCTATAAATAAAGTTTGATTGATTAATTGATATTCAAACCCCCAATCTTGTTTAAGACTCCACAAACCTACATCATCCATGCTCATGAACGGCCATTTTTCATAAATATACAAAAGCAGGATACAAACAGTACACTACAACTTCACAAACCTGATGCGATGTGCAGGTTTTACATTTGCGGGATGATTGTTTGAGTGTCTTAGCACTAATTAATACGTTGTTTTCAGCAAATACAGCATTTTCAAGACAATAAAAGGTAACATGATGATCTAAATATATTACATGTTAGTGGTTAATGCTTCGTCTTTAAAGTAATGTCATTTTGTCTCTATAATATAAAGTTTAAAGTAGATTACAGCGCTCATGTTCTATCCCGACTCTTTTTCTTTTGCTCTCTCCTTACACCTCTCTCCTTGTTCATAAATTCTCAGAAAGCTGTGCCGGGCAAAGAATGTCTCAACAACCCTTCAAACACTAAGAGCCCGCCGCTGTCCAAGCCGGTGCCATTTCACATGACGTATCGCCCTCGTATCCCTCCACCAATGGCCCCCACATCACGCATTTACCCTGCGCTGTCCCCTTCCACTGCGGAGGGACTAGAGCCAGGCCTGTGCAGTGTTTTGGCATACTGTCCCGGAGAATTTATTGGTCTATGAAACTCAATATTGTTCAAATACGCCATCGCGAAGACTAATAAAGGTAAACTTAAGAGGGTTGTGTCTATAAAAGTGGGAGGTACAGGAGACAGGAAATACGGAGGCGGAAAGCTTTGATGGACCACGAGTACACAGTTAAAAATACAGGTTAAAAGCAAGATTTATGAGAGAGACAAGGAGTTTTACGGCTCTTTCGGAAGTCTACAAAAGAGGAACGTATAGTAAAGGGCGCCTCCTATAGGGCACTGAAAGAGAAATGAAAAATTAGCGGCATGGCTGTTGTCGTGGCAGTAACAAGGATTGCCATTTTTTTAATATGGTGTTTGTTTAAAGGTGCATTCTGGTGGTTTTACAGCTCAAAAACATCTACAAAAACAGGCATTCTGACTGTGAGCGGAGTTGCCTCTCCACAGATCTAACCTGTAACTTGGTCTCCATGAATATGGCAAAGGAGAAATTTAATCTGTCAACTGGACAAACGTTCAAAAGATCAACAACTTCATAGCCACAGGTCAGTTAAGGCAACACAATAAAACCAAGGAACAGCACAGGAGGAAATTTATACAAGTCCAAAAACAAACAAAGCCCAGGGGTTGGATGGACAAAAGGAAGGAGGATAAATCGAGCCAATAGATGATTATCACAGCGGTAGGAAGTGCTGTGATGTTGAGTTGCGCAACTTCTGGTCAATGCTTTTCTACGGCAAAATATCTGTGGAAAAGTTTTGCATATTTTTGACCAGCTTCATAAATCTGCACCAACACCAAATCTTCGTCCAACAAGGACAAAGAACATATTCTGTCCATGAAGAATTTATCCATAACTATCAAGGGAAGAAAGATGAAATTTAAGGAGAACAACGACAAGCATTAGTGAACTACTGCTGAGCAAAACTAATGTTATGGTCATGAATAAAACAGAAATAACTTGTTCACTCAGACTGATTCTAGAGTTAATATTAAAAATGGATTTAACAAGTTATTTATGTTTTGTGTTGTGGATAAATTCTTCATGGACAGAATATGTTCTTTGTCCTTGTTGGATGAAGATTTAGTGTTGGGGCAGATTTATGAAGTTGGTTAAAAATATGCAACACTTTTCCACAGGTACTTTGCCGTATAAAAGCATTGACCGGAAGTTGCGCAACTCAACACTTCCTGCCGCTGTGATAATAGTCTATCAGCCCAAAACTGAAGAAGTATCTTGGATGAGCTGTGAAACATTTTCAACCTAAATACATGTTTGTCCAGTTGACAAACTGAATTTCTCCAGGGATTCTACCCGGACGAATGAGGGATTCTACACACATCTCCATTAAGACAGAAAAGTTTAATACCTTCCTGTGCTATGTTTAATGTATTTAACTGATTTAGTCTTATGTTTTTGCTTGTTAAATTTCACCATCTAGTGGCTGCTTTAATTTACTGTTTTAATAATAGTAGAAGAAGAACGTTAGACAGGAAGTTGTTGTTCAGGCCTCCAGCAAAATGGCCGCTCTTCTGTTCTAGTGTTTCTCTTTTGGTGTTTGTTTAAGCATCGTCTGTAAGTATTTCATGGTGAAACATAATTATACACCTGTACTATTGCCTTTTATGATTGAAATGTCTGAATTAGCACGTTTTTGGTGCGTAATTGTTATGTAAATGAGTGTGTTATTCATATGCTAATGTGTGTTGCTAATCTTCACGCTAACTGCTTAAATTCACTGACTGTAACTTTAATTGTTGGTGTTATTTATAATTTGGAAACATTATGTGGCACTGATATTAATAGCATTTTTGTATGTGCTTATTGTTGCAGTTTCGCAAAAAAGTTTGGAACCATTAAATTTCGCCAAAGTCATCTGCTGTCTGTGAAGTTCTTCTGGGCCCATGTTTAGCTGTTTGCATTGCTAGTGCAGCATCTAGCGAGGCCATTTACACTGTGAAACATTTCAGAGGAAGCAATAACATTTCCATGAAGAAAAGCATTTGATGAACCCTCCACCAGAAAAGTTACACAGTGCACCTTTAAAGCTCCAGTGAGGAATATACTGACAAATTTGAAGTCAAAATCGAACTGAAAACTCACTGATTGTTGGGGTCAACGGTAGACATTTATAAAGGAAATTTGGTTTGTGTGCAGTCTGTGTGTGTTCTGGAGCCTCTGCATTTGACCCATCCTTCAATGCCGCTGGAGCACCCTGGTTTTCATCTACTGTACATGTTTTAGGTCCAAGGAAACCCACCCAGACACAGAGAGAACCATGAAAAGAGTGCAGGCTGTGTCTGAGTGAATATCCTATAGCTGCGTATGGATTAGTTAAAATCAAGCTACATGTTTCCAGCAGTTCTTTTGTGATCTCTGCACAAAAAAATCAATGGGCAAAAAAGTAAAAAGTCCCCGCGCCTCATCTTTTTCGAAAATCACCACAGTATACCCACTGAAAATGTAGAAAACAGCGCTGCAGATTGCTAACTACAACCACTCAAATTGCAGTTTCGATTCTATTCCGTTAATCTTCCAGTTCTGTAATAGTCTGTACACATAATTCAGCTCTTTTTGCCTTACCTCCGGACCTACCTCGCCTTCACCCCCTAATCCTAATCCCACCCCAGCCCTAGACTGTAGCAGTGTCTCAGTACCTTGCAGACTCGGGCCACGCGGGACACGATGGTCTTATCACTGCCCTCTCTGGACGCCTCGCGGAAGAAAAAGTAGATCTTGTCGTCATCCGGGTTGTACGTGTCGGAGATGGAGTGAGCGGAGATGAACTTAGCCTCTGCACACACAAAAGGAGACAGCTTCAGAAACACATTATGCAGTCTTGTGGTTTTAATTCTCTTTTGAACACAACACTTTGGGACACGTTGGAAGAAGCAGCTTTTTCTAACTTATAATGGAAAACGCTTTATAAACTACCCTGCCATTTCCAGTGAGGTAATTATGCATCAGAGCTCCCGCAGCAATGAGAAAATGAACTAAGGAATCCATAAGGCCAGTGTTTTTCTATTTTGTGCTGCACACTTTTTGGTTCTACTAAAACATGACTAAATTACATCTTTTAGAGAAAGAAAAGTCATATATATCATACATTATGCGATGAATAATGATTGATTATATGTCGACCTGAGGATCTGAGGTCCGCTGTGAGTGTTCATAAACTCAAGTAAACTCAAAACGTATCTTTTTAATTTAGCTTTTAATTGAAACTTGTACTTGTTTTAAATTAAATAAAAATTTTATTAGTAGTATATTTGTTTTAAATTAAATTAAATAATATTTTTAGATAGTCTCTCTCTAATTTTAGGTCTTCATTTTCACTATAACCTTTACAAGCTTTATGTTTTACTTTTTCTGTCTAAACTGTTGCAATTGTGGGAGAAACAATGGGGTGGAGTTGCTGTTGTTTTTAATCATTGTCATTTTTCTGTTGCATGTGAAGCTCTTTGTGCTACATCTACAAGTGCTAAAATAAAATTTGATTGATTGATTGATGATGACTGCCTAGCTTTCTTCTTTGTTGCAGGAGTTTTCTTATAGGACACGCCAAAATAATGCAAATTAGACATTTTTTTCAAGGCAAACTTCCAAAAATACCTCACGGCACACTAGTGTTCCTTGGGACGCTGGTTAAAAATTAATGCATTAGGTGAGAAGTCCAGATTTTTACCCGTGACACAACAATTTGCGCAAAATGTGAATATGTCAGTTAACATACTATGCATTATTCTGGCTTTAATTCCTTCTTGTGGTTTCTAACTTGAAAAACTACTTTCCAACATGGGGTTTAGGTGTTAGAGTGCCCCCTGCTGTCAGTGGTGAAAATGAACAATGCCAAAATAAATTAATCAAGCCACTGGGCAACATAACCGCTATTTATTTGTTGTGAACACAATTTGAGCACAGAAGGAGTCCGTGGTTCATTTTTCTGTAATGTAATTATCTGGGGAAAACTGAATTGGAGCCATTTTTCAGGCACAAAGCAGGACGACTTAGTTTTGCCCCAGTAGAGATTGTTCTGTTACATGTTAAGGGTCAAATTGAGATCGCTGTGTACTGTCTGCAGCTAATTACAGAGTGTTTAACTGTCTAAGAACCAGGAAGTGGTCTGTTAGCATGCTAGATATGGGTAGTTTTACAGTGAGAAATAACTTCTGGACCACTGCAAACTGTTTAAAATGAACTAATTCTGTTTTAACATGTTTAGTAAAAGTCTGTTACAGCGCTTTAACGGAACAAGTATGAATGAAACTAAATACAACTCCAGATCTGTTTTCATGGGGGAACAACATTATGAGATGGTTAAAAATTGCATATGCGTCATTTAACTTGAGATGATAGTTCTACCATGTGCGTGTTTATTTACAGCCTGGTTCCTGGTGCACAAATAGCCTGATACACGTGTGGTCTGGTTTAATGTCCGGATAGTGCATTCACGTCTGCACTGTTAGTTTGTGCGCTAAATCACCACGGCTACTGTTTACAACCAGGAGTCACAACCCCAGACCTGCATGTTTCACTGAGTACTCCTGCATTATTTATTCATGTTGTTGTTTATGTATCTGTTCACGGCGATAAAGGCTGTTTTATAATGTGATGAGGATGTGAATGTAAAAGTTAAATGCAGTGTTTGGCAGAGGGCCTATTCAAATATAGTGCTTGCTTAAAGGTGCACTATGTCATTTTCTGAGCTAAGGTCATCACCTGCTTCTCTCTTGCTTTGCCTGTGTGTTCTATAGTATGACATTAGTGTTATAGAGATAAGCAGATGGTGGACCCTCTACCAGAAAAGTTACGCAGTGGAACTTTAAGAGAGCGTTTACACTGAAGCGAATCACCGTGTCAGTGTACTGGAAAAGATTTGCGTCCACACACGTCGTGTCTGGATCGCCAGAAATGCTAGTCACATGACTGGGCTGGCGTCACATCATCACGACACCATGTGGGCGGTAAAAACAATGAGTGGAGCACCGTATCTGAAGTTGCAGCAGCCAATTTCGAGCCGTGGAATATGACAAGCGTGAAAACAGTCTTTTCGTGGACCGACGCTGTTTCGCGTTTGTCTGGGGTTTGTTTAAACTTTTCCGCAATAGTGTTGCATGCCCGAATCCACGAACCCAGCGAATCAGGAAGGTGCAAGTGACAGTGACGCGGTCCAATAAGAACGGCAGCTAGAGCCCCGACATCAGCGTATCAGCGTGTTCATGCGTCCACACAGTGCTGGATCAGGTCCGTGCTCAGGCGATTACGTGGGAGCTGGCGTATCTGGATCGTTCCGTCTGTGAAACCGTTTTCCATTGGATTAGTGTGGACGAACACTGCATCCACAACGAAAACGACTCAAATACATACTAGTGTGGACAGGGCCTAAAGTGCATCTATCTATTAATTAGTTTCTGTTTAATAATAATAATAACGTCTAACACTCTTAATGCACTTTACAGGTTTGGTCCCTCTGGTCACCACCAACCCTCAAACACACAACATTCAAACAAGGCAAGGTGGGCGAAGTGTCTTGCCTAAGGACACAGCGACAGAATGTGGTCTGAGAGCAAAGCTTCACACGGGGCACAGACACAAGAGAAAATGGACAGGGTGAGGAAGTTGATGGTTCTGCTCCTGCAAAAGTAATGCAAGTGCAAGGCAGAGTTGCAGCTGAAAAGTGATTCCAAAGTGGTTCCAAAAAAACTGGCTGAAGTAGAGAGGAACTAAATTTACAGCTGAGCTTTATTTGTGTTTTTAAGTCATAGCATTTGACTGACAATGGAAAATGTGGGGGTGAGTTAGTACTACTACTTCTACTAATAAATCCATGGAGTGTGTATGAAGGGTAATTACGGCTTAATTCACTCAAGGCCTATGTGTACAAATAGTGTAAACCAGGCATCTCCAACCTGTAAATCTCCACCTTCCAAGTAGCTCACCAAAGGATTTCTGAATTATATGTACAGTATTGCGCTAAGTAAGTAAAATCTGATTAATTACAATTGTAAAAGTGTCATTTTGACGCCTAACTTGTGCACTAATAAATGTATAATGGTTTAAGCTTCATAGGCATCTAACTGTACCCCATCTAAGACTTGCCATGGCTCTTTTACTTTCTCAATTTCTGGCACTAAAATGAGTTTTTATAAAGGTAGCTCCCCAGGGGAAAAAGCTTGGAGACCCTGCTGTATACTGACTGAAAGGCATTTTCTTCTAAATCCTCGTTCAAGTTCTTTACATTTCCAACTTAGATTTCACTTGTACTTCAGTTGTATCCCACTACGCATTGTACAACGCCTGTAAGCGGCTTTCCCCGTCACCTACCAGCACCACAGATCTGTAGTAGCGTTAAGTTAAGTAATAGTCTTAGCCTGTCTTTGATGGAATAAACACAAACATATAATCTGTCAGCCATTTTCTTAAGAACTGTTAATTGGCTGGCTGTTGTAGTCCTGCATTTCTATACTGATTATGCATGGACTTATTGACTATTTCAGAAAATGGACTTTGTGGTGAATGTTCTGACCAAAATCTCACAGAAATTGTTGGATTTTGGAATAGTTTTTTAAAGGGCCCATCCATTTTACACTATATTCTGCTGTTTCCTCATATAAAAACATTCCTGGAGTTTTGTTTTGTTTCATTCACACATGTTTAACACACAAACCCTGCTTATTTCAAGATCTTCTCTCAAACGGAAAACACTCTGCTCCACCTTGTGAGGTCTTGTGTGCTCCACTGTGTTTTTAAACTCCAGACACCTTCACTAGAATCATTTAGATGACCTGGAATTGCAAATCTCTACTGAACCAAAGACATAAAGTAGCTGTTAACTTGAATATCAGGTCATGGCATCAAGATGGAACGATATTTTGAGTTTTTGAAATGTAGCTAGACTAATAATGCAGGATTACACCTCCAGACAACCCCAGGTATGTTTTTGAGGAGGTTACAACATTAAAACATGACTAAAAGCTCAGCTAAGGGTCCATTTTGCGTAATATAGGACAAAATGATGTTGAGTGACATCTATGAGTATAATACACTAAACAGACCAATACAAAGCACCTAATATTTTTCCTTTTTGGACAAAATCAATACTCTATCACGAATTGTCTTGTTCTTGGCGGTCGCGTTGTAGATGAAGCCACAACTCTCGCTGTTACGGCTGCACGCACGATTGGAAGATCTGAGCTAATCCCGGGCATAAATCTGTTGGTGTAATTAAAACAAACATGGCTGACACTCCCTCTGTTCATTCTGTATCTAATCTTGTGTGTCTAATAGAGAAGTGAAAGCGGCTCTAGAGCGGGTCCCGGGCTCGTCTACGCTGCAGCGAGGTGGTGGTGGTGGTGGTGGGGGGAGTGCTGACAGCAGACTCAGCCGTCTCTTCGCAGCTCATTCATAGGTGTCACTTTTATTTAACTGCGTACACGCTCCACTGCTAAAGACGTACTAGAGTCGCTTTAAGTTGTAGTAAGTTCCATTGAGGGTTGGGAAAGACCTCAACAAACTGCTCTATTAACCTGCATACGCCAGATGTGTAGAAGTACTCTATGTGGAGCTCTACATATTATTACAGATCTGGAAATACTCTTGTTGAAACCTAGCAGGAAGAAGACTTTAAAGTTGTGCCGTTATACTTTATACGTCTCTGTTTCAGTCGTTAACACACAACATATATTTAGATCACCATGTTAGCTTTTATTGTTTTGAAAATGCTATATTCGCCTAAAACAACATATTAAAAAGTTTAATTCGTTTCAGTTTTGTTTTTGACACTGAATCCCTGAATCCCGCATTCATTCCACTGCACGTTGCATCAGGTTTGTGAAGTTATAATGTATTGATTTAGAATATTTATGGAAAATTAATATGTGGGAGTAGGCTTGTGGGCTGAATAGATTTGGACGGTATCCAAATTTTGATATAGTTAAACCTCCGCATTTTACTGGGGTATACAGTATTATTGTGACTATTAAGAATTATTTTGTAGCTGCACCTAAACCATTCAGAAACAGAATAGCAGCATTATATTTGAAGATGAGGCACAAGTTCTGATCAAACCAAACTTCACCAGTGCGTATCTCCCTCCATTTAATGATGTGGGACACACCAAGACAAGAAAAGCGCAGAAGAGGCAGATTCCAGAATAAAAAAGTTAAAGGCGACAGTCCACAGCGTGTAATATTTCCCACTGCAGCATGTTGTATCTGACAGACCTGCGCTCTCGGCACTCGGAGAAGTTACCGTCTCCTCGTGAAAGTCTGACTTCGCCCTCGAGTGGAAACTTTCTCCTCTTCAGCGCCTCGTCCCCTCTTGACTCTCGGCGTTCAATAAAACGTCTCCATCGCAAACTTTTCAGCTCAACATCACACACGAAGCGTCAGTCATGTTTTTTTCTTCTTCCTCGCTGCGTGTGGATGGAAATCTCGTGCGTAATAACGTTTGAAGAGGAGAGAGAGCGGAGGGGAGAAAGTCGACACTGTGTCCAAAGCGACTGTGGTGGGATCTCTGGCCTGACGCAGGGTCGTAGCTTTGTCAATATTTGCCGTCTCTCCCCTGTCATTCAGCCTGAAGCCAAAATGCTCCTTATATTATATTAGGTCCTTATGCGCTACAGATTTTTTAAATGATGGTAAATACCTTGGGATACCGTATTACTGTCCAACCCTAGGGCTGAGCATTGTGAGGATCCAAATAGGGCCACACACAACACAAAATTACTCAAGCCTACATGGATGACAACTCAGAACACTTTAGACAGGTTTTTGATGCGAGAACAACATTCCAAAAAGTAAATTTTGCATAATACTATCCCTTTAATGACAGCCTGCAGGTGCTGGGGTTTAGGTCATGAGGATTCAGATCAGAGAGGATGCTTTTAGTTTTAAACCAACTGGATTTCAGCACCGAAACTCATGTGAGGCTCATTCTGCTCTCTGGCTGGATAATCAGGTTGAAAACCAAAACTCCAAATTATAACATAAGCAATTTAGCCATTAAGAATAAATAAGCATTACATTTGGTGCCAGTAAATGCTATATTTGGCGGGGAAAATGCCCTGGTTTGAGCATAAATCAGCATCCAAGAGCAAGTGTCTGACTCATGACATGGCGATTTTACCAAAATAGCTATCCCCATATCACCCACTGTGAAGCCCTGTCTGGCTGTTTGTGCTCCTAACTTCTAACTTTAGTTTAGACTGTTGCATTGACATTACATCAACAGCAGCCCAGCCCGTGGAAACCCTGCCAAAACTATGGGTGATCCCGTTAAGTACGTATGTGTGTGTGTTCGGCTTATGACTCTATGGGCTCAGAATGTTGGACTGCTGCGCGGAGTAGATGTTAAGCAGAGACACACGACTGCACGGAACCAGGGGCTTTTCCTTTCAGCGCCAACAGAGACAGGCACTCAAACAGACGGGAGGAGATGAGAAGACTGGAATCATCTACAGAGCTGCGGTGAAATGTGGACGCCATGTGTGGCGATTGGGAAGCTGATCTAGAATGTATTCGTATCAGTAGTCTAGAGTTAGTTTTGGGTGGCCGTGTTTTGACACTAACGACAATTCATCAAAACTTACAGTGAGATCAATGACGTTGTTTATTATAATCCATGGCCGTCAGTGAAAAAAAATAAGGTGCCGTATTTTTCAGACTTTTTCACGGTTTGGGTTGTCCTGTGACTCATATTCAGGTGCGACTTACATATTACAATATACACTAAAGGATTACCTGAAGGATTATTAGGAACACCATACTAATACGGTGTTTGACCCCTTTTGCCTTTAGAACTGCCTTAATTCTACATGGCATTGATTCAACAAGGTGCTGAAAGCATTCTTTAGAAATGTTGGCCCATATTGACAGGACAGCATCTTGCAGTTGATGGAGATTTGTGGGATGCACATCCAGGGCACGAAGCTCCCGTTCCACCACATCCCAAAGATGCTCTATCGGGTTGAGATCTGGTGACTGTGGGGGCCATTGTAGTACAGTGAAGTCATTGTCATGTTCAAGAAACCAATTTGAAATGATTCGACCTTTATGACATGGTGCATTATCCTGCTGGAAGTAGCCATCAGAGGATGGGTACATGGTGGTCATGAAGGGATGGACATGGTCAGAAACAATGTTCAGGTAGCCTGTGGCATTTAAACGATGCCCAATTGGCACTAAGGGACCTAAAGTGTGCCAAGAAAACATCCCCCACACCATTACACCACCACCACCAGCCTGCACAGTGGTAACAAGGCATGATGGATCCATGTTCTCATTCTATTTACGCCAAATTCTGACTCTTCCATTTGAATGTCTGAACAGAAATCGAGACTCATCAGACCAGGCAACATTTTTCCAGTCTTCAACTATCCAATTTTGGTGAGCTCATGCAAATTGTAGCCTCTTTTTCCTATTTGTAGTGGAGATGAGTGGTACCCGGTGGGGTCTTCTGCTGTTGTAGCCCATCCGCCTCAAGGTTGTGGGTGTTGAGGCTTCACAAATGCTTTGCTGCATTTCTCGGTTGTAACGAGTGGTTATTTCAGTCAACGTTGCTCTTCTATCAGCTTGAATCAGTCGGCCCATTCTCCTCTGACCTCTAGCATCAACAAGGCATTTTCGCCCTCAGGACTGCCGCATACTGGATGTTTTTCCCTTTTCACACCATTCTTTGTAAACCCTAGAAATGGTTGTGCGTGAAAATCCCAGTAACTGAGCAGATTGTGAAATACTCAGACCAGCCCGTCTGGCACCAACAACCATGCCACGCTCAAAATTGCTTAAATCACCTTTCTTTCCCATTCTGACATTCAGTTTGGAGTTCAGGAGATTGTCTTGACCAGGACCACACCCCTAAATGCATTGAAGCAACTGCCATGTGACTGGTTGATTAGATAATTGCATTAAGGAGAAATTGAAGAGGTGTTCCTAATAATCCTTCAGGTGAGTGTATAATTTCATATAGAGAACTGTTCATCAAAATCTGCAGATTACAAGCTGCAAATAGTGAAATATGCATCTGAAAATGGTAATCGAGCAGCAGAAAGAAAGTTTGGAGTGAGTGAGAAGCTTGTGAGGGACTGGAGAAAAGCGGAGGATACTTGAATTGCAATGAAGAAAACAAAAAAGCTCACTGTGAGCTAAAAATGCTTTAGTTATGTGAATAATTGTTCAGCCTATTGTTCTGTTCTATTATTACTATAATTTGCCTTTCAAGATAAAATGTCTGCTCTTGGTCTCTGATTTTATTAAATTTCCCCCCAAAATGTGATTTATAGCGACTTATATCTGTTTTTTCTTCTTTATTATGCATTTTTTGGCTGGTGCCACTCATACTGCGGAGCGACTTATAGTCTGGAAAATACGGCATGATTCTCCGTCCGTCAGTTTAATAGTTCTAAAAAATCTCTGCAAAATTTTACTCTTTTTACTCTACAAGTACTTTAATACTTTTACTGAAGTAGACTTTTTTCATGTGATACTTTTGTTTGAGTAACCTTTTGCCCCAGTATCTGTACTTTTACTTAAAAGTAACAAAACTGAGTACTTCAACCACTACTGGGTATTGGGCAATTGAACAAAGCAAGATAAATAAGCTCAACCCCAAGCAGTAACATAAAGCACCTTCATAGGGCCTGTACCCAGATTTTTTCTCATGTATGTAAGGTGTGTCCTGCCCCAGCACAGATATACAGTACAGTATTGTATAAGCAGCTCTTGAGATAATACTGTCTGCATCTAATTTTAAAATGCAGGAAGCTAAAAAGATCCCACAATTACCTTTAAGACATGCATATACTGTAATTTGGTGTCTAATATGCCAAGATGAATTAAGCATGTTTATTCATTGAACCTGTTAAACTGTTCTATCATCTGAGAACCATAAACTGTGCATTAGCATGCTAGTTGTTAGCTTTACCATTGAGGCAAAACTCAGATTGGGTCTCTGAGACTTGCGAAGAGCACTTATATGTAGTTAATATGATTAACTACATTCAGGAGCAGGACTACGCCTCAACCGTCCTCTCCTCTCCAGTGAATCACAGCTCACGTCTGCCATGCCTCAGTTTCCCAGAAGCTTATTTATAGCAGCCTCTCCTGGAAACCCAGTTTGTCCCGAATAACTCGACCCCACCCTCTCATCCCATATCTGTTCGCTCCAAGACATAAGACGCCTACGAGGGGGTCCCGTTCCTGCTGGGGCATGTGAAGATTGAGACTGTACCCCCACCCTGAGTTTCAACCCAGCGGACCCGCCTTGTCTCAATATAATAAACGCTTTTTGCTTCACACATGTGTTGTTGACGTGGTCCTTGCTAGTGAAAAACTCATTGCTGTGAATAATTAGATTGGAATGCCCAAGCAAACAGAGGAATAACTTTGGACCTCTGTAAATTCTTTAAAATCAGCTAGTTCTGTTTTTCATGTTTTTAAGAGCGCTTTTAAATCAAGGAGAACATTCTGAAATGAGTTAATCTCCTGTCACTATTCTTTATTGCACAGTATTAGCCTCCAGGAGTCTGTAAATCTCCCATCCCGGAGCTGCTTCCCTGTGAGGACGTGCCTGAGGTCGTGACCCCGCGGCCCACTGTAAATCTTCCCGCTGGGTGTGGCCTGTGGTTTGGCTCGGTTCTTCGTATAAAAGTTGGAGCTTAATGAATGCGCGTGCTGTTTCCTGTGGATTGGAATGCTCCGCACAGAGGGCACACATTGGCTCTGCTGTGTCAATAGTCACGGTGTGTTCAAGTGCGCTCCGGATATTCCACGGCTGAGTCAGAGCACAAGGATGGAGAGGTGTGTGGAGAGAGAGAAGCTTTATACACAGTATGAGACAGGATTTATTTAATACTTAATAGTTAAATAAAATATGTAAGGACTGAATGTTGAGGAGTTATGATTGTAATTCTGCTTTAGCTTTACATTGTTTTTGTATTAAATGCGCTTTACCTGATTTTGACTGGCTTAAAAAACTAGTTTTAGATTTTAAACAGCTTGCAGTGGTCCAAAGTTATTCCTCACTAACTTTATGCATTCTGAGCATCCTAATGATTCACCAAGATGAGTTTATAAGCATTTTTCTTTTACAACTTTCATAAACCAAAGTGTAGTTTTGTCAACTGTAAAGTTAGCAACAACTAGCAGTGCACTGCTTATACAATATAACTGTACTGGAGCAAGACAGATTTCGCTATAATACATGGGGAAAATCAGGTATAGTAAGTCCACAGTAAGTATAATCTTATTTATCTGTTGTAATAAAAAACATGGGTGTCCTAGAATACATTTAGGAGTAGTTGTGGCCGTTTATGTCTGAAATATGCGAATCATAATGGAAAAAGCAGATCTCCAGCTGCACATAACATCAAGTGTGTGGCCCTGTCCCAATACCCGCACTACACACACACTTCAGTGAGGTGTACATGTTCTTAAAATGCATGAAGTGCATGAGTCCATGGTGTGTATGGGTGGAGAAAACTGAGAATCGGGACAGACAGTACTTCAGATGACTGACGTAGTAGAGTAAACATCCAAGCAGTGTTAAATAGCTGTCAGCGTTGTTAAATTACAGTTCAATTCAACTAAAAGCCCCACCCTACAGCCCTGTTTTAAAGTGTCCATATTATGCTTTTTTAAATCTGTGTTATAATGTTTGTTTCTCATGCAAAACATACTTGGAGTTTGCTTCATTCATACATGTTTAACACACAAATTCTGCATATTTAGGGTAAGTTTTCTCAAACAGAAAACACTCCCTTGTGCACAGGAATACAGGAATCTGCAACTGCAACTTCACATGAATCATTTGGAAGTATTCAGTCCTGGAAGTGACAGTCTCTACTGAATGAAAAGGCAAAAGGAGGAACACAGCATTTTGAGCTTTGGAGATATAGACAGACTAATTTCTCTCAAACAGAAAACATAATTCAAGGTTTGTTTTTAATGAGGAAACAACATTATAACATGGCCTAAAGTTCTCAAGAGTCCATTTGGCATAATACAGGATATTTAATCATTTGCTGAATTGGCCATAAACAAGTAAGATCTGTGTTTAAGTTTGTACTGTGTTGATACCTGGACAGTCCGCATGTGTATTTAAAATATTATCCCTTCAACTGTTAAGCCATTCCTCTCCATTTTTTCCAGCTAAGTTGCTAATAAGTTGCTGTGGTACAAGTCTGCGTTGTTTGTGAACATTCCAGTGAAATGCATTCAGGGGAATATACTTCTAAGTCTAAGTCGGCATTGCTCCACACTTGCTGGAAATTGTGGAGAGAGTGCGTAGAGGCGTAGTGTTTTACAAACACTTGGTAAACAGATAATAATAGTGCCAAAATATATACTGACATGAATCTAAACTGTGCAAATAAAAGATTTTTTATAGAAGAGAAAAGGCAAGAGGACCTGTGGGTAAAGGAGGATGTGTTCTGTAGAGATGTATGGAAGAGGTGGAGTCAGCACGGTGACAACTATAGCTGTGGTAAATGAGGATATATGAGTGCAGGATACAGTATCTTACTGTCCAACAACTGAGTAATGGGGAAGCTTTATTTAATGTGATTTTAACTGTGTGGTGTCGCTGTGTGCCCTGTGGATATGGTGGCTGTGTATTAAGAAAGGACAGAGTATTTTTTGGGCTGCAGTCCAGAGGTTTGTGGTTTGTTTATCGACTCTTATCGTTGCTTTTGTTTCGCTTTCAGAAATTCTAATGAGTGTGGTAGGGTTGGGCGGCGATATGGTAATAACGAGGTATATAAAAGTAGCAACGGTATTAGTTTCATTACCATCATTTAAAAAATCTGCAGCGCATAAGGACCTAATATAATATGAGGCAGCATTTTGGCTTCAGGCTGAATGACAGGGGAGAGACACAAATGTTGACGGAGCTACGACCCTGCGTCAGGCCAGAGATCCCACCACAGTCGCTTCGGACACGGGGACCAGCGCCGACTTTCTTCCCTCCGCTTTCTCTCCTCTTCAAACATTGTTAAGCACAGAGATATCCATCCACACGCAGCAAAGAAGAAGAAAAAAAATGTGACTGACGCTTCGTGTGTGATGTTGAGCCGAAAAGTTTGCGATGGAGACGCTTTATTGAACACCGAGAGTCGAGAGGGGACACGCTGAAGAGGAGGAAGTTCCCACTTGAGGGTGAAGTCAGACTTTCACGGAGGAGACGGTAACTTCTCCGAGTGCCGAGAGCGCGGGTCTGTCAGATACAACATGCTGCAGTGGGAAATATCACACGCCGTGGACTGTCGCCTTTTACTTTTAATTCCAGAATCTGCCTCTTCTACGCTTTTCTTTTCTTGGCGTGTCCCAGATCATTAAATGGAGGGAGAGACGCACTGGTGAAGTTTGGTTTGATCAGAACTTGTGCCTCATCTTCAAATATAATGCTGCTTTTCTGTTTCTAAATGGTATAGGTAATACCGCATATGCTGGTAAAATGCTGAGGTTTAACGGTATCAACATTTGGATACCGCCCAACCTTTGAGTGTGGTCCTGCTTCAGCATCACATCGTCACATAAGCCAACCAGAGCCTGAGCTGTACACCTGAGAAGAGCTGCTGTAAGTATAGAACCTACTGTATATTTTCTGCTGTGTGGTGTATGTGTGTACCATTGATCCAGTAGTCCTGTGAGATCTCCGTCCTGATGTAGTGCTGGTCTGGAGAAGGTCCCAGGGAGCGAGTGAAGGAGGCGTCTTTACCCAGGAAGTCTGAGGAGGTGCCCGAGTACAGGAACTGATCTGCAATGAACACCACGCACTTTATCATCTGTACACAGCAGACTTCGCTTCAACTGGCACGTTATTCCCCTATTTCAAGCAGACCTACTCTTCAAACTCAACATTTCAGAGCTTTTACCATGTTTTAGGTGTTTCCCTTTCTCATTCATCCTCTCAAAAGTTGCAGGTTTAAGCAATCTTTAATCATTTTTACTGCCACTGGTATTCGTCCACTGCTCTGTACTTACTTTGTCCATTTTATTTTCTTAATCAGTGATATGCGTAGGATTCTGCAGGATCACGTAGTCATTTTGGTACAAATGAAGTAAACTAACTACTCCCCAGTGTGATGTGCAGTTATCCATAGGAGGTGCCAACAGCTACACGGCATTTAAGACGACGTCAGCTCCCATTTGGTTCTTTTTAAGCCATCTTAGGTGAATATTGTGATTTCAAATGCGCAAATTATAACGTAATGATCCACGGGTGTCATAGATTAGAACTATCTGTTGTTGTGGATGTTAACTTTCCTCCTGTCATGGCAGACGTACCTGTGAGCACTGAGGTGAAGGGCTGTGCAGGGTCAAATGGACACTTGAGTCTGCCGGACTCCTCTGTGTCCGACAGCAGCTGGAACTCCCCGTCCTGAGAGACACGAGCAACAGATGGTCTAAGAAAGATACTAGTTTATGGGTCAAAAATATTTAAAAACAACTTTTAAAATGTATTTATTTACTTTTATTGTGCTGATCTGTTATTGGAATATTAAGTTCATATTAAGGATGCAACGATAGTGGTGGTTGGTATCTCGATACACGGGTCACGATATTAATTTGAGTTCGATACATTTTAAGATGCAAAAAAACATCTCATTTTAATAATAGAATAATACTACAATGTTAATTAAACAATACATTATAGCATAACTACTGTACAGTTATATTTTATATGTGAAGTGTTTTAGTTCAGTGATTTACAGCTCAAAATTTTTCTTCAGTGAAAATAAGTCCAGAGCTTTCTCAGGCTATTTTATATTTTATAATACAGTGGTCTACTCTTAATACAGAGTGACAAGGGAGCAACACTATCAGACTTTTCCTTCTTTGGTGGTGATTTGATGATTTCTTTTCCTCCTGAGTCTCACTGGGTTCACGTTTCCCTCCAGCAGTGACAGACAGTAGCTCCTCCTGCCCTCCTGCCCCTGGACACTAAAACTAAGTTATATTATATAGAAATGTCTCAGAGGACTGTTTTCTGACTAAAACTTATGAGACAGAGTATGAGAAAAAGATTGCGTATATCGCGAGCCATTCCTGGGTCTGCCAACGTAAAATAAAAAGTGAGTGAAAGATAAAACTTTCCTCTGTTAGAATATTTCAACTGTAAATCCCTATGGAGCTGTTTTCTTGCTGCATCTGAAAAGGTTCCACTGTTTCCCTTTGGACCAAAATGATGCCAACACAGAGCACATGGAGGGACATGTGCATATCGACACGTGTATCGAACGAACACGTGTATCGAATCAAGAGACCAGTATCGAATTTGATTTAATATTATATCGAATATCGTTGCATCCCTAATTCATATTATGGAAAACAATCTTAAAGCGGCTTAAAAAAGTGCATTTTGTGTTTTTCCAGTACACAAAAGCAGATCTAAGGGTCAAAATCATAGACTGTAAATGGAAACTGCTAACCTGCCACTGTGTTCTAAATAGGAAGTGCAAATCCACTGACTCCAGCTCCAATTCACTTTGTATTGAGGAAACGTTGCCCCTGCCTCCATAGCTGTGACTGTCAGGCTCCTCATTTTGGTCTTAAAATGTTTGAACTAACCTGCTTTATATGTATGCCTTTAAATAACCTGCTCTGATGTTTTAATTTTGCTATTTTGCTCACAAATCAATTCCCATTCCTGACATGGAACTGGGTCCAATATGGTCGGTTCTTAATACAGTCAATTACAGTCAAATTAAGACCACTGTGTTGTTATAAAACGTCTCCTTACTCTTTGGTAATTTGGGTAGAAATAAACTCTGGTTCGCTGCAAACAGTTGAAAAGAAACGAGTTGTGTTTTTCAAGTTCTTTTTCAGAGCGTAAAAATCCGGTGCCGTGCCTTTACCGAGCCTTACCCGTGTGTTTCCAGTGATGCGGAGGTAGGCGCAGGTGGGGTGGAAGGCTCCAGTCCCGCAGGTGTACAGGTGCGTGTGGTTGTAGTTGTGCAGGACTCGGACAAAGTTGGCACACTCCAGCTGAAATAAAAAGAATAACACTTGAGTCTAAATCTTGTGTTATTTTTGCCTCACCTCGTCTAATGGAACGCACGTCAACAACCATCCAAACTTTTCACACTTACATTTGGGTTTTTGCCCGCCTGTCTGCACATGTCCACACGCTCCCTGGAGGCTGGCCAGTGGATCTGAAAACACAAACCATTTTTGATTTTGTGGAATATTCACACACATTTTAATTTGATTTAATAAGACTCATACAAACGCTCAGAAAGTACAAATACAGGCCTATACAATACTTCATGTTTGAACTTTTATTCATACAAAGTTGTTTTAGTTGCTTCCTTGATGAGGGAACAATGTTATAAAAAGGTAGAAAGCTGCAAAAAGTCGAAGTAAAGTCAATTTTCCATCCCCTACAACTCAAACAGTAAATGTGCTCTAACATTTCCGTTTTGCGGTCTGTCCCCAGCTTGTCTCCATGGAGTTGCTATGCCTGAAATGTTCCACAGTATGGCATTAAACGTGCCTATCATGCTTGCACTGTTCCATGGAGACAAGCAGGTGACCACTTTATCAGAAAAGTTACAAAGTGCCGCTTTTTACGGAAACCGGGAGGGCTCACAACAAATGCAAACGGCGCAACAAATGTAAATGCCACAACTCAATAAAAAGCCACAACACACCAAAAAAAGCCACAATGGAAGTGACTGCGGGACTCTATTTTCCAATGGATCAAGTGAGGAGGATCAAGCGGGAAATTATTGTGGTCACTCTTCAAGGGGCAGAAATCAAAAGAGTTAAGTATTTTAAATATCTAGGTATATTAATTGCTGATAATCTTAGTTTTAAAGGATATGTTGAACAAAAAGACTAAAAAAGAGACTAAAAATCAGCTTTTACTTCAGAAATAGGCTATGTTTTTCTTTTAATGCAAAAAAACAAACTAGTAGCAGCAACATTTTTACCCATTTTGGATTATGGTGACCTTATTTATATGAATGCCCCAACTCAAGTATAAAACCTGTCAGATTCTGTGTTCTTTACAGTTTATCACAAACTATAAACTTCACTTTACACGTGTGGGCTGGCCAGCACTGGAAACTACACTCACTGGGTTATGTTCATTTCTAAGAGTATTCTGCTTCTGCTCCCATCATATCTGTGAATATATTCATCCAAGAGAGGCTGGATTGTATTTTTATGCTCTCAGCTGCAGCTACAGCCTGTACCAAGTGTTCGCACAGAAGCTTGTAAAGAGGCATTTCAATATTCTGCCCCCACAACATGGAACAATTTACAAAAAGACTGGAAATCAAAATAACTGGTTCCAGTAGGACAGTTTAAAGTATTGCTCAAAGGTTTGGAAATGAAATCCATGGTTTGTAAATGTTTTAAATAGTCTAGAAATCGTTGCTTGAAATGTGTCCTGTAATAATCTAAATTGTTTTGTTGAGCTGCTGCCTTGGCCAGGACGCCCTGGAAAAAGAGATTAGTAATCTTAATGGGACTTTCCTGGTCTCTCAATCTCTCTGTCTTTTGCTCACTCGCTCCCTCCCTCTTTCAGCGAAACACTACCTGCGTTGTAGCCACGACCCGACCAGACCAGACGAGAGTCAAGACTAAACTGACCTGGTGCTGAGCGGCGGGGTGCACCTTTATACACCCCTCGCCCCTCCCACCTTACGTAACTCCCTCTAAAACCTTAACTACATCATTCCTAAAATCAAATGAGAAATATTACAGGGGCCAACAGTTACACACAGAGAATCGCCATCATCTCACATCCATAAATGACCTCCAACAGTTCACAGACAAATAAAATACAGTTAATTGTCCAGGCCAGTCACTTGTCGCTCACATGACCCCGGAGCGCGTGCACCAGGAGGATTTAAGCTCCTGGTGCGGATGTGTCCGGGTTTGCCAGTGCGCACCGGGATGAGGGAGCAGGCGGCAGCGTGAGGGTGAGTAAAAGGTCGATTTATTGCGGGTTTTTGGAGGATAGTTCTGGCGCTTCCAAGTGAGCACCTTTAGTCGCAGCTGAGGTTATGTAGAATGAAGTTTATTGTGCGTTTGGACAATAAGGGTTCGCAGCGCAGAGCGCAGCAAACAATGAAACATGTGAGCGCACGTCTTCCCATGCTTCCCCCCGGGGACTGAAGGTACAACAGTCAGACAGTGACATCGATCCTGGCCACAAAACAATAAATTACTTTTAAGTATGTTTCCAACTTTGTTCATTTCTTTGTTCCTTTACTTTTCACATTCTTTTACTTCAACTTTTCCCATTCACTTCCCACTTGCTCCTCCTTGCCTGGTTGGTCGTAAAATAGAGCCTCGCAGCCACTTACGTTGTGGCTTTTTGTTGTGTTGTGGCATTTGTAATTGTTGCATTTCCTCCTGGCTTATATACCATTTAGTACAAAAATTTTTACAAGAGTACAGAAAAAAAAGTTCCACTAATCCCAATAAAGGCACATATGTTAAATAGTGACACCCAAAATATACAGTTCCTTTCAGATTCATTGAACCATAAGTCAATATTGTAACAGGCAGCTAAAAATGCATAGTAGCCCTTACCCTCACCCTGATCATGCTCATACATGTGTGATAACAGGCTTACGGTCTTACTGCATTACTTCCACCTAAAGCCTGCCAAGAAGAGCCAACGCCAGATGCAACCATGGGTCAGCGGAGCCCCGCACACACATGATTCTCTTTAGGATTCATAACTAACACATGCCGAGGAGCAAATCAAACAGAAACACAGCTCAAAGTGCCGATCAAGTACAGTGAACAGACTGTGAACAGGATCAGACAGAGTCCCATGGAGAAATCAGCTGCAGCTTACAAGGCTGCGGTCATGAGGGGAGGCGGTGAACTGGAAAAAGAACACGCAATGTTGTTTGTGGTACTGTATGTTTGAGGTGCTTCAAGGGTCCATATAAAGTAGGGTCTGACCGATATGAATTTTGTTGTGATAAAATGGGATTGGAGCTGCTAATAGCCTATTTAATTGCCGATATATTTATAACGTAAGTCACTGTAAATCTCCATTGGATTTTCATTTGGGTTTATTCAGGCAACATTTATTGTTATTCTGCTTCTTTATGCCATATTTAAAGACAGTAGGTCGGCCTAATGGCATTTTTGTATGATATTCTAGCCAGTAAAGAAAGTGCTGTAAGTAAACTACCACTATGAGCCTTTAGCGGACACACGGACAGTAAATGTGTGCACATGGATCTACTGCTGCGAGTGTAAACAAGTGCACATGTGTTCAGGGGCGGGATGGACACAGACAAATGACTCCTCAAATAAATCCTGATGCAACGCCACATATGAGGACATTTATCTGTCTGTAAATTGGATTAAATGAGCAGAATATAGAGAATCTAAGCTTTATAACAATGTAAAACATGTCAATGTGGAATATTGGCCCATATCGGCAAGATTTTGGCTGATATGTTTCCAAGAGCCTGTATCGGTCGATCAAACACAATACAGATTCGATATCAAGGTATTAGTGAAACAAACTCTTTATTTAGACAACTGAAGGTAATTTTCAACATAAATTGGTATAATTTCTTTTATATTACCATCTGGCCTTATATCTGTGTAATCCCTCAGTTGCTCATGTAAATCATACACTATACTGCGATATTATACTTGTTCTGATACAGCTCAAGATCAGACTACAAACTATTCAGGATTCCTAAATGTATGAGGAACTTAAAGTGTCCATCTAAGGCTGAACTGACTTCTGGAAGATTTCAACTGTTTCAGACTTGTAGTGTAATGTTTGTTTCATTTGCAGGTGTTTGTGTAAACTTGGAAAGCTCGAAAAGCTTTGTTCCACAACATGATGTCATGGGGTGATGTTTTCCTTCAGGATTGGCTTCTGCTGCACTCCATTCATCACCATTTCAGCGTAATTTCAGAAGGTCAAACGTTCACAGCAGCAAACAAGATAACAATAATTTTATTTTGTCTTGCTAAAATGATTACAACACCAGAACCCAAACAAAGACAGCTTTAAGTTACAAGTTAGATTCCCAGACCATTTTCTCAATTCCCAAACTGGGGATAATGCCATTAACGACGTACTATATTTCATAAACATGCACGCTACTCTCTACATCTGCCTTCTCCAGACTGTGTTCATAAGGTTAACACTTAGCACAACAAACTATCCTTTAGAAAACCCTGATAATCTTGCCAAGTAAGCAGCTCCACTAAACATTAGGTTGTGTCTAAGCCCGGTGTATGGGTCAGGCCTGGTCCCAAATGAGCGTGAACGGCCCTTATCTGAGAGGCATCAGGATCAGTGTCCAGAGGAGAGGAGGAAAGGCAACATTCTGAACATTTAAACAAGCAGATAGAGATCACATAAACAGCAGTGCATCAGACTCAGCTGCACACACACTTCACATGTGGCTCTGCTCCCACCGCACTCGGCCTGTCTGCAGTGGAGAGGGCTGGAGGACGTACACTTACTTCAGAGGAACTTCTGAGAGTGCTTTTATCAAGGCATTGTTTTTACTTCTACTTCTGGTTACACTTTACATATAAAACGTACTCTGACTTGCCAACATTTATGTTTGTCTTTCTCCAGAGAACTGCTTTAGTGTAACTTCATCAGGTCCTTATAGAGCAAATGCAGGTATAAGGGGTTTTAATAGCATTGTTTACAGTTCAAACTAGGTAAATTTGGAGCTTTGTGTTCAAAAACAGTGAAAAAGTGTGTGCTGCATCCAGGGGTGATGTCACATAGTAAGTAGTACGTAGTGACTTCACCCCTGGACACAGAGGGCTGCTCTGACTAAAGCCAGGTACTGTTCAAGTTTATTTCCTTAAAACTATAAAGTGTTTACCAAACTTTGTATATTATTTTGTCATGCTGGCTGTTTGCTTATGCCTTGAAGGGCTTGTACCTTGTTGTAATTGAGCAAAATTTGTCTTCTCCCAGTAAAACATTTTGTATAAGCAGCTCTTGAGGTCAAAATAAGTTTGTTATGCACTTATAAAATGTTTATTGTCTTATAATCAGAAAGTGCATGCAAGCATGCTAGTTGTTGTTTGCATTCCTGTGACTGTAACTCTGGTAACTTTTCATGACAAATAATAAGGACGCTCTGAATGCATAAGGCACATGTGGAATAACTCAAGAATAGTTTTATTCTCTAAAACACTTTGGTTTTTTTTAATAAATAATATTTTTTGTCTTTTGAGTTATTTTGACGCTGGTTGGACGTTATTTAAAACTCTCTGGATGCTCTATGCTTTGCTGTGATATATGTATCCTCTAAACTCGACTATAATGGTATCTACACACTGCATCTGCCTTTGACTGATCTGTGACCTATAAATACCCAGTACATTCCAGTCCAAATGGTCCAATCAGGAGGGCCGGTGTAGCGCAGGTGGAGGTGTTGTGTCAGACGTGATCTACAGCTGATGAATAGCACAGGTTATGAGCTGATCTGGGGAGAAGTCATGACTTGAACTTCCTCCAGGATCATCAGTCTGAAGTGAAGGGGCTTTAGAGACCCATACATATTTCAGCAACAATATGAAACACTTTTCCGTTTCCTCCATTTGCGGTTACGTGAATTCTTTTAGAGTTATTCGATTGCTAGTGATGAATTTAGGGCTTTTAAGGCTATACAAATGTGTGGACAAGTGTGTTGATATAAGTTCTATTAAGTTATGAAGATGGGTGTCCTCCAGGCATGTCTGCTTTCCCCCTTTAACTTTAAAGGGCCCAACGCTATTTATGTATCAGCGTTATAACATGGCTTAAAGCTCACAGGAGGAAATTGTGTGTAATATAGGATCTTTAAAACGTGTGCAGGAGGGTAATGTTCCAGCTATGTACTCACGACCAGGATTTTAGCTCAATCTGGAGAAGGGTTGCTGGTGCGCTACAAAGGCGTTATCAGTTTCCCACTAGCATAAAACACTAATCCTCCAGCGAGTTATTCTTTTCCCTGAGATTTACTCTACGCTCACTCTTTGCTCTGATGATAAGGATTCATGATGGGTCTTTTGGGTTAGCTACAGTAACCGCATCTGTCCTGGGGCTGACAGGAGGAAATGTGGCAGCCAGTCTGTGCTGACGGCCTCTTTGAGCTCACTAGAGCAGTGTGATTTAGTAAAAAATGTACTGTGTTTTCTTTTTCCTCTTATTGATTGATCTTGGATTTTAATTTGACTGGATTTGATTTCACAAACGAAATTAAAATGGCTCTTTGTATTTGTTTCATGAGTATAAACAAGACAGACTTTTAATCCGTATAATTTAATCCAGAGTTTGAACTCCAAACCACATGCGTTTACACTGACAGAGGACTGGCTGTAGAGCTCTCGTGTCAAAACGTTAAACCAAGTCTTTGACGATTAGACATGACTGATTCAAGATCTTTTGATTAATTTGCCCCGTTCTACAAATTATTCACGCACACATCACTTCACACGGTTAAAGGTAGAGAAGCGTCTTGTCCGAGAACACACTAAATCATTAATTGTGTCTGTGGACTGTGGAGCTCCAGATTCTTTGCATTTGGAGTTTATTTTAGCACAAGCCTTTTCTCTTAAAGGTTTGTAACTTTCTGGAGGTGGCACGTCATCTGTATGATTCCATGGAAATAGAAAGGAACATTGTCCATGGAGACAGATCAGTTTTATGCCACAGTGTGGAAGATTATAGCTAAAGGAGCAACATGTCTATGGAAACAAGTAGGGCCCGACCAATATATATTGGTTGGCTGATATTATCAATTTAGACTCTCTATATTATTCCGATTTCATCCAATTTACAGCCAGATAAATGTCCTAATATGGTGCTCCACATTGATATTTATCTGCGGAGTCAGTTGTCTGTGTCCATACTGCCCCTGAACGCATCGCCATGTGTGTTTGTTTACAGCCGCAGCCATAGATCCACGTGTGCAACACTGAGATTATATTCTTTTTACGGATGATCAGTTTGAGTCTGGATTAAAAGGACAGTTATTAGTAAAGATTTGTGATCTGAGAGGAGTGAGTGTTGGAAATGTGTTGGTTTTGAAGTTAGTTTCTCATTGGTTAGCGATTAGCGACTGTAAAGTGACTATAGTGGCCGTATAGATGTTACTGGACACGCATTTATATGTAAATGAGCTGTGAATAGAGGTGTGAATTATCTGCATTTACCAAAGCATTAATTACTGCAGCATGCACGCATTTACTGCTAAAGGCTAATAGCGGTAGTTTACTTACAATACTTTCTTTACTGGCTAGAATATCATACAAAAATGTCATTAGGCCGACCTACTATCTGTAAATATGATGTAAAGAGGCAGAATAACAATAAATGTCACCTAAATAAACCCAATTGAAAATCCAATAGAGCCAAATCTAAGTTTTATAAACATTTGAAGATTTACAGTGAATTTTTACATCATAAATATATCAGCGATTATATCGGCTATCGGCAGCTCCAACTCCCATTATATCGGTATCATATCGGCTGCAACAAAATCCATATTGGTTGGGTCCTAGAAACAAGTAGGAAGAGGACCTCCTCCAGGCCAAATAAGAGTCATACGATGTAATAAATTAGTAAAATTAGAATATAAACTCGTGATCTCGTGTGTACAGCTTCAAAGGCAGTGGCAGTTTCATGGAGCGGGTTCAGTCTAAGGTCAGTCTGAGGTGTACCTTCCTGGGAGCTCGGTCTGGGCTGTCGGGGTTCAGCAGGTAGATGTGATCACGGGCCCCTAGCAGCAGTCGGCCCCTCTCCTCGTCCAGCAGCAGTGTGTGTGACTGGAGTCCGTCCGAGGGCCCCAGGAGCATGGAGACACTGCCAACCTGCACCAAGTCTGCAACACAAAGAAGAAGAAAGCATGTGATTTAGGGCTTTTTCATGTAGTAAAGTAAAATTAGTTTGCCCCAGTACAGATATAATGTACAATTTGTGATGTATGCATCTAATTATAAAGCATTTTTATCCTCCTCAAACCAGGAAGTAGCTTTTGTCTTGTTGTTGGCCTGTTCATATCCTGTGAAAGAGAAAAACTTTACGTGCAGGTTAAGGTAAAGTGAAAATTCTGATATGATGTTATGACTCTTATATCTCATTGTTAGATAATTACTGTGCTATCTATGTTTTGAAGTTGTTGTCAGGGAAAATTAAGCTTCCAGGGCAAATATTTTGGTTTTAATGTAATCTAATGTAATCTTTTTAATCCCAGTTATTCTTTGCCAATATTTCAACCTGCCAAAGTCTACGTAATGTGTATTTTTAATATCTTTTCACATTTTTTTTCCAATTCCTTCCCATTAGCAACATCAAACAACAAACCGTGTGAGCTTATTATTCGTGCGTGTTACAGATGATAATGGATAATATTTTAAGTGCGCAGTTCTTGTTGTAGCTTGATTTAAAGACGACTAATCCTGTGCGGTCTGGTGCCTTAACTACTCACAACAACATTCGTGTCTTTTAATGCTGACGTCCTTATTACGCTGTCAATCATCTGCCAGAATTTTCCCAAGAAGTATTTCCCATGGGGCCAGTGCGTGCCAAAGTAAAGAGAGGAGAGGAGATAGGTGGATGTAATGTTTGACACTTTTGGACCCTGTTCAATGCCTGCGGAAGGGAGTTGTCAGTATATTTCAAGGTAAGAGGAATAACACAATGACAAAATTAAGCAAAAATGTGAGAAATGAGAAATAAATCATTGCTCCTTGTTATTTGGCAAACGGCTATAACAGGGATACTTGTACATAAAACAAGAATGCCCCAAGTCGTGCTCACTAATGGAGCTCTCTTATGTCTTGTGTCTCTTCTGCCACATGCGAGGCAACTTTCCAGTCTCAGTGTGACGAGAGCGAATGTCTCTCCCGACTCTTTATCCCCTTTCAACCATCTTTGGGCTAAAAAAGCAGTGCTAATTTAGAAACTGCAATGCCATAAACAAGGGCCAGAGCTCTAATTTACATGGCAGTTATTATTTCACAAATACAATATGACATTAATAAAAACTGATACATTTTCTCCCTATGTCATTTTTCTGGTGGATCATCTGAAAATGGGGAGTCTTGTATCTTCATAAAGTATTGAGAAGTGCATGTTTTGGATTCCAGGCGACAGACATATTATATAAGCATCTGTTGAGGACAAAATAAGTCAGCTGTGTACTGTCTGCATTTCATTTTCAAGCATTTTATTGTCTGTAACCTGTAGTTGTTCACAACATTACCATCATGACAAAACTCTGCTCTGTTCTCTGTTGTTTTTCACGTTTTTAAGACAGTAAAAATCAAGTACAGAGCATTTAAGTTTATTGAAGTTTAAAGTAAACCCCTATGAACTAACATCAAGGACCATGTTGTCCACCCTCCTGTGGGCTCACCACCTGCAGAGGGGTTCATAGGGGGGGTTAGGTGCTATGAGTATTGGGCAGCACGCTGCCCCCGCGACCCAGCCGGATTAAGCGGGAGAAGATGGATGGATGGAAGTTTAAAGTGCAAAATCACCTAAGTGTCTCAGTCCATAGCAGTGAAATTAAAATATACAAATATTTACAACAAGATTACAACAATATACAGTGATTGAAAGTAATATACAGTGGTAAAAATGACAGAAAATAGTGTGCAGTGTGCAAAATTACATCAATATACAAACATATATGTGCATTCACTCATCTACACATCATACATATACACACAGACCTACATACATACATGTTTACATACATGCCCGCATACATACAGACCTGGAAGCCTTATCAGGAAAGTGGTTTATTGATTTGATGTGCCATATTTAGAAAAAAGGTGGGTTTTAAGTCTGGATTTGAACATATGAATGGATGTGGCACTTCTCACGGTGGGTGGCAGCTGGATCCAGAGGTCGGGAGCACGATAAGAAAAGACTCTACTACCGGCTGTTTGTTTACGGATTTTGGGGACAGTGAGGAGACCAGCATTTTGTGAATGAAGGGAGGGCCAGGAGTGTAGGGGATGATCAGGTCAGAGAGATACGATGGCGCTGGAGATTTGTATGCTAGGGGAAGGATTTTGGCATTTGGCTGATTTGGCTATTTACCACAAGTACTGTCACAGCAAATTGTGTAATCGTAAGAAACATGTATAATGTCATCTGAACTTTCTGCTCAGAATGGTGCATTAAAAACAAACTTGTTTCATTCCTAACCTCCGCCTCGTCGAGTCGTCTATGAGGTGAACGGCGCATTTCCCTCCACTGCCCTTGATCCAAGTGTTCTGAGGAAATTGCAGGTTTGTGTTCACGATTTCCTTCTATGTCGCTCGTGTTATGCTCTTTGTAAACAACCGTTCAGAGTGTGTGTGTTTGGGGAAGGATGAGGAGGACAGGATGAGGAGCAGAGGCAGAGGGTGAGGAGGAGAGGAAGAGGAGAGCCAGTGAGGGGGCAGAAAAGAAGAGGAGAGAGGGGTGAAGAAGAGGTGGAGGGAAAGAGATGGAGAAGAGGAGGAGCAGAGGGAGATTAAGAGAGGAAGAGCGGGGTTAGTAGAGGGGAGGGAAAGGAGAAGAGGGTGGAAGAGGGAAAGAAGCACGAGTAAAAGAAGAGGGGGAGGAGAGGAAGAGTAGAGGTGAGGGAGAAGAAGGTGAGAAGAAGAAAAGAGGAGGGGGATGGAAAGGAGACGAGGAGCAAAAAAAGAGGGAGAGGAAGAGGGGGCCGACAGGAGGGGATGAAGGTGGGGGAGTTGGGGTAGCTTTGAAAGGATTGACATTGAGATTACCCTTTTGGTGTGAAGAGGTTAGCGAGCGCCAATATTTGAACTTCTGCCCCCCGACCCCGGCTAATGCCCCCCACTCATACATCACGCACACATCGCCCGGAGATTACCGCGCTCGCTCCCGACTAACGCTAATCTGTTCGGTAAACATGGAGCACTAAGGGTCCATTGAAAAGGACGAGGGCTTCAGAGGAGGTTGGTTATGAAGGAAGACGTCACACGGACAATGATCTAAAGTCCCAAAGATGAACTAGGCCAAAGCTTAATGTCAGCTGAGGTGAACTGTGCGATTTATTTAGCAAGGCAAGTTTATTTGGATAGCACAATTTATACACAAAGTAATTCAAAGTGCTTTACAGAATAAGAAACACATTAAAATTCCAATATAAACAAATCAAAACATAAATAATCATCATAAAATTAAAAAGACTGAGAGACATTAAATGAAAGAAGAGTGCGGAATGAGAAATGAAAACCTTTTAGTCAAACGCACGGCTGAACAGAACTGTTTTGAGCCTGGATTTAAACAGCATCAAAGTAGAGTCTGTCTCACATGTTCAGACTGTTCCAGGTTTTAACTGCAGAAATCTGAAACTCTGACTCTCCGAGTTTAGTCCTGACTCTGCGCACTGCTGCCCTACAAAGGCAAAAGACCTTAAGTCACCAGAGTAAGAAGGTAAGGTAAGGTAACTTTGTTTATATAGCGCTTTTCACAGACTCATGTCCCCAAAGACGCTTTACAGAGCATTATTAACAGAGCAGTCTTCAGAAAAATGACTTTAATGTTTCTGTTTTGTCCAGACAAAAGTATAATAGGTAGGGCTCCCAAAATTTGACAACTAGTTGCTATAATGAAGAAATATTTGTATGCGAAAACTATTGAGCACAGTTACTGCCTTTTGCCTTTGCACGACTCCTTATTTTTGCCACATGATACAAAGGCAGAGCACAGGAACTGCTAAATAAGGGTCAAAGGTCCATTTTGAGCTCAATATTTTTCACGATATTTATTCACGTATTCATGTCAGGATAAACACTCTTTAAATCATACACTTGGTAAATAGCGATGTCGGCTCTTTTGAACAGTTCCTTAAAGGTGCACTCTGTAACTTTTCTGGTAGATGGCCGGCTGTCTCTTGTTTCAGTTGTCTGAAGTTGTATCAGCCGATTTCGAGCTGAGGAAGATGACAAGCGTCAAAACAGTCGTTTCGTGGACCGACGAAGAGGTTTAGTTGTTACTGAACGTAACACTGGATTTTAATGGTTTGTTTAAACTGTTTTCCACAATAGCATCGCATGCCTGATGTCACGAATCAGGAAAGCACAAGTCACAGTGACATGGTCCAATAAGGATGACAAATAGGGCTCCTACGTCAGCGTATCAACGTTTTCAGGCGTCCACACAGTGCCGGATCAGATCTGTACTCAGATGAATTCATGGGAGCTGACGGCACCAGATCGTTCAAGCTCTGGAGCCGTTTTCCTTCAGATTAGTGTGGACGAACACTGCATCCACAATGAAAATGATCCGAATATGTACTAGTGTGTATGAAGCCTAAGTGGGCAGGGCTAAAAGTGCAAAACCCACATATCATTTTCAGACATGCATGTGACTGATCTCCAACATAAAACTTGCCAAAAGTATCAAAAATCAGATACTAATCCATAGTCAAACGAGTATCGAAACAAGATTTTCTCATTACTGAGATTATGTTTGGATGTTAGTATTGTGACAACACTAATTAGATTAATCAAAAACAAATTATGAATTGATCCCCTGTTCCCCCAGTCACAACAATAGCACCTGGACAGGAAGGGCTTCAGGAAAAAAAAGATAAAAATACATCATTATTTAGTTAAAATCTCCAAGATAAAAAAGCAGTGAATGAGACGGTTGTTTATAGTCCATCCTAAATGAGTTTCTCCTAATCCTTATGTACTATGTAACTTTTCTGGTTTATCTCCTAATCCTATAATTAAAAGAGTACTACCGTAGCTTTCTTCATGGTAACCTCTACACATCTGAAATGTGGCTTGAGTTGGAAATACCACCTGTTTGTGTGAAGGCAAAAACTACATTCAATTCGTATAAGCCCAAGCTCTTGTAGTTGTAGGGTCAAATCCCAGCTGAACTAGCCGTCAGTAAGGTAATATATTGAATAGCTGTAGGTGGCTGTGAGCACTCCTTTTTTCCAAGCACTGCAATGTCCACCCCCCACACACTAGAAATGTCAAATATCTGCTCAGACAAGCCATAACGTCATCCGTCTGAAACAAATTTGCAGAGTGGAAAGAGCCAGCAAGATTTCAAAATACACTCGCTTTTGTTTGGAAAATACAAAATTCTGAGGAAAAAGTGAATTGTCCAGGTTTAAGATTGGATTATTCTATTTAACGTGCCTGATGTTAGGTTATAAACGTTAAAAACAGAACTAGTTTATGTTAAACGGTTTGCAGCAGTAAAAAAGTTATCCTCGTTCTCTTAACACATTCCGAGCAATCATAATCATAACCAGAGAGGTGTTTTTCTGTCATAACAACAACAAATATACTAACGTGGATTCAGCCTTACTTCTTGGTTTATGGGTGATAAAAATACTTTATACTTAGAGGTAGAAAGCACAGAATAGTTTCATTTTGATGCTAACATAATAAGAATTGCATAAGATTGTAGTCTCATAAACTTGTCCAAACTGTGGCTCCAGAAAAACATTTTCTGCTAAATACTGATGATTTATTGTTAATTACAAAAACACTGGACATGATGGACAGAAAGTAGAATGAGCCTCACACGAGTCTCTCCTTTGGGTTGCCCTTTCCAATGCTGAAATCCAGTTGATTTAAACCTACGTAATTGTTTTCTCTCTGATCTGAATCATCCTTGCCTAAACCCCAGCACCTTCAGCCAATCATTAGTCAGTGCTAGTGCAGCCTCTGCAGCTCAGTGAGGGAATTCTAGAGGTTCTGGTTCATGGTCTGTAGCCTCATGCATCAGACGGTTTCACTTTGTGGAAACCGACTGACCTCGCAGCATTCGTCCACTCGACACTTTTTTGATTTAACCGGTCGCTACTATTTGGTCGAGTGCGGGTGTTGTATTCAGTCTGTATCACAACTCGGGTTAGTTCTGGCCAACACATCGCTTCGCTGATTGGCCGTTACACCAACTACACCTTTGGGGGCTTTTGCGAACCGTATAGTGACTGTGATCCCTGACCTAGTTGCTGGAGAGAAATGAAATTGAACGGAGGCCCTAGGTGGCATCAGCCTGGCTACAGGGTCTGTACATGTACTGAGACGAGAAAAAACTTGTATATCCTTTATCTGCAGTTTAAGGGACTGACAACATAGCTTGAGTTATGACTGTACTCTTTTTTTTTTAAAACAGCAAGAGCACAGGCAACATACAGCTCCTTTAATAACATGACAACATTGTATTAGATCCCCTTTAAAACTTTAGTTAGGTTAGATTAGGGACGCACCGATACTGATACTGGTATCGAATATCAGCACCAAATCTGAAAAAAACTGCTGGATCGGAGATCAACTTCCAAATCTTGGCTGAACGTATAAATCCGTCTAATAAGACTTATGTTTACTGGTCGTGGTCACCCAGAAAGTCTCATAATATTTAAACATGTATTTATTCAAAGTTCTTCTGTAGCGACATAAGTTATAAATAACACCTACAGAACATCTGGGGCAGTTTTGTCTTATTTTATTTTTGCATTGGAATAAAAACTATTTTCAATCCCTTGGTATATGTTGGTCTCTGCTGATACTTATCATAATCATACATATCATAAAAGCCATAATATCGGAATCAGAACTGAAAAAGCTGGATCAGTGCATCCGTAGTTTAGATGATTCTTGACACGAGGCACATTGTCCACATCCGCACACACATTATGAACAATAACCTTTTAACAGAACTGATAACTTCACTTCTGCGACACTTCTTTATCTCCATATGTATACCATTAACGGCCCGTATCTCTGGACCTACAGCGCACGCGTTAGTTGAAACATTCCCTCATATCTGCCGTCAAGCATCTCCAACGCGTGCTCTTAAATCATTAGAATCATAAGATAGCAACAGCAAGTGATCATCTTGCAGGCACGGGCGGACTTTGATCCCAGGGTCTTCACTCGCGCCGGGTGAGGTTGGGCTGATGTGATGTTTGAGAAGTCTTTTGAGGAGAGGAGTGTTCTAAAACAAATGGTGAGACGCTGACAGGAGGCTGCAAAGAGCCGGGGGAGAGGGCACATCTGAAGAGTGCTTTTAAGTCTGAGAGATGAGGATGGAAACTGTGAGGAATATTAAGTCACATCATGGGTCTAGCCTGACTGGTAAGGTGAGCTGTTACAATTGTCCATCTGGAAGTGTGAAAAATGTGTTAGAAGTGAATACTTAGCCAGGGGGTTGTCAGAAGGATCGATACCGCGATTTCAGCAAATACTGCAATACAGCCCAATACAGCAAACGCCTTTGGTAGGAGTGTGCCACGTAATCCCCTCTTTGTAATGTAACTTGATTGAGCAGGCAGTAAGAATGAGGTACAGGTCATATCTACAGACTATAAACTAGTAAAGAAATGGACATGCTAGCCGCAGCGTGTAGGAAGTGACCAGGGGGACGCTTCTGGCTCCATTGACTGTTTCCAATCGTCATTCTGGTCTTAAAATGATCATATTGCATGAATCTACTGTTTTATATTCTGATATTTTGTCCGTAAATAAATCCAGTTCCAAATAAATATGGAACTCGGCTCCAAATTCACCTGTTCCTGCCTCGTGGGCTTCATTTTACTGGAGCCAAACGTCGCACTCCCTTAGTCCACTTCTTTATACAGTCCATGGTCATATCACTGGTAAGATGATAAATTGTTGTTGGTACGTTATTGTTGTTTTGCTGGTCTCAGTCGTATTCGCAGAGATATCTTATCGCATCATCCACAGGGAGCGAGCAGTGAGGCATCTCCATAATTACAGCGAATCCACAACTTTTTTATTATTATTATTTAGATGCCATCACAGCACCAGTACTGCATATATTCTGCACAATTATTACTGCATAATTCTTGCTCCTCCACTGCTCCACAACTCATAGGTACAAAGAAAATACAGAGAAAATGCTGCCCAGATACTAAGCATTCTAAAACTCGAATTGAAACTTGCTCATTTGCATTGAAATATCGATAGGCTTCCTTATGATTCACACCCTGATCCTAATGTATGGATGCAGAACTGTCTTAAATCAGTGTCTCCTGTCAGAAGCCGTGTATGACCCCAGTCTACTGTTTAGGGACTCAGCAGCAGATGTTGAAAAAGACTATTTAGACAGATAACTGCCAACACTCACTTTTCCACATTGTTATAAGACTTTTTCTTTGAAGGGTCACACGGGACTATAACATGGTCTGTGCGGTCACTCACCTCATCTGAGCGCAGTTTGCACAAGTGGCACGAAGGAGAGTTCAAACGGCCAAAGTTATCCACAGAGACACCAAGCAATAAACATGTTTCATCTAATTGCACTGCAGGCAAAACAACAGAGGTTATGCACTGACGTCATTGTACTGAAAAATGAAAAATGCTCAGCTTTCTGACTGAGTGGCAGAGCTATGGACACAGTAACAGACAAAATGTGTTCCTTTGTTTTCTTTGACCTATTTATCCTTTTTTTTTTTTTAGCTCAAATTAGCTTTGTACATCAAAATGGAAACTGAAAGTAGTTTCACCATTGTGCAAAGCTTAGCCGGCTTATTACTGAACAATAGAGGGAGATAAAGGACACTTCAACCTCACCCCACAATTAATATCCTCAACACACGGACTCAAGAATATAAGAAAGAAATAAAGGTTCAGTTCAGCTGAGTGTGATCCCAAAGTCTGTATCTGTGATAACTGTGAGCGTAGTCTGCCATTTCCCTCTTGTTTAACTGGTAACTGGCTTTCTACTACTGTTTGATTTTTTAGTTTTAGATGTCAGGTACAAACTCAATATTTAGCAGAGTTGGAGACTTTTGTTATTAAGCTGGAGCGGCTCTTTCACATTTTACATGTGTTAAGATGAGCCTTTACAGAAGAAAATGTCATTACTCTCCATTGTCACTCATAATGTTTCAAGTCAAGTCAAGTCAAGTCAAGTCAAGTTTATTTCTATAGCACATTTAAAACAACTTCAGTTGACCAAAGTGCTTCACATAAAGGATAACAAACATATGCATATACAACACCATATGAGGACAAAAGAGAAAAAAAGAATAACCTAATAAAACAAGATAAACTGACTAACTAGTATTAAATGCCAGGGAAAAGAAATGAGTTTTCAATCTAGTCTTGAACTGCGTTACGGACTGAGAGGATCTGACAGGAAGAGGAAGGTTATTCCACAGTCTGGGCGCTGCCACAGAAAAGGCTCTGTCTCCCCTCGTCTTGAGCCGAGTTTTGGGCACAACCACTCCACTCATTCTCATAATTTGCGTTGTGATGACATCTGCATAACTTGTATAACCTCATAGAGACGAGCAGGGACCACCCCCACCAAAAACATTACGTGCACCTGTATCCTTTCCTTTCCCAGACAGAAACGCTAAATCGTATTCGAAGTAGCTGCAGCCAAGTACGTGATACATGAGCAGGGACTGTCTGGCTATGATTTACTCTGGCTTTTACCTGAGTTTGCATCCACTCCGACTGTCTTTGGCAGCTCTAAAGTTTAAGAGCAGGCTTGAGAAGACCTTTGGCCCTCCGTCAGTGAAACAACCCCATCATTTCCCCCTGTGCTCCTGGTGGAACGGCCTGCTGGGTAAGCCTGTCCGCAGCCCTCATGATGGCTAGCTAATTACACTTACACTATTTATGTTGGACACCCAGAACGTGGACGTACATCTATTTCTAGAGTCTTAGAAGCAACCGTTTTGGAGATTGAAGTCCGGCTGAGTTTTCTTTAGGTTCACAGTGGGGATTGGATTTTTATGGAGCGCGACGCTAGCATGCTTTTCTTGCGGTGATAAATAGGTACTTTGAAGTACTGTTTCCACTACAACTCAAAGCTACGAGCAGTAATTTACCCCCGGGATGGTGATTTAGGGGAGACTGGCTAATGCAGAGAAGACTGAGTAAACCTGCTAGCGTGCTACGTTACAAGAGCTTTGGAATTATGGGATATCTCAGCCATCGGCGCTGTCTGTATTCAGAGTGATCCATGCGCTGCTAAAATCCTACATAAAGGTCTGGCCAAGAACAGCAGATTACTCAAGAGGGTTTAGGAATCATATAGCCGAGAGCCTACGAGACAGTCTGATCTGTCTTTAAGGCAAATCTCATTCACGACTTTTTAATATTTATTTAACAAGGGAAACACGCTAACAGCCACTCTCCGCTGCTGGATTTGGAGAATTCCTTTGGGTCTGGACTTGCTTTTCTCGTTGAAATAATGAATATGAAATAGTGATCGTCCATTTTTACTTGTATTGCTTTGTCTTGTACTGCATATATTGCCTGTTTTGTTTTTTTCATTGTGTAATAGTGAATTGATGGATGTCCTTGAGTGTCTAGAAAGGCGCCTCGAAATAAAATGTATTATTATTATTAAGTGTGTTTTGTTTTTTCATTTTGTTTCGTTGGTCAAATTCAATTCGATTCGCTTTTAACCCAAAGTATGGCAGATTTGAATGATGATGACGACTTCTTATTCTGCGCAACTAGTCAGGGATTACTTTTCATTCATTTCCATCTGTATATAGTGCATATAAAAGAATACGAAAGCAATGAATATGATCAAGGACTGACCCAATAATGAAGAAAATATCGAACAGGGATTTAGTTTAAAAAAAAAAAAAACTTACAGAAAGAAGACGACAAAAGTTGATCAACAATCTCCAGCTAAAAACAAGAGGCGCGGAGACAGACGATGCTAGAGTTTGAAGCGACCACTTTGGCAAGGATTATGTCATTTATTAATTAACATTTTCAACATTTTTTGGACAATTATTTAGAAAGACAAGCATCGTGAGTGGCAGGTAAACTACTGCATTATAGGTCCTAACTTGTCACGCAAAAAGCTTTATGTGGTGCCAATTTTATTAGCTTAACCTTTTTTAATCATTATTTTAGGGTATCCTAGTGAAGCGGGTTCATTCAATTCTAAATAGTTGTACACCACCAGGCTTTTAAAGGTTTTCATTTAGCTCGCAATGCAATACGAGGTCTGCAGCACCAGATCATTTATTATATCCATCGCCTCAACGTCGGGAAAATCGTCCAAATTGTATAAAAAGTCCGACTTTTCCATATCGTACAGGTCATAACCTATATTTTCACAAATTTTTTCATGATAGTGGGTCTGTGACGGCTCGTTCAAACTTTTTGCGTGCTCGCCGTCACCCATTGCCCTGTGTTTTGAAGCAGAGCAGAACACTTCCTGCCACCCAGCAATACACCTTCACTACAATCATCTGGATAATTTCAGCCCTGGAATTTCCCATCTCTACTGAACAAAACGTAAAAGGTAGATGTTAACTTCAAAACTACTGCTTCATGACATCATAAGGTGAAACTGAGCATTTTGAGCTTTGGAAATTTAGACTGACAATAATAATGGGTTATTCAAACGTGTGAATGAATTAAAACAACTCTGGGTATGTCAATTTTGTGTAATATAGGTCTTTTAAGCAATTCTACGGTTTGTGCCTTTGTAAATTTCATGACAAAAGTTTGAAATTTGGGAATTAAATTAAAAGAATTGTGTGTTTTTTTGTTTTGTTGGTCAAATTCAATTCTGTGGATGCTTCTGTTCAACCCAAAGTATGACAGACTTGAATGATGATGATGACTTCTTGTATTTTGCACAACTAGTCAGGGTTGATTTTCATTAATTTCCATCTTTATATAGCACATGTAAAAGAACATGAAAACAGGACAAACTTCATGCACTTTGAATGTACGTTTACAAGCTTACTCAAAAGGGAGTGGGATGAAGTAATACTTATGTGATCCCAGCCCTGTCTTGTGCATGACAGGACTTTACCATGTGGCTTGCCAAGCTCCACAGACCAAAAGTGAAGAGTGAATATAAATTCAGTTTATACAACAGCTTAGGATTTGATGGAGGAGTAATGAAAAAGTGGAAAAAATGTGACCAGTACTGTAAATCTACATCAGAGAACTCAAACCAAGCAACAGTAGTAGTAGTAATAGTATTAGTAGCAGTAGCAGCAGTAGTAGTAGTAGTAGTAGTAGTAACAGTAGTAGTAGTAGTAGTAGTAGTAGTAGTAGTAGTAGTAGTAGTAGTAGAAGTAGCTGGCGAAGCAGTAGTAGAAGAGGAGTATTAGTAGCAGTAGCAGTAATAGTAGTAGTAACAGTAGTAATAGTAACAGTAGTAGTAGTAGTAGTAGTAGTAGTAGCAGCACCAGTAATAGTGGTAGTAGTAGTAGTAGTAGTAGTAGTAGTAGTAGTAGTAGTAGTAGTAGTAGTAGTAGTAGTAGTAGCAGTAGCAGTAACAATAGCAGTAGTAGTAGTAGTAGTAGTAGTAGTAGTAGTAGCAGTAGCAGTAACAGTAGCAGTAGTGGTAGTAGTAGTAGTAGTAGTGTAGCAGTGGTAGTAGTAAAATTAGTAGTAGTAGTACAAGATATAAGATACCAGTACTATTAGCAATATTAGTTGCTGCAGCAGTAGTAGTAGTAGTAGTAGCAGTAGTAGTAGTAGCAGTAGTAGTGATAGTAGCAGTAATAGCAATAGTAGTATAGAAGAAGTAGTAACAGTAGTAGCTGGAGCAGTAGTAGCTGGAGTAAAGTAGAAGTAGTATAAATATACTAGTCATAATAGTAGTGTAGCAGTGGTAGTAGTAAAAGTAGTAGTACAAGACTTAAGATAGTAGTAATATTAGCAGTATTAGTAGCAGCAGCAGTAGTAGTAACAATAGTAGCAGCAGTAGTAGTACTAATAGTAGTAGTAGTAGTAGTATATGTTTAATCTTTACCTTTATAGCTGAGTTTGACCCGGGGGACACTCTGCTTGTAGCTCGTCCCTGCAGATAAACCCGTCCACTCTGTCACTCCTATGATCACCAGCAGCAGGTGTCCGAGCCCCGTCCTCCGCGGGACACGACTGGAGCTGGACATTGTCCCAAATGTCTCGTCCGACTGTCCAATGTCCCTGTGTCCTCAGCCCTGCAAGAGAAGAGAGGATCGCCTATTCACTCCCTTCACCATGGAACCAAGGAAGAATCCCACCCGTCATTCTGAGTCATTCCCCATCAGCTGTTGCACCCTCTTCCCTTTGTGTCGCGCTCAAATCTGTTTGCCCAAAAACAAAGGTCACCTCAAACAAAGTTCCTCCCCCTGCTACAATGGCTTTTGAAACTGATAAATCATTTAATCCTCTGCCAAATCACACTTGCGCTGTGGTTTTTGGATTCGACTGGTGGCTCTGTCAGTGATTCTTTTCTGGATTGAAATAAATGATCTGAGTCTTGTATGGGTGGGGAGTAGGAAACTTAGTAGTAGAGAAATTTATGCCACTTTAAAGATTTGTGTCTACACTACAAGATATTGGATCATTAAAAAGCAATTCTGAAAGAAGTTGGGCAACATTTCAATTGTAAATTAAAGATCTTGCACCCATTTTTTCCCCATATATTTAAACAAAATGTATCTTGGCCCAGTGTACAGCTCTGGAAAAAACTAAGAGACCACAGCATTTTTTTTCTGAAATCAGCATCTCTACATGTGTGACGGCCATTTTATTCCAGCGTCTGTTATATTGAATTCAACACAAACACACCTCATTCTGCTTCATGAGGCACTGATGAGGAGATCACCTGAACCAAATCTGATTTAAGGAGGAAAAGTAGAAAAAATCAGGCTTATTCCACCAAATATTGATTTCTGAACTCTTCCTAAGTTAAAACATTAGTATTAACATTAATAATGCATCAGTTTTATATAGCGCTTTTCTGGACACTCAAAGACACTTTACAGAGCATTATTCATTCACTCCATACCCGGTGGTGGTAAACTACTATTGTAGCTACAGCTGCCCTGGGGCAGACTGACGGAAGCGAGACTGCCAATCTGCGCCATCGGCCCCTCCGACCACCACCAACACTCACACACACACACCACTTTCATACTAGGCAATGTGGATGATGTGCCTTGCCTAAGGACACAACAGTTTTTGCAACTGGCACCCCCTGTGGCACCTGGAATTCCTTGTGGTCTCCCATCCAAGTACTAACCAGGCCCAGCCCTGCTTAGCTTCTGAGATCTAACGGGTTCAGGCTTTGACGAGCCGGTATGGCCACATTGTGTTGTTTTAAAATGAATATAATCATGTTTTCTTCGCATTACTTGAGGTCTGAAAACATTTAATCTTTTTTGTTATTTTGACCATTTGTCATTTTCTGCAAATAAATGCTCTAAATGACAATATTTTGATTTGGAATTTGGAAGAAATGTTGTCAGTAGTTTATAGAAAGAAACAAACACAAACCTATAAGTAGTAAAGTCAGAGAAACTGATCATTTTGCAGTGGTCTCTTATTTTTTTTCCAGAGCTGTAGATATATTATATAAGCCGCTCTTGAGGTCAAAATATGTCCACTGTGCGCGACCTGCATCTAATTATAAATCGTTTTACTGTCCGATAATCAGGAAGTGTACTGTTGGCATGCAAGTTGTTGCATTAACCTGATTCCTCTCTGAAAAGTGCTTATAAACTTATTGCACTGAAGAAGCTTGGAATGCATATGATAGATGAGTAATACCTTTGGACCACCATCTGCACCATCTGATCTGTTATTTGTGTTTTTAAGATGAGTAAAAAATAAGCATAAAATAAATTCTGCTCAAATTAATCTTGAAACTGTAAGCAACAAAAGGTTTTTCATCTGATCCACATTAATTTCAGTAGAAACTGTATTTGACGCTTGTGATCTACAGGTATATTCCAGTAAACCAGGGACAATCTGACTGTTTTTCACACAGCTAACCACTCTGCCACTTTACATTTTAGATTCTGACATTGTTCTCAGCACCACAGAACACCAGATTAATCACATAAGTATGAATGATACAAAACAGCACACCAAGAATAGGGTTTTTATGAGGTATATTATTAAAAAACTAAACTAGAATGTCAGTGTTTATGTTGGAAGTTTCACCTTTTTTATAGAAACTGTAATTTAAAATCCACAAAGCTGGACCTTAACACTGAGTAACTTTTCTGGTGGAGGGTCCGTCAAATGTTTCCATACAGATGCTATTGCTTTGTCTTTCTATCACCATGGAGACTAAACGAGACTAAGTTACGGGTCAAATCTGTGGAGAGGCGACCCTGCTCACAGTCAGAATGCCTGTTTTTCTAGGTATTTCTGAGCTATAAAACTATCTGTAAGTAAAGAAATGTAATGTAGAACTGTTTAATTTAAACACAGAGCAGTGACGGACTCCAAACCAAAAAATTACATAGTGCATCTTTAACATTTGTGTTAGTTTGTGCCTGTTTTTGTTTGATTAGAATCAGTAAGTCATTACCAAACTGAAATAACCATAACCAGGTCAAATCATATACCTTCCACGCATCTTCAAACTCATCTCCAACAATGTCCTGAGCGTTTCGCATTGATGGATAAATAAAATTTTCGTGCTTCCTCTTAAAAACTCCGTACTTTTATTATTTAGCATTCTACAACCCTAATATACACCAGTAAGAAGAAAGCAGTACCTCATTCTTGCTTAATTAAATGTTTTTCAGTCCCTCCACATGAGTTTCTGCCAATAACCTGCCATTGTAAAGTGGAGTTTATTGAGCGCCAAGTGGCAAAGATCCAGGCACACGTTCTGGGAGATAAACAGACATGATGACAAATAGAGAGGAGAGGACTACAGATACAGAGGTGTGGATGACGAACCGGCCAATCAGCAGACAGCACAGGGTCACACGGGGTCAACACAACCCCATGTTTACGAGTAGAGGCGACAATGATGGCGAAAGGGAGATTTGTGGATGTTCTGGGAGGAGTTTTAAGGATTCAGAGTTAAGGTTTTCAAGGTTAATCGAATGAAAATGGCAGTTTGAATGGACGCAGTCTGGCATATCGCAAAACTACAGTTGCAGTTTTTGATTTTTATCATAATTTCTTCCACGAACGACAAAATATCCAACCTTCTTCTACATAAAACTGCTAACCGTGTCGTTTAGATCTGTATAAACATGTTCAGAAATGGGTTTTTTGTATCAGAATGCTGGTTCACGTTTCAGTTTTTCGCAATGCTCGTCAGAAAAATTGCTATTTAATACAATATTTTTTCCCCAAATCTTTCAGCTCCTTTTGGAAAGACGTAACAGGATATAACACAGGTATCTACAATCAGATCTGTCAAAATTCAAACATTATGAGACTTTCTGAGCTGACGACCACCAGCAAATAGTCTTATTAGTCTTTACTGTAAGCTACTTTTGGTTAAAAATGTACATACTGTGGCTTTAGAGAAGTACTTGGATTTACAGAAAAATATTTATAACATGTTATGCGCAAATTACATGTAACGTGTTTTACCAGATCATTCCTGTAGTATAAAAACAGTCAACAAAATAGACTTTAAAGCTGTCATCTGTAAGTTTAAAGGCTCCATTCACTCTTACATCACAAACCAGGAAGATGTTTGCTCTATAAATAAAACTCACTGAAGTAAATGTGATCGTTGGTAAAATGAAGACTCCATACGTATGTGCTGTTTGCTATAATCTTGAATTTGGCGCCCTCGTCTCTTCTAATCGTGTGTACCCAGTGCACTCGGAGTTGTGCGTCAGTGGGGAAATTATGAAAACTGAGGTATGGTTGGAACTGTTGATTTGCCAAACATAACGGGGCACTACAATGGCTGCGTTCAGACTGCAGCCTGAAGTGAACCAAATCTGATTTTTTCACCCCTATGCGACCTGTATCTGATCTTTTAATGACAGGCTGAACGACACAAATCCGATTATTTCAAATGCGACCCAGGCCACTTGAATGTGTGCTCCTAAAACAGATACATACCTGATCTTTTTAAACGTGACTTCAGTCTGAACGGCCAAGTCGCATTCATCCAGCCTACCGTTCCTTTCTACAGACGTTGCTGCCACTGCCCCACAAAACGCTATGGCCAAAACCCTCGTCTTTCTCCTTCTCGTTCTCCTCCTTAAAATAAATAAGCTGTATGTGTTCTGGCTCCGGTACAACAGCGACTTTAAAATCACCAGGAGACCAATGCTTGTGTCCATATTTAGGATAATTCTGTAAACACTGAGCACCCTTGCTGTGTGTGACGTCGTCGTGTCCTCCAATGCTCATGCAGGACACTTTTGGGGCGTTTAAAGTTCACACTGGAGGTCACACACTTAACACATTTAATTGAAAATATGAATGACCTCGCAAAAAAATCTGATTTCACATGGCTAATGACATTTAGATGAAGAAAACTGGGCTTTTTTTTTCTTCTTCTTAGATTTTGTCAGATTTCCTACCGTGAACAGAGCCCACCGGAATGTGGCCTTTGTTCAGACTCACCTGAGCCCTTTGGTCTTCTGCCACGGCAAAGTGGGCAAACTATCAAACTGCAGCAATGTAGATAGTGTCTAGTGTTATGTGAGAATACAACAGGGGCTGGTCGGCGTATCTAATTACAGATGGTAGGTTTAAGCCTTGTCTCCATGGAAATATCATTGCTTTGCCTAGAATGTTGCACAGTGAAACTTGCATTCAATGAATTACTGTTTTTACCGATAAAAAGTCCCTCGCCTCTCCACAGATTCGACTTTGTGACAGTCTCCGTGGATATAGATAAGTGTAATTATCTACTGTGGAACATTCCAGGGGAAAAAAAAAAACCTTTAAAGCTTTAATCTGTTTTTTCATGTGCTGACAGAAGCTTTTACCTTTTCTGAACGGCTTTTAAACTCCACAAATGTCACGTTTGGTTGTGTTCCAGTTCGTCCTTGCCGTAATCCCCATGTTTCTCTGATTATAGTCTCATGCAGCAGGAGTGGTGGCCCCACCGAGAGTCCTTCACTGCCCCGCGCCACAGACACCGCTCTGAATGTGAAATAGGCTCAGTGTTTGTACAACACTGCCTGAAAATTATCATGTAAAATATAGACAAGATGTTAAAGGTGCACTATGTAACTTCATGGAGAGGATCTGCAACCTGTTTGTATTCATGAAGATGTTAATACGGGTTTAAATTGTCCACAATATGGCATTAAACTCATCTCTCTTGCATTTATTCAACTGCAGGTGTCTTTTATTGGTCAAAAATATCTTAAAAAACATTCATTCTTATAGTACGTTCACAATGCAGCATCCAAAAACGCACTGGATGCCCCTATTTGGACGCCTTTGCATTTCAATTCAAACGCCTCTGATGCACATCTTGGACACCGTGGACAAACGGGAGCAAAATACTTGACACGCGTCCAGGGTGTCAGCTGTGCTCTGCGAGTGCTGTATTCCGAGCAGCGGAGCTCCGAGGTCTGGGCTGCGGAGCTCCAGTTTTCGGGTCTTTCTCTTTCTTCTCCTTCTTCCGGATAATAACATCGCTACGTCACTGGATAGTCGTCCCTGACTGGTTGAAGCGGTGCATCCGATGCCAAAAGTTCAGCTTTTTTAACTTCTGATGCCGGCGCCCCGGACGCGGGTCTTCTGATGCCTGAATGCTCAAGACAAACCGCCTCAACGCCAGATTCACGCCGCGCTGACTCCTGAAGACGCGCCGCAAAAACACAGGACTCCCTATGCGCCGATTTACATAGACTTTGCATGTAAACTGGACGCCTTGACGCTGTGGTCTGAACAGGCCTGTGAGTGGGGTCGCTTCTTTGCAAATGTAACCTGGAATTTGATTTGCAAGTGTCCATGGAGATTCTTAAATTTATGGCCATATTGTGGAACTGTGGAAGTACAGTATAAGCAGCTCTTGAGGTCCAAATAAGTCTGATGTGTGCGGTTTGAATCTAATTATAAAGATGTCCCTGCAAAACTACACTCCACTCAGTTATGAAGTGATTATAAACTCATTGTGGTGAAGAATAAGGATGCTCTGAATGCATAAGGTAAGTGAGAAATAGCTTTGGACCACTAAAAACTGTTTAATAAGAACTAGTTTTTCACGTTTTTATAACAAAATCAGGTACAGTGCTTTTAATACGTTGTGTATGCAATTTTCTAAAATCCCCCTAATTTAAACTGAGATGGAGCAAAATCCTCTGTAGAATTCTGTGGTGTAATTTGCTGTTTAATTGTCAGATGGCAGATTTATTAAAATGGTTTATGATTAATATCTTTGTAATTACTGGGCCTATCCACATGAAACTATCTTTGTTGAATGAAAGGAAATTAAACCATAAAATGAATTATGGGAAATTTGTGAAGCCAATCCTTTACAAATGGCTTCTGATAAAGTTTGTTGAGTTTGGATATTTCCTCCAAAAACTGTGGATCTCCCGTGTAGCTTTGGGCCTTTTCCCACCATCTGAATTTATGATATCATCAAATTTCAGAGCCTAAACGGAGCCTATCTTGCTGTGAAGTATGTCGTAAATTAGTGAACAGACTTGAGTACACTGGACTGATTTATAAGTATTTCTAGAACTATGCAGTAGATAAGACTGGATTTACTATTCTACCTATTGGGAGCAATGTGTTTGTGTTTCGTTTCACAAAGCCAGGATCTTGGACAGGAGTGAGCGATCAAGATAATTAACCTATTTTGTATTTTTCATTGAGAAAACAGATCAATAAAAGGAAACGCACCAAAGGGAGGTAGAACATGCAAAGTCTACACAATAACATCAGCCGGTAAACCTTGGAAACTTCATGTTGTGAGATAAAAATGCTAACTACTCTGCCACTGGACTTGCCAGGGATCCAGAATACACAGTTCTTCAATATCTTATCAAGATGTGAGTCTGGTCACTGGTTAATCTCCCCCAGGTCAGATGGGTATGATTGACTGGTGGATTAGCCAATCAGGGACTTGCATGGTCCTTCTATATCAAAACAAATATGGCTGCATAAGTGGGTAAAAGATGGGGAAAAAATGTGATTTCTGCAAAATAAATGAGTGATGCACTACACTCAGTTAATCTGAGGTGAGAGAAATGTCGTTTTGTTCAAAATAATGAACAAAATGATTTCAAAAGTGTCAATGAATGAAACAAATCTGATTGGACGTTGGGCGTTGAGACGTTTTATTGAACGCCGAGAGTCATGAAGGGACGTGCAGCGCTGAAGAGGAGAAAGTTCCCGCTTGAAGGCGAAGTCAGACTTTCACGGAGGAGACGGTAACTTCTCCGAGTGCCGAGAGCGCAGGTCTGTCAGATACAACATAAATATCACTCGCCGTGGACTGTCGCCTTTTACTTTTTATTCCGGGATCTGCCTCTTCTGTGCTTTTCTTGTCTTGGTGTGTCCCAGATCATTAAATGGAGGGAGATACGCACTGGCAAAGTTTGGTTTGATCAGAGCTTGTGCCTCATCTTCAAATATAATGCTTGATATTCTGAATAGTTCATACAAAATAATTCGTAACTAGTCAATGTAATAATGTATACCGTAGGTTTAGTGGTATCAAAATATGGATACCGCCCAACTCTATTGGACGATCATGTTTTGTTCTGGCCTGAGATGTGACTGAGGGTGTGGGAATTAGACTGATATCCCGCTGTATAAAAAATACAAATCAGCCTAAATTTGACAGGCCAGAGTATCAATACTGCCAACAACCACTCTACTACCTCAAAAAGTATCGGAACATCAGAGCAATACAATGAAAACAGTTGAAAAATATGTCAGCACAGTGGACAGGGAGATTAATGCTAGGAATGAAACCAACAATCATAAAGACAGGATGGTAATGGGATGGAACTGGGCTGAGGGTTAAGCTAGCACAATGTTCCAAGATGGCCGATGCGCTGCAGGGGGCAACAGTGATGTTGACAGATTTAAAACATGAAGTCACTGAGCCGCAGGGTTATGATAACAAGGTCTATCTATCTGTGTGGAAAGCTTTCAACGGCATACTACAAATGACGTTCATGTTTTTTTAGTAGGCAGAAGTATATAAAGATGTACGCACAGTTAAAGCTGCTCTGTGTAACTATTAGGGTTTTGCAAAAGAAATAGGTTGAAAAAATGTGCTTGTAACTTGGCCTCGTTGTGACATATGCTCGTTAACCCCTTAACACCAACTGGATCAAGATAGAAGCTGAGATAGCGACTGCGTTCCCCCAGTGCCGTTAATGCAGATGCAGAACCTTCCTAGGAACCTCTGGCAAGCACTTGTTTCTAGTTGTTGCAAATTTGCAACATGCCCAAATTTCTGTTACGTTTTTTTACTATAGTCAAATTCATCATCTCAACTTAATTTGCCATCTGCTTAAAGGCAAAAACACACACAAAACATTTTTTTATAATACATCTATATAAATTCACGCGTTAAGGGGTTTTAAGTTTAATGCTATACTGTGGAACATTACATACCGGCTCGTCAAAGCCTGATCTTGTCAGCTCTAAGAAGCTAAGCAAGACTGGGCCTGGTTAGTACTTGCATGGGAGACCATCGGGAACTCCAGGTGCCACAGTGGCAAAAACTGTCATTGTGTCCTTAGGCAAGACACCTCACCCGCATTGCCGAGTATGAAAATGGTGTGTGTGTGAGTGATGGTGCTGGTTGGAGGGGCCAATGGTGCAGATTGGAGCCTCGCTTCAGTCTGTCCCAGGGCAGCTGTGGCTACAATAGTAACTTACCACCACTGTGTGGAGTGAATGAATCATGAACTGTGAAGCACTTTGGGTGTCTTGAAAGGTGCCATATAAGTGCAATGATTAATTCATTAATTCCAAGCACATCAACATCTCCATGGAGACAAGCAAATCAAGGACCAGAAAAGTTAGACAGTACACCTTTATCCATGAGTGTTTTTTATGTACTCTTGTCTAGTACATTTATGCCAATATAGTATCTGTTTGTACACTTACAAACAAATTATATTTCGCATCACTCCCTGTTGTACGACTATTATTACCACAAGAAACCTCGGTACTTCTACTGCCGCTAGTACTACTGTGATTACAACTATTCTCAGTAAAAGCTAAAGAATTAAAGTGTTGAAAATGTGTGATATTGTTGGCCTAAGTATCCTCAAAGTCATGTACAAAGCAAAGTGCAGAGTGTTACCTGTAAATATTCAGACTGTTTGAGATGAAACAAGCCATTACTATCAAAAGGGGCCTACATGTTTAAAAAAAAAACAGATTCAGAACCAAGGTTATGGAGCGAAGCGTCGCTGTGAAAGGAGTTCATTTATGGAACAGTCTTGACAAAGAAATCAAAGGATCAAGTACAATGACGGCATTTAAAAAACACATTAAATCCACTGCAATGTGTATGTGTGAAAAAGAAAAAAAAGAAAAGATGTGCATGAAAGTGAAGATTTCTGTTTGCAGTTGATTAATAATTGTGACTGAAATGAAATGTACTGATTTGAAATGTTTCACAGCAGTCATCGGTGTTGATGTGTCTGGGAAAGGGACAAAAGGGCAGCTCACATAAGATTACTCTTCTTTCTGCTCCTTTTCAAATTGTAAAATCAAGTGAACGCGAAAATGTCTATATAATACAACTATATAATACGTTATAGCTTTAAATATCCTAATACTGCTGTCCTAGAGCAGGTCACCAAACTGGAGACATTATAATTGTAAGGTGAGTTGTCCAGTTGGCCACTAAAACAGAAAACATATTTGGGATGATTTGAGCAATGATGCAAGTGCTGGACACATTCAAAGGACATATTTTGGGTTTTTGCTGCCAGCAGATTACAGAAGCTCATGTAACAGTTCGTATTCTCACACCAACACTAATGAGGCAGTTAATACAAGTTAGCATACCCAGGTGACCCATCCCCCTCAGCACTGGCCTGTGTGTGTCACTGACCACAGATAATTGTTCGGAGCTCTAGGGACTCGGTGTTGTTTTTGGCAACATTTATTCATGTTGCAACGAAAAAAAAATCCATGTTTTCTTCTCATGCAAGCCTACAGCGTCATGTCCAGGGTAATGCATGTCTACAGGGATCCTTAGTGATTATTCTGTGAACATTTGAGGTTTGAAACTTAACGGAGCGTTAATAAGAAAATATTTTCATAAGACATTTGTGGTTTTGGTTTTCTCGAGCAATAGCTGCACGCAAGACTTAATCTTAGTGGTGGCAACGAAACTTTCTACCTTCCTCAGAGCTCGTAAACAAGTGAAACTAAAGGTAGAGCCATTTTTCAATGTCAGGGATCTTGAGATCTTGAGTCTTTTGGGAAGATGGTCGGTCACCTGCTTGTATCCATGGAGAAGTTATTGCTTGGCCTGATCTGTGTGAAGTTGACCCCCCACAAACGAAATACAAACGTTTTCTATCATTTTCTTTTGAGGCTTTTGAGGGGCTGGATGACGTCACTGGCCAAAAATAAAACTCCAAATATCTTAAGAACCATAATCACACAAACAAAACTTTTTGCAGCACAAACGAAACACAAACGATTGACACCATTTTGGACAGTTTTAGTGCATTTTTAAGCTTCCTGTGGGGCTGACCCCAATTTGACCTATAAAAGAATCGTTAATTTCGCCAAAACTAAAGCGGCACAAACAAAACTTTTTGCAAACGAAGCGCAAACGATTGACATGTGTAGGTTTGCGCTTAATGGGGGGGCAACTTCACGGAGGTCTTGGCCTGAAATGTTCCACAGCATTGCATTAAACTTGTTTGAATTGTGTTTACTCAAATATGAGATATTTTATTGTCTTAATAATATGTATTCTTACAGAGAGCAGGGTCACTTCTCCACAAATCTGATATGTGATGTGATTTAGTAATGTCACCTGCTTGACTCCATGGAGATAGATGTTTATTTTATGCCATACTATGAGACATTGCAGCAACAGTATTTCCATGGAGACAAGCAGATGATCTTCCACCAGAAAAGACACACAGTGCACTTTTGATGTTGAAAGCGAAACACATACTCAGGCTACAGAAAAGCCACACCGATGTCAGACCTAGAGCTTCCTGTCAGGGGACAAAAGTGAACCTGGCCCAGTACCTGTCTCCATATTACACATTTTACGCTTGAATTTGTGTATTTTCTGAAAGTGCTTGAAGGGTGTGAGTGCACAAGGACACAGAGGTGGTAAACATTAGAACTGGGACAATCCGCAGATCAGTCGAACGTGATAAGGAAAATGATCCAGTGTAAAAGAGCTGTTTGCAGTGCTGATTATCTGTGGTTCAATTACTCAGAAAGCTCTAGCCTAGGCCAGGTTTGATTTGTACTGTGGAGAATACACTTGCCTGAACTCTGCATGACAGTGGAGTGCTTGAGACAGAGATGGTCAATATGAAAGGTAACGCAAACATGGTAAGTGACAAACATTTAGACAAAATTGTTATCATGAAGACAATAATCTGATGATGTTCTAGCAAACCATCTGCTGCTAAAATGTCCTTATAAATGAGAGAGTAAATTGAGGTTCAAGTATTACTCATTAAAGTTGTTGGCAGCCTTTCTGGTGGTGGGTCCCCCATCTGTTTGTCTGATGTTTTTCCCAGAATATTCCACAGTACGGCAATGAATTCATCTATCTGCATGGAGACAGGCAGGTGCCACCACCAGGCCGAGTTACAGGACATTTATAAACCTTGTCTACACACTTGACTTTCCACGTTAAGTTTGTGATTTATAAAAAGACTACTTGATGAGGAAATGAGTAGCTCAGTTGAAAAAAAGATCGCAAATTGGCAAAAATAAGTTTGTGCTTTATCTATACGTGCACTTTTAGTAAGAATTCCACATGCATCTATATAGATGCGACACCAGACCTGTGGAGAGGTACTTTTTTAACAATAAAAAACAAAACATGCTAAATGCCAGACTGTGGAACATTCCAAGCAAAACACTAAATCTCCATGGAGACAAACAGGAAGCAAACCCCCACAAGAAAAGATACATAGTGCATCTTTAGAACAGAAAAAAACTACAGTATACCCTATTATTATTATTTATTTATTTATTTATTTATTTTTGACCATCTCTTTTGATATTTTTGCATCAATAGACAATATACTGAATTTTCAAATGCATTTTTAATATTTCTTCAGATGATTTTGTGAAGAAAATGTGTCAAAATCGCAACAAAAAAGGTTGTTTAGTATGATATTGAACCACCAACTAAAGAAAACATATGAAACGATAGAAAAGCTGTAAAATTCCGATAACAAAATGGTCATTAGAAAGCCGTTGTTCGTAAATGCGTACACTAATGAGGCGACCCTTACCCATAATGCATATCCCTTTTATGTTTGCTGTACGCCCAGACTTAGCTATTGCCAAAGAGCAAATATGAACCATGTGATCCTCATGCACTCAGCGCCGGATCACAACATACAGTATATGCGCTTAATCCATACGCACTCTATCATAGACTTTTATAGACTTTCCCAGCCTGCTTTGTAAATACAGGCTGTGTTCACTTAGCCGCTGGAACCAAATCGTCTGTCCACACCGCACGACGTCTCGGGGGAAATGACACATCAGGCAAAAATGAATGAAAAATAAATCAGAATCTTATCGACTTACACGCCACACGTAATCAACCGTAAAGAAAAGATAACACTTATTTTAGATGGGAAGTGTCTGGAAATGAAAGTTTATATTATTTTAATTCAATTTAGCTTTTAAAAATGTGCTATGTCACTTTTCGGGTTAAGGTCCCCCACCTGTTTGTCTCCGTGAATCCACAGCATTAACTATTTTACGTTGATTTAATTATGGGTGTTTTTTATTGCTCCACAATAACTGGAAAAATAAGTATTCTGTCTTAAAGGGACATTATGGAAATTTGTACAAAGGGCCTCATTTTGAGTGTTGGAGACGTGTGGAGACACTTTTTAAATATTCCATCCAGTCCTTGTATTTGGAAAGGTTGCTGGTGCTAGGCTAGTGCATGTCAATGGCCATAGTTGGTTTGCCATTAAAAACAGTCTTACTCACTCCACAGTGCACCCGAAGCAAAATAATTATAACTCCAGACTCTTGATGTGAATGTCTGTGTTGGTAGAGTAATTTTAGAGGTAAAACCAACCTTACATTTGAAGGATTTATGTCTGAGCAGCAGTGAGTTGTACTTCCTGATAGAAAGCTCGGCAGCGACGGACTGATATATGAGAAAATAGTCCCTCAACATGTGACGATTCATGCGATGCAAGGTTAGTTTTATTTCAAACATTATTCTATCAACACAGACATTCACATGGACAGTCTGGTGTAATAATAGATTTGTTTAAGGTGCTCTGTGGAGTGGGTCAGACTGTTTTTAGTGGCAGCCCATCTATGCCCATTGACATGCACTAGCCTAGCACCAGCAACCTCTGCAAATACAAGGACTGGATGGAATATTTAAAAAAGTGTCTCCACACGTCTCCAACACTCTGACTCACAAGGAAATGAGGCCCTATGTTCAAAATTCCAAAATGTCCCTTCAATGTGAGTGAGATCGCCTCTCAACTGATCTGACCTGTAACTGCTTGCTTGTTTCCATGGAGATGAATAGGTTTATTGCTATACTGTGGAATATAACAAGCAAAGCGATAAAACAACTATGGAGAGAAGTAGGTGGTGACCCTCTATCAGGAAAGTTACCCATGGCATCTGTAACTATGTTGTTAAGTTATTTCCTTGACAAAACAAACCAGGAGTTAGTTGAATTCCTGCACATTGGAGATAGACCCTCTATAGACCCTTTTAGGGCAGAAGTGATTTAAAAAAAAGCAGCGCATGTATTTTGGCAACAGAAATGGCATTGTTCCCCATTTATTACGATTCATTCAGACTGAACACGGACAGAAGAAGACGGAGATAAAAAACATTTCCAGCACCAAAATGTCTGGTTGTTGTGTGTGTGGTTGTCAGAATCGATATTCTACCAGCGAACTAAAGTTTTTAAGTTTTACTCACTGATCGCACAAGGACCTTGCAGTCTGACACCATTTGTCAGTCAACTTGTTGAGGAAATATTCTCGATCTTTTGATGATGCTTAAGCAGAGCTTGAGAAGCTGCTGAGTTCTGTCGTACTTCTGTTGCCAAAATGCGTGTGCAACCGAGCCTCCGTCATCACTGTTTACTGACACTAAAAGGGTCTATAACTAACCATGCTTAGTTCCACCATGTCATGTGTTTCTCCATGTTTTTAAAGTCCATGCATTCATAGGCCTAACTAGGGGTGGGCGATATCTCGATATTTAAAATATATCGAGATATTTTTGAAACTCGATATGAATTCTGACATATCGATATATCGCTATAATGCTTATGTTTACTTCTGGTTTCGCCGCTTCGCTTGTTTTGCCTTCTCTGTGCCGCGCTCGCCTCCGCCTCCTGCTTTTGTCCCCGAGCTCCTCCGCGGAGCCCGGAGCTGGCCGTGGACTAAACCAGGACTAGGACTAAACCAGGACTAAACCAGGACTAAACGCGGCCTCAAAGCCCGGGGCTCGGCCGCGGACTAAACCAGGACTAGCACCAGGGCTCTGCAGTGCGCCCATTTCACTTGCATTTGCGAGCAAATATTTCGTCGTGCGAACGTGGAAAACGAAACAGGCGCATCTGTGCGAGTGTTTCTGCAGCCACAATAAGGAGCTGCGCACAGACGTAACGTGACGAGTTAAACTTTCTAAATGCACGTTTCCCAGCGCGAGCGCAACCACATGACACCTCCGACCGCGCACGACCCCAGCGTACGAGCTCCGCGTGTGGCCGATATCACTCATACGAACAAACTCCGCTTCAAAACACACCCACGCCCCTTAAACGAGGAGCCCCCGCAGCAGGACCCACACCTGACCCACCACTCACAGACACCCGCGTGCCGCTGGACAAAGCGAGAGCTTTGGCTTTTGTCTTGGTCTTGTCTCGGACTCGAGCGCATTTGGACTCGGTCTTGTCATGGACTCAAGGTCTGAATACTGAGTGCGGTCATTTTTCATTAAAGCCGCTGCTGTTGCCATTAAACTCATCCCGGTGTGGGGGAGCGTGCGGGCTTCTCTCTGCAGCCTGTGCCAAATGCCAAATAAATCCGTTTGTCACAATGTGCGTTTGATTTGGTAAATGTGCAGAGGCTAAATACCACTTTAAAACAAGAGAATGCAACTCCAGTTTGGAATTTGAAAATACAGGTTTAAAAATCCTACACACTTTATTCACTTTGAAGCAGTTTTGTGTCAGTGGAAGTTCTCTTTAAGAAGAGGTTCTTAAACTGTGGGTGAGGGTCCAAAAAGGGGTGCAGAGTGTTTAAGTGCAGTACTAAATGAATATTAATCAGATAAAATTTGTTTTTTTGTTTTTGCAGCAGTTTGGGGGGGCTGTATTTTTTCCTGTAAAGATATCGAGATATATATCGTATATCGAGATATAGCAAAATATATCGAGATATATTTTTTGGTCCATATCGCCCAGCCCTAGGCCTAACTGACAATAATTTAAAGGTACAGTATGTAACTTTCTGGAGGTGGCGTGTCACCTGCATGATTAATAAAACTAGAAAGTTAAAGCCATTCTTCAGAACATTTCCCCAGGAGATCAATAGGTTGTATGTCATACTGAGGAAGCTTTTTTTTTTTTTTATCCAATACAGAACAAATTTCAATGCTTGTAGGTCATGGTCTTAGTCTAAATCTAACTGCTTCACTTCTTCGTGCCACAGCAGATGGAAGCTTTCAAATCACTTGTTTTCCACGCATTTTTCTTTTAGCTGTAATGATTGTGAAATGTCATGACCAAGGTGTCCAAAACAAAGCACGTGAAAGAACTGGAAATTTTAGCATTTTATTTGAGCTATAAATCCAAATTGCAGCGTAGATTTCAGACGATTCTCTCTTCTATGGGGTATTAACTGCTAACACATAACATATTTTGATCACCACGTTACCTTTTATTGTTTTGAAAATGCTATATTCTCTGAAAAGAACACATTAATAAGTTTTAGAAGTTTCATTTTTGTTTTTGATGCCCCCACCAACCCTTTACTCTCAGCTGGACCCAGTAAAAGATCAATGATGTAAGGTTTTCCATAACAGTTTTAACAGTTTTGCATATTTATGGATAATTGTAGGAGCCTGAGTGACGTAGGCTTGTGGGTTGAGCGTTGCACAGAATCTTACACCTAAATTAGGGTGATCAGACGTCCCTATTTACCCGGGACAGTCCCAGTTTTGAGCCCTGTGTCCCCTGTCCCAGCAGATTTATCCAAAACCAGTGATTTGTCCCAGTTTGATTCAAGAAATGTCCCGGGTGTCCCTATTTTGGGCCATTTTGATCTAAACCAGGACTAAAACAGGACTATCACAATTTTTGACTAATCTGACCTTGGCCAACAGTAAAACGGAGTATAAAATTGTAATTTGTTTTGCGAAAATACAGAAAATGGTGTTTGCAAATGACCATAAAGCAAATAAATAAAAACAAAACAAAACAAAAACGCAGCAACAGAAGGTTCTCAGATTATGACTGACATGAGAATGCACAACGTCACACGCTCTTTTCTTTATTTTATTATTATTATTTACACCAAACATCCCAACCCAGTGTAATGTACATAAAAGTAAGGAGGGTTTGAATGAGAAGAGATCACTAAAATACTGAAACATGCATGGATGACATCTAAAACCTCTTCAGGCATGTTTTAAATGAAGAAACAACATTATAACAAGGTAGAAAGCTCCAAAAAGTAAAAGAAAGAGCCATTATTTATTTCTGTATTTCACTGACTGCTGCTTTCTATGTATTACTGTCACATCTCCTCAAAAGCAGGAATCAATGCCACACACTTTCTCTTGGCTTCGCTGCTCTACTTCTCATGCTTTCTGTTTACATTATGTGACTTGCGTTTTCACATGTTCATACAGTCCTTATGTGTGAGTCAAAACAAGGCAGGCCTCAGTGTACAGAGCAGAAGTCTAACTATAGCACCACATCAACTGATTCTCAACACAGGCCTCACATGACCACCGCAGTTTTCCACCAATGAGTACAGTGAGATTATGCATTTAAGGATATGTATTTTTGTATTTTATTTGTTTTGTTTTTTTCCACTGATGTGTTGGTATGATAAATTATACTTTATTCAGGTTTATGGTCAGGGGGCACTTGGCTGAATGTTTTAGCTGTCACAGTAATTTAGTAATATCAGTGTTTTGGTCTTACAGAGCACTTTTCCAGATACTCATTCTGTCACTGTACAATTTTATGCATTAGTTATGGAACAAAATTGCCAAAACATTGTGCAAACATGAGAAAAATACATAAAGGTTTAAGTCATAGCAATTTTCATGTCTTAAGAAGCTACAGGTCCAAAAAGCAGTGCTACATTGACAGCAAAAATATGAAATGAAGTGAATTAAAAAAGGTGAGGCCAACATTGTGAAATTTGTATCGTTCTCATGGACACAATCTCATTTCTCATCTGGTTTTGTGGAAATTGCATCTTGTCCCACCCCGATTATTCATTCACCTCACAGTTGGTGGTAGTAAAGTACTATTGTAGCCACAGCTGCCCCGGGACAGACTGACAGAAGTGAGTCTGTCTGCACCATCAGCCCCTCCAACCACCACCACACACACTTCTGTCAGTCTGTCCCAGGGCAGCTGTGGCTACTATAGTACTTTACCACCACGGGGTATAGAGTGAATGAATAATGCTCTGTAAAGCGTCTTTTAGTGTCCAAAAAAGTGCTATATAAAACTGATGCATTATTATTATTATTATTATTATTATTATTATTATTATTATTATTATTATTATTATTATTATTATTATTATACTAGGCAAAGAGACTGAAGTGTCTTCATTATGGACATGATGTGCTGGAGCCAGTTCTATGCCCCACTGTACTGCAGTGTACCTGGTATTGCCATAGTCTCCCATCCAAGTACTAACCACATTAGCCACAAGAGGACCCAGCATGATTCACAACATACAATTACAATTACAATACTGTACAAAACAAAACAGATACGCTGATTAAGTATACATTTAGAAACTGAAATGCCATGTACTGGACAGTCCTCACGTCTTTTTTATTCTGGAAACCAAACTGGAGGTTTGAAAATGGAAAATGGAGGAAACCTGGCACAGGAAGAACATGCAAATTTCACCCAGAACGGCCTCACTTGGTCCCAGATTCAAAGCACGTTTGTCTGTGAAACTGAGATTGGATTAGCAGAACATAAATAAAACTCAACTTCATATTTTACTTTGAACTCTGGTGATTTGGCCTGTGAACCAAAAAGGCTTTTAAGTTGCTTGAACTGGAAGAGCGTTGGTATGTAAACCATAATATAGCAAAGTTAGCTAATGCCCTTTTGTTAAGAGTGTGTTTTGAGTTTGTTAGCCTGTGACCATAAGAAGCCCATAGGCCGAGCACTCAAGCATTGACAACATCAGACAGCGTGAAGAGGATTCAGTGTGTAGAAACACTGGGACATTCTCAGGTAACAGCAGCATCTGTAGCAGCAGTAGTCGTAGTATCTAATGACACAATCTATCAACATGAACTTTTTTCTATAAATGTTAAGTCTATCCTCAGTATCTCGGTATACTTTTGTATGGATTACTGTTTAATGTCTATGTCAGTCGTTCCATTAAGTTTCAGGACCAGAGCCACTTCTGAACTTTCAGTCCTCACATTCAGGCCAAAAACTGGTTGTGCCAAAGTATAGGACCAAAACATAGACATTTGTTGAGGGCATAATAAATTACTGATGGCTCTTCTTGATTCTTCTCCTGCTGAACTGCAAACTAAATTTACTCATGGCTACTAAAGGCATGTTACAAGCCCTGTTACCATTACACATGCTAATTGAAGCATGATATATTGCTAAATTGCTATTGCTATATTTGCCTCAGAAAGCCGAATAATCCCAGTAAATAATTTTTACATAGACAGTATTATTAAAAGGCAAGAGCCACAACAAATAAAAAGCAAAATGAAGCAATAATTATCTATAGAAGTGACTTGTTAAACCCTCTAAAGCTCAAACCTTAAAATATCACTGCAAAAATAACAAAAAATCTCCCCACTTTTGCTAAGAAAATGAAATGAACGCTATAAATACTGAGTTTTCATATACTGAACAATAAGTCAATATAGTGATTATTGTGACACGTAACAATGGCCTAACCTTAAATACTGAGTCATCTTTTATTTATTTGAACAGGACAGTGCAGCATTGATCTATAACACGCAGTATAAATATGACAGATTAGAGCAAAGATGTGAATTTTTTCCATTTTAAAGTTAATAGTCCTTTACAGGCTTGGTTTTCCTTCACCACAGTCATTAGTTTTTATACAGTTATATTATTTAACATGAGCATTGTAATTCAGTTGTAATGTGATTTGATGGCATAAATCGTTAGCACGAGTCTGATGATGATTTCTAACCTTTAAAACTGTGTAAAAGGCCTCTTGGGCTTTTACCTATGACGTAACAAATCCAGAAAATTCTAAATCACAAGTTTTTTAGTGTTTAAAGGGAGCTGACTTACTCAACAGGATTCATCAAACAAACGTGAATGAAGCAAAATACGACTCCAGGTATGTTTTAGACGAGGGGACGATGTTACAACAGGTTAAAAGCTCAAAAAGTCTATTTATATGTGCCTAATATGTGCAGTTTCAAAGTGACCGGTAACTCTGTCTTTTATTGTCAGAGGAAGACTATTCAAAATGTCCAAATATAGTGTCTGTGCAGTAACTAAAGCTATGTTCAGACTGCAGCCTGAAGTGACCCAAATCCGATTTTTTCGCCCCTATGCGACCTGTATCTGATCTTTTAATGACAGTCTGAACGACACAGATCCGATTTTTTCAAATGCGACCCGGCCCACTTGGATATGTGCTCCTAAAACCGATACATATCCGATCTTTTGCCATGCGACTTCAGTCTGAACGGCCAGATCACATTCATCCGACCATCAACAAGCGAGAGTTTGGCTATTGTGCTGTAACAAGCACCTGTTGCGAGCCAATACAGCCCAACGCCGATGCACTTGCTCACAGAAAAAAGCCGCCAAAGACGTGTTTCCTCCCGCGAGAGTGATACGACAGCAACTTTAAAATCACCAGGAGCTCAATGCAGCGTCCATGTTTAGACAACTTCCGTAAATATTGAGCTTGCTCGCTGTGTGTGACATCGTTGCGTCCTCTAATGCGCACACAGGACTTTTGGGGCGTTTAAAGTTTACACTGGAGATAAGATAGAAGTCGCAGTTAATTGGAAATGTAAGAAAAAAAAATCACAAAAAAATCTGAAGCATTAAGCCCTGCAGTCTGAAAAATCCCCTGAGCCGAGTACTGGGACATTACGTAGAAGAGTTATGTCAAGGTTAGAAGTTTAAACCAGGGCTGCATCTTAGACATTAGAGCATCGATGAGATAGTTCTGGCCAGTCTGTTCTAATGAATTTTCTTTTTTGTAAATGAAAAAAATCTTCAAATGTGATTTCAATTTGACTCTTGCAGCCTTTATGCAAACTGATATGAGCTGTTGTGTAAGCCAAGTTCCTTACACTGTGACCAATGTGGATCGTCGTATTAAAAAATGTTGAAAAATCCAGATGTTGTCCATTTTCTGCTTTAGTTCGGTGTGATCTAAACTGTGTAGATGAATCTGATTATACAAAGTCCAAAAAAGAAGCTTTCATTAGCTATAATGGCATCTTATTTACTGTGTGAAGTCCTAATGTGAATAGATTGCACAGTTGGGTGGATTTTGTTTGTTGTTAGATCAGACTATAGTGAAATATGGGATCTTTAAGGCTGTGTTCACACTTTGTCTGGTTTGAGCCCTGTTTAGTCCTGATGTAGACTTGTTTTTTTCATTTTCTGGTTTAGTCTAGGTCTTCCTTTTGGTGTGGTAGGTTCTCCAGACCAGGTTCTTTATATCAAGAGAAGTTTAATTATGTATTACAGTATCAAATGCAGACATTGTTATTGTTCCTAAGGAGACAGTGAAACTTTATTTGGAAAACCTAAGTACAGTAAGCAAATTTACAAATCCATACCCCTGTGACTGCTTTCTTAAACATTGCTATGGACAATCTCTGTATCATTTTCAGACTTTGCAATTTTACAAAACCACATTTACAAAACAGTGTTCCCTCAAACCTCCGGTCTTCTCCATTAGAGACAAAACAGTGGTAAATACGTAACCAGATCTGTGCATTTGCTTCTTTCCACAGTCAAACCTGAGCCAACCCACTGCTTATGGATAAACATATTTATTGAATTGGAACAACAGGTAACTCTATCCACTTAAAGAGGTCGTGACCTGCTCTGTGCATATGCATGGGCTAGTGCATGTGTGGGTAAGCTAATATAGTGGTGAGCAGATGGAGCGATGGGCCGTGAACACAGACTGTGTCATTACTAAGTGCACTCACTTGGCCCCTGAGCCTCAAGGGTACATGGGAACACCTCCTGTGGCATGTGACAAGACACTGTATACCAGGGGGTGTACACAAAGTATTTCAGATATAAAGTGCACAATGGCACACAATGCACAGGCTGTTTGTTCTATACAAAGAAGGGATTTCAGAAATATGTTGACCAAAAATCTCATCAAGTAAATAATTCATTTCATTCATAATTCATGCATAGTCGTGTCCTTTGGCGAAATACATTTCTCAGCTCACATACTATAATTATAATATAAACAAGGCTGTCAGAGGTGGTTCAGAAAGCTTTAGGCAAATGTCAGCCATGTCTTTGCCTGTGTGCCTCAGGGCAGCTGGAAATTACCTGTGAGTGACAAGTGACAAGTGAATGCCCCATAACTGTGAAGTCTGTAGAGGTTTGGAAAAGGTCCACTTAAGACTGACACAGATCACAGTTTACAAAACAAGATAGAGAATGATACACATTTTTATGGAGCAGGTGGCAGACCACGTGTGTGTGTGTGTGTGTGTGTGTGTGTCTTCAGGCGTGTTTTTGGTCAGGGAACAATGTTATAACATGGCAGAAAGCTAAAAAATATTTGTCTTGCACAAACCCCCCTTTTGAAAATCATAAAATCAGGTAGAGGCCCTTTAATTTCCAGCAATTTTAATAATTACTGTAATATCACTAATCGCAATGTTTTTGCTATGAAAACCATGATAAATGTTGGTCCCGTGCCTCCACACCACACAGGGGAACCTCCCTGGACACCTGACTGTTGTGGACAGTAAACACCCTAAAATGAGCCCTAATGCTGCGTCCAAAACCTCCCCTTATAAGGCCAGACCAGCACAGACGCGAACTCTAGACATGTCCAATAAGTCCACGCACGCAACTTCAATTTAGTTTTCATCACTTTGGAGGAAAGAGTAGCTGCATTGAGAAATCCTGTGGTAAAGACAATACAACAATAGTGCATAGAGCAGACATTTACTCTGAACATTCCAGGCGTCATAGATGTCAAGACACTGGGCAAGAATGACTATAATTAAACTATCTGTACATGTACTTTGGCAAAGGACTGACTTTAAACCATATGCCCTACCTGAATCAACAACATCTACGGTTACAGGCTTTTAGTGTTTTACAGGTCATCCATGTATATTTGAGTAATTTACTGATCTCTCCCAGACCCTATTCAAACCCTCCTTACGGTTAGCAGTATGATCCTGTACAAGACTTGGCCCATACGCCTAAGTCACCCACGTTTCCACATGGCCATTTTGTCAGAAATATACAAAAGCACGATACAAAAACCACTACAACTTGACAAATCTGATGCGATGTGCAGTAGTTTCAAGAGGGAGCGACGTAAAGCGCAGAGCAGAGGTCTTCAACAGGAGGCTGCAGGAGGGTCGCCAAGTCTCTGGTTGAGTAGACTTCATTTATTTTTGAAGGATAAGGATGAACTGGTTTTCAGGGGGTTCTGGCTGTGCGCTCCTTCATCACGAATGTCTCTCTCTTCATTCTTTCGTCTCGCTCCCTGTCAAACTGCAAATAATCAGCCTGGATTTTATCGTTTCTTCTAGGCTACATGTGCAAAGTTCTGTTACAGCTTTGCTTTTAGGCACAGCGGGACTTAAGCTCCACACGTACTACCGCACATCGGGAAGGGGTCAGGCGACTTCATTAACCAGGCTCCGCCCTCCGCAGCCTCATCTCTGTCCACGGAGCGACCGGGAGAAGAGGGGGAGCGAACAGGAGAGGAGGGAGGAGTCCTGTCTTTCCTCTTGCTCCTCAGTTCAGAATGACCGGAAAAGTTCTGTGGCCCAAATCAAACTCTTGTCCGTGCGCTGTGGCTCTGCTCTCGTTTACTCAGATCTTTTTAAAAAGTCACACTTTGAGCCCATTTTTCATGTCGTTGCTCCACTGATCTGGCACAAAGAGCAGTTTAAACATCAGGCCTGAGTTTAGCTTTGGTCAGACTCAGGCTTATTTCTGTCAATGAGCGAGTTGAGGCTTAAACTGGAGATAAAACTAGTTTCAGCTCAGGGTTTCAGGATAAGCCTGGACTTGTTAAACGACTTTGATGGAAACCCCCCCTAGAATTGAATGTACAGTAACAGAGTAGCTATATTTATACATGACACTAGGCCTAATTTAATATAAAACACATCTGTATGCCATATAGATAGTAGGAAGTCCCTGATCCGGCTCTCCATCAGTGTGGGGGTCCTTGGCCTGAAAAACGATGAAGACCCCTGGCATCGAGCAAAGGGAGGAGCAACTCAAAAACACATCAGTGACAAAAACAGTTACTCTTTCAGTTTAGTTGAGTTGTGCTTTTCCCAAATCCTGATCATTTCTTTTTAATTGCTTGGACCACTATTTTGTACTTTGACTTGAATAATATTATTTTAAAATAACGCTGAGTACAGTTTTTGGCGACTCTACGCACCACTGGGCTTGAGTGCTCCGAAAATGTCTGATCGGTTATGGATAAAAGTTCAAAAATGTTGTGGAGCCATTTTATCATAAATTAAATCATTACTATTGGTTACACTTTGTTCTAATCTAGGTCAAATTGGGAAAAATATCCACAGTAATTGCAATTTTTCTGACAAGCATTGTGGTTTTGATCAGATTTGTGGTTTATGTTATATTTATGTTTTAATAATAAGATTCTGTCCAACAAAGTTTTAAACATGTCCAGTAGGGCTGGATGATATGATATGAGATATATATATATAATTTTTTTCTCCCATATTGATCGATCTCTAATTTCCAGAGAAATTATGGAGAAATTCACATTTAAAGTTTGGAAAGAGTTTGTACAATACACTAGACACTAGACTTTTACTCAAACTGTGCAGATTTAAGTTAAAGTTAAAGGAGACATAAAAACACACTCAGAGCTTTCCCCTAGACAACAGAGCGGTGATGCCTGTTCAGCTTCTGTCGAATAAAATGCAAATGCCTAATCACAGAGATCGACCTAACTTTAGATTGTGATCTATCTATTTATCTAAAGTCCAGAATAATTGACAAAATAAATATGAAGTGACAAACCAATACAGGAATTACATTACATACAAATGAAAAGGACAAGATATTTTGTTGTCTGTGCAAGAATTATGGTAAAAAATTGCAGCCTTGTGCTTTACTAATTGTGTCGATCTAAATAGTGATTTTGACTCGATCGTGGTTAATCTTGCAGCTCTGGTGATTTCACGGTTTAGGATGTGGTCTGAATGTGGTTTGGGACTTTAAAGTCTTGGCATCATTTCTTAAACCTTGTTTAGTCCAGATTGAAATAGTTCCCTTCCTAAATGATGGCTTCCTGTTTGTGATTTGGTTATGAGCTCTGCCTGTGAGGCAGGAGGTCAGGGGTTCAATTCCCCCACAGCGTGCCCACAGCTATCTGCAGTATGAGGCTGAGGAAACCTGCCAAACGCTGTGTTAGACTTGGTTTAGTCCAACTGTAAACATTCAGACTTACATTTCCTTTGGAACCTAGTTAGGGGTCTAGTCCAAGCCTTGTGCGTCAACATCTTTAGTTTTCCATGGAATACATTTATTTATTTTGTATTCAGAGTTGTTTTCTTTGGAACTTGTTTAGTCGCTTGTTTAGTTCTAGCATTTTACTAGTTTAGTTCAGGAGGTCTGCCACCTCCTTGTGTCCATAAAGATGTTATTTTTATAAAGATGTAAGATGACACTGAAATATTCCAGAGCATGGCATTAACTCACATGTATTTATTCAATTACAGCTGTTTTTACTGCTCACAAATATCCTAAAACATGTATTACTGTAAGCCGACTTCTTCACATATATGGATAAACAGGTTTAAAACTGTACTGTGGAACATTCCAGTTTAAGCAATGACATTTCCATGGTGACAAGCATGTGCTGGAACGGTCACCAGAAAAGTTGATCTTCCAATGGAGCCATATGTAAGATTTGGATGTCAAAATGCATAAACTTGACTTAACTGTTTTGGTTCTGTAGCCAATCAGAAAGCAGAGTCTCATTCTGCTTTGCGTTGCCAGTTTCAATGTCTAAATCCATCTGTTTTAAACCTAAAATGACGCTCTCTGATCTGAATCCTCACGACCTAAAGCCCAGCACGTGCAGCCAATCATTAATCACTGTATTACCTTGTTTTCAACTCTGCACGCTCCTTTAACATGTGGTTTGGTCCTGATCTTTACCAAATTTTGCCCCATTCTGTTCAAATTAGAGGAGCAGAACGTTCTTTGAAATGGACTGAAGTCACTGCAGCGCTTAATGCACTTAATGCTGATTGTGACCATTCAACACATGGCAAAAGACAATTCAATTCTGTCAGCTGGACAAAAGCTTCAGTCAAAAACCCGAGATTACACACATGCACATTCACACTGTCTAAAGTTAGTTAAAAATAAGTAAGAAACAATGTGGAACCTCACTCAATTAATATCTATCTTAATGTTCTGTCCTTTCCCTGTCATTTTTTAGTATTCTTATTTTATTTCACACTCCCATATAAGAAACCTCGATGTCTTTTATTGTTGTATTGTCTCTAATACCACAATAAATAAAACATAAAATAAATAAATACATAAAAATAAAGGTGCACTGTTTATTTCTGTGTGCTGAGCAGATACCACCCCCCTGATGTCATGTTTGGACATTGTTAGCGGGTGACATTTCCTGATTTGTTTAAGTTTAAGCTCAGATCATTCATTTACCGGACTGGAATCAGCCTCCTGCCAACTCAATCTATACTCACACAACCGACTATTGTTTCCAACTCTGCTTTTCTGTGCTGTAACAAACTGAAGCCTCTGTGTACCTGATTTTCACTGTCGGAAAAAAGGGAAAAGCAGAACTAGTTCATTTCAAACAGTTTGCTGTGGTCCAAAGTTATTTCTCACTAATCTTTCGCATTCAGACCGTCCTAATTATAAGCACTTTCCACAGCTTTCAGAGACCAAAGCTGAGTTTTGTGGGCTATGATGCTCATTGAGGATTCCAGGAAAGATTGCTGAATTACTCAAACAAGCACAGACGACATCTAAAGCTAAAGAAATGTGCATAATAACCTAAGAGTCTGCCCCAACCAGGTTAAACTTTAACTGTATATCTGTGTAATCCCTCAGTGGCCCAGGTAGGACTTTAACGGTATATTTTTAGTTTAGTCCAATCAGTTTAAAATGTACTATGTTTAAGTCATTTTGAAGTTGGTTTTGTTGACCTGACGCAAACCTGGGTTAAAGTTAAATCTGGTTAGTGCAGACCAGTTTATGATGGTCCAGTAAGTTCTTGTAGGAGAATATAGCAGCTTACATTTCAGCTTCCTATATCTAAAAGTAAAGTTATATTTTAATTTCACTTTCTGGTATATTTATTTAAGCCTGTATTAAAGCAAAGCTGAGATTTAGATGTGGAATTCGCTGTTATACAATGAAAATAATAATAGGTACTTAAAAACTATACTATAGAAACAGAAAGTTAGATCTTTGCTTTGGAACTTTCTGCATAGATATAGATGAGTTTTATGCCTGTGTAAAATTACAGTCAAGGTCGAATACTGTAAGAGTCGGCCCGCTCGGAGTAAGGACACATGTTTTTTTTCACTGCTTTTTCAAATGAAATAAAACATGCTTTTAATTTAGCCTGTTTATTTGGCTGAAAAGTTACACTATGTGGCTTTAAATACTAGCATCAAATGACTCAAACAAACAAGGACTCCAGGTACAGCAAAACTAACGTCACTCTGGACTAAGATGAAAGTAAATGGCTTTTGCACAGATTTCAGTGTTTTCAAAGAATAAACTATGCATCGTATTTGAACACAAAATGAAAGAAACTATATTTAAGCTTTTGTCAGTTCTCACAGTGGGAAGTGTAACCACAAACTGTAAACTCTTCATTTCAGAGGTGGGTAGTACTCCGTTACATTGACCTGAGTAACATTTTAGAGAAATTGTACTTTTTCAGCAGTTAAATTTTTACTCCTACTTGAGTTTAAGTAACAGAACTCTTATTTGAGTAAAAGTTTTGCTTCCTCTTCCCACTGTGAGTAAGTCAAGGGACAAAAGCTTGATGTTGACAATATGAAATGATTTTAACATGTATGTTTCTTGCACCACTCCTTCACTTTAACGTTTTGTCCATCCAGTTACAAGTAGCTTTCCCAAATTGCCAACGTTTTTCCATTTACTTAAGTAATTCTTTGTACCACTACTGAAGTAACGCCTTAATTGAGCACAATTTTGGCTCCTCTGCCCACCTCCAGTCAAAGTAAGCCTCAACTTTGAACTTTATTACGCCAAATCTAACATAGATCAATATGCGAATGGCAGAGACACTAAAACCACATAAGCAAAACTTTCACATTATGCAAAATCAGCGTGGACTGTAGCCTATATTTACCAGAAATCTACAACTTCAGACGCCAAAGTTTGTTTCACGGTCTCCCCGCAACACTTGTCAAACGCGCGACTAAGGAATATTTTAAAACTGCATTTGCCAAACGGAACGCCCCAAACTTGCTGTGATCAATTTACCAAAGAATCCAACAACAACATCCAAAGCAATTAACGCGCGTCATTAAGTTACGCGAAGGACTTCAGTGTGCCAAAACGAAATCTATAACCACCTAAATCCGTAGATATCAGTTTCCTTGTACAACCGATGCAACATTTTGAAGGTTTTCCCCATTCAAAATATTTACTACGTGTTTTAAATTGTTAATCGCTAATGGCAACTGCTGTAATATCTCATAGTAATGAAACATCCTGACAGAAAATGACTCGGTAAATAACAGTAACAGCAAGACATCGTAATCACGCGTATTCCGTTACGCGTCTTACCTGCGTCTGGCTCCACTGTCGCTTTTACGCACGGAGGAAACTTCCACACAGCAAAGCGCGCAGCCTCCCGGCACAGAGTGGGCATGGATGAAGTTAGGAGCCACGGTAAGTCCGCTCCCGGGGGCTGTCGTCGGTGCGCGCTGAACTCTGCGTGCACCCTGGGTTTGCGCGCGTCCGTGAAATGCGTATGGGTGCGTGCGTCTCGTGTGTGAGACTGCAGCCGCTCCTCGCGCTGCCTGTTGCTTCGGGGGTGGGGAGGGGCCAAGGCTGTGCGGTGGGTTAGGGAGTGATGGACTGACGTGGAAGTCGATTTCAGTGACATTCGCAAATCAGTGCATATTTAAAGGTTCTATATTACGCCAAATTGATTCTTGTGAGCTTTAAGTCACGTTATAATGCGGGAGCCTCATGAAAAACATACCTGGAGTCTGTCTGCATCTCCAAAGCTCAAAATACACTGTTCCACTTTGTGATGTAAAGCTGTAGTTTACCATTTGTTCAGGATGTCATTGCTCCCATCTACCTCCGTTTTCACCAGCCATTGGTACATGCCCACTGTGAGGTACTTACTTCATTCTGCGATTGTATTTTTTGATCAGTGATACGCGTAGGATAATATTGGTCACATGAAATTTATTTGGGGCACTCAACTTCTTTTGTAAATGAGTAAATTTATCTTTTATGCAGTAGAGACCAGCAATTCCAGGTCTGAAATCATCCAAATGATTCTAGTGAAGGTGTAAGGAGTTTTAAACACAGTGGAGCACTTCCTGTATTATCACATGACATCACAAGGTGGGACAGAGTGGTTTCAGTTTGAGAGAAGAACTGACCCTAAATACGCAGGGTTTGTGTGTTGTTTGTGTTTTGTTATTTGACAGTAGCAGAACTTGACTGAAAGTTTTGGTTACTCTTCCACTGTGACGACAGGTGACAAAAACTTTATGTTGACAATATGAAATGATTTGAACATTTGTGTTTCTTGTACTGCTCTTTCTGATATGGTTTAGTTTTTCTCATGCCTGGCATGTCATCTGTAAGAATACAGGACTTTTATTTTTTGTCATCTGTGCTTTGGACATTCTGTTCAAGCCCCATGTGACACATGTTTATGCTACAATAGCAAGAGTCTGACCTTCTATTTTTGTTTCTCTCATTTTGTGATCTGTCTATTGCAAAGACCAGATTGTGAGCATGTGTGTGTTCTGAAGAGCGCAAATGTGTTCTTTGGAAAGCTCTCTAATACGAGCTTTCATTTATTGGAGCAATTTAGGATAACAATGTGCAGCAAAATAAAATCTCACAATAATTGTGAGTTTACAAACTTAACACAGTCCCTTTTGTCCCACAGCTGCTGCTGCAGTCGGGCCAGTCACCTGCAGACAAGACGGGAGATTGGACCAATCATAGAGTGGCAGTGTGGTTTGTGGTTTGGGTGGAAGAACGGGGACAGATCTGCTTCAGTCCATTTGATCAGAAATACAGATTATTTTGTGCATTTGTGGACGGGTAAGACGCCGGTGCTTTTCTCTCAACTGGATGCAACCAAAGTTTGATTTCTTTTCTTTTTCCGCTGTTGTGACCAATCAGCTTCAAATATCTGCCATGATGTTTCGCTTTTTCCTGACCACTTTCATTACATTCCAGGCTGATAAATGTGGCCAGGTTTGCGTTAGGCATCTGTGAAATAAAACTGATCATTCTGGCCGTGCACAGCCCTTCGCAGTAAACTGGTCTCATTGCCTCTTTCATGTCCACACAAACTCTGCTCAGTCCAAGAAGATCTCAGACTCTTGGAAACCAGCAGGGGCCAATGAACGCAGGGGCCACACTCATGGTGCTGGACGCAGAGGAGCTGTCTGTCAGGACAAACACGTGATTTAGACATTATCCCATCACATTTTATTCATTTGGACTCTCTATCTTACTCTCTGTTTACGACATAATTGTTTTATTCTGCTGAGATTAAGCGTTATTTCAGGAATAGTCATAGAATAGTCACATCTGCTGGGTTCAAACCTCAAACCTCGTCCTTGCAGGACAAAAACAAACTGCAGAGCATTGTTAAAACCTGCTCAAAAATCACAAACTCTGAGAGCTGCATTCAGGTACTGAGCAAAGCAAAGGGTCCCCTGGCTCAGCCCCTCCATCCTCTGGCTCCTGACTTGGTTATGATGCCTTCAGGGTGTCGTTTTTATGCGTCAGTATGAAAGAAAAATGCTTCTCTACTTCTTTTGTGTCTTCTGCTGCTGAATTGCTCAGTTTTCATAGAAGTGTCGATATTTGCACTGTAAACTGTAATGGACAAACCCCTGTGTTTATGTGTGTGGGAGAACGGCTCTGAGAACGCTGCAAATGAATCGCCCTCTGGGACCAATAAAGCTTTCTGAATCTGATATCAAGCACAAGGTAATAGTTAATATGCTCATATTACAGAAAAATACGCTTAAAGACATAAAAATATATGCATATGAAAAAGAATAATTATCTTAAAGCTGAAGTACCGGATTTTACACTGTGCAAGTGGATTATTGTATCTGTCTCACTCGTCTGTAACTCTCACCATCCCTTTGGCACAAAGTAATCTCCACATGCACCTCCATTTTGGGCACTTGCATAAGCTTTTCACACAGCAAAACAACAGCCAATCGAAGCGCTGCTATTGGGAGAAATTGCTAAACTTACTTACAAAAAAGTTGAGTGCCCCAAACAAATGTCATATGACCAATATTATCCTATGTGTATCGCTGATCAAAAAATAAGATTGCAGAACAAAGTAAGTACCTCACAGTGGGCATGTACTGATGGCTGGTGAAAACGGAGGTAGATCTCGAGCAATGACATCTTGAATATGGGTTAAAAAAGATTACTCAAACATGCATGAACCGCTCCAAACTCAATGAGAGGGTCAAGGAGACGAGGAAACACATCTCTAAACAGTCAAGTTTGCGTAACAGGTTTGCATTATATAGTGTATTACAACAAACAAACATATAGGGTCTAAATAAACAGCGTGTGTAGAAGGAAGGATACATGACCTAATGTATATTAAATAGTGAAGTGTATTTCTGTTTTGGCAGTGGGGATTTGATTGACAGTGCGTTGTGATGAGTCTAACAGGATTTGGGCCCAGGGTCACAAGGTCCTAATGCTGCTGGCTCTGCTCAGGTCAGGGCAGAGACCACGACACACAAATGGTTAGTGGAAATATGATCTGGGCTTTGTTTGGGATAAGAGGACCCCAGGGTGCTTCCAGTTTCTATAGGAAAAAGAAACTGATTAAGTTTCGCAGTCGCTCATCGTCTCTCGAGTCACCGGTTCAAACCTTACCCAAATGCATAGTGACTTGTCTGCGTAATCCCTCCGTCGTTCAGGTACAGTAAGTTTCATCGCAAAAGAAAACTGGACAAATGTTTTTAAAGGTCCTATATTACACAGAATTTACGCCTGTGAGCTTTAAGCCATGTTGGAATGTTGTTACCTCATTAAAACATACCAGGAGTGTTGCCTTGTGTTTTATTTCATTCACACGTTTGCGTAATCCTTTAATATTTATTTGTCTACATCTCCGAAGCTCAAAAGGCTCTGTTCCACTTTGTGATGTCATGTGGATGTAGTTTTCAAGTTAATGCCAACCTTTTACCTTTTGTTCAGGAGAAAAAGGCAATTGCAGAGCTGAAATGATCCATGTAATGGACAAACCCAGTGTATGTGTTTCTGTGTGTGGGAGAAAGGCTCTGAGAACACTGCAAATGAATCACCCTCTGGGACCAGTAAAGTTCTCCGACTCTGATATCAAGTACAAGATAATAGTTTATATGCTCATATTACAGAAGTATTCGTTTAAAGACATTTTTTTTAAATCTATACATATAAAAAAAGAATAATTATCTTAAAGACGAAGTACCAAATTTTATGTATAAATGATCCTAGCGAAGTGTCTGGAGTTTAAAAACACAGTGGAGCATTTGCGTGTTAAATGTGTGAATGAAACTCCAGGTATATTTGTGATTATAACGAGCAACGTTTTAGTTCTGACAGGGTTCTGGTAAGTCTCTGTCTGAAGGGAAACTATCAAACCCAAGCATTGTACAGTGAGGAGGTCCTGCTACCCTAAAGTGTGAACTGTCCCTGAGTCAGATTTTGCACAATAGACTATTGTCGCAACAGCAGCAAATGCTGTGAAATTGAGTTGTGCAACTTCTGTGGAAAAGTGTTGCATATTTTTGACCAGCTTCATAAATCTGCCCCAACACCAAATTTTCATCCAACAATATTCTGTCCGTGACGAATTTATCCACAAAGACAAAAGACGAAAGCTTAAGGCGAACAATGACGAGCATTTGTGAGCTAGTCCTGAGCAAAACTAATGTTATGGTCATGAATAAAACATAAGTAACTTGTTCACTCTACTGTAAATGCTATAGACGTGCACAGATTAAACGTCGACCATATTTTGCCACAGAAAAGCATTGACCGGAAGTCGCGCTGCACTTCTCTCCATTGTGATAATAGTCTATTTTTCATGTCACTAATGGTTAATCCCAGCACGTATTATCATACATAATAATACATCAGACTTATGTCGCACCTTTATAGACGCTCAAAGATGATTTACAAACAGGAGACAATACGAAACAGTGGAAAGCAGAGGTGGAAATCATGGGGGGACTGCCAGTTTGAACAGATGAGTTTTTAGTAGAGATTTGAAGTATTGGAGGGACTTGTAGGTGATGAGGAAGACCTTGTGTTCACTGTAAACCCGAATAAGTTACCAGAAGTCAAAAAAGTTGAGGTGATCGATCGTCTCAATTATTTTAAGTTGATGAACTTAAAAGTCACAATCTTCCAGAACTTAAAAGTCACAATCTTCTAGAAAAAAGTTTGATGGCTTTGCTACTTGTACCTTTTGAAACAGCTGAATTAAAAGTGCTGATTTAGCTCAACTCAAATATTTGCAGTTAATATGACTCAATTATTGTGAAACTGTATTGTATTTTAGCATGTACTTTATAAATTATTTGAAACAATAGAAATAACATGACTTAATAACATTACTCAGAAAGAAGAACATGTTACAGCAACTTGACATAATTAAGTTAATATTTCTAAAACTTTGAGTGTGCACAACATCATGTATTTAATTACGTTTGGGTTTATAGTATTGTGGAGTTGTTTGAGGACAGGAGTGATGTGGTTTTGGCTATTTCTTTTATTGCTTTTATTGCTTTTATTCAGTTATTTTACCGGTTTTATTGTCTTAACACTAGTATGATTAAATCTGGGCGGTTATTTTACCATCATTTGATTATTGTTGTTCTTACCCTGTATTTGTGCTGCACTTTGGAAAATATTTGTTTATGAAATGTGCTGTATAAATAAAGTGGATTGGATTTTTTTCAGGCAGACAGAGTTGTGTGGGCACCATGATACGTTTCATATTTCTCTCCTGATTCATTTGGCATGGCTTCATTCAAACAGCCAGCGCCGATCACAGCTCATATAAAGATTGCTTTTATTTGTTTTCCATGCAGTCTAAATTTTATTAGAAGATCGAATGCAAAATACCAAGACCAAGTTGTTCAAATAGTTTTGGTATCAGCAATATGTTTGAAGCGGTTTTATGTGTCCACCGCTGCTTCTGGGTTTGCAATTGTTTTAAAATTTGATACAGAGACATTGGATTTTTTGTCTAACCAGCCCGTCCCTTTTTCATTCTGTTTGAATCAAGAAGGGTCTGGAATCGGACCATAGACCCTGAAAAACCTCGGTCCAACCACAGCCGCTAATTCGTAGCACTTGTCTCTCAAAGAAGACGTCTCCTGCACAGTGTAAGGTCAAAAATGGAGGGTCCGCTATCTGCTTGTCTCAATGGAGATGTTATAGCTTTGCCTGGAATGTCCCACAGGAGGGCTTTAAACACATCTCTCCCTTGCATTTGTTCGATTACAGGTTTTTTATCACTTAAAAATACCTTAAAAACATGAATTCTTACCATATGCGGGTTTGCTTCTCCATAGATCTGATCATTGTCTCCATTATGATTACCAAGTTTATTTCGATACTGTAAATAATCAGGGCAAAACAGTAGGGGTGTAACGGGACATGGCGTTCGGTTCGGTGCAGGCCTGTGCACGAGTGACTTCGCGCAATTTGTGCTGACTTAAGTTGGCAAGATGCCGCTCTGAATAAAACACCATATTTTTTTGACACCCTCTGTGATTTAGTCAATTTAGTTGAAATTTCATTCAAGCTCCCCTGCACTACATGGCAGACATATAATACTACATTCCCGAATTCCATCATGCTTCTGTACAAAATAGTCGAGTTAGAGCGCGTTGAATTAGTGTGAGTGGGGCTAATTTGTGAGTGATCCGTTCATCAGAGCGATATTGTCTAACTCAGCAGGGAAATGACGGCCGCTCAGTGCAGGGGGATTCCCTCGAGGTGTCACTGGCCTCGGGAAACAGAAAGATCCAGGCGAGAGGAGCTGTAAAGTGCACAGGCGGCTACATGCTCCTGTGACAGTATGTGGGATCAGCATCTGAACCAGGTCTGAAATAGGTCTGAACCAGGTCTAAACCAGGTCTTAACCCGACCTAAGCCAGGATGAACTAGGTCTAAACCAGAACTGAACCAGGTCTAAACCAGGACTGAACCAGGTCTAAACCAAGACTGAACCAGGTCTAAACCAGGACTGAACCAGGTCTATTATTAGTTCTTATTATTAGTAATGATTTTCAGGGTTTGTTTACTATTACCTGAGCATTCAGTCTTGTGCGGTGTAGCATACAAAAGGCGAGCAAGTGCTGCATTTTATTTATTTCATTCTGCATATTTATTTCATTCAAACATGTAACATTTTTGCATTTTGTTCCCATACTGTACCAAAAATGAACGAAACTGTGACCACACAACCGAGGTACGTACTGAAATGTGATTTTTATGTACCATTACAGTCCTACAAAACAGGAATATCTCCATGGAGACAAGCTGGTGGCGGACCCTTCACTATGAAAGTTACGCAGCGTACGTTTAACACTGAGAACAAAATAGAAAAATAGAAACTTCTTTTACCAGAGATAACTAATAGTTTGGGGCTTTGATGGTTGTTTCTGAGAAAATCCATGCTGTTTCTCGGTTCTTTATGTTGTTTCTTTCTCCTTTCTTACGTGTAAGCAGCCGTGTTTGTTTGTGAACTGAACTGAGCATGCGTCTTCTGTAAAGTTTTGACAAAACGTGTAGTTGTGGCTGGCCAGGTAATGTTTACATTTACAACAAAAAGAGTCTGGTTTCATTTGCATTAATCCACTCAAATCCCAGCATTGTTTTAAAATCTGTTGATCTAAGCTTAAGGAATCAACCATAGGGAGTATATGAGGTGAGAAGTTATAAAACTATTTATTCTTCTGATAATATCTCGACAGTCTCTCTGTTATCTCCTCTGAGCAAATAGGAGGTAGCTGTAGGATGGTGGAACAATCTTTCATGGCCACCCCGAAATGTGCCTGCTTTTGTAAGGATTAGCCCCAACACTTTCACCACTATATTACGCTCTTGAGATAGCAAACCACCAATAAATCAACTTAAAATCTGCTCTTCTTTAAACACATAATGGTAGGCGAGACGTACAAGCATTAAGTTGTGGTTTATGGCCGGCAACATTTCGGAACGGCGATATTTAATTCAAAACTTTGTCCATTAGCGTTCCATTTGCAAGGCTGTTGTTTACAACAGGAAATAGCATTCTTGTTCAGCGTCGCACACATTAGCAGAAGTTATAGTGTGCGGTTCAAAGCAATCTGTGAGTAATTTTGAGCCGCAATGGTAAAAATAGTCGAGAAATACAAGGCGGAAAAAGGCGACGACCTCCCACTCCTATCAGAACACCCACACGGAAGGTAATACTAATACTAACGAGGTTCTTTTACCCTGAGCGCCATCGGACTAGAACTGATTAGCTGATGGTTTTCGATAACAAAGGCCACCGCTGGATCGCCAAGTGCTGAATCTACAGGGAGGTGTAATGAGGATTTAAATGGTGGTTACCGAGATTGGAGATAAAGATCGGTAATTACAACGCGAGACAACAAGCTGGAAAATAGCATGTTATAGAAAGGGAGGCATGCGAAGGAAAACAATCATCTACAATAGCAGATTTACAAGCCTTAAGATTACAGGAATTTAGATACTGCGTGTTCCACTTTGCACATTCCAGCTGTTAGGTCTTGTATTCATTTGTTATGAAGGGTAACGTCAGTATAAATGCAGGTAATAAATCTTTTGGGGCTTGTTCGATGGGAGGATGTTTTTCATTATCCATGGTTTCAATTACGCAAGTTTTTAAAGGGCCTGGTCCAGTTTTAACACCATGATTTCAGAATATTTCAGTATAATTCTGGTGATCTGCTACCTCCACCCATTGAGTCCCGGCCCTCTCTCCCACTGACGTTGAGTCATAACAGAGAAACAACTAACTGGGTTTCCCAAGAGAGAATCTAAGTCAACTTGACAATGTTTTGAAGTGAATATATTTCATCACTCATGCAGGAGGCTTCATCAGAGCTCAAATTCTCTTTAGTAATAATAATAGTGTTTTTTTCCCAGATGCTCAAAGTCGTTTTTTGGTCACTTCATACTGTAATGTCCTCATAATGTGGACTGATGAGTGTCTGGAGAGAGTGTGATGCTCTGGAGTGAATGAACTGAATGATGATTTTAAGGTGCTGGGTATGAGTGAGAATACAGATGATGTTATGTTATGATGCCCCGGTCATTATAAAGATATTCTCTTTGTATGTTTGATTTTATGAACTAAAACATCAACCTGCCCATGGACTACAGGTGGAGATTAACACTGGCGCTACAATCTGGTACAAAGCATCTCTCCTGTTATGGTTAATGTATATTGTGCACTATCCCTGTCTCATTAAATAAATAAACTAAACAAAAAATGTAGTTAATATGATTAACTTAGGTTCAGGAGCAGCACCACGCCTCAACCGCACTCGCCTCCTCTCCAGCGAATCACAGCTCACTTCTACCACACCTCAATTTCCCAGAAGCCTATTTGTAGCAGCCTATACCGGCAAACCAGTTCATCCTGAATAACTCGACCCCACCCTCCCAACCCCTATCTGTTCGCTTCCAGACATAAGACGCCAACGAGGGGGGTCCCGTTCCTGCTGGGCCATGTGAAGATTGAGACTGAACCCCCACCCTGAGTCTCAACCCAGCTGACCCGCCTCGTCTCCATATAATAAACTCTTTTCTCTTCATACATGTGTTGTTGGCGTGGCTCTTGCTAGTGAAATAAAAACTAAACTGTAGCCACCATTGGCCCCTCTGAACACCACCTACAATCTTTCACACTCTCACCATTTTTATGCTAGACAAAGTGGGTGAATTGTCTTGCCTAAGGACACAACAACACCTCTGTTGCTCTGCACAGAGGTGCTTGGTATTCCTGGTAGCAGTCTCTCATCCAAGGACTAAGCAGGCCCAGCCCCACTTATCTTCTGAGATCTGGCGAGATCAGACTTTGACAAGGAGATTTGGCGATAGAACCTGGATGACTGAGGGATTACGGAGACAACTGTCTGGGATGTTCATGTTTTTTTCAATGCAGTTCTGCCACAAAACAGCCACGTTGTATTGGTACTATGCTAGAAAATGCTCATGGCGATAAATTATTTCCCAGTTATGTTATATTTAAGGTTAGGATTAAGAACAGGTACTGCATGGTCACGGGCAGTTGTCGGTTTTATAATGCGCTGTATGGAGTAAAGTTTTTTCCTGAATTAGAACAAGTCACGTTACGGTGCAGGCCCATTGTCCTTTCAAAAAAAATATTATTTAAATTGCTGTGGTAGCTGTGACTGGATTCGGCGTTGTGTGTGAATGTCATGCTCAAGGATTCAATAACAGTCTATGTTGAGGCAAGGATTCAAGCTGGTTGACTTTGACAGTCGGTCAATTTGCACCACTGATGCCTGTGAAATTAAAGCTGAGGTATGACATAGTTTCAGTGTCCAGTGTCCAGTCAGCAGTAGTGGACTTCAGTGCAAGAAAATATTCAGAATTTTAAACCCAGGAAAAGTCTGCCGAGAACCATTTTTTCCAACTTTACAAACTCAGAAAAGTCAAATGAAACTTGAAAGTGCTTAGTAACTCTGTCCAAACTTGTTATGCTTATTCAATATATTTATTATACTTATTAAGGAAATTTAAAGGTGCACACTGTGTAACTTTTCTGGTGGAAGGTCTGCCATCTGCTTGTCTCCGTGATGTTATTGCTTTCTCTGGGATGTTCCACAGCATATCATTGTATTTCTTCAATTATAGGTGTTTTAATTCCTCAAGACTACCACAAAATGTACATTATTTCTGGGAGCGGTCCTGCTTCTCCACAGATCTTCCCTATAACCTGGTCTGGTGATGTGGCTGCGTGTCTCCATGGAGATAAATACATGAAATGCCATATTGTAAAACATTCCATGAGGCAACGATAACATTTTCATGGAGCAGAGCCAAACCTTAAAGCGGTTAAGTTGATACACAGTCAGGAATTGCTCCACGGTGTTTTTAAACTCCATACACCTTCACTTGAATCACTTGGATTTTTTCAGCTCTGGAAATACCAATCTCTACTAAACAAATGGTAAAAGGAGCTGTTAACTTGAAAACGAGATGACATCACAAGGTGGAACAGAGCATTTTGAGTTTTGGAGATGTAGACAGACAGAATAATTGAGGATTACTCATAAATGTGTGAATCAAACATTTCACAACTCCAGGTATGTTTTTGATGAGGTAACAACATTCTAACATAGTTTAAAGGTGCATTGTGTTACTTTTCTGGTGGAGGGTCCATCAAATGCTTTTCTCCACAGAAATGTTATTGCTTTGTCTGGAATGTTTCACAGTATGGCATTAAACCTTCCTATCTTCATGGAGACCAGACCAAGTTACAGGTCAGATCTGTGGAGAGGTGACTCCGCTCACAGTCAGAATGCCTGTTGGCAAGTATTTTTGAGCTATAAAACCACGGTAAGAGAATTTATGTATTTTATCCTCCACGTACATCTCTCAGTTTAACATTAACTCACAAGAGCTATAATTACACCATGATCTTCCCTTGGCACCGCTGGCATAACATTATCTAAATTGTGGCATATTGTTGTCTAACTGGTGCCTACTGGCCTTTATAGTCTCACCATCTCCCCACACTTGCTTTATAAACCTCCTCCTTTGGAAGCATATATATAAGTTTGTTTACAGACCCAGGGTCCAAGCTGTAAAATTACATTGATATATAAGCCCACCAGCACACACACACACACATACACACACACACACACACATAAAAAAGGCCTGGAAGGTGGGAATATTTGCAGTTACAAACAAAGCACTGGCACTTTCCCACCTTAGAGTCTTTAGCAGTATTCTAAGAGCATCATTATATGCCACTTTAGTCTTATCTTACCCAAAACATGCACTGTAGGTGTGAAAGTGGTGTGTGTGTGAGTGATGGTGGTTGTCGGAGGGACTGATGGCGCTCTGTTAATAATAATCTGTAAAGCGTCTTTGGGGACATGTGCCTATATATATGTGACATGTGGCTATAGCTGTTGCTGTTGTAAGGCGACCTTGGATGTCCAGAAAGGCGGCAAATGCATTATTCATCTTTGCTTTGCTGTAATTACACCATAGGTGAGCTGTATACAGTGTTGTGCAGTATGATCTAAAAAGAGTCATTTTGACATCATTTGTTCACATTTGGAATTTGGTCCCAGCATATTCGTTTGTGAATACAGTTTGCAACACTGACGCTGGATGTCATCATCATCACAAAAGTCATTTCTAATAATATGGCCCAAGTATTTTGTTTTTGTTACATTAGTCAGCTGATTCTCATTTTAATAAAAAGGAGAGGAAGCTTAACTTTTGATCCTCCTTAGTCCTGGCAATCATGACAACACTCTTTTTTTTTTCATAGTCAAACAGGCTTGAACACTCAAAGATCATACTATGATCACTTTAAGTCTCCCCGGGCCTGTATTACTGATGGTAAATAAACTTAAGACGTCCAGTTGGTCTCCAGCCTTCTACCCTTTCTGGGACAAGCTGAAAACGTCTACAACAACCACCTATAATTTAATGAATGTAAGGTAGAGCTGTTTAATGTCATACAGTGGAACATTCCAGGCAGAACAATGACATATCCACAGAAACAAAGGACTCCCAATCACAAAGTTACACAGTGCACCTTTAAGTTGATCCCCAGTCCTGTACATTGTTGTTGACACCGCCCAAGTGTTTTTCAGAGCAGACATGTGCGGCTAATGAATGAAAAGTGAAACAACTGTGACCAGGCGGCCCTCTCAGTCTAAACTCCCGGCAAACACAGTACACAGACATTTCCCAACTGCCCCACCGCGGCTACACTAAAGCCAAACACCAAAGATGACGCCTCATTACGCACAGCAGCAGCAGCTCAAAACAACACGGGGCTGTTTATTTGTGCGTCCGCTCAGTTAGAATGCTAAGTGTTGGAGCATGTGAGCGTTTATGTATTTATTAGCTCGAGTGTGCCAGGGTCGTGTTAGCGCCTCCTTAAAGTCCATTGAAGTTATAAATGAGTCAGTATCCCATGAGCGTATGTGGTCGTTGCTGGATGCTGAATGTGAAATTAGGGAAAGTTATAGAGTGCAATAAAATGGAAAAAAAATTTAAATCGTAAAAAAGTTGGACTATATTGAAACTCTAAGCATACTAATTTAACTAAAGGATTTTCTGAAGAATAAAACATATGAACGGGTAATTTCTCTGCCCCCTGGTGGCACTTTGATGATTAAAGCAGTGTAAAAAAGAAAGTTAGAAAGTTCCAATGCATCTTCCAAATGTTGATACCAGAAAAAATCTGTCTGTTCATAGTGTATGGATGTTAAAATCAGAGTTGCACGTCCTGGATTACCAATAACATCACATGGTTAAAAAGGCACAATGTTTTCTGGTGCAAAGTGTGTCATCTGCTTGTCTCATGTGGTGGTGGATGAAGTAATCAGTTCTGTTACTAAAAGTACAGATACAGAGGTGAAAGGTACTCAAGTAAAAGCAAAAGTATGACATGAAAAAAATCAAGTTAGATAAAAGGATTTTAGTTCTGTTTAGAAATGTACTTATAACCCCTCAAATCATATGAAAAGTGCTTTTTTATTTTTCAGTTCAGTTAAAAAATCTGGTGGAGTACAGGGTGACCAGACGTCCCTATGTCCCCGGGACAGTCCCAGTTTTGAGCCCTGTGTCCCATGTCCAGCAGATTTATCCAAAACCAGTGATTTGTCCAAGTTGTATACAAGAAATGTCCCAGATATCCCCATTTTTGACCAATTTGATACTTGCCAACAGTAAATAAAGGCACAAAATGTCATTTGTTTCGGTAAAATACAGAAAAGCTGCAGAAAATGTGCATTAGTTTCACAATTTTATTATTACCAACCCAAAACAGGGACGTTCCAGTTTCTTATTTTGAAATTCTAGTCAACCTAGTAGAGTAGAAAATACAGACACCTGCTTTCAAATTTAGTAAAGTAAGTAAGAAGTCTCCCCTTTAAAATGCACTTACTGTATTTTTCGGATTATAAGGCACAATATCAATGAACGGGTCTATTTTCATATATAAGGCACGCCGTATTATAAGGCGTATTAAGTGAGACTGATACCTTAGCTTGGGCATCCATCGTCCATTGGCAGATCGTGGTGTAACTTACCCGGTGTTGCCTCAGTGTCTTGGTGAATGTGTGTCCATCTTCTGTCGTCCAACGCTTCCGCGCAGCTGCAGTTTAGCTTTGAGTGACCTGTTGACACCAATATGTAGCGGTTGGAGTTCTTCGGTTAATCCACCTGGAATGATGGCAGCACTGAATTAGTTTGCTTCACTTAGGAGTGTAAGTCAGCATGTCTCTCAACTGGTGCCATTTTGTGCTCCTTATAACACACCATAATATGATGTTGAAGCACAGTACGTGTTACTCCGTGAGGCTCCTGACTATGGCTGCCGTAACGCTCCGACAATCCATCAAATGGTGCGGCTTCGTAGCTTAACATAGTCATACTAAAACAGTTTGACAGATATTTGAGCGCTGCGGACTACATAAAAATCGGTTCGAGGTCAGTAAACACAAACAGAATTAAAGCCGCTCGCGGCAATGATGGCCCTCGCCCCAGTGCGCACGCCCCTCCCAGGCAACCGCTGAGGTCTCGTGACCGCCCTGACACGACTCTCTCCTCCCGACAGCTCGTCCAAGAGAAAAATTACATAGGGCACCTTTAATATTTGAAAATGGGAATGATCTAGAGCCAAATTATAGAAACTAGGCCACAGGTCACATGACTTTTATAATCAAGAGCACTGTCAGACTAAGACTGTGCATAAAAACAGACCCTCCAACAGAAAAGTTACATAGTGCACCTTTAAACATATTTTTTGGGGGGGAGTATTTGCGCCCTTTGTGGCCAACCATGGAAAATACCCCATATCCATAATGTATTTTTTTGGTCGTAGACACGCATAGAATTTAATACCCATATTTGGTACAAGTCCAATAATGTTGATGCTTCATGTCTGAGTAGGGGCGCTATAGAGTTCACTTTTCATATACTTTATAGTGTATTATATTCAGTCCATGTTCAAGCTTTAGTGATTCAAATTTCAGCACAATCAGACAAAGTCTGTGCGTGTAGTAATTTTGAACTATTTATTGGGGGAGGCTTTTGCGCTCCTCCTGGCCAACCGTCTTTGCGCCTCTGCTATGAACGATGAAAATTGCACCATGTCCATAATATAAGATTTTGCTTGAAATCATGCATAGAATTTAATTCCCAAATTTGGTCCAAATCCGATAATGTTGACGTTTCACGTGATACACTAGGTGGCGCTACAGAGTTCACTTTTATTATATTTCATATTCTATCACATTCAGGCCGGGGATCACACAATAGTGATGTGAGTTTGAGCTCTGTAGGCCAAAGCCTGTGGCCGTGAGAGGTCATCAAAGAAACAGGAAACGAAGGTGCTATTCGCCGGCGTACTCTGCGGACAAACCGTGAAAAAGTGCGCTGAGAAAAATGATGGCGTTTGTGGACCCACGTATGTAGAAGTCACCTGTCAAATCTGAGCTCGTTTGGACCAAAAAACAAGACACTTGAAGACTTTGAGCGTACACGCAGTCAAAACAGTGTCGAGTTTTTTGATCCAATATGGCCGACTTCCTGTTGGTCATAGAGACGTGCTCCAATTCATCTTTTGGCTTGTCTCATGGTTCTCTGTCACTGTCCTGAATTTCGTTTCCTCTGCGACAAACTTTGATTGTCCCCTCTCCCATAGGGATCCAATTCTAGGGGCGCAGTTGAGTGAGGCCACTTTGGTCATTGTTGCGATGACCGTTTTATTGAATTTTTCAGCGGGCAGTCGATTCTATACCCCCCATGTGAGACTTTTCGTTGATGTTCAGGGGGTCAAATCTGCATTTCTTTGTTTATACAGAACGAAGAACAATGTTAACTTAAAGCCGCTCGCGGCAATGATGGCCCTCGCCCCGGTGCGCACGCCCCTCCCAGGCAACCGCTGAGGTCTTGTGACCGCCCTGGCACGACTCTCTCCTCCCGACAGCTCGTCCACCAGAAAAATTACATAGGGCACCTTTAATATTTGAAAATGGGAACGATCTAGAGCCAAATTATAGAAACTAGGCCACAGGTCACATGACTTTTATAATCAAGAGCACTGTCAGACTAAGACTGTGCATAAAAACAGACCCTCCAACAGAAAAGTTACATAGTGCACCTTTAAACATATTTTGGGGGGGAGTATTTTCGCCCTTTGGCCCAACCATGGAAAATATCCCATATCCATAATGTATTTTTTGGTCATAGACACGCATAGAATTTAATACTCATATTTGGTACAAATCCGATAATGTTGATGTTTCATGTCTGAGTAGGGGGCGCTATAGAGTTCACTTTTCCATCCATCCATCCATCTTCTCCCGCTTGATTCGGCTGGGTCGCGGGGGCAGCGTGCTGCCCAAAACTCATAGCACCTGACCCCCTATGAACCCCTCTGCAGGTGGTGAGCCCACAGGAGGGAGTTCACTTTTCATATACTTTATAGTGTATTATATTCAGTCCATGTTCAAGCTTTAGTGATTCAGATTTTCAGCACAATCAGACAAAGTCTGTGCGTGTAGTAATTTTTTTGAACTATTTATTGGGGGGAGTCTTTGAGCCCCTGTTGGCCAACCGTGGGAAACACCCCATATCCATAATATATTTATTTGCTTGCTTTGATACAGAGAATTGAATACCCAAATTTGGTACAAATCCGATAATGTTGACGTTTCTTGTATAGGCTAGGTGGCGCTATAGAGTAACTTTTCATATGCTTTATAGTTTATTATAATCAAGTCCTAATCAGGCATTAGTGATTCAAATTTCAGCACGATCCAGACAAAGCCTGTGTGTGTAGGCATTTTTAAACTATTTTTTTTATTGAGTCTTTGTGCCCCTGGTGGCGAACAATGAAAATTGCACCATGTCCATAATATAAGATTTTGCTTGAAATCATGCATAGAATTTAATCCCCAAATTTGGTCCAAATCCGATAATGTTGACGTTTCACGTATACACTAGGTGGCGCTACAGAGTTCACTTTTATTATATTTCATATTTCATCACATTCAGGCCGGCATCACACAATAGTGATGTGAGTTTGAGCTCTGTAGGCCAAAGCCTGTGGCCGTGAGAGGTCATCAAAGAAACAGGAAATGAAGGTGTTATTCGCCGGCGTGCTACGGACAAACCGTGAAAAACTGCGCTGAGAAAAATGATGGCGTTTGTGGACCCACATCTGTAGATGTGACGTGTCAAATCTGAGCTCGTTTGGACCAAAACCAAGACACTTGAAAACTTTGGCGTACACGCAGTCAAAACGGCGGTGAATTTTTGATCCAATATGGCCGACTTCCTGTTGGTCATAGGGCGGTGTGACAATGACATTTTCTGCTTGTCTCCTTGTTTTCTATCACTGTCCCGAATTTTGTCGGCCTACGCCAAAATATGCTTTTCAGCTCCCCATAGACTTTCAATTTTTGACTTTTCCAGGGGGGCGCCGTTGAGTGGGGGCAGTTTGGGCATTGTTGCCCTGCCCATTTTATCAAATTTTTCGCCGGGCCGGTCAATCTGATACCCCCATGTGAGACTTTTTGTCGATGTTCAGGCCCTCAAAATCGCGATCGTTTGCAAAGAAAAATAATAATTAAAGCCGCTCGCGGCAATGATGGCCCTCGCCCCGGTACGCACGCCCCTCCCAGGCAACCGCTGAGGTCTTGTGACCGCCCTGACACGACACTCTCTCCTCCCGACAGCTCGTCCACCAGAAAAATTACATAGGGCACCTTTAATATTTGAAAATGGGAACGATCTAGAGCCAAATTATAGAAACTAGGCCACAGGTCACATGACTTTTATAATCAAGAGCACTGTCAGACTAAGACTGCATAAAAACAGACCCTCCGCCAAGAAAAGTTACATAGTGCACCTTTAAACATATTTTGGGGGGAAATATTTGCGCCCTTTGTGGCCAACCATGGAAAATACCCCATATCCATAATGTATTTTTGGTCGTAGACACGCATAGAATTTAATACCCATATTTGGTACAAATCCGATAATGTTGATGTTTCATGTCTGGATAGGGGGCACTATAGAGTTCACTTTTCATATACTTTATAGTTTATTATATTCAGTCCATGTTCAACCTTTAGTGATTAAAATTTCAGCACAATCAGACAAAGTCTCGATGTAGTAATTTTTGAACTATTTATTGGGGGAGTCTTTGAGCCCCTCCAACCGTGGGAAACACCCCATATCCATAATATATTTTTTGCTTGCTTTGATACAGAGAATTGAATACCCAAATTTGGTACAAATCCGATAATGTTGACGTTTCTTGTATAGGCTAGGTGGCGCTATAGAGTAACTTTTCATATGCTTTATAGTTTATTATAATCAAGCTCCTAATCAGGTATTAGTGATTCAAATTTCAGCACGATCAGACGAAGCCTGTGTGTGTAGGCATTTTTAAACTATTTTTTTATTGAGTCTTTGTGCCCCTGGTGGCAAACAATGAAAATTGCACCTTGTCCGTAATATAAGATTTTGCTTGAAATCATGCATAGAATTTAATCCCCAAATTTGGTCCAAATCCAATAATGTTGACGTTTCACGTATACACTAGGTGGCGCTACAGAGTTCACTTTTATTATATTTCATGTTTCATCACATTCAGGCCGGGATCACACAATAGTGATGTGAGTTTGAGCTCTGTAGGCCAAAGCCTGTGGCCGTGAGAGGTCGTCAAAGAAACAGGAAATGAATACGTTATTCGCGGCGTGCTACGGACAAACCGTGAAAACTGCGCTGAGAAAAAATGATGGCGTTTTAGGAGCCACATCTGTAGATGTGACATGTCAAATCTGAGCTCGTTTGGACCAAAACCAAGACACTTGAAAACTTTGGGCGTACACGCAGTCAAAACGGCGGTGAATTTTGATCCAATATGGCCGACTTCCTGTTGGTCATAGGGCGGTGTGACAATGACATTTTCTGCTTGTCTCCTTGTTTTCTATCACTGTCCCGAATTTTGTCGGGCTACGCCAAAATATGCTTTTCAGCTCCCCATAGGCTTTCAATTTTTGACTTTTCCAGGGGGCGCTGTCGAGTGGGGGCACTTTGGGCATTGTCACGATGCCCGTTTTATCAAATTTTTCACCGGACCGGTCGATCTGATACCCCCATGTGAGACTTTTCGTCGATGTTCATACCCTCAAAATCGCGATCGTTTGCAAAGAAAAATAATAATAATAATAATAATAATAATATAGCGTAAGAAACCGATGAAGAACAATAGCCCTCGCCACTTCGTTATGCGAGGGCCAATAATAATATAGCGTAAGAAACCGATGAAGAACAATAGCCCTCGCCATTCACTTGGTTACTTGGCGAGGGCCAATTAATACATAAAGGTGCACTGGATTATAAAGGTGCAATTTTTGAGAAAATGAAAAGGATTGTAAGGACGAAAAAGTCCGAAAAATACAGTAAGTAAAGTACAGCTACTGAAAGATTCTACGTAAGCGCAGTCCTTTACTACTCTGTACTCCTTTACCTTGCACCACTGGTCTTATGAAAATGTTATTGCTTTGAATGGAATGTTCCACAAATACTATTGTTATTGCTAAAAAATTGCTCACATGTTTTGTTGAAGTCACGTGCTTGTTGCCATGGAGATTGATCTGTTTATACCATTTTGTGGAACATTTCTAAGAAACGATAACACTGTCATTGAAAACAGAATGTTTCAGACCTCAGAAATACGCAGTATAATCGCGTTTCAAAGTGCATATGAGAGGATTTCATGTTTTTCAAATATCAATGATGTCACGACTCAAAATTCCATCCAAAAGTTAAACAAGGAACACATTTCATCTAACCTTTCACAATCCCATCTGCCGAAGAATTAATAGAGTGTAAATTAGACATGGTTTTTCCCCAAAGTACTGTATGGTCTAGGTAGTAGTTATGGAATTAATAGTCATCATTTTCAATCAGAGAGAATATCAAACTTTCAGCTGAAAGTGAAACCGCCTTCGAACAAACTTACTCAAACAAATAAATGAAATAAAATACAACTTGCGCTATGCTTTTTAATCACAAAACACGATTAAAAGCTCAATAAAGTTTGTATAATACGTCTTCTCTCACCCATAGCTCATTTAGGAGGCACAGACAGACTGCTCGGAGTATATTTTCATTTGGAAGTAGGGGGACTGGGCTCTTTGAACAGAATCCATTTAACAAGCTCCTCCCGTGCTCGCGTGCTCTGGCCGTGTCGAGAAGATATGGAACATCTGTGGACATTATCTGCTCCTCCTGTCTGAACACATGGAGAAAGGAGGGCTTAAGTGTACAGTAATGGTCTGGACGTGATAATGATTTAATGCAAGACTCCTACACAGAACTGAAGACTCAAGAGGATGGACTATTTTGGATGTGTTTTGGATAGCGCCTTGGCTGCAAACACTTAAGGGCTTGGGTGAAGTGCATAAAATTATCCAGATTGTGATATCAGGGCTTAGGTCATAGTTTCACACTGATTTGACCTTAGCTGGCAAAGTTTTGGAATGAGGGAATTAGGGAATGTTAAAAATGTATTGGGGAACTGGTGGATAGTCTGTCAAATACATTTCTCCATGAAGATGTTATTGCTTGTTTCACAGTATGGTATTGAACCCTGTTATCATCATGGAGACTAAACCTGACCTATTTACATGTCAGATCTGTGAAGGGGCAAACTCGCTTACTTTTTGAGCTATAAAACCACCTGTAATTAAATAAATTTAAGGTAGAGGTGCTTAATGTCATATTGTGGAACATTCTTGATATCTCCATAGAAACAAACAGGTGACGGACCCCGAACCAAAAAGTTAGATAGTGCACCAAGAGGGGATATCATGCAGAATTGGGTTTTTGGAGCCTTCTACCATGTTACAAAGTTACTTAGTCAAAAATATGCTTGAAGGTGTTTTATATGTCATCCATGCAGGTTTGAGTAATTTAGTGATCTCTTCTTACAGTTAGCAGAATGATCCTATCCAAGTCATCCATACAAATTCCACAAACCTGATGCAATGTGCAGTAGTTTCATTAGCTGGATGCTGACTGTGTTATCGTAGCGTTCATAGCAAAAGGAGGGGGGACTCAGTACCTCAAAAATGAATCTGAAACTTATTGAATTGTTAGCAAAGACAACTGGCGGAAAAAATGCCGAAAAAAGTTTTTATTTAACAAAAAAGGTCTTGGGGAGGGAAGTGGTTCCGGAGGGAGGCAGGACAGGTCCAGGTCAGCTGCAGACAGGAGGTAGGTGGTGGCGCAGACTGACCAGAGATAACAGAGCAGGAGGCAAATGAGGCTGACTCCACACGGAGAAATTGCTAAGTATAAAATACATTTTCAACATTCACAAAAGACATGCGAAAAGCCTGAGTAAAGATTCACCACTTAAGCGACAGAATGATGCGGCACTGGAGAGAAGGTCAGCAGGTCTTTTATGGCCGGAGATGATGGAATGAGGAGGTTCAGGAGTGGAGCTCAGCAGGTGAGCAACTGGGATCCACCCAGAAAATTCCAAATAAGAGAAGGGGAGAAGGTGCAGGAAAGGACCGAGAAGACTATGTGACAACTGTACAGAACAAGCATCAGTAGAGCATGTGCTTTTTCGTTGCCCAAACTACAACAGAAACAGACTAGATGAAGTGAGAATGCAGAGTCAGGAGGAGCTCAGCCTTAAACATGTTTTTAGATTTGTTGAGAAAAAGACACTGATTAGATAGATTAGATTAGATAGAATTTAGGTGTGGTCAACTATATACACATATAATTCCACAATCATACACATACACGAATTAGGGGAAATAGTAAACTCTGGTCCACACTCAACATAGAAGGTGGCGGTAATGCACCTGTTAAGTTGAGTGCCACCCGCCATAAAACAAAAGAAGAGCAGGAAAGGAGGGGTAGGGGCAGCATGATGAAAACCCTCACATAAACCAGTTAAGTTACAAGCTTTTTCTCTTATCTTCTCGTGCCATATTCAGGCAGTAGTGGTGCAGCCTCCACTACAAAGCAGTGGGTCAAATATCATTGTTGTGTCCCTTGGTTTTCCACCTAATACGTTTTGGCTAATTCAGTCGTATAAAGTGCAATCCCCAGTGAATTATAATGTCAATCACTAACACCACTTTCACTGTCATGGTAGCTAACAGCACAGACTGGTTTTGGCTTGTAGATTTTGACACCATTAGGGTAAATAGCAGCGTGCATTTATTTAATTCCTCTGCTCTTCTTTTCACCGGTTTTTACTATCTTGTTGCAAGCATTATGTACAGGAAATGTTATATTTCCTGTACATAATCCATCATGAAGCAAGTACCGTGCACGGCTAAACAGAAAACATTTGTTGCTAACATGCAATAGCTTTGTTTGGCTAAGCACGTCAGCTCAAGATCAAGTCAGCGTTTGGTGAGAAATGATTTTCTACTTTTTGCCGCCTTGTTTTCGTCTGTGTTCTCTCTTGTCCAATTATCTTGTTGCAGTGTAGAGCTCCTCCTAAGCCAAAGCAAACCTAGAGCCGGTCTGAGCTCGAACCCGGTGGGAGATTTGAGCCCCTTTAATGGCCCAGTATGGTTCATTTTGCACAATGGGAACCCTTTCCAGTACTCAGTTACATTTACTCAGGTGCATTAATACCTGTACTTTTGCTTGAGTAAACGCTTTAGGTACTTTCTTTTCTGTTTCTTGCACCACTCCTTCAGATATAATGTAGTTTCTCTAATCTTTGTGTCTGTCCTTAGAAAACTGCAGATTTTGTGCATTATTTCATGTTTTGTCCAATGACATAAACTTCAACTTACAAGCCATGTTACATCCTGACAGTTACTCTTTAAGTTACTTTTGCTTGAGTAGCAAGTTTCTTAATGCTTTTACTCTACGTGTACTCTCTTACTTAATCGTCCTTGAGTTCATTTGTAGCCACTCTACCACCTGTAGTTTTAGTTTAAGAGTTGGATTTAAACTGCTAACCTCATGAGAATAGGTTATGAGAACCTTATGAATGTCCATACTTTTTTCTTTATCAAAATTAATTTTTTAGCTTTTCTATCATGTTGTAACATTGTGAAAAACACGCCTGAAGAGTTTTTAGATGTCATTTATGGCTGTTTCAGTATTTTAGCGATCTCTCCTGGGCCCTATTGGAACCCTCCTTATGGTTCGCTGTAAGATTCTGTGCAATGATCAGCGCCCATATGCCAATTTTCCCTAAATGTGCAAAAGCACGATACAAAACTGTACACAACTTGACAAACCTGATGCGATGTGCATAGGGTGACCAGACATCCCTGTTTACCCGGGGCAGTCCCAGTTTTGAGCCCTGTGTCCCCTTGACCCATGAGATTTATTCAAAACCAGTGATTTGTCCCAGTTTTATACAAGAAGTGTCCCTATTTTGACCAATTTGATCTAAACCAGGTCTAAACCAGCACTAAACTAAGACTTAACCAGGACAACATCAGGTCTAAACCAGGACTAAACCAGGACTATCACAATTTTTGACCAATCTAATTCCCACCAAGAGTAAAGATGAGTATAAATTGTCATTTGTTTCGCCAAAATGCAGAAAACTGTTTGCAAATTACCACGAAGCAAAAAAAAATCAGCATTAGAAGCCCCTTAGATTATGACTGACACAAGAATGTGAATGTTACACAATTTTATCTAGACCAATTACCCCAACAGGAGTGTATCCCAGTTTAGAATTTTGAAAATCAGGTCACCCTAGATGTGCAGTAGGTTCATTAGCGGGTTGCACGCTGATTGTGTTGTGATACGGTTATGACGGGGGAGTGACTTAGCTTGGGGAGCAAAGGGAGACTCAGCCTGTCAAAAAAACTGAAGTGAAAATGACTAAGCATTTTCAAAACAGAAAGATAACATGGTGATCTTGATGTTATGATACCTTAATAAAACAGTAACATTTCCATGGTGACAAGCAGGTGACAAAGCCTCCACTAGAAATGTTGCACAGTGCATCTTTAAGTTACTCCTCACTTACCGTATGCATTCGGAGCATTCTAATTATTCACTGGGATAGTTTATAAGCGCTTTCCTGTCAGAGTGTAACTTATCATCACGATAAAGCTAACAATGCCTAGCATGCTAACAGTGCACTTCTTGTACTATTCTTCTGCATGTACTACTCTGATTAAAGATCTAGATGTTACTTTTTTAGGTGATCAATGTCCTAGCAAAGCACCGCTATCTATTACCAACATTTCTAGACACCATTAATATCATGAGGCATTCTCTGCAATTTGGTCATTTAATGTTCTGAGAAAACGTCTCTGCAGACATCAAATAATCTCACAAAAAGCACAGCTGAGGTTCTCTCTGCATGTAGTTACGATCAGCCAATTACAGCCTTTGCCTTCCAACAAACACTTGTCGAGTCATTTGTGTAAATACTGCCCCAGTTCTAAAGCAGCGAAGGTAAGAGAGACTCAGACAAAAAACTGAAGTGAAAATTACTAAGCATTTTCAAAACAGAAAGATGACATGGTGATCTTGATGTTATGATACCTTATAAAAGTAAAACACCTCCTCTTTAACTTATTTCACACTTTTATTTACATCCAATCAAGTCATCTCTCCACGGTTGTTTGACTAGAGCGTTCACTCTAACCCCACTGACAGATTTAGCGTGTAGCTCCTGACAAACGCCCGGACGCTACATTTTCTGTCACAGGACTAAATGGCTTTGGACCGAAGGGACGGAATCACACTTAGAAACACTTCATTCTCCTCTGCACACAGCGGCCCGTCAGCCTCCAGCCCTCACCGCGAGGGCTTGATTCATATCAGAGGAGAGGCGGCCGGGTTAGGATGGATGGAACAGGCCTGAGGGAGGAGTGGAGGATAGAGAATGAGCGGGGCCTATAGATCCACGAGACCTCATTTACGGAGCAAAGCTTATCAGACATCAGTCACAACTCATGGGTGGTCAGGCTGGAGCAGGGGGGAGGTCCCTAGGGTCCCCTCTCGCACTAACACACTGACAGGGTTGTTTTAAAGAAGGACAATGGATGGTAAATATGGAGAAGATGGTGGAAACAAGACAAAGGCACTGGGTTTTACTGTCTTTAAAACATAAAAAAAAACTAACTTGTGCATTTTAAAGGGTTTGTTGTGAAGGGTCTACCATTTGTTTGTCTCCATGGAGTTGTTATTGCTTTCCTTGGAATGTTTCCTACTATGACTTTAAACATATCCATCTAGCAGGAATTCATTACCGGTGTTTCTCTTGCTCAAGAATTTTAAAAATCCTTCTGTGAGTAGCCAGGGTGTCTTAAAATTAAATAAACAATAAATAAATAATAAAATGCTTTGACCAGTCATTTGGTACAACATTTATTGTCATTAGGGATGTAACGATATCCAAATCTGTCTGTGACTTCTCATTTACTGTTTCAAAGTTGTATTTAGAGTAATAGTAAGCTGATATTTGAGTAATGACGTCATGAATATCTTCGATCTACCCCATTTTCACTGCCCACTGCTGTATACTTACTTACTTGGTGATATATGTAGGATTTGGCTGCATCGCATAGCCATTTTTTGCATGGTAATGTGATCTATCCATATCAGTCAATTGATATGACTTTATTCACCCCGATGGGCAATTTAAGCACATTTAGCAGTAAAATACAATAATAATAGAAGTCTCAGTGCAGCTCAACGGGTAGAGCCATCAGATCTTGAGTCAGGACAGTTTGAGGTGAGTAACAGCCCTCAGGACAAATGTATTTTTACATTGTTTTCACATTAACTGCAATGATCGCTCCCATTGGGCTCTGCAATTTTCCAGCCCCGGAAATCAGCGCATCTGTTTCTTTAGTCGTTTTAGATCAACAGGGCAATTTAGAACGTCCAAAACATAATGATCCATAATGTGTGATAGATTATCGCTATATAGCAGATGCAAGCATTATTCTGTCTCTGTATTTACATCCATCCTGGTTGAAATGTAACATTGTTTGGACTGTATTTTCGCCAGTTTCCGTAGAAGGTAGGTGTGTGTTATAAGTCTGGGCCTACTCGCACTTTATTTTTAGAGCACCTCGGCTCTGAGTCATTCAAACAGCATGACAGTGTCCCCCAGGCTTCACAGGCAAAGCAGGTACCGCAATAAAATCCACTCAACCACCGGAGCAGAAAAATATGTTTACTCAAGAAATGCAGGTCGATACTAGATGTGCTAAAAAACACCCTCTGGCATGGTGGTCGAGTGTTTTACACTGTCACCTCACAGCAAGAAGGTAATGTGTTTGAGTCCTGAGCATGTGGGGGATTTCTGCATGGAGTTTGCTTGTTCTCCCCATGTTTGAGTGGGTTTCCTCTTGGTTTTCCAAGTCCTCCATCGACCTAAAACCTATATGTTCATTACAGATGCACATTTAATGATCACAGGGATTAGAAAGTAGCAGTGGTGGAAGGTCAAACAGTGCAAGTAGTAAAGTACTACACTTAAAGGTGCACTGGTAGAGGGTCCGTGAAATATTTCTTTTCTTTTTTTTTTTTAAGATAAGATAAGATATCCTTTATTTGTCCCACAATGGGGAAATTTCAGTGTTGCAACGCACAGTAAAGAGAACAGCAAGAAACAGTAGCAGCAATAGAGTACAGTTAAGTTAAAAATAGACAAACACTATAAGGATCTAAAAAGATAAGGATTATAAAACTATGTATCATATAAATTGGTATCTTAAGACAATATATACAATAAATTGCAATCTAAAAACTATATATACAATAAATTACTATCTTACATTATTGCACAGGGTCCCAGTATTGCACAGGCAGCAGAGTTAGCAGTGTTCATTGTAAAGTCTGACAGCAGCAGGAAGGAAAGACCTGCGGAACCTCTCCACACAGCGAGGGTGGATCAGTCTGTCACTGAAGCTGCTCTCCAGAGCAGACAGGGCGCCCTGAAGAGGGTGAGACTCCAGGTCCAGCATAGAAGTGAATCTGGCCAGGACCCTTCTGTCCCCCACCTCCTGCACCGAATCCAAGGCACAGCCCAGGACAGAGCTGGACTTCCTGATGACTTTGTCCAGTCTCCTCTTAAGATCTTATTGCTTCATCTGGAATGTTTCACAGTATGGTATTAAACCTTTCTACAGCTTTGGACCACTGCAAAATTAGCAGTTTATCTGTTTTCACTACTTATAGGAATGCGTTTCAGTTTAATTTTATAAACTATTGACAACATTTCTCCCAAATTCCAAATAAAAATTTTGTCATTTAGAGCATTTATTTGCAGAAAATGACAAATGGTCAAAATAATAAAACCGATGTAATGTTTTCAGACCTCAAATAATGCAAAGAAAACAAGATCATATTCATTTTACAACGCAATACTAATGTTTTAACTTAGGAAGAGTTCAGAAATCAGTATTTGGTGGAATAACCCTGATTTTTAATCATAGTGGTTTTACTACTTTTCCTCCTTAAATAAGATTTGGTTCACTAGCAAGGACCACACCAACAACATGTGTGCTTATTAAGTGCTTACTATATGGAGACGAGGTGGGTCGGCTGGGTTGAGACTCAGGGTGGGGGTTCAATCTCAATCTTCACATATCCCAGCAGGAACGGGACCCCCCTCGTAGGCATCTTATGTCTGGAAGCGAAAAGATATGGGTTTGGGAGGGTGGGGTCGAGTTATTCGGGACAAACTGGGTTGCCTAGATAGGCTGCTACAAATAGGCTTCTGGGAAATTGAGGTGTGGTAGAAGTGAGCTGTGATTCGCTGGAGAGGAGGTGAGGCCGGTTGAGGCGTGGTCCTGCTTAATCATATTAACTACCTGAGGTGATCACCTCATCAGTGCCTCACAAAGCAGAATAAGGTGTGTTTGTGCAGGACAGGGGTGCCCAAACTTTTTTTATCTAGGGCCATATATTAAAACACAGAGCAGCGTGAGGGCCGATCGAGGGTCATAGACTGGAGGTCAAAACAGTGAGTAATTAAAATCTGTGCATTTCTAACAGGTTTGAATGATCCTCCAGACCTTTGTTCAGGCTTAGACCCTCAAAAGGACACACTACATTTGCTTGATCAAGGTAGATTTCAAAAACATGCAGTAAAAAGTACTACTAGTGGTAGTATGGGCCAATTCACCTGGAAGCCTGAGGGCCAAAAACAATTGGTCTGAGGGCCACATTTGGCCCCCGGGCCATAGTTTGGACATGCCTGGTGCAGGAGTTCAACAGATGCTGGAATGAAACGGCCGTCACACATGTAGAGATGCTGATTTCAGGAAAAAAATGCAATGGTCTCTTTTTTTTTTTTCTAGCTGTACCATCATGACCAATCCAGGCCAAGTTACAGGTCAAATCTGTGGAGAGGCAACCCTGCTCACAGTCAGAATGAATGTTTTTCTAGGTATTTTTGAGCTATAAAACCACCTGCAATTCAGTAAATGTAAGGCAGAGCTGTTCAATGTCATACTGTGGAACATTCAAGGCAGAGCAATGCCATATCCATAGAAGCAAGCAGGTGATGGAGCCCCAACCGAAAAGTGACATAGTGCACCTTTTAACAAAAATATTTATTAGCATGTGCAAGTAGTGTTGACATCCAATAGTAAAGGCATGAGGAGCTAGATTAGCTAACTGTTGCCTGAAGCTAATAAAAGAGGAACTAGGGAGGATGTAAATTAATTTGGGAATAAAGAGGGGGGAAAGGTTGGCCCCTGGGTCGGGTTTGGTTTCACTGCGGGATAATGAAGTCAGCTGCTTTAACATAGCATTACAGGCTCCCTTTGAAAGTGATACGAGCATGTAGCGCTCAGGCTCATATGCAGACTGTAAACACAGAGCGAGGGAGTGAGACTTGACGTTTGATCCACTTGCTGAGAATTTTAATATGTTGAGTAAAGTAACAGTCTAGTCTCAATAGCCCCGGAACCAAGAGAATTCAATAAGTTGGCCAATAAAAGAGGAATAAGATGGATGAAGTGTTAGAGCCAAAGACACAACAGCAGTGTACAGAATAGTATCACGCTTTAAACAGGAAATACATGCAATGTCTATTTAGAATCTGGTGAATCTCTCATGTATCTCTCGTGAGCCCTGTTCAAGCATTCTTTACGGCAGCAGAACGTTTCTATGCAATGTTCTTTGTCCACAAACCTACAGTCTTCCATTTTCCCACACGACAGTTCACCAAAATTAATACAAAGCAGGATACAAAACAATACACTACAACTGATGTGATGTGTAGTAGTTTCAAGAGCAGAATGCACGCTGATTGTCTTGTGATACGCATCAAAAACAATGTGAAACTTGCATGTTAATATGTTGTTTTTGGTGAATTTCAGCAATAAAAGGTAAGATGGTAATCTGAATATGGCAAAAGAGAGACTTAAATTTGTCAACTGGACAAAGTTTATTTAGTTGAATATGTTTCGCAACTCATCCAAGCTGCTTCTTCAGTTCTGGTCATAACTCTCTCCTTTGTCATAGATTCTACCTGGACGACGGAGGATTTGTACACACAATGTAATGCGAATATGTTACATGTTAGCAACTAATACCCCACAGAAGTGTAAAATCCCCTCTTTAAGGTGTACAGTACTTTATTAATCCGTCATGAGGGAAATTCATTGTCTGCATTTGACCCATTTTTGGCAGAAACTTACCCAGACATGGGGAGAAAAATGCAATAACAAGAGCATTCTTGTTATAAAAACACTTCCTGTTGTGGAAGAGGTCACCTCATGACACCAGCTGGCTGAAAAGCACAGATTTTAAGATGAACTGAATATGAAGTATGACTCAAAAAGAATATGAAAGAAACAAAGTCATTTTTGACTGGGAACATTACTGTCTAATTAAGGCCCATTAAGTTAAATGGAACTCTGGTGGGGAGTCAACTGCTTGTCTCCATAAAGATAATGAGATTATTTCTTTTTCTTGGAATGCTCCACAGTAGGGCTGTAATGATACAAACATTTTACACTCTATTTTGATTCTAAGGAACAGTCTTCATGCTCTGATACACACAAAAATAAAACACTCTTTATACACAGACAATAGAATGTGATTTTCCACATTAAATAATAGTCGTTTCTTTCATATTATCATGTGGTGTTGTATCTGTTAAATATGTCGTATGGTTGTATGGTTGTGTGGGATGGGGAAATTTTGAGTGTAGGGTGGTTGGGTGGAAACTCAGGTGGGAGTGTGTCCTACATTTGTGTATGAAAAGTGCTTTATGAATAAGGTTTGATAATGATGATGATGACCTGTGTAATCACTCAGGAGTTTAGCTATGCTTCCTAGTGGTCCATGGGGGTGTCTTATACAGTTCTGAAAGGTCAAGATCATTCTAAAGCTATTCAGGAAAGGTTCATTTCTATCCTGCAAAAGTGTTTTTTTTTTCGTATTGATATTTGTTTAACTTAGTATCTATTTTTGATAGTAGTTTTATTATCGACTAGTAGCTGATTTTCTATACTTTTGACAACTCTACGCTACAATATGGCATTAAACATCTATTTTAAATTCAAGTTGCGTACCCTCCACCTCATTATGTTGAGTTACGATATCATTAGTCGTACTACTCAACACGGTGGCTGCTATAATGTTACTCAGTTATTTATTCAGATCTAATGGAGACCCCCTTTACTCTCAGGCCTCTCTTTGACCGTGGCAGGTTGCAGTGGGAGTATGGATTTCACTGTCCGCTCTCTGTATTAACTAAACCATTCCTGTGGAGCTCTGAGCTGCCTGCCCTCTGTAATTGTGGTCAGTGGAGCATGAGCAAGACTGGAACAAGCTGCAGACGGCCAACAAACAGCCACAACCCAACAGGGAGAAGAGAGGCAGATTGGCTAACCTCCCTGCCCTCACCCAAATACTGTCCACAACCCCTCCTACGTCGAGGAAAGTACTTATTTTAGATTGCCTTAAATCATGTTTTCCAGTTTAACTTTGTTGGACTCGCTGTAACTTTGAGAATGACAGTACATTAAAAACTGCAAGCTGGGATGAAGGGCCCACCCACCGCAATAAGGGCATATTTTCATGATAACTATAATGTTTCTTTATATACCTGGGCCCTGTTTTTATCAAGCAATCCCTAAACGGTTTCACTCCTTGTTACCTTGCTCCCTAAAATGACTAAAACATACAATAATAATAATAATAATAATACAATAATAATCTGTTGATATATATATATATATATATATATATATATATATATATATATATATATATATATATATATATATATATATATATATATATATATATATATATATATATATATATATATATCAGTACAATATGTAAGAAAAAACATATATATATATATATATATATATATATATATATATATATTTATTTATTTATTTATTTATTTATTTATTTATTTATTTATTTATTTATTTATTTATTTGTTTGTTTTTTCTTACATATTGTACTGATTTATAGGAATGGGACGATATTTTTTGAGCCAATGCCATTATTCAATATTTGGACTGTTACTGTGGCTGATAACCGATAATTGCCGATATCAATATTTATCTTTAAAAAAACTATAGCAAGCCCCACAAATGTATCTTAAGTTGAAGTAAAGATTAGGACCCGACCAATATGAATTTTGTTGCGGCCAATATGATACCGATAAAATTGGAGTTGGAGCTGCCGATCGCCGATTTAATCGCTGATATATTTATGACGTAAAAATTCACTGTAAATCTTCAGTTGTTTATAAAACTTAGCTTTGGCTCTATTGGATTTTCAATTAAGTTTATTTAGGCGACATTTATTGTTATTCTGCCTCTTAACATCATATTTAAAGACAGTAGGTCGGCCTAATGGCATTTTTGTATGATATTCTAGCCAGTAAAGAAAGTGTAAGAAAACTACCGCTATTAGCTTTTAGGGGTAAATGCGTGTGCGCCTCGGTAATTAATGATATGCTAAATGCCAATAATTCACACTTCTATTCACAGCTGTTTCCAAGTGCCCATATTGGCCAATAATATCGACCAACTGATATATCAGTTGGGCTCTAGAAAGATCATACATTAACTTTTCCCTTTTGTAAAAATAATAACAAAATGTATCTGGAATATAAAATAATTCATTAGAGTAAATATGGGTAAACATACAGCACACCGAGAATGAGAAAGCATCAAAAAATGAAAATCTCTGTATCAAATATCTATTGGCTGATACCAACACCAACAAATGTGTATCAATATCAGCCGATACTGATACTGGGAATTATATGTCGCTCATTCCAGATACACGTGTTGAATAAAGCATCAGCAACGTATTTCAAACAGGAGCTAATTGAGGCAAATTTCTAATCTAACTGACATAAAATTGTGTTGAAAAATAGCAGAGATGCACATAGAGGTTGGACGATCACACACTGACAGTGGGTGACCCGTGCTGTTCTGTATCTAATCTTCTTTCCCACATCAGTGACTTGGACATTACATTTCAGACTGTGTTTCTGCACCTCCTAATTACAACAAAGGAATGTTCTAAATGAGTCTTCAGTATTGGCAAGATCGTGTGTTTTTCAGTCAGTCGAGTGTGACCTCAGGTGTGCTCCTGACCCACACCGGTCTTTGGGGACTATTCGTGCTTTACTTTTTTAGCGAGTAGAGAAAATAAAATACATGTTTAAAAATTAGTTACAGTTCTGTCTACATAATGGTTGCATTTTGCTATATTTACTTTCAATCTCTGAGCTTCTGTTAAAACAAAATGCAAAAAACAAACAATTGGGAACCCATATTATGCTAAATTAGCTTTTTGAACCTTTGAACAATGTTACACTGTCCATCAAAAGCAAACCTGGAGTTGAATTTTGTTTCACTCACGCTTGTTTCATTATAATCCATTAATCCAAAGTCGTCTTCTCTGAGCACTCAAAAATGCTCAGTTCACATATTTTTCATTCAGTTGTAAAAAAAAAAAAGAAACTCCAGACTTCTCCTCCGTGGTTAAGCCCATGATCCATCACTGGACTCATTCTGCTGTCAGAGTGTGTTGGTGCAACAAATGCATGGTTTAGAAAGTATATTTTCCAAAGCGATTAATTTAAGTTAGAAAATACTTATCTCAAGGTGGCCAAAAGCATATTTAAAAGCAAATTAATGGCACAAGAATGTTTAATGTGTTTAAAGCCAAATCTTTATAAAATGCATTGTCATTGCTATAAAATGGAATAAAACTGAACTCAGATTCATGTTTTATGTTGTATTACACTGAACACATAATTCTTGGGTATGTTTGCTTCGTAGAATTAGTCCAATATGAAATTACGTCTAATATGCTGCATTTGAGGCCTGATTTGTGCAGAACTTTTAAAAAACATCATCATCTCTACCACCAACAACCAACTCCATCTCCAAATGTACATTATGATGGAACTGCTGTCGAGGAAACTTTAAGTGAAGAACATTGTGCCAATTTGTGATGAATGTGCGCTGCTTTCTCCAGTAGACCATTTAATATCTTTGAACCGATTTGTCACCACACGCCGTGACCTCCTCGCGCAGCAGCAGATGGTGAGGAAAGCTCCCAAAGAACTTCATTTCCTGTTGGCGCACCTCCCCGAGACCCTGAGAAGATCTGGTCTGGTCAGGTTATGGTTTGAGTGCTGTATTGTTCCCCTGGTGCAGATGGAAATGCCAAGCTACTACTATTTTAATAAGCCCATACAACCCAAACTGCATTTTAGCCGTACATTTTGGTGAATTCTCTGATTGTGTGTTGGATGATGTGTCTTGCTAAGAGGTACCAACTTGGATTTAACCTCCAACCATTTGGTAATTGGTAAACATATCTATCCAACTTTATGATCCTCCACATTCACTTACAGGTACAACTTTTCTAGTGGAAGGTCCGTCAAATGCATTCTCCGTGCAGATGTTATTGCTTTGTTTGATTTTTGAGCTATTAAACCACCATAAAGTAAGGTATAACTGTTTAATGTCCTACTGTGGAACATTCCAGGCAGACCAATGACATATCTATAGAAACAAGAGAGCCCCAAACCAAAAAAGTTACACACAGCAAAAAAGGTCTATCAAAAATAAGAAAAAAATACCAATTTTGAGGTAAAAATGCTGAATTTTAAGAGAAATTATCTGCCAGTGCAGTAAGAAATTTTCACTTACGAAGTTTTCTTAAAACAAGACGAAATACGAATCTTGTTCTAAGCAGAAAACACTAGTTTCAAGTATTTATGGCAACATTTTTCACCTTATTGGTTTGAGAAGGAAGTTAAAGAGGCTTAACCTGGACTGAGTTAATATAAAAAGTGCTTAGAATAAGTTGTCATATCTATATAAGATAAGATAACTCAGGATGGAATATCTTGAAACAAGTAAAAAAAAAATGCATTTTATGAAGTAAAAAAATCTTAAAATTGATCTTTTAAGGTGAATCTGCTTAATTCAAGTCAGTTTAACTATGCTAGAAAATACTTTTTTGCAATGCATAGAGAACTTTTAACATAAATTCTAAGTAGTAAAGTTACCACGATCAGGGTTTCCAAAGATTTCAGGCAGTCTCGCCAAAAACAACCTGGCAGCTGAGTCGGGACCTCTACAGCAAAATTAAAATGACAGCGTTAATAATTTGGCAAAACATGTAAAATCTGGTTTAGTGTTTCTTCTCTCCATCTAAACAGAATAAGAGAGAAAGAGAGATACAATAGATTATTGACAGAGTCCCTCTTTTGTGTCCCGCTGCATCACATCAGTGTCCAGGAGGAGCACTGGTGTTTCAGTTGGTGATGAAATATTTTTTTATTTATTTATTCAATAAGTAAGTAAATCAATGGAGAACACCTCATATGCAATGAAAACCTGGCCAAGAAGTCTTATAAAACAGCACAGTCAGAACACACTCACACATCAATTGTAACATGAAAGAGGGAATAGAATCATGAGAAAGTAAAACATTTGCAGATTAAAGATATTAAAGTGTTGAAAGCATGTGCAGTGATCCTGAAGAATACTCTGGATGGAGCTTTTAAAAGTTGACGGAGGTAAAAATCGAACTAAGCTTTAGAGTCTGTTGAAGGTGGTTCCAGTCACTTGCTGCAGAAAACTGAAATGGGGAGTGGCCTAAAGCATCCTAAAGAGCGTAGTGTGTGACTGGAAGTGTGGATGTGCAGGAGTGAGCTGAGGTATGACGGAGTTTTATCAATTAAACATTTGTAAATGAACAATAACCATGTGGGTTTGTCTGCGGGTGTGGAGAGAGGCCACTTCACCAAGGAGTAAAGTGCGCAGTGGTGAACGCTGCGTCTGTGACTAAGCAGATGGCTGCATGAGAACTCACGTCGAGCTTATGGAGGAGTGTTTTTGATGCAGATCTGTAAACTCCATAGTCAGTGATTGGGAGGACTGTAGTTTTAACCGAAAGCTCTTTTGCAGGGCCTGTTTTTATGTCAATACAGGAAACTTATTCTTGTGAAATGGTTCATTCCTTCCCTATTTCCTCTGGAAGCTCTTCTGCCACATTTGCTGCCACATATGGTTTAAAAATCCTGTAGCATCTCAAATGCCCATAGCAAGTTCCTCAGCTAAAAGGTCTGTTTTAACTGGTTACCCAAGCTGACAATTTGTCTTGTATGAGTCCCTCACTCCTTAATGACAACTACAAAAAAGAACACAAACATGATCAGCAGTAGATGAAGAGATGGACTTTTTATTATTCCTCCCAAGCTTAATTTTCAAGATGGACTTGGTGACTGCAAACAGCCTTAATTACACTATTAATGACATTAAAGCCCAAATATATTACTATATTTCTATTTTTTATTTTAGCATTTACATAATTATGTCTTATTTGACACCAATCTCTTGCTATTTTTGCTACTTATATTGAATTTATGATAATTTATATGGTTCTTTATTATATTTATTGTGATGTGTGAGCTACTGTGTCCAAATAATTTCCCTTGTGGATCAATAAAGTTTGTCTAAAGTCAGCCAGAGAGAGGATTTTTCAGTTTAAATCGAAAAGGAGGGGGTATTTACATCTATCTAACTTGTCTGTCGCTCTCACAAACCCTTTGGCACCCTCCTTTTACAATATACAGAAAAACCCTCAGTTTAATTACATACTTTTATTTAGCTATTGGAATCCACTTATTTAGTTGAAAATCAGTGCTTTGGTTGTGGTCTCCCCTCTTTAGGTGCCGTTTTAGCCGGCTGGAAAACTCCTGCTGCAAATAGCTCTCATTAACGGGGTCCAGTAACACATCAGGACTATTGTCTGACCCCACGTTTTTAAAAGCCAGCCTCACTCCAGCTCTGATGACAACATTCAGAGGTGACCCATTAACTCAGACTGTAAAATTGCTCCACTGACTGTTTGGGGCTAATTGGAAAAAGGTGGAAATTCATTACATGTGTGAGTAAATGTGTGAGTAACCTCTCTATATATATTTCTATTTCTAAAAAAGGTACGACTGTAATAAGTGCGTATTGATGGATGAAAGAGTCGTAAAATCTACCTTCACTCCATTCGCTTATAATGAGAGCTTGTTGGGGACTGGGACCTGCTGCTAGCATAGTCCTACCGACAGACTGCAAAGGAAATTAAAGGTGATCGTACAATGAGTTACTGTGGGGCAGGAGTGGCAGAGGACCAGCCAGAGGTACGGGGGAGGTGGAGGAGAGGGGGTGGGAAAGCTACAAGAAGTCCAGACACCAACAGTAGCAGAGTGTAGCTTTTGTGTCACGGTACAGGGGACATATGGGAATAATAAGTACTGAAAGTGCTATGGATTGACTGGAGTTCATAGGGTGGCCAAATGAGTAAATCGTATATGCTGGTATGATTTATGATTTTATTTATAAAGATAATATTACTGTATTTTTCAGACTACAAGTCGCACTTTTTTCAGGCTTTGGGTGGCGACTTATACTCCGGTGCAACTTATATATTATATTTTTCACACCGAAAGTCCATAGACCATATATATGAATTAAAAAAAAAAAAAAACGTTATCCAGTTTTTATTTTCATTTTAAGAGACAAATAATAAAGAAAAGAGTTCTTGATTTTGCGGCACGGTGGCCGAGTGGCAACACAGCCTCACAGCAAGAAGGTTGCGGGTTCGATCCCCGGGTCGCCCGGGCCTTTCTGTGTGGAGTTTGCATGTTCCTCCCCGTGTCTGGATGGGTTTCCTCCGGGTGCTCCGGTTTCCCCCATCAACCCAAAACATGCCCGCACCCCTATGAACTAACATCAAGGACCATAATGTCCACCCTCCTGTGGGCTCACCACCTGCAGAGGGGTTCATAGGGGGGTCAAGTGCTATGAGTATTGGGCAGCAAGCTGCCCCCGTGACCCCGCCGGATTAATCGGGAGAAGATGGATGGATGGATGGATGGACATTTAAAAACAACCACTGTTGTCCAAAGTGCTTTAATAAAACAGTAAACCCCAATAAAAAACAAAAAACAAAAAACAAATATACTATTGTTACATCACTGGTACAAATCCTGGACTGTGCTGTGTCCATTACAACTGTGTTTAAGAACATTAAATACCACCGCAGAAGTACTCAAAATTATACTAATGGCCAATGTCAATACAAAATGCCTAATATGTGTCACATTAATCTGAAACACCCATAACTGAATGAACTGTAGATTCAATTCAGTTCAAGTTTATTTATATAGAACATTTAAAACAACTTCAGTAGACCAAAGTTAACAAAAACCCGAGAAACTTATACATATATACAGATACACAACGTGAAAACTATAATAAAACCCAAGATAATCTGACTAGAAAGAATTAAACGCCAGGGAAAAGAGGTGAGTTTTTAGGTTGGTCTTAAACTGCGTTACAGTTGTGTAAAGTGTAAACATTTAAACACAATCCACAGCATAGATGGATAAGTTTAATGCAGACCCTAAAAGCTCTTTCTTCCTCTTCTATAGCCTGATATAAATGCATATTGAGCTATGCAGCATCTACACAAGTCGTCCTCTAATGAAAAAAATATATATATCATGGATTTGCTGCCGGTAGCGCTTTACTGAATGAACACTGTCCAGAATCTGAAATGAAAACTAATGTTATTTTCTTTTCTTCATATTGGTCCAACTTGCAAAAATAAAATTAAAACCATAAATAAAAGTCATAGCACGAGAATTATGGTTGATTGCGGTCACACAGGTGCAATAACAGAACAAGTAAGAAACGCTAAATAAATCAAGCTTGTTCTGAATGTAACATGAGCCAAAACACACTGTTAAAGTCATTCACAAGACAAATGGCTCCTAGACTGGCAGTGGATATACTATTTTAAATTTGCAGTATTCAGAGTAGTAGGATTTTGTTTTTTGTTGAAGGATCTTTATCTCATTGGATATGTACCTAAATATTGATCAGCTCAGTACAGATATATTGAAAAAGCAGCTCTTAGCATCAAAATGACAGTGCACTGTACTGTGTGCAGCTAATTATAATGTATTTTTTCCATTAACACAGTAATAAAGTCAAGTCCTATAAGAGTTACTAAACACAGAAGGACATTGCAATTGCCTGAGATCCAGAATACGCACTTTTCCAGTGAAGATGTGAGTTTGGTCACCGATGAAGCTGAGATGGGTGTGATTGACAGGTGGATTAGCCAATCAGGGACACCTTTGGGCCGCCATATCAAAACAAATATGGCTGCTTGTGAGGAAAAAAGGAAGGAAAAAATGTCACAGGGGACTAAAAAGAATCAAAGAATCAATTCTGTTAATTTGAGGTGAGAGGAATTTGATTGAGTTTGTAAATCATAGGTGACCAATGAGCTCTTTCATTTTACAAAGTGGCTGTGGTTACATGTGGCCTAAAATGTGATCATGGTGCCTCTGATAACATAAAGTTTTACAGTTTTGCGTGTCATTTAAACAATTTTGAGGTTCTAACATCTGATAATAATGACATTTTGGTGCATGTGAACAAAACCAGGGAACATGTTTGGTTCTTTCTTGAGATTCTGCAGAGGGAGTGAGGACCAGACTGATGTCCCTCTGCATAATACAAATACAATACAAACACAAAATACAGAGAGATCATTCTGGATTTGCCAGGTAAGGGAAGTGCATCTGACAGAGCAAGAATGTAGATCAGTTTCACCTTGTGTGTCTCTGTAAGTGCATTTCTGTATTGGTGTGTGACGATGTGCATTTAACCATACTGTAGCATAAGTCTTGCTGCAGCATGTAAATGAAGCCATATACCCTCTTTATTGTGTCTATGCGCAAAGCCTTATGCGTCAGCAGTATTGTGTTTCATCCTGTGAACAACTAAAACTATATAGTGCTCTCTATTATATTGACTTACATGATCCGCTCTGCCTCTCCCAGCACAAGCTTTTTATATAAATACAGAACATGAAATGAAGAAGATGTTTGGACGAGCGGCGAAAGGTCTTTACTCTAAAACTTTAGTGCGGCTGACAAAAATGACTTTTTCTTTTGCTGCTTTTTATATAAAGTTAAGACTTCCCACTCCATTGACTTTCCTTGTACCTGAGAGGAGGAATCAAAGTGTTGTAGACCAGGAAATGAAGTCCTGTACTCTGAGTTACAGGTCCATGAAAGCACAGCAGGAGGAAGACATTTGGACACTTTGAAAAGGAAAACAGAAAACTATTGCTTAACATTTAATGATAATCTAATATTCAGTCATTTCTGGCCATCAGTGTGGGCATCAATGATCAGCTTTGGTCTTTTTAATGAAGAGGTCTATAGCCGATCATCTGTCAGTAAAAACATGTGGTCTGAGTGGGAGAAATGTGACTTTTTTTTAAACTGGCGATGATTAAAAGTCTGCATTGTTTATATTCAGCAGGAAAAGTGTTTAATTTGAGCTTTTTATGACCTGAAAGAACTGAGTTAAAACTGCAAAATATGAGCTGATTTGTGCTGTCCCACTCAACATCTCAACATGAACAGTCTTTCAGTTGGTCACTCTCACCTTTTTTTATTAAAAATCCAAACCTAATTGGAATCATGTTAATAATGCATTGGATTTATGTAGCACCTTTCAAGATACCCAAAGTGTTTCACAGTCACTCCACACTCAGTGGTGATAAGTTACTCCTGTAGCCACATCTGCCCTGGGGTAGACTGAAGAAAGAGAGGCTGCCAATCTGCACAATTGGTCCCTCCTTCCTTCTTTCTTTCTTTTTCAGACCATCTTAAAATGTATTTGGCTTAACATTCTTCCACAAACAAAGCTACATGCACATGCAGTATAAGCCTCAATTCACCTGCGCCTTTGAGTATCTTGAAAGGCGCTATACAAGTGTTATGTATTATTATTATTATCATTATTATTAAATATCAAAGGTCAAAGCTCTTTTGGGCTTCAAATCATGTTAGAATGTTGTTTCCTTGTCAAAAACATACCTAGAGTTGTGTTTTGTTTCATTCACATGATTCTAGTGATGGTGTGTGGAGGTGACAAACACATTGGAGCACTTCCTGTATTACCACATGACATCACAAGGTGGAAAAGAGGGTTTTCTGTTTGAGAGAAGAACTAAATATGCAGGGTTTGTGTGTTAAACATGAACGAATGATACAAAACACAACTCCAGGTATGTTTTTGATAAAGAAACAGCATTAGAATAGATCAGAAAATAGCGTGATATGGGCCCTTTAGAAACAAGCTCATTTATGTTCTGGAGAATCTCTAGTTTTCTACCTTTCACACAGTTCCTGGAGAAATCAGTCATAAATAAAGGAGAGAAGAGAAGAAAGAGGTAAAAAGGTGATAAAAGCTTGGAATATGAAACTGTTATCTGCTTTTCATCTGCGCTAAATCGCCATTGGCCTTGCAGTCCGTGTTAACCTTTCAAATCACAGGGTCAGTCTTTGGAATCAGGACAAGGAACGTAGTTATAAATCTACAACCTTTTATATTTGACCACATGGGAGAGCTCATTAGAACGGAGCGGAGAAAGTGAAACCAATACCATATGCTGGCTAACGGAAGAAAGTCAATTAGCGAGCGAGCAAGGTCATACAGGGCAAGCGGGGTCAGGTTAGCCACACTGCTAAGACACATGGGGAAACTGTTTTCAAAGCCAAGTAAGACATTCATAGTCAACAATTACACTAAAAATGTGCACAATAGCTTTTAACACCATTGTAATCACTCACAAATTGACTATTATGAGCGTTCAGCCATGTTAGAATGTCACCTCATCAAAAACATACCCAGAATTGTGTTTTGTTTCATTCACACATGTTTGAATAATCCTTTATTATTGTGTTGTCTACATTTCCAAAGCTCAAAATGCTCTGTTCCACCTTGTGATGTCGTGAAACGGTATTTTTCAAGCTAAAGGGACTGGAATTTTGGACATAGGGTTTCATTTCCTAGTGAGCCAGAGTGTTGGAGACATGTAGAGACTCTTTTTTAAATATTCCATCCAGTCCTTGTATTTGGAGAGGTTGCTGGTGCTAGGCTAGTGCATGTCAATGGGCATAGTTGGTCTGCCACTAAAAACAGTCTTACCCACTCCACAGAGCACCCGAGGAACAACAATTATAACTCCAGACTGTCCATGTGAATGTCTGTGTTGATAGAATCATTTTAGAAGTAAAACCAACCTTTCATTTGAAGGATTTATGTCTGAGCAGCAGCGAGTTGTACTTCCTGATAGAAAGCTCAGCAGCGGCGGACTGATATATGAGAAAATAGTCCCTCAACATGGCAAAGGAGAAAGTTCAATATGTAAACTGGACAAGACTTTTTGGTTGAAGACGTTTCCAAGCTGCTTCTTCAGTTCAGCTTGGATGAGCGGCGAAACGTCTTCAACCAAAAACTCTTGTCCAGTTGACAAATTGAACTTTTTCCTTTGTCATGGATTCTACCGGGACGACTGAGGGATTTTACACACAGGCCCTTAACATGCGACGATTCATGAGATGCAAGGTTAGTTTTAATTCAAACATTAATCTATCAACACAGACATTCACATGGACAGTCTGGTGTAATAATAGATTTGTTTAAGGTGCTCTGTGGAGTGGGTAAGACTGTGTTCAGTGTCAGGACGACTATGCCCATTGACATGCACTAGCCTAGCACCAGCGACCTCTCCAAATACAAGGACTGGATGAAATATTTTAAAAAGTGTCTCCACACATCTCCAACACTCTGTCTCACGAGGAAATGAGGGCCTATGTCCAAAATTCCAAACTGTCCCTTTAACAGCTCCTTTTACCTTTTGTTCAGTGGAGATTGGAAATTCCGGGGCTGTGATGGAACAGATGGAAAAACAGAATATGTTCAGTTTGAGAAAAAGAAAAACCCTAAATATGCAGGGTTTGTGCGGTAAACGTGAATGAAATAAAACACAACTCCAGATATGTTTTTTGATGAGGAAACAACATTATAACAGATCAGAAAATAGTGGAATTGCTGCTAATACTAGTAAATCAGCAGTGTAGGCCTATTTAGTTAGGCTTATATAATACTATCCTACAAAAAAAAAACAAACATTGCATTTATATAGCGTCTTTTAAGCACTTTACAGTTCATTATTCATTCACTCCACACTACAATACAAAGGCAGAAGACCTTAACTTGCCAGAGTGTGAAACTGAGAAAAATAACTGTTACTCCATTCAGCCGTGGTTTCTCCTATGGTTTTGGATATTAAGGTTGTCATAGAACTTTACTTTCTCCTTAAAACCTTCAAATTGTCTCACAATATTTATTTACATGATAAAGGACGTCTCAAATACCCCCAAAATGACATTAACTCATTTTTTGTAGGGCAGAATAGGCTACTGAATACCAATATTAAACTGTACTTCGTAACATATCCTGTTTCATGGTCCAATCAGAGTTCTGTGCTGTTTACGTAGAATATTTCCACTTTAAATTGCATTATATTATAGAGTAATGAGGCATAGGATTAAGACGTTCTGCTTGTTGCACAGTTTGTTAGGGATTTATTCATCACCAGTTAGAGAGGGACATATTTAATAGGCACTCACCACAAGAGCCATTTCTTTTTTGCTCACTAATCCCATGCAGTTTAAATCCTAAATTGTATAATCAAGTACTTCAAACTCAGAATTAGTATTGCATTTCTGGCAAATGTATTTAGTTACTTTCCAAGAATGCCAAGTCCTGTGAAGGTCTATGGAGTTAAAATCAAAGGGGAAACTTGAAGGAAACCCACCTAATGACATCATGCAGTGAATTTAGTGTTTTGAACTCCCCGGAGGGTGTGAGACTGGGCTCACACTTAAACATGTGCAAAAGAAATGACAAATTTAGTAGATGAGTTTAGCATATTTTATGATGTTTAAACCCTTCTTTAGGTCTGTCCTTTTATACGTGTTTAGTATTTAAATTCTGACCTGATTGTTTAGACTTAATAACTTCATAAAGCTGTGCTCCGGGCTGAAAGCCATACCGCGAGAACAGGAAGTGCAGGCCTGGCGTAGCTGGAGGCCGGTAATCCATCACCACTGTCTCCATGAGGTCAGCTACAGGAGCTGCACGGGAGTCCTGCGCTCTCATCCCCACACAGAGGGAAGTGTCTCCACTGGGACTGTGCACATGAGAAGAATGTACACAGCTAATCATCACAACAGCTTTTTACAACAGTGAGAGTTGTGGCTATAGGAATACAGTAGCTTTACATTTATCTGAGTGGTTGCTAAAGGTATCTGCTTCTGAAAGTTCACAGCTCACTGATTTGTTAAAGGAACTGCAGTCTGTGCTCTTACTGTTTTATAAAAGGTACAACAATCAGTGAATCTGGGTTGCCAGTGCCTTAACCTGCATGTACAAAGGGTACAAAGGGATGTTTTTTTCTCATTCTCAGTATATGGACAGATGCCTCATGTGAAAGCTCAGAACCTGCAGAATTCCCTCACTGCGCTGCAGAGGCTGCACTAGCACTGATTCATGTGCAGGGTTTAAGTAGTGAGTTTCAGGTTACAATTCAGTTTAGACAGTATGTTCTGGATTCCCTATTCCAAAACATACATTTTATGTGACTAATAAATTTGTGCAACTCAACATTTGTAGGAATCTTGTGAACAAATAGGCCTGCATTGTACAAAAATGTTAAATATTTATCAAATAGACAAGTTAATCCACATAATAGATATGTGCCAGTCAATCTTTGCCAGATTATCTTCACACTGACTCCTACATTCCAACAGTCCAACAAACAAGCCAGTTCACTGCATGATTTTTCTCATTTGTGACGAATGATTTCTGATCATGGTGAAAATCTTGAGTCGCAGGTCAACGAGTGAGACCGGAACAAATGCACTTCTCTGTAACAGTCGTGTACAGAACCATCTACCCTGATTCCATTTTATTGACTCACTTTTACAAATGCAAAAACACTAACACAAGTATAATTATTGAGATATTCGCTCTGACAAACTTTCACAACAGCAACATCACCAGCCCAGAGAGTGCCTGTGTGCTGTTGTACCATTACCATAGTGTGACATCAACGAATCTTATAACATGAAAAAAATGTGCAGTGGACACCAGGCTTAAAGTGTTGATTGTCCAGAGGTTTTGTTGAACTTCTACTACAAGAGTTTATTCCTTCAGTATCTGTAAACAAATCACAATCCAGGACCCTAAAATGATTAGTGTCCACTGGCCACGCTAACCCTCCAGTGCTGTTGGAACAAACATAACAGACATAAATCATACTAATGATAAGGAATGTGTTTGACCTGCTCTTTCCTTCACAAACACTTGCACTATCTGGACACCGTTAAAAGCACTGGACATTAGCAAAGCATGTAGCCCATATGTAGCTTGACATGGCCCACCTGCTCCTCTCCACTACACTGTGCTTGTGTTTGGGACTCCAGATTCCCCTTCATCTCTTTTGTTGGACCTTTTTACCGGCTAACACGGCTAGCTCTGGCTAATGTAGCGTGTCATCATATGTGACACGTCCTCTTTTCTTCCCCTTGTGACTGTTACAAATGTATGTGATTGGGGCCGAGGGAGCAGGAGATGTTAGCGGGGTGTTGTCATGGCGTTTCCTCCGTGTCAGCAAGGAACAAAGCTGCCGTCAGTCTAAGTGTGAGACTAAACATACGAGGGAACGCTTCTGTACTTCAAAGAGGAGTCCAGACAGGGCCTATATGCGAATGTGGAAAGTAGAGCGCACGATTTAGATTTTAAATTCCATACACGTGACCTAATTATGGCACCGGATACAAGGCCAATATGTTCAAATCTATAAAAACTTATACAGGCAATATTTCTAATCCTGATTTATTTCATTACAAAAACATTAAACATGACGACCAAGATGTTTATGTTGTAGTTTTGGTTGTCAAGACAATTAAAACTTATACTGCAATTCTAATCCTAATGTATTCTTGATTACATAAACATTGGACCAGATGACCATGTTTATGTTAGTGTTTTGGTTGTCAAGATAATTATCCAGTCAGAAAGCAGAATGAGCCTCCCATGAGCCTCTTATTGGGGTTGCCAGTTTGAATGTTGAAATCCAGTGGGTTTAAACCTAAAAGGACTCTCGTGATCTGAATTAGGGTGACCAGATGAGACTGAAATTCGGAACAGTGTTTGCTGAAATTTGGGAAAGGTGGGGGGACACACAAATGAGTTTTCATAAATTATTTTTACACACAAAACTGAGGAAAGAAAAAAATAAAAATGTCAATGACAAGTCGAGGTCTTGAACATGGAGCGTCCGCACTAAAGACAAGCAATTTAACATGGCGAGCAAATGTCATACAGGGAAAAACTTGGTTGGGGCACCTGTGTCTCCTGACCCCACCTCATTGTCTCCCCTCTGTTCTCCTTCTGTTCTCCCTCTGTTCTCCCTCTGTTCTCCCTCTGCTCGGCGTCCTGTCAGATGCTCTTCCCTGTCGTAGGAGGCGACCAAGGCAAACAGAGCGTCCAGAAGCCGTTAGGGGCTGTGTGCAGTCGACATTTTTGGGACATTTAGGGCCTGATTCAGGATTCGGAACAACATCTTAAATTTCAGGACTGTCCCAAATTTTATGGGACGTCTAGTCACCCTAATCTGAACGGTCACTATCTAAACCCCAGCACCTACGAGCACATGAACCAGTGCTAGAATTCTGGAGGTGCTGAGCTTTCACATGAGGCATGGCCTGTGCGTAGATTGAGAATGAGAAAAAATATGTTTTGTGTTCTCAATCTGCAGATTAAGGTCCTGAGTCCAGTTCAGTGGTGACTGCCGTACTTTTTTTTAAAAGTGTTGGATACCGTCCCTTGGGTTGAGGCTAATCTAGTGGATCTTTGAAGGATTAGAACAGTCTACTTTTTGTGTTTCATGTTTTACCATCGCATATACTCTCTTCTCTTTGAGAGTACACTGTCAAATGTACTGATATGTAGAAGTATAGTACATACTGTCACCAGCAGATGTCACCAAAAGTCCAGAAAAATACACATCCCATCAGTATTATAACTTTACAAAAAGTCTACCTTCATTTTTGTGGTCACCTTGGTGTGACTTTTCTGGTGGGGGTCCTGCTTGTCTCCACGCTTGGCCTGGAATGTTCCAGAGTATAGCATTAAACATATAAACCATGACCCACTTACAGTATCAGTGCATGATTTTCAAGGGATTTTAGCAATAAATAAAAACATCCATAATTTAATAAAGTATGTACTTTTAAAGGGCCGATGTTACAGTATTTTCTGATCTCTTTTATAACCTGGAGTTGTGTTGACACATTTTTAACACACAAACCCTGCGAATTTAAAGTTCTTCTCTCAAACATGAAAGATGCTGTTCCACCTTGTGATGTCATGTGGTAATACAGGAAGTGCTCCACTGCATTTTTACACCTTCACTAGAATCATGTGGATGATTTCAGCCCTGAAATTGCCCGTCTTTACTGAACTCAAGGTAAAAGGAGCTGTGAACATGGAAACTACCACTATATGACATCACGACGTGGGACAGAGCATTTTGAGCTTTGGAGATGGAGACTCAAACATGTGAATGACACTAAAACACAACCTCAGGTATGGTAAAGAGTAGAGTTCAATTTGTCAACTGCACATGAGTTTTTGGTAGAAGACGTTTTGCCGCTCATCCGAGCTGCTTCTTCAGTTCTGGTCAGAATACTGAAGGACAATGACTTATATCTGCCTGCAAGAGGGAAGAATTACCCCAGTTACTCTGAAACGAACTCTACTTGTTTACAGTTTCTGTTGTTGTTAGCTTGTTTGTTAGTTTGTTGTTAGCCTATTGAAATAGACTTGAGAGTGGGGTCACATTAGCAGAATCATTCAGGGCCATAATGTGTGTTTTCACACCTCTGGGCCTGACCCGGCTACACCTATTGTTTTCTAAATTTGCTTTGATTTAGGTTTGAGAATGGAGTTATAGATAGGAGACAGATGGTGTGTGAGTCCTCCGTTTCTATTTAAAGAAGGGTTCTCTTTTTTAACAAAAATAGCTCCACATTCAAACCAATTCTTCTCTCTGACTAAGATGTGGACGTGGGAGGGCGAATGAGGGATTCCACACAAACCTCAGGCATCTTTTTGAGGAGGTAACAACATTATAACATGGCTTAAAGAACCTTTAATAGCAAACCGTGCCTGGGAATCTGAACACAATATCAGAGCGTGTGAACAGCTGACACACATTCCAGTGTTGTGACAAAATCAAGATGGACACCTCTCTCCATTTTGGATCTCGATTAAAATCTCCACCTTCGCAGCTGCGGTACAGTGTCAAGTGAAGCGTTCCGCAACTGTCAGGACCAAACAGATGTTCCCATTTGACTGTATAATAATCCTGCACCACCTGGACAGCCATATGTGCTCGCTGTAAATAACATTCACATAGACTTTCAATTCAAACAAGGCCCCAGGTTACAATGAGTTTATGTGTGGGTAATTGCATTTAGAGCCTTGGCACGTAGCCCTTGGAACTGTAAATAGACTTGCGCAGAGTATAGACCTGACTAAATTGTCTCTTTGGATTCAAATAGTATTATAGAGGGGGTATTTTACTTCTAGGGGGTATTAAATGCAAACATAACTTCTGCACATTGCATCAGGTTTGTCAGGTTGTTGTGTACACTTTGTATATCTGTGGAGAACTGTCGTGTCGTTTGTGGATGATGTACGTAGGCTCGTGGGATGAGCTTTGCACAGAATCTTACAGCTAACCGAGGGTTGGAATAGGGCCCAGGAGAGAGTGTTAAATTACTGAAACAAGCATGAAGCTAATATGACATCAATTTAAAGGAGACCCTCTTTCAAAAGGAAACTTAAATATATGTTTTTAAAGAATGTCTTTCATAATCATTGTTTTAAACCACTGTCTCTATTATTGTACAGGTCAATGGGCATCATGGCAATGTGACTTGAGTTTTTAATTGTAAATGTATTTAAACTGCTTTTTTTTGTGGACCCCAGGAAGACTAGCAACCACATGATGGAAGCTAATGGGGATCCAAATAAACAATAAAGAAAGAATGACAACTGAAACCTCTTCAGGCATGTTTTTGATGAGGGAATAACATAGTACAAAGCTAAATTGATAAAGTGATTGATAATTGTAACAAAACAGCTCAGGCTACTCAAATAAAAAACAAAGTATGTGTGTGAGACCAGCTAAATAAGTACAGTGAACCAAATGTCGATCTCCTGTGGATAACTTCTTAGTACTCAGCGCTATATCCTTAGGGCTCATAGATGTGAAGGAGATGTTGGGTGGAGCCCTTCTCCCAGCACAGAGGAACACACGAACAGGACAGATGCTTGATGACGACAGCCTTTGAAGTGTGGAGCAAGAGCCTAGCACAACATGTTTGATGTTAGTGAGACAAGGTTAGCAATAACATTGTACTCCAGAAAGAGTAGTGTTATTTTAAAGTGACTGAATCACGTTGAATAATTAAGAATTTGGTGTAAATAGGTTTAGCAAACAGGTTATTGAACAGCTGTTTGCATGTAATATTAGTAACAAAAGTCTTCACCCTGTTTCTTTGAATTTATGTAATGTTTCTAAGTTTACAAAATCACAAATATCAGTGCTGCCTCTGACCTCAAACCCATTTTTGGACCAACCACAGGGCAGCACTGTGGCTTGGGCAGGAACAAAACAAACAATAACAGAAATGGTGAATGATGCAAATAGATACAGCCTACATACTATATCTGCTTTAGCTGGTTTATAGTGCAGTCTGTGTACAGAAGAGCGCTGATGTCCTGAAGCAAACCTGAACCAGATGAACTTTATGGATCCCCACCATTTAATCTGCATTTATTTATTTACTCGGACAATAAACAGCCGCATTAGGCTCATTTGCAGACACCTCTGAGCCAAACTTAAGCTGTTCCAGGTCGTTTTTAATCAGTGTTCTGTATAGTCCTTGTGGTTCAACGATCACAGGCCTTGAGTTTGGCTGAAATTCAGTGTGCTGTAACTTTTTGATCGAGGTGCGTGTAGAGAGCATGCACGCGGCACAGTAGCGTTCTGAATAGGTCAGGTGCGTCAGGAGCTGTGGAGCATCTGCATAGATTTGATGTTGGACTATACACGAGACTTTACTTTTTATTTTAAAGTGGAGGAAGTAAGGAAGTTCTACCAAAGAGTCAATTTTGTGTAATATAGGAGCTTTAAAAACACAGTTAGATTGGAGTTAATTAGGCCAACTCTAAAATTGATCAAGGCGTATTAATGGAGGGCACTACTAGTATATTCACCGCAACCCAATAAACTGGAAACTCAAGCTACCCACATCTCCACACTGCATTCCCTGCGCATTTTATTTGATAGGCCTAGGGTCAGATTGTGTTGTAATTCTGTCTCGTCTTCCAGATGCTGAGCTGAGTGTTCCTGTATGAGACACCCAGGGGAGGCACAGGTCCGCCCTCCCCCGATGCACCAATTACACCCCGCACATGGAGCCTATGGAGCGTGAAATTAAAAACAACCACAACAGCTTTTTAATAGAGTGTTCTAATTAAGTAATGGCATAAGATAAGGTATATTAAAGGGGCATGAGCACGTGTGAGAGATGTGTGAGATTCTGCGCTTCGTTGCCTTGAATGTATTGTATGGTTGAAATCATGTACGTTTCACAGCCAGATAATGATCTTCAATACGCATGGGTGAGCATCTCGAGAGTGGGCGATATACAACTCATTCTTCAGTAAGAAATAAGTAAAGACTGAGGCTCTACTATGTTATAATCCTATGTCAGGTGCTGTCAGGAGCACAGGGTGACCGCAGTGAAGAACTTGGGAACTGCATTATGTTGGGAGGATTACATTTTATGAAGGATCCATGGAAATATTACAAAGTGTTACATGTAGCTATGCAATTGTTTAACCCTTTTCCACAGCAACAAACCAAAAACTCTTATTTTACTCATCCTCAGGTCTTCAAAAACACAGTCACTATGTTTACATGCTCACCAAAAAACTGTAGAAATGATTTATCAAAATGCATGTAACCCCAGGAACTACAATTGAGGGGATTGAATCTTCCAGATCCTAGTAACACATACCAAAAGCAGTACAGAATCATGCCCATAACATGTAATAGCACAGTCTGATTTACATTAGGTTCAGGAGAGGCATTCAACTGCACTAGGCTCTTTTTTTTTGTTGTTGTTGTATTTATAGCGGCAAAGTTTAGAGCTAATGCTAAATTACTAGAGCGGTGTGACAGATTTTCGGACAAAGACCATTTAAATTTGGTTGTTTAGCGGACTCTGGGTTCTCTGTGTATGTAAATGTAGTGAGTGCATGTCTCTCCTGTACAAAAGGAGCAGAGATGCAGTAAAGATCAGTGATAAGACGTCCTGGACTCAGACCCTCCTGGGGCCTGTGTGTGCAGAGTACAGAGGAGAGGAAGAGTCTTTAAACCTGTGTCCGCTCATATGTCACCAAGAGCACGATGACAGCAGACCCACAGCTGTGGAGCAAATGCTGCTGCTGCTGCTGTGTGTGAGCTCACATCAGCACCCACAGAAGAGGGGGGCAGTATGGGTAACCCCACATCATCCTGTCAGAGACTGTCTATGTGGCGCCTCTCTCATAGTGCAGATCTAACCACCATGTCAGATGTGGTGAGAGGAGGAGTGGGGCCCATTAACGTAACTCTGTCCAAGCCAAGAAAATTCGTATGAAAGTCAAAAACCTGGTTGTGTTTTAGAACCGACGATGTTGAAACCTCCATCTCCAAGAAGCATCCAGGAGAAATCTGACATGGAAGCATCAGCTCCTCTCATAGAACTTGTATATGATGCCATAGGAAATACACATGAAAACCTTCTCAAGATCCACATAACACTTATGGGCTGTTGAACTCTGGTCCCAACTCAACTCGTATTCAGGTTTCAATCAGCTGTACTTTTTTCCACTTTAGTATTTTTTGGTTTAGAGATTAGATTTTGTAACTGAACAAAACTCAGTTTGGTGGCGCTGAGCAAATGACGTCACACCAACATTAGAAATGTTCTCCTCAAAAATGAAATATAAATCCTACTGAAATTATTATTATAAGTCCAATTTCAACAATTCCCAAAAAGATGTTTAGTAATTTGAAGATGCTGTGACATTGCTAAATCTAGAGGAAACACGACACTATGCTTGGTTTCTAGTCATTTTTCCTACTTTATTACACTTCTTTGCACCTGTATGTCACATTTAAATGTGTATTTTCGTAATGCAGCACGTTTGGCTTTTATTAGATGCATTATACATTGGAAATATGATATTTTACATTCTGATACATGTGTTGTGCATCTCTAAGTAGGAAACAGTTGTTGTAAACATGTGCTAGCCTTGTTTGACTAAGATGCTACCTCAACATATAAGTGTCCATAACTGGAAATACAGATTCATCACAAGATCAAGTCAGAGATTGGAGAGAAAATTTTGTTTTCTGTTTTTATCCACCTCAAACTGAATCAATGGAAAAAAGCCTGTATGATCAATAAGTACATCCTGTGGGTCTCCGAAGGCCTTTGTAGTAATCACTAGTTTACCACATGCCATGAGTGAGATCACATAGAAGCCCCACACTCGCCTCCTCCTGACAGCAGCACTGATAAGACCACATGCCGTCCCTCTCCCGGGCCTTTACACTGTCACTCTGCCCCTGCACAGCCCCATGCATTCAGCTGAGATTATGTCAACCCCAATACAACACGCGACCAGCCGGATGACACAGGGAGCGCTGGAGCCTTTTATCCCTCAGACCCAGCGCTCCTCCTGGGGCTGGGGTCTGCCAGTCTGCCCCCGCACACCCACTATGCTCCATCAGCACCAGGCTTAGATTATGTCAACCCTGCTACGGCACAGCCAGAGACGGGTAAAGCAGAAGAAACGCCAATGTTTAAATCATTTCACATTGCCAACATAAAGCTTTTGTCACTTGTAGACTTACAGTAGGAAGAGTAACCAATAGTACCGTTACTTCAATTAGAAAATTATTCAAATATGCTGCTAGAAAAGTAACTTAAAGGTTCTGTATCACACAAAATTGACTGTTGTGAGCTTTAAGCCATGTTATAATGCTATTATCTCCTCAAAAACATACCTGGAGTTGTGTTTTGTTTCGAGTAATCCTTTATTAGTCGGTCTACATTTCCAAAACTCAAAATGCTCTGTTTCACCTTGTGATGTCATGCAATGGTAGTTTTCATGTTAACAGCTGTCTTTAACCTTTACTTCAGTAGAGATGGGCAAATCTAGGTCTGAAATAATCCAAATGATTGTAGTGAAGGTGTATGAGGTTTTAAAAAGTGGTGCACTTCCTGTATTACCACATGACACATGACATCACAAGGTGGAACAGAGTGTTTTCTGTTTAAGAGAAGATCTTACCCTAAAAATGCAGGGTAGGTGTGTGTGAATGAAACAAAACACAACTCCAGGTAGAGCCCCCCCCCCCCCAAAATAAAATGTTTTGATAAAAAATTTGATAAACGATTCGATTTGATCAGACTGTATAGCAGCATCCAAAACTTTGACCGTGTTGTGAAAACCTCTCTTCTCCACTGAATAAACTAGAAGCTTTTCATATGGGACACAGTACGGATGGGCATTTGATTAAATTTCCGTAATTGATTGCCAGGAGAATTAATGATCGATTACTGATTAACCATTAATGTTTTCATATTAAAATTGTCATCACAATTATTACTATTACCAATCTGCATAAATAAACTCAACTTTACAACATTGAAACCATAACCACTACAGAGCCACATCAGCCTGTGTGAGATTAGAATGGGTTTAATTCAACTTTGGCACATTGTTTACACAAAACTTAAGAAACAAAACTTAAAACTGCATGGCTCATTTGCATACACTGCAGCTCTTTCCTTGTGCACTGATGTGGTCAGCTTCTGTCGGACTAAACGACACAACACAGTGGATTATTTGAGTGTTCTTTCTGTGACAGAGATTTGTTTGTGCCTGTGCCTCGGACCAAAGTGAGAGAGACGCACTGCAGGAAGTGCACTACGGAAAGCCGATTAGTCTTGGCGAATACAAAATGTACGCACTGTATAAAAAAATCTTAAATATTGATTTTCGGAAAAAATGAATGGATGTGACTTGCCATTTCGATTTTCAAACAACATTAAACAACATTAGAACATAGTGTAATAAGGGCCCTTTAAGTAAATGTAAGTAAGTACTACCCACCTCTGCTGAAGCTTTTTCTCCCCCAAGCTCAGCTCTCCTCCTGGGGTTAGGATGTGTCTGTCTACCCCCCTCTCCTGGTCGTCCTGTCACTGGTCACACAGGCCTGGGATGTGAGGACCTGCGGAGTACAGAAATGAGAATGTCTTCTGCACACTGGAGTCCTATTACAGGGTAATCAGAGGAGCAGGCGGAGCCGGCTAAATCACATTTAGATAATTGGGGATGAGTAAATGTGGGACAGCTGGGGCCGAGTGGGGCTGATTAAATAAATGTGATGTCGCAGAGGGATCCCAAGGTCCCGCCGGTAACAAGGCACTGACAAATCTTCATTATATCGTATTAATTCTTTTAGTCATCTCCATTGATCCACAAAGGAAATTATGATACAGAAATTGCAAATGAAAAAGTGTCTTAACTTCTGGGGTCTGATCGTCATGCCACAGATTGGGAGATTGGGAGATTGTAATTGTAAATCAAATTAGTGGAGGTCTTAGTGAAATACATCATTCTATAAAGCTATAACAAAACATTATGTGTTACCATTATCTTAATAATTTAGGGTTGTCAAAAGTATTGAAAATCAGATACTAACCCATATTAAAACTAGTATTGAAGCTAGGTAAAAGTGTCACATTCACATTCTTGAGATCAGAACAAGTATAAGACCACATAGACCAGTATGGACCACTAAGAAATTTACCTGGGCAACTGAAGGGTTACACAGCTATAAGACCACATGGTAATATAAAAGAAAGTACTATAATTTAAGGTTGAAAATGACAGGTTGAATCTACAGTGTTATCGGTAGTGCGTTTCGATTGGGTCTGTACACTATTTTTGAAAGGTTTTCATTTTTTATTCTTCTTCTCTTCTCTCCAATTCTCTCTAATTTAATGTCGGATCTCTATGTTAAAATTTTATTATGATTATTTATGTTTTGATTTGTTTGTATTGTGATTTTAACGTATTTCTTATTCTGTAAAGCGCTTTGAATTACTTTGTGTATGAATTGTGCTACATGTATTCAAGCAAAATGTATCTTAAACCAGTACAGACATATTGTATAATTAATCTAATTATAAAGCATTTTATTGTCCAATTTCCAATAATCTGGAAGTGCACAGTTAACATTCTAGTTGTTAGCTTTACAGCGATGGAAAAACTCTGTTCTGGACTCTCAAAGTTGTGATAAACACTTATAAAGTCATCGTTGTGAATAATTAGACTGCTCAGAATGCTTAAGGTAAGTCAGAAATAACTTTAGACCAGTGATTTCTTTAAGATCTGAGCTTTCACATGAGGTAAGGCCGGTCCATATGCTAAAAGTGAGAAAAACTGTGTCCTCTATCTGCAGGTTAAAGTACTCTAATGTTAAATAGTAAACGTGCAGGCTACTTACAGTTCCTCACATAACTTTAGCTAATTTTGTTTATCTGTTTGTTTTTTACTATTCTTTGAGTTCACTTGTTTATCACGTACAATTCATCATCAGTTATTTAAAATAGACTCTTCACTCCCCAAACCCACTCTGTGCATTAGCAGCTGGGGCAGATTTCTCATGAGTAACCACTAGATGTCACAATTATCTCTCTTAACATCCCTTTGATTGACTGTTACATACTGCACTGCTCAAACTACCAGTATTTTCTGCATCATTTTGACTTCTTATATGAACCTAAACCACACCCAAACTAACACACTTTTTTTTTATTGATTCGATTTATATGAGACAACAGCTGAAAGGAGGACTGAGTGAGTTAGCTGAAGATTTGGTATTTTTTGGTATTTGTAAAACTGCAGATTAATGGATCCTTTATGCAAATAATAGGTATAAAAACTCACTCATGTCCCAAACCGTAAAATGTATTAAAACATGGACAGAATGTGCAAATGTGGGGAGCCTGAGTGATTGTATATTGTCCTGTTTATACATTTTTCTTTTGTTTTATGGGATATCTGTATGTTATATTGATGCTACTGAGCATTAATAGCCAAATTTCTCCACGGGGAAACGAAATAAATGAAAATCTGAACCTAAATCTGCTACCTCATTACTTTTTTGTACATAAATAGTAGTTTTTGCATGAACGCCCACGCAGATGTAGTCCTGTGAATGCCGTATGGCTCAGACATAGAGATACATAATAGTTTTAAGAGCTTTTGCCTCGCCCCCTTTTTCGTTGACTAATCAATTCGCCGCACAGTATTTTTTTTTTTTATTTTCTCTTACTACAGCCCTAGCACCCTCTGACTTCCACCACACCCCCAGTTATAATTCCACAATGATTTAGTCTATTAACTCTTGTATAAATTGCTGACGGAGCTTTACAAATTGCAATGTTGGGACATTTCTTTTTTAAGGTCACGCTGTTAAAGGACTTACGGTAATAAATTGAGCAGATTGGCTTTAAAGTGTGCGTATGCTAATGTGCGGTAGAAGAGTTTAAGAGTTCACTGGTCTGGAAGAGGGAAGCGACTGCGGTTTGTCATCGCTGGACAAATTAGGCCAAAGCTGAATTAATGGATTAGAAACAACATGAGAAAATGGGCGCGCGTGTTTTAATATTTAAAGATCCCATATTACATCAAATGAATTCTTGTGAGCTTTAGATCATGTTGTAAAGTTGTAGCCTCATCAAAAACTACCTGGATTTGTGTTTTGTTTCATTCACACATGTTTGAGGAATCCTAGTTTATTACTCTGTGTACGTCTACAAAGCTCAAACTGCTCTGTTCCACCTTGTGATGTCATGAAGGGGCAGTTCTCAGGCTCCTTTTACTCGTAATTTGGTGGACATTGGCAACTCAGGAATGAAATCCAAATGTTTCTAGACTAGTGAAGGTGTACGGAGTTTAAAAACACAGTGAAGCACTTCCTGTATTACCACATGACATCACAAGGTGGAACAAAGTGTTTTCTGCTTCAATCAATCAATAAATCAATTTTTTATAGAGCGCTTTTCATTCAAAATACAACACAAAGTTTGATAATACTGACCTCCTAAAATTAATTAAAAGTTGATTAAATTTTATTTATTGTGACATGCTTGCTTGTTTCTATGGAGATGTCATTGATCTGCTTGAAATGTCCCACAGTATGACATTAAACAGCTCTACTTTACATTTATCAGTTACAGGTGGTTTTCTAGCTCAGAAATACCTAGACAAACAGGCATTCTGACTATGAGTGGGGTCGCCTCTCCACAGGTCTGACCTGTTACTTGGTCTGGGTCTCCATGGTGACTGAAAGGTTTAATGCCATACTGTGAAACATTCTAGACAAAGCAATAGTGTCTTCATGGAGAAAAGCTTATGACGGACCAGACCCTCCACCAGAAAAGTTACACCTTTAAGATTAGACAGAAACTGAACTGTTATACTAACCGTAGAATCCCACGCACATGTTTGCAGAAGTCTAAACTACAGGGTTAAGATTTTACTGTCTCAGAAACTGTATACTTGTATTTACCTGTATTTACTTATTTCTGCACTTTGATTTCCACTGGACGCCGTTAGATTCGATGGAGTCAGTACAGTAGTATGTTTGTGTGAAGGTGAGATGCTGCGTTTGGGAACATGCTTGCTTCTTCCTTGTGTTGTCATGGTGATGGGTCCCTTCTCAACCTCCTTTTTTTAGCGAGGTGCGCAAGGTTCTGCCTCCTCTGACACACATACAATGCCATCCCGCTTTACTGCAGCACCGAAAAACAACTGTCTGACTACAAATATAGTTTGGGTTTATTTAGAATAATAATGCATTTTATTTATTTGGCGCCTTTCTGGACACCCAAGGTCACCTTACAACAACAGCTACAGCACTTTTTCACAGACACATGTCCTCAAAGATGCTTTACAGAGCATTATTAACAGAGCATTCTTCACTGACTCCATATTCGATGGTAGCAGCTACCATCAACACTCCACTTTCACACCTACAGTGCGTGTTTTGGGTTGATGGGGGAAACCGGAGTGCCCGGAGGAAACCCATCCAGAGGCTGGGAGAACATGCAAACTCCACACAGAGGGATCGAACCCGGAACCTTCTTGCTGTGAGGCATGAGTGCAGCCACTCAGCCACCGTGCCGCCTATTTCAGTGGCTGAATAGTGCACTGAAAATTGAACAGTGAATTCAAAATAGTCCGAAGTATTTAGATTTGAGTTTTTTTTGTTTATTAGAAGATGATTTGTTATATTTTTTAAGATGTTTTTGTCATCTTATTTTAACATTGATATAAGCATAGCCAACTGAGCTTGTAAATACAAAGGTTTACAACAAGAATGTCATCTATAAAATGCCACAAAATAAAAAAAAAGGTTTAAAAATCTTATATCTGCACACGTATAATACTGACTCAGGAACGGGGCCACCATTAGTCCCCTCCTCTACATGGATGACATCAGGCTGAACACTGAGAGTGAGAGCGAGACATCGACTCACTGATCCACACCACCAGGATCTACAGCACAGACATTGGAATGTTATTCAGGCTTGAGAAATGTAGTAGGATGGTGACAAAGAGAGGGAAGGTGGTCCACACAGGGGGTCTCACTCCCAGAGGGAATGATGTGCTCAGAGAATGTCTCAGACAGTGGGGCGCAGAGGAAGAGGTGCTGGTGGGACCATCATGGCAGGACAAACCCCTACACGGTGCATACCACCGAAACATAACTGAAGTGGCTGGTATCAAGAAATCCAACCAATGGCTGGAGAGGGCTGGTCTGAAGGACGCACAGAGGCTCATCCTGGCTGCACAGGAGACTAGAGCACCCGAGCAATAAAGGCCCAGATCTACCACACCAGACAAGACCCAAAGTGTAGGCTGTGCAAAGAAGTGCCTGAGACAGTCCAGCACATAACTGCAGGGTGTAAGATGCTGCAGGGAAAGAAACATCTGTGCAGAGTACGGGTGGGAAACACCTCCAAAAGTTTTGGAGAATGGCCGAGCCAATATCCTGTGGGATTTCCAGATAGAGACTGACACAGCGGTGATGGTGAACCAACCAGACATAGCGGTGGTGGATAAGCAACAGAACAAAGCCTTGATCTTGAATCTGTAAAACTCTTTATCTCCGTCACTGTGGCTTTCACTGCTGCAGGTATAATGGCTCTGCAGGGGACACGCCGTGGAAGAGTCGGGAACTGGTACAAAGACCTGTTCCAAGAAGAGGTTTGACATCAAATAAGACAATACTTTGTAAATAAATGAAGTTAGACTAGTTTGGGACGTTTATCTAACTTTTTATTCATATTATTATTACAGCCATACTTAACTACGGCACATTGTACACAAAGGCCAACGTTATCTACCAGAGGCCTGGGAGCTTGAGAGTTAAGAATACATAGCATAGATACGAATGAATGTGATGGCAAAGACGGCCTAACCCCCCTTGAGACATGAGTGAGGTCTAAACCAGCTTAAATAAATAAAAACAAATATTCAGTAATCAAATGTCTCCATTGTCCTCAGCATTTGCACTGGGCGAGTCATGTAGTCATGATCCCTCACATTCATTTAAATGTTTGGCTCACTGTGACGGATCGTCCCATTTATATTTTAATTATAATAATAATAACCCAAAGTGGAAGGACAGACGGATGCAATTTTCAAGGATAATAAACAATAAACAACCAATTTCCCAATCCACCCAGTCCTTTTATTTTTGTTTTTACTGCGAGTGGCCTGGAGTGATAACAGGATTTAAAACTATAAAGAACTCCAAAATAGTGAATTATTATTATAAAATGATATACTATACATATTAAATGCCCTGTACCCATGTATTTGCACAGTCTTCCACGAGGTATATTGTATAAGCAGCTCTTATTATTATTATTATTTTATTTTGTTTATTTTGAGAATTAGGAAGTGCACGTTAGAATCCTAAATAAGGTAAGTGAGGAATAACTTTGGACAACTAAAAACTGTTTTAAATTAAGTAGTTCTGTTTTTCATATTTTTAAGACAGTAAAAATAAGACATAATGCGCTTGTGTCTGCTATGTACTCTGCAAACTGGACATTTTTATTCACAATATTCTAAATATTCTAAAATGCAGTGTCCAATGGGAGCTCGTGGTGCTGTAAACATTATCACAACAAAGAGCCGTGAAGTTGTTGACGCCTCCTATGGATACCTGCACATTAATTTTTTTCATTTGTCACTGATTTAGAAAATTAAACTGAAGAAAAAGGAAAGTACAGAGATCAGAGGAACATCAGAGGGGACATGAGAAGGGAAACAACTAAATAAAAGCTCTGAAAAGTCCATTTTGCATAATATATCCACTTAAAATAAATAAGAGAACTATCTTTTAACCCATGTACAGACCGTCACCGTGTATCTTTAAGGCAAATTCCCATGCATTCATATTCAGATGTGCATTCCCTTTAAGTACTGTGGTGACTTTTCTGACTCACAGCTTTCTCATATCAACAGAAGCCTTCTCCTGTCACCGCCGGGGTCTTCTAAAGCTGTTTAGTACTGATGTCACGCTGGGGAGGGAAGCAGGGTAAATGAGACTAATAAGAGCTGCTAACTTCTGCGCCCTGTGTTACTAGAGACAATTGGCGGTTTGAAATTTGTCAAATGTATCAGGGGAAGGTGACAAGCTCTGGAGTACCACCTAATGACATCACGGGGTGTAAAGCGGTGGCATTATTCAACCCAAAAGACGTGATTGTTGCCAGTTGAAAGGACTTTAATACAGCGAGTTTATACAGCCAATCCCGAACGAATAAAGAAAACATTTGTGAATCAGTAGATACTTCTTCCAAAAACAGTGAATCTTCCCTAGACTTATATCCTCCTGAGACCTGGCCCATTCGTTTGTGTCCTTTATAGCGGACATTGCATTAACCAGTTTATCTTTTAAGAGTTTTGAGACAGACTCTTAATTCCTCTTGTGCTTTGTAGAGCACACCCTGGTTTTTCTGCTGACATGTCATTTGTTTGGCTGGGACTTTTGGAACCACGTTTCGATCCAAAATGGTATATTTTATGGTACAGGGAAAAGAAAATGAAATATCCTTCCATTTATACCTGTTTGAACTACATTTTCACAGGTATTTGTATTTCTAAAACCTTTAAGATTAAATTTAGCTATTAGTTTAAATAACATTTTTAATGTTTGTGTCTGGCAAAATGAACAAAATCTAAATGCTAAGGTGTTCATTTACCTCCAAATACATAGAAAATAATAAAAAATATATATTGCAATACACTTTTTTTCATCTAAAACTATAATAATGCCATGTTTTAGCTTGTAAACATGACTTTTCAGAGCGAAGAACTTCATATTTGCTTGAGTACCCATTATAAAATTGTATTCATCAGAACAGCTGCATTTGACCCATTCTTCAATTCCAATTCCTTACCTGGAGGATTTGTCCTATTGAGTATGTTTTTGGGTTGATGGCCGACACCGGAGTAACGATAAGAAACCCAACCAGACACGGGGAGAACATGCAAATGCCACACAGAAAGGCCCAGGTGACTCCGGAATCAGAACAACAGACTAAAAATGTACCCAGGTGCTATTTAAAATATTCTCCCCAAGGAAAAGATATTGAAAACATCCAAAGAAAACACTGGTACGTTGTGAACACAGATTCATCACTACAAAATGTGTTCAAGGAGCCTCCTCAAGTAGTGCACAAACGTCCTCCAAACTTCAAATACTGGTTAAGTCTGATCTGATTCCACCCAGAAGCAGAACAGTTTTAGATCCTCCACCAGGAAACTATCACTGCAGGTCATGTACACAGTGTAATTTTACTTATAAATGTGAAACTTATACACCCAACCACAGGGAAGATTGCAAAAAGTAAAGGGACAATTACATGCTCCACTAAAAATGTCATTTACCTTTTAAAATGCCCCTGTGGACTGGATTATGTAGGAAAAAAACATCTAGAAAAACATTTAGAGCTCTAAAGACTTGAATATCTAAACATAGGAGCAACATTAGACATGGAGGCCTAAGAAAAGTTGTAGCTTCCCATTTTAAAGAAGCACAGCATCTCCTCCCATAAACATAGTGGGATAGAGCAGGTGAAGTTCTCAAGAAGAGGAGGAGATATTAACAAGAGGCTCATACAAAGAGCAAGTTTTTATATTTATTCCTTAAAACACAGGCCCCTAGTGGCACTTTTTATAATGTTTTCTTATGTAATTACTTACCTGATGATGTCATATAATTAATGGCTCATGTTATATGATGTACAGTGCATTTTGTGTTATACGTTGTGTTGTGTGGACAGCTCCTGTGGCTCATTTTTGGACCAACCAATCAGTGGGCAGAGGGTTTACAGCTCTGGAAGAAATAAGAGACCACTGCGAAATTATCAGTATTTCATCATTTTTGTTTCATTCTATAAACTACTGACAACATTTCTCCCAAATTCCAAATAAAAATATTGTCATTTAGAGCATTTATCTGCAGGAAATGACAAATGTTCAAAATAACAAAAAAAGTCATGTTTTCAGACCTTAAATAATGCAAAGAAAACAAGATCATCTTCATTTTAAAACAACACAATACTAATGTTTTAACTTAATGAATAAGCCTGATTTTTAAGCAGTGTTTTTTCTACTTTTCCTCCTTAAATCAGGTTTGGTGCAGGTGATCTCCTCATCAGTGCCTCATGAAGCAGAATGAGGTGTGTTTGTGTTGACTTCAACAGATGCTGGAATGAAACGGCCGTCACACATGTAGAGATGCTGATTTCAGACAAAAAAATGCAGTGTTCTCTTATTTTTTTCAAGAGCTGTATATGGGAGTGGCACACAGAGAGAACCATGACCTGATCAAGATCCACTGATCGAAACGTTGTCATTTATAAGTGAGTAAGTGTGCAGGTTTGTCTCGCTTTATCTGACTCGGGAATCAGAACCTTCTTGCTTTGAGGTGTGAGTTTTAGCAACTCAGCTAACAAGTTTTTTTTTTTTGTGTAATTAAAGTAACAAATCAGCACTGCAGTAGTTATCAGTAAAAGTTATAGTTGCTTTGATCATGTCTAACTAGTATCTGAGGGAAGATGTTTACTAAAAATGTCCCTTTAACATTCATTCACTTAATCTGATTTCCAACAGCATTTCAGAAACGTGCCGATCAAACATCACATTTTATCCCCTCGATAGAACGGCCACCTGCCTCTGAACACGGCTCCAGACCTCATCTCGGAGGAGAGGGCCCGAGACAGCAGAGGTGTCGAGACTATCTTCACACACAGCTCCATCCCACACAGACACATGCACACCTCCCTCGTGCACGCTCTCTCGTGTGCACGCTCACAGATACACTTCCTCACGCACACCTCCCTCGTGCACAATCACAAACGCATATGCGCGGCCATATTACGCACACACACCCGGCTCGTGCACGCTCGCAGACAGCTTAGATAATAGCGTCACACCGGTGATTAATTATGGCGTGTTTTGGGGATGAATTTGTAATAGATTTGGCAGTTCACAACATGGCCCCCAGATATGTTTGTTATCACCGTGACACGAGCAGGGAGATGAAAGGAGAATTATGTACCAGTGTTCTTATCGTAGGACCGGAGGCTGTCGCGAGAGCATGCTCCACTTTTGATTTACTTTGCGAGCCATTGGTTCTGCATTTGTAAACTTTTATCTGAAATGGTCCCTAAGTTTTCATAACCGTGTTGTTTTCATATTTAATCCTAACTTGAGTTATATAACTTTATTACAGACAGTTAGTCCAATTCATATACAATAAAAGAAAAATATAAGAGTGCAGATACAAAATATATACAATTATAAGAGGTACAAACTATTACACCAGTGCCGTCTCAGTTTAGATACAGATCTGTAGCAGCTTTTCTGAAGACTGACCAAAGCAGCTGTTACTTGGTTTTCTGAGTTGTCCAGGCGATACATAAAACCAAACATTAGCCGTCTTAACCTCCTGAGACCCGAGCTTTTGTCTGGTGTCCATTTTTCATTTCTTCTTGCTATTTGGGATAAGTAGGACCTACTAAGTAAGTCTTCTGTATGACACCATTGGTTAAAAAATGTAAAAGCATTATAATGTATAAATAAATTACAAAAAAAAAAAAAAAACAGCAATTAGCTGTTTATTTCAAGCCCTAAACCTGCCAAATGTGATGTAGGTCGACCGTGAGCGGGTTGGGGTTCAGTGAGTGGGTTTAAAAACACACAACAAGGCCTGAAAATGTGGTCCACAGTTTTAATTTTTTCTGGTTTTCAATCGTTACAAAAAAAGTAGAGGTGCAAAAGTGGAGACAGGCAGCAGTTTCCCTATAGCAGCAGAAACGTCCAGCAATTTATAACTGTAAACTCATCTAAATATTCCCAAGTTTACCTAACAACATGTACAATCAATAATATAACATAGTCCCAATGTCTTCAAACGAGGACATGACATTTCCTGATGCTCTCGTCTGCTGTGGTCAATAAAATGTGTCAAATTTTAATGCCAAATGAAGAGACATGAAGATACATGAAGAGACATTATTGTACATAAATACATTGGTCTTATTCATAAATTTTGCATCTAAACTTTACCATGCAGTTTTTTTTTACTTTCGGGAGCTGCTGTAGAGGTTTTTAGTTGATTACAGGTGAAAGTTTAAAATAATTGAAAATCATGGTGCTAAGAGGCAAAAATGTAATGTCCTCGTATGAGGCCACAGGGTCTCAGGAGGTTAAAAGTGCCTCACTAGCTGGTAAACTAGTGGATACAAACAACTGACTCGCACTGCGCCACCGAGCGACTTGAAGGAGCATTTCCAAAGCATCATTATAGGCGACCTTTAACCTCTGCAAACTTGATTTCTTATAATTTGACCACAGTTGTGCGGTATAGAACGGTGTGATATAGGTTTTAAACAGGGAACACTTCACAAAATCAGAGCACATGAGTTGATTTCATCCATGCTTGTTTATGTCATCTTCAGGTGAGGTTGTTACTTCTGAACAGAGGAAAACTTCTCCATAGACCACATATGTCACAGTCACTGTCAGCTAGTTATGATCCATGTAAAGATGAATTGGAGGGTCCGTCAAATGCTTTTCTCTGTGGAGATGTTATTGCTTTGTCTGGAATGTTTTACAGTCTGGTATTAAGACAAGGGCAAGGCAAGTTTATTTGTATAGCACAATTGGTACACAAAGTGCTTTGCAGAATAAGAAATACGTTAAAATCACAATACAAACGAATCACAACATAAATAATCATAATGTTTTTAAATAGAGATGGGACAATAAATTAGAAAGAATTAGACAGAAGATTAGAGTGTGGAATGGAAAATGAAAACCTTTCCGTCATATCCACAGCTAAACAGAACCGTATTAAACCTTTTTATCATCATGAAACCAAACCAGACCAAGTTACAGCTCAGATCTGTGGAGAGGCGACCCCGCTCACAGTCAGAATGCCTGTTTTTCTAGGTTTTCTTGAGCAATAAAACCACCTGTAATTTAATAAATGAAAGGTAGTGCTGTTTAATGTCATATTGTGGAACATTCCAGGCAGTGCAATGGAAACAAGCAGGTGTACAACCCCCCAACTAAAAAGCAACATAGTGCACCTTTAAAGCGGGGGTATTTTACTTCTATAAGGCAGCTTTTATTGTTTTAAATGCTGCTATATTCGCTGAAAACAACATATTCATTTGTTTTATATGTTTTATTTTCATTTTTGATGCTCTGAATCTCCCCTCCGCTCCCTGTGTTAAGTCACTCCCCCTTCAGAGCGCTAGCACAACACAATCAGCTTGCATCCAGCTACTAAAACTATGGCACATCGCATCAGGTTTGTCTTCTTTTGTGTACAGTTTTCTATCTTTTTTTTTATTTTTATGGGGGATCAAACCATCTTTTATTAACAGTGTTTGTGTTTGTGTTCATATGTCTTTGCTTTTCGCTATGTCCTTGATTTTTCCTGTCAGAATTCAGCACATTTAAACAGAGGACAAGGTTTAGACCTTTGCATAGACCTGGAAAAGAGTTGTCTTGGCCACCGTAGCTAAGACGCTGAGTAACCTTGAGAGGGATTACGAACTGAAACTAATTTACCAAATATGAGTCCTCCTGACGGGATCTCCCAGTGGCATTATGTTCGAATGAGATGAAGAGGAGGAGAGGAGAAGCAGAGGACGTAGCAGTACATATGGAAGCAATAACATATCTTATAGTGAACCTTATTTCACACATACAAAGGTGTGGGGGAGATTTTCAGAGGAGGAATGGAGCCAAAAATTGTACTCAAAATAAGACTAACGTGACTTCAAATTAATAGTACTCAAGTAAAAGTTGTTGTTTTTTTTACTTCTTCCCACTCTTTTCGGGTATGCATGTAAACAAATTTGATCGTCCTTGTTTAAATTTTTTATTTTTTTTCTCTTCTTTATTTTTGTTTCTGTATTTGGAGTTTGCATGTCTGAACATATGATTTTGTGCTCAAAATAAACCATAAACCATAAACTAAACTAAAAGTATAAAGTAGTTGTCCAAGAAATTACTCAAAAAACAGTGAATTTCATAGTCAACATAAACTTTTTTCACTTGTGGACTCTTTGGAAACTTTTACTCAAGTAAGAGTAAAATTTCTGAATGTAATATGAGCACTATCGACCTCCGTGGAGTATTATGCAATTCAGTGATTTTTTGAGCTTTCTGCCATGTTATAAAGCCGTTCCCTCATCATAAACATACCTGACGAGGTTTCAGACGTCATCCATGCACGGTTCAGTCATTTCACGATCATTCCTACATATACAAAAGCGTGATACAAAACTATACACAGCAACTTCACAAACCTGATGTCATGTGCAGTAGTTTCATTAGCCAGATCCTCGCTTATTGTGTTGTGACAGTGCTCTGAAGGGGGAATGACTTAGCGCAGAGAGCAAAGGGAGGGAAGACTCAAAATAAAAAACTGGGACATCCCTGGTTTGGGTTGGTTGGTAATAATAAAATTGTGAATTGAGTCCGTAATTAAGGAAAATTGTTCTGCACTTGACACTAATGTGAGTCAGTGTAGTCACATTTTTTTATGTTTTTGTCCTTTTTAAGCAGCTTTTTTTGTATTTTACCTAAACAAATGACAATGTATGCCCCTCTTTATAAGCAGGGGTCAAATTTGTCAAAAATAGAAACATTTGGGACACTTTTTGTGTAAAACTGGGACAAATCAGTGGTTTTGGATAAATCTGCTGGGCCAGGGGGACACAGGGCTCAAAACTGGGAGTGTCCCGGGTAAATAGGAACGTCTGGTCGCCCTACTCAAAGCGGCAAAAACGGAAAATTATTACATATGTTACTACATTTTTCCAGCAAATATAGCATCATGGGGATCTAAATAAGATAAGATAAGATAAGATAGGACTTTATTGATCTCACAGTGGAGAAATTCAACAGTCACAGTAGCTCCAGGACAGTTTAGTGCAAAAAAGGGAAAAAAAAGAGTGATGCAATCAAGATAAACATTAATAATAAACATAAGAATAATAAAAATAGTAATATAAAGTGAATAAGTATATGTATACAATTTACAAAGAGAATTGAAATATAAACACTATATATATAAAATAAAGAAAGTACAAAAAACAGTGCAAATATGTTACGTGTGAGCAGTTAATACCCCATAGAAGTGTAATACCTCCTCTCTAAATGCACTGAATGTTCGCTGGACAGACCCTGGTATCCTGTGCTGCGATAAGCCTGGCTCTGAGCGTGTGTGGATGTGTGAATGTTGGCTGACAGGAGGCGCACCTGCAGGAGCCAGCGCTGTCGGACTCCCCGCCAAAGTACTGTGTGAGAGCCGAGCTGTAACTTTACTCTGGAATCAATCACTTTTAATTAAGAGCTGCAAGATAATGAACTAAAACACTCAAATTACCACGCTCATGTTAAGATAATTACTACACTCTGTCTATCTGCTCTGTATCAGATGTTTTCCATGTTTATGAGTAAAATGTACCTTGTCCCAGCACAGATGTATTGTGTAAGCAGCTCTTGAGGTCAAAGCAAGCCAGCTATCTACAAACTGCGTGTAATTACAAAGCGCATCGTTGTCAAGAGTATCGGGAAGAGTGTGATTAGCATGTTATTTATTGTTTGCTTTACTGTTATGTCAAAACTACAGTTCAGATTAGCAGAAAAGTAAGTGAGGAATAACTTTGGACCACTGCAAACTGTTTAAAATGAGGTAGTTCTGTTTTGCACATGTCTAAGTGTTCAAGTATAAGCTCCTTTAAGAAAATTACTACACTCGTATTAACGAAACGTGCACGATGGACTTTTTCTAGTGGAGTGTCTGCCAACTTCTTATCTATTGCTTGGCCTGGAATGTTCCACAGCAGAACAATGAACTTATCTGTCTTGGATATGTTCATTTACAAATGTTTCAAACGTATATCTTGAAAAACGTGAACACTTACTGTGAGTGGACTTGTGTCTGTACAGAACTGACTAGTACCTTGGCCTTTGTGTCACCCGTTTGTCTCAGTAAAGGTACTGTATATAAATTGCCTTATTGTGGATTATTTATGTAAACCATTGAAACAATTCTATGGGTTTTTAAAGTCCATACACCATCAGCAGACCTTTATTTTTAGACCTTAGTCAGCATCATTTTCGAAAGATTAGCGTTGCTGCTTTTAGACATAAATATCTTTAAATGGACAGTTCAGAATTTTGGACATAAGGCCTCATTTCCTACTGAGCCAGAGTGTTGGAGTCGTGTGGAGACACTTTAAAAAAAAATTCCATCCAGTCCTTGTGATTCCAGCAATACCTGGTGCTAGGCTAGTGCATGTCAATAGCCACAGTGGGGCGCCAGTCACAAAAAAACTGCTGTTGTGTCTTTAGGCAAGAAACTTCACCCACATTGCCTAGTATGAAGTGGAGTGTGCGTGGCCAGGACTCTCTTGAAAAAGAGATTAGTAACCTCAATGGGATTTCCTGGTTAAATAAAGGTTAAATTAAAAAAAGAAAAAAAGTTGGTCTGACACTCAAAACAGTCTTACCCACTCCACAGTGCACCCGACGCAAAACGATTATTACACCAGACTGTCGATGTGAATGTCTGTGTTGACAGAATAAAGTTTGAAATAAAACTAACTTTGCATCGCATGAATCGTCACATGTTGAGGGACTATTTTCTCATATATCAGTTCGCCACTGCCAAGCTTTCTATCAGGAAGTACAACTCACTGCTGCTCAGACATAAATCCTTCAAATGCAAGGTTGATTTTACTTCTAAAATTATTCTATCGACACAGATGTTCACACTGACAGTTTGGCGTTATAATAGTTTTGCCTTGGGTGCATTGTGGAGTAGCCAAGAACCAGAAACCTCTCCAAATACAAGGACTGGATAGAAGGACTGGATGGAATATTTAAAAAAGTGCCTCCACACGTCTCCAACACTTTGGCTCATGAGGAAATGAGGCCCTATGTCCAAAATTCCAAACTGTCCCTTTAAGGAGACGGGCAGTTGACACCAAGTTACAGGTCAGAGTTTCTTTCTTTCTTTTTTGAGCAATAAAAACATCTGTAATTAACTTGTAGCACATAAAATATAGAGCACCATGTCATCACGTCGTCGTTTTGAAAATGCTATAGTCACCAAAAACAATGTACTAAAATATTCATTTAGTTTTAAGCCTGTCCTCCCTTTGCTCTCCGTGCTAAGTCACCCCCCCTTCAGAGCGCTACCACAGCATAATCAAACCCAACTTCTTCAAGCATGTTTTTGAAAAGCCAACAACGTTATAACATAGAAGGAAGCACCAAAAGTCTATTTCGCACAATACTCCATCTTTAAATGTCTGCAAGTTAGAAAAGTTTACTGTACAACATTCCAAGCAAGGCAATAACATCTTCACGGACACAAGCAGATGTCTAACCCTACACAACGCACCTGTAAACATGACAGTTACGCTATAATCACACTCAGTCAGAAATATTATGCTTTACAGTTCCATCCCTACACCTGTATCCACTCGTCCCCATCCTCTGTCCATTCCCTATTTCCTCCATTACACCTGGCCTCCAAAACAACTCTTTGTTTGCTCCCCCAAAAACCATTCAGCGCCTCATCCTTTCACGTTATTATCGACACAGACAAAACAAACCATTTCATCGTTGTGCGAATGTTTGGCTATCACATCCAATACGGGACGCAAATTAGGACGCCAATGCCAGGTGCAATGGAGGGCCCGGTTTTGCATATAAGAGAGCGGCTATTATGAGGCGGGGTAGCGAAGTCCGAACGCGAGGAGCTAAATGGTTACGCTAGGTAGAAACCGCACAAAAACAAGCCGGGCGTGTGCGATATGTGGTGATGGCGCAGGTCATGGATAATGGAATGGGCATCGCATTGGCCAGGCCTGCATATTCATAAACGGTGAGTGAAGCTTTGCCATATGGTTACGCACGAGACAATTAGCATGAGAATGAGCCAAAAGGTGCGACTAATGAAGCTCAGCACAGGGTTAATGAAAATGGTGGAAAAATACACAAAAGATATTGATATTGGACGGGTTTGTTAGATTTGGTGTAGCGAATGCCCCCATCTGAATCTCAATCGGAACATCTGCCTGCATAATAGTGCTGGAGTGTTGCTACATGATAGGAAATCTGAAATTAGAATTGGATTGATAACCGTGGTCTTCTGTGCATGGTCTGATATGGATTTTTTTAAGCTTACGCCGATATCTGATAATTTATTGCTGTAGCTGATAACCGATATTGTCAATTCCAATATTAAAACACTTGAAGACCTACGACATCGTATACGATACTGAGGAATATGTTTTATATAACTGCGCATAACTTTCTAACCGTAAAACATAGAAACTTACTTTTTTCCCTCTGAAAGTGGAGACATAGCAGTTTCCGTACATATCTGCGGCATTATCCTACTGGCACCAGGAAAGTAATGGGGCGATTGCACTTTTTTGTTTTGTTTTTAGGGCAATAAGGATATTTTTAATTTACTTACAGACTTGATATTTTGCATTTTTGTAGCTAAGGCCCTAAATTAAAGATTTTTACGTCCAAAAAGTTGTTTATACGTGTTTGCTGTGTGCTTTGTATGAAAAAGTCACCTCAAAACTCACCTGTTCAGACTGTCCTACCTCTTATAACCAATCACACATCTTTTATCAATCAGTTTTTTGTCATGTTTTATTGTATTTATATGTTTTTTATCTAATATTATCTTGTTCAGTGTCCTTGAGTGTTTTGAAAGGCGCTTATAAATAAATTGCATTATTATTATTATTATTATTAGCATTATTATTATTATTATTATTATTATTATAAAAGTGTGAATTATTTTTTTTTTTTCCATCTCTATTTCTGCTCCTGTAGCTTTTATCACAGCCACATGACACAACTACAGCAGCAAATTGTGAAGTAACAGGTTGTACTGAACAAAAGGAGGTATAACACGTCATTATAGGGTAAAAGGGGCAGTTTTAAAAGCAAAATTAAGAAAAAAATCCAGGCGAGGAGAAATGTACTAAAATTGCCCTTAGGTCTTTGGGGGTTAAAAAGTCTCTTGTGAGCTTTGAGCCATGTTATAATACTGTTACCTCCTCAAAAACATACCTGGAGTTGCTTTTTTGTTTCATTCACACATGTTTGAGTAACCCTTTAATATTAGCCTGTCAACATCTCCACCTTATGATGTCACAAAGTGGTTGTTTTCATGTTAATAACTAACTTTTACCTTTTGTTTTGTAGAGATGGGAAATTCCAGAGCTGAAATGACTAATTCAAGAGAGGATGTATGAGTTTAAAAACAGGGACACATTTCCTGTTTGCTAATTGCTAATTTCCAACTAAGGTGAATATTTGCAATATTGAACCACACTATCAGAAATGTGAGCACCAGTGGAGTCTGTGGATGTACTGAGCTGGAGACTGTAAAGTGAGGAGACAACAGTGACAATATGAAACTTTATGGAAGGATCCTTACAGGGAGAGGGCCCATTCATTAGAGCTGGTTTGACATGTTCAACTGTGCCTTGACTTTTCCGTCCCACTGAAAAACGTCATCATAGGGAAATATGTGACACAAGCTGCTTCCTGCTCAAATATCTGGATTGCACAAGTTCCATGCACATTGCTCTTTTGTTTTTATTGCTTTTGCCAAGTTTGTAAAGGTACTTTTTATGAGGATTAGATTGCATCATATATTTTTAAAAGCCCCTATGCTCCCTCTATGTTCTAGGTTAGGGCTTCATTTGGAGATTAGGAATTTACTTTCAAAAATATCTTTCAAGATGTTCTATGTAACGTGGGCTCACCGGGCTGTAGGACCAATGGACTGTGTGCACGCTGCGCTCACTACTGTACCAGAGAAAAGAGGTGTTTGGTTTCCACAAATGACACTAGTAATGATCCTGACAGCTTCAATTTCGGGACTGTGCCAAATTGTTTAGATGTCTGAAACTCCTATGTGTAGCGAATACTCATCACTTTCATCACATGAGTCAGACTTAAAACCAGAAGCGAACCGTGGGCAGCTACCCATATTTACAGATAAATCGTCTATAGGCCACGGTAGATGTCAAAGCGCTAGAATTGCCATGTGGGAGCATGGATAGCATAGGCTTGTGGGCTGAAAAAATCCATAATACAGCTCTTTAATGAAACAAGCAACAAAATACAACTGCACGTTTTTGATGAGGGGGCATTATAAACGTGGTTAAAAGGTCAAAAAGTCAATAAGGCTTTAAGATTATTTCACCATGTTTCATCAGACTGGCACTATGTTTTTGGAGCCGTAAACAACCTCATTTCACGCTTGTACCACCAACAGAACACCTCTGTCTAAATCTGCTACATACTGACACATGAAGACCCACTTTTACCATTGATGTTGCTGCCTCCGTCTGCTGGAACGCGCAGCCTGCTCTGCTCTGATACCGAGTCCGGCTCTCACACAGTAACACAGTGCTAGATATCAAGTAGTCCAGGTGGTAAGGCCATTGATTTGGGACTAGTGCTGGGGGAATTGCTTGCATCAGAAGTCATCAGTAATCAAGATCTACTGCGTTCTGGCCCAATTTACACAAGCTACGAGGCGCTTCCATGGCCGGGTGCCCACGCCTGGTCCTTGCTCCGCTGTTCCACCGTCACGCCGCTTTACCGCGCGTACTTCTTCATATGTAATCCCTCTCACCAGAGTTGTTGGCCGGGTAGAAAGTCATTACGTTTTGGAGAGGTGACAGAGCAGCACTGGTTCAGCCTGAGAGGGCACAGTCCTACCCCCGGGGGTTGGTCGGACCACTGCCTCGGACAGATTAGCTCATTACAGCTAGGTAGACTACAGGCAGGCACAGATTTCACCTGGGCAAGGGGTGGGGGGCAGAATGGAGGCTATGTGATGCACTAGAGAAGAGACATTCAGGAATGTACTTTTTTTTGGGGGGGATATTTGTTTGTGTCCATGAATCTGACTGTGTTCACACTAGAATTCTTGGTTTCATTTCAGTTTAGTCCTTATGTAGACTTGGTTTGGTTCTGTTCTTATCCTGGTTTAGTCTAAAAAGAGTATTATGCAAAACCCACTTTTTGGAGCATTCTACCATGTTATAACGTTAGCTCATCATAAACATGCCTGAAGAGGTTTTCTATGTCATCCATGCATGTAGGACCCTCTCATGGGCCCCGTTTGAACCCCCCTTAGAGAGAGATCCTTGTCCAATCACCTTTGCTCCCACATGCCAACTTTCCATAAATATACAAAACCATGATACAAAACAATGCACTACAACTTCACAAACTGGATGCGATGTGCAGTTGTTTCATTAGAGGAATGCAAACTGATTGTGTTGTGATATTGTGGGGAGTAAATTCTTCATGGGGATATGCCTCTCTTACGGTTAAAGTTAGGATCACTGTCCAGGAAAGGTAGTTTAGGGGATTGTCCAGCAGTTTAATTCAAAAGACATTTAAGTGTCAATGTGTTTTTTATCATGTTACAACCTGCTTTTTATCTTTTAAAAATCAAAATGTCCTCTTTAAAATCACACAATAATCACAAATAGTTCTAAGCTTGGGTGTTTTTAAAGAAGAGGTCTACAGCCAATCTTCTGTAGGTAAAAGCATGTGGTATGGATTAGACGGAAGGCTTTGCAGGAAGAAATTGGACTCTTTTTGTATTGAGTAAATGTCTGTCAACTTTATGTTAATGAAACTAAGACTGACAGCAAAAAGTTGTCAACAAATACTAATACCAATTCTCCATTTCTGTCTCCTGATGTCGAGAGGGTAACACCATCTTAAACTGCAAAGTCAGTCATATAATGGAAAAACACAAAGCAATTTCCGTCATTCCAACCAGCAGCGTTGACAAATGGAAGACTATTTTTCCCTGTGGTGAGGTTTTCAGTCGTTCTCAATTAAACCATAAATCATAAAACGCTGGTGGTTGCGGGGGGCGCCACTGAGCAGAGCCTGGGGACTCGCTTCATATCCAGAGCTGATCTGTGATACTGCCCAGGGGCCCATCTAACAGGAGTCTACAAATGCATTAGGATTGGAGCCTCCAGCTTTGAAGGAGTCTGCACAATCTGTTTACACTATGTGTTGTTAACATTGTTTATTTCATGCAGTAAATCACAGAAATGGTTGAGCATCTAAATAAAGCAAGTTGTGAAAAATACTGCGCACAAATATATCTTAAGGGAACTGTACGTAGCCTGTGCTCTTACAATTAAAAAAAAAGAACTGAAATCACAACTGAACTGGCCATAACCTCCAAACAGATGACATAAAGTTTTTCTCATTCTTCGTATATGGACGGTCTAAAGCAGGGGTGCCCAATACATCGATCGCGATCGACCAGTCGATCGCCAAGGTAGTGTCGGTAGATCGCCAAGGTAGATCGTAATGTAGTACTCGAGAGCGTTTCTTTAAGGTCTTGGACCGCGTTGGGACTCGGTCTTGAAGGCGTTTGGACTCGGTCTTGTCTCGGACTCGAGATATGACAGTCGTCGAGTGATCGCACGATCATTACAGCCGCTGCAATAAACTCGTACCGGTGTGCGGGAGCGCGCAGCTCTGCAGCCTGTGCGCTCGTCCGGAGCCCGCGGAAACTGCGCGGCGCGTCACCACACGGACTGCCAGCGTGCGCAGCGTGTCCACAACATGTGTGTGGCCTCGCGTAACAGTGCGCATCACAGGGCAGGTTAAACTTCTTAAAACATCCTACCTGTCCATCTGCCTCGCCTTTTCGCGCTCTCGCTCCTCCCCAAGTAGAGCGCACATAAGCTCCCTCCTCAATGCGCGCTGATTCGAAGGGCGACGAAACGCGACGCTAAAACTAATCAAAATGTATGTTACTGTGTTGGCACAGAGCAGGCCTACAGCACAAAGCAGACCTACCATGACGGGTGGAGTTTGACGAAATGCCACAAATGCATCTGTACATGTGCATTTGGTCAATGTGCAGAGGCTGCTCAATATCACTGCAAAACCAGTAAGATAATGTAGCTCCAGGTTTAAAAATCCTACACACTTTCTTCACAGTTTTCTGTAAAGTGCCAGTGGAAGTTCTCTTAAAGAACGGTTGTCAAACTGTGGTTGAGGGTCCAAATAGGGGCAGAGAGTGTTCAGTACAGTTTGTCTTATTTTAAGCTTAAATTAACATTTATCAGATGAAATGTAGATAAATCTATAAAAACATATTTATTTGAGTCAGCCTTTTCCCACATGAAGATCATTAAGTCCAAGTACTGTTCCACCATGACTGATTTTCAATATATTTATAAATAAAGAAATTATTTGCATTTTTGTAGTAGGTAGATCATTTTAACTTGGTCATTTTATAAGTAGCTCGCATGCTGAAAAAGTGTGGGCACCCCTGGTCTAAAGTGCAGTTTTTTTTGTTTGTTTAATAATCATACCATGACCATTGCCATTAGAATGGTTATCAGTAAAAAGTATATTTAATTTGAAAATGTCTACCTCATATCTGGGGACTCAGGTCATGTTTATGGAATTTAAAAACTAAATCTTACATTAAAAGTGAGAGTCGCACAGAGTTCATTAGAAATGAGCTTCCCCAGGGCAGATGTCCAGGGCCAGGTCACGGGGGCAACAGTCTAAGCAGGGACTCCCAGACTTTCCTCACCCCAGACACTTCTTCCAGCTCTTCCACTGGGACCCCAAGGTGTTCCCAGGCCAGCCAAGAAACATCCAGTCCTGGACCTTTCCCAGATGCACTATTTAAAAATGTGCTACTACATGAGCTAAGTTACAGCTTTCCAATCATTAAGTGTGTTACGCTGTTAATGCTGCTTTGGTTCAACAGAACATACTGTAACTCATTTGTCATACGGTCCTTTAACTCATGCAGCAGCACAGTCTTTTAATATCTCCTGAAATATCTCCACAAGTAACAAGTGGGGATCATGTTTGCCTCTGAGCTGACCTACGTCATACACATTAAAAAAATCACAAAAATGGTCTTGTATAAAAAACACAGCCAGAGTCCGTCCCATTTTCTCTCAGGCCAACACAGAGACACTAATGGATTCTTTTATTACCAGTCAAATAGACTATTGTAATGACCTGCCCTCTGACCTTCCCGAAAAGAATATTTCAGGTTTTCGCTTAATACAAAATTCAGCAGCACGTGTCCTGACTTAGACCGGAAGGCAGGACCACATTACAACAGAATGTGTATTCCAAAGCAAAGGACATTGGAGACACATTACATTATTGGCTGCAGTTATTACATATAACCTTTTTTTCTTGTTGTGCCGATATATTTTAATATTACATTGTGTGTTGGTTATTACATTATGGTCTTATTACATTTAAAATTGGCCAGAATAGTTACGTTATTGGACATAATAATAATAATAATAATAATAATAATAACCACTTTCATATAGGTAATGCGAGTGAAGTGTCTTGCCTAAGGACACAATGACAGTTTTTGCCACTGGCGCCCCCCTGTGGCACCTGGTGTTCCCAATGATCTCCCATCTAAGTACTAATCAGGCCCGGCCTTGCTTAGCTTCCATCGGCTGCTCTTTCGTGCCATTACGTTATTCATCGTTATTACCTTATCGGTGCTACAGATTCGTAGGCAGGGTCATGAGTGACCACTGAGGCTGTGAAAGTCCAAAATTCTGCACTTCCAAAGCAAAGGTACTCGAGATCATGTTAAAAGGCCACAAAACTACAAATAATGCATAATATTTGTTCATTGAGTAACTGAGAAACTGAGTAACTGAAAGTGGGCAGGGCTAAAAGTTCAACCTGAAACATGCCCCTGACTCATGGTTCAAATCAGGTACAAGGCCTTTAAACTGCGCTGTCACTCTTAATTGATTATTCACTAAAGGTTTAACTTTTTTTTATCTTGTCGATACACTTCATTAGGCCCAAAGTGGTGGAAAGCTTGGAGAGTTCTTCTCTGAATCTGTCTTTTTCCGTTCCATCGGCTGCTCTTCCGTGCCATTACTCCACACGTCCCCCCTCCTCCCACAAACACCCACATTTGCATATTGCCTAATGGATTGCAAATCACACAACTGCCACAAAACAGCGTAATTGAGGTAATGCTTCATATTGTCAACTTTTTAAAGATGGTTTTCAAAAGGTTATTTCCACACTGTGTTTTGATTTGTTAGCAGTTGTAGTGCTTAGTCTGATGAAACTGAAGTGAGGATCTTGTGCAGTTGTTCAGCATCAATCACAATCAGACAATCTAACTCACAACCTGCTCGCTCTGAGGTGAAAGTGCTAACCACTGTGTCTTTAAGCTCCCTGGCTGAGACAGCAGCCTTCAGAGCCAACTTTTGAGAGACTGTTTTATTTTGATGGGAAAAACAGATGACACAGGAGAAATACTCACCTTTATGCTGCAATAATAATAATAATAATAATGCATTGGATTTATAGAGCACTGTTTGAACACTCGGGCGCTTTATAGTACATTATTCATTCAATCCATATTTGTTGGTGGCAAACTACTGATGTAGTCATAGCTGCCCTGGGACAGACTGACTGAAGCAAGGTTTGCCAATCTGCTCCATCACCTGTGACCACCACCACACTAGGCAATGTGGGTGAAGTGTCTTGCCCAAGCACACAACGACTGGGGCACTACTGGAACCCCACTGTGGCACCTGGTATTTCCAGTGGTCTCCCATCCAAGCAGAGTCCTGCACAGGTCTGATTTTGACAAACCGCACACGCCCGTACACGTCATTTCTCAATCTGCACCCGACCTGTTTTCCGACAGAATTGAAATAAAATTCCGTACCCGATCCGACCCGCTATAAATACAAACCAACACCTGAACCGCACCCGAGCTATAACTTTGTACTCTGCACTCACTAATTTTCTTTTTAGCTCCTCGCAAGTCACTTTGAGCTGTGGGAAATCGCGTGTGAGGTTTGAAAATGAAAGTGGCGGAGATTTGTGGGAATGCATACGTGCAGGCAAAAACATATGGATTTTACATTGAATCATCTTGTAAACACAATGGCACGTTTACATTTCACTAAAATACAGATGTATTGTAAACCACAGATTAGACCTGCGCTCTCCTGTGTCCGACCCGAACATCCGACACAGCACAACATTTTTCACCCATTTGATTCAAATCCGTGGGTACCTGAACCCATGCAGGACTCTACATCTAAGTATTAACAAAGCCTACTTAGCTTCTGACGAAAACAACACAGAGGTTTGGCGGTGACCACTAACCACTGTGTCACTGTGCCTCTGACTCTTCCCAGGCCTTCATCTCTTCCGTAATCTCAAATATGTGAATCGTTTCATTCACAACAGCTTCATAATGCGGTGCCATTATTCAGCCAGAGATGATTGTTATTGCAAGTTTACAGATCCGTTAGAGAAAATGAAAAGGTACAATATTTGTGGATTTTCTGTTTTGTTAACGTTAAGGGAATCGCCCCAGAGTTATACATAAGAATGAACTGATATTGATACTGGTTGGGTATTGAAAATTTGATGGGTCGGACATTGGTTCAGACATATCTGTTGTGCCAGTTTCCTCCGTCTGAAATCATGATCTTATTCTACAATTTTGTGAACACAACATTTGACCTAAGTCTATTATGAAAATAAAATTCATCATTACATTAAAAAATCTATTTAAAGGTGCATTAGGCATCTTTTTGGTTGGGGTTTGGGGTTTAGGTTTTATTAGGGTGACCAGACGTCCCTATTTACCCGGGACAGTCCCAGTTTTGAGCCCTGTGTCCTTTGTCTCAGCAGATCTATACAAAACCAGAGATTTGTGCTTGTTTTATACAAGAAATGTCCCTGGTGTCCCTATTTTTGATCAGTTTGATCTAAACCAGAACTAAACTAAGATTAAACCGGGGCTACATCAGGTCTAAACCAGGACTAAAACAGGACTATCACAATTTTTGACTAATCTGATCCCCACCAACAGTAAAGAGGAGCAGAAACTGTCATTAATTTTGCCAAAATACAGAAAACAGTGCTTGCAAATGACCATAAAGCAACAAAATGCAGCGATAGAAGTCTCTCAGATCATGATTGATACGAGAATGCACAATCTTACACGCACTTTTCACAATTTTATTTATACCAAACATCCCAACCCGGGTGTGTCCCAGTTTAGAATTTTGAAAATCTGGTCACCCTAGGTTTTATAGATCAAAAATACCTAGAAAAACAGCCATTCTCCACCAGAAACGTTACACAATGTACCTTTAAGTGATTCAGTCTCTATACAGTTAGTTTATACAGTCTTTTTCTCTGCAGTGTGGGAAATACGCTGCACCTTGGAGTCTTCAGTACAGGCTTGGACATGTACAATTAACAGTTGGCAAAAACAAGCAGTGTTAGTGGTATTCTATGGGGGCTGGTGGGAGAGTGGTCGTGTCTCACTATTACCCCACAGGGACACTTGGGGACAGGGGGACGGGCAGGGACATGAGACGGGGGACAGGGGACCAGATAATGGGACGGACATTCAGAGGGCCCGTTCCCATGACCTGGAGGGCCCAAACACACCACTCATACCCACAAAAGCAGCTCCACAACCAGCCTAATCTCAAGCTAATTTGGCAGACACTTTCCTCTCTCTGGTCCTTTGGTTTATAGTCTACTGCATCTGTCCTGGAGGAAATTCCCAGGATGGATAATCTGTATATTTGAAAAGATTACACATTTTACAGGCATCAACAGAAGGAAATATTCAAACTAACTGAGTAGACGGACTTTATTTGATCTTATTTATATGTATTTATGTTGGGCAAGTACGCAATTTCCATTATTTTACAATAAAACAATGTATTATCCGTATACAGTGAACCGTTGTTATAACACGGTTCACCTTTCGTGGCTTCGCTGTTTTGCAGATTTTTTAATGCTTTATTTTATTTTATTTTATTTTATTTTTTTACAGTACATTGTGTTCTGAATCCTGATTGGCTAAGGGACTGTAGTCTAGAAGTGAAAAAAGTTGACACTGGTCTTTCACTTCGTCGCCTCGTCTCTGTACAGTCTGCCAAATTTACGTTTGCAAATTTTCTCCATGACAAAACCCACAATGTCGATGAAACGTTCTGCACCGATAAAGGTGCCTCCGGACGCGCCCAAAAGGCAGAGGAAGATGCAAACTATCGCAGAAAAAGTTAAACTTCTGGACATGCTGAAGGAAGGTAGAAGCTATGTGGCTGTAGGCGCCCTTACACAATAAATGAATCTTCGGTTCGTTCACGGAAAAAGACACCTGCACCACAGGCTTCAATAGAAAAAGACGCTACAGGACTCAGGACGAAGAGGCGCAGTCAGACAGACTGAAATACGCCTGAGTCACAATGTGTCCAACCTCGTATTCATTATCAAAATGATTATTTTACAGTATTTTTTAAAACTATCATAGTTATTTGTAAGAAAACGTTTATATTTTTATTTCTTAAACAAATGCTTGGGCCTGAAAACAGGTTTTGATCTTTGGTTTCATTCTATAGTACAGTTTGTATTGTATAATAATTGTAAAAAATAAAGCTGATACTCCATGGATTTCGTGGGTTCTTTTTGGAACGTAACCCCCGCGATAAACCAGGGTTCACTGTATAACAGCAACAAAAACTGTCCAAAAAGGAGTGGGAAGAAAACTTATTACTTACTTTTTTTCTTGGTGCCCACCGTTATTAGGAGTGAGTTTGTGCAGGAAATAGGTGAGGAGGAGGAGGAGACACAGGGAGGAGAGGATCAAAATGTCCCTGTAGTGATGACTATCATTATTTTTATTACAGTTCCAGAACTTAAAAGTCTCATCTTACGCAAAATTGACTCTTGTGCCCTTTAAACCATGGTACAATATTATTACCTCCTCAAAAACCTGAAGTTCTTTGTTTCATGTACACATGTCAGAGTAGCCCTGCATTATTAGTCTGTCTACATCTCAAAAGCTCAAAATGCTCTGTTCCACATTGTAATATCATGAAGCGGTAGTTTTCAAGTTAATAGCTATGTTTTTACCTTTTGTTCAGTAGAGACAGTCATTTCCAGGGCTGAAAACAACCTTTGCAGCTGTCCCCGTACTTGTGTAGCTGCAACAATACAAACTCCTCTCTGTGAGACAAGTACAGTTTTATTTTATCTGATGTCTGCCTCCTGAATCTTCGCTTTAATACGTGGTTTCCTTCCCTTGCTTCTTCCGAGCTTTGGGGCACCACTTAATATGGAACGTTTGACTGACAGCTAAAAAAAATGGAGGATAGAGGAGAGGAATCAAGGAGAAGTAAGTGAGCAAAGAGAACTGAGACGTGGTCCTAGTCTCCTCCTGCTCCAGCCAAAGAGGAAATGAACAGGAGCTGGGGTTACACTGGTGTCACTCTCCCATTTAGTCCTTTAGTTTATCTGAAATGTGGCTGTGTGTAGTTTACAGTTTAGATGTTTAGTCCCACTTTAAACTGTGAATGGCCATTATATTCCAAGCAGTAAACGGTAAGAATCAAGTAGGCTGCTCAAGAATGAACTAGAAATAGAATAGAGAACAGCCATCTTTCTTTCAGCGCCTCACACTGAGTTGCAGAGCTTAGCAGATCCGGCTCTAGCCTTCACAGACTCATGATATAATGCTCCAATTCCAGTGAAACTTTTCAGGGAAACTTTGGAAGATGAAGCGTCCGTGGACAGCAGGATCTGTGACAGAGAAGAGCTGTCCAGACTGGAATCTTCCGTGGTTATCTTCAGAAATGATGTGAATATTTATGAGGCCAGACGAATGAGACACTGTCATATCTAAAATATGGATTTCCTAATCAGAGCTACTAAATATTTGACTTGTGCAGTCTATGAGTTAGATGGATAGATACTGAGGCTAAATAGTTAATGTGGACTACAGTACAGGCTCCACTGGGATCATTAAAGGATGACACTCTTCAAGTTTGGGTGAAATTACTTTTACTTTTAATACTCTGTACAAAAGGATAAATAAATTACAATATTGGAAATGAGTGTCCAGTTAAAGGTACAGTTTGTAATTTTATGGATGCACATCACTTCACTGGAAATAGAAAGTTAAACCCATACTTTGGAAACAAGGCAAGCCCGTTCATAGTAAGGATGCATGTTTTTCAGTGCAAAAAACAATCAAAAAACAACATGGTTTTATTTTAGACGACATTTTGGCTAAAAAGTTACATTCTGTGGCTTGACTTTATGCTCACACTGCAAATTTCTCTGATCTGGCCAAGATTTAAAAACTTATATTAGGTTATTCATCTTGATTTCAGATTTATTATCTACTTACTTGACCTGAGACTGCTTCATTCTGGTCTAGAAATAGTTTATTTCAGGATAACTTGTCAAGTAAAATTGTCCATGCAGAAAGATAATTTCACTACTTTTCATTTTCTGATAGATTTAAGTGCTTCTTATCTTAAGCTTTTTTTTTGACTGTCCTTTTCTCAAACCAAAACCAAGCAGATAGGATTGGATGTAGGATTGGATGTAGGATTGGATGTAGGATTGGATGTAGGATTGGATGTAGGTATGTTGCATTTACACTAACTGCTGGTCGGGTCATAACACACGTCTAATCATCTGAAAAATCTACTGCGGTGTCCAGGAAAAATAGATTTCCTGACAATTCTTTCTGCAGACCCACACCTCACCCCGACCTGCACTCGCACTCCACCAAGGCCAGTGTGGCAGGGCGCAGATTTTAGTGTGGCAGGACACATTGATTTTAAAGACTTTGCAGGACTCGCACAAGATCAGCACCGCACTTAGGCTACGTTCACACTGCAGGGCTTTATGCGCAATTCGGATTTTTTGTGAAATTCGTTTTTTTGTGTAAAGTTGTTCACATTTCCAATTAAATACGACTTTTATGTGATCTCCAGTGTGAACTTTAAATGGCCCAAAAGTGTCCCGCATGAGCATTGGAGGACACGACGACGTCACACACAGCGAGAGAGCTCAGTGTTTACCATAGAACTATAATAAAATCTGGAAGATGAATCCAAGATGGCGCCCTGTTGTTTTCAGTGGTCTGTGCTCATTGGTGCATGGCCGCAAAAAAGATTTTCATTTCCGCAGCCCAACGTCTGACGTCGGGCTGCCCAGGACTGTTGGGCTGTGACGTCAGAAACGCCGTTCTGACTAATCAGAGCGCGAGCTGCTAGAGCAGAGCTAGCGCGGGCTTAGAGTGGGGCTAGGCTAACTTTTACAAAGTTGATTTTTTGGCTCTTTGACGATTAAACATTTCTTTAAAGTTCGTATTATAAAAATACAGAAGAATCCGTACAAAATCCGACCTTTATGAAAGCTGTGGATGTCCTGTCAGCCGAACACGGGCAGTTTGATTTCTCAAAAAAATACATTGTGTTTCTATGGGAGAATTTTTCTTGGGCTGTGGGCTGCAATATCTCGTTCGTGTCTTATTCAGCTCTTATTATACATCCATGGTGTTTACAGAAGTCGCCTAAACATGGACGCTGCATTGAGCTCCTGGTGATTATAAAGTTGCTGTCGTACCACTCTCACAGGAGGAAACACGTCTTTGGTGGCCTATTTCAGTAAACAAACACGTTGGACTGTTGCCGTTGGGCTGTTTTGGCTCGCAACAGGTGCTTGTTATAGCGCAATAGCCGAACTCTTATTGATGACGTGTAGTTCGGATCTAGGTCGGATGAATGCGACCTGTCCTTTCAGACTAAAGTCGCATGTCAAAAGATCGGATATGTATTGGTTTTAGGAGCACATATGCATGTGGCTTGGGTCGCATTTGAAAAAATCGTACTGTGTCTTTCAGACTGTCATTAAAAGATTAGATCCAGGTCGCATAAGGGCAAAAAATCAGATTTGGGTCACTTCAGGCTGCAGTGTGAAGTGAGTCCTTATTCACTCTAAATCAGCCTCTTAGCCTCTTGGCCAACAGCCTTTTAGGTCCAGCTGACAAAGCTCCACTGAGGAAGGACCCTGTTTCCTGTCGACATGATCTACATTTATCAGGGAATCGAAATACATTTGTCACCACTCATATTTCTGACATGTTTTATTGTAATTGGCAACTTTTCTCAAAAACACAACTTAACGTAATGAGCAACTTGCGGCCCATGTTTCACAGCAACTTTCTGAACATAATAACCAGACAGCATAACCAAAATATCCATTATCGAGCAGGGCTAATTTAATTTTTATGGACACTGACAGAATTAATGAATTAAAAGTTTGTGTGTAAATGAATGTTGTAAAACTCTTGGCACAGCGGTGTATTTCAGGGCGTCTTTCTGAATGTAAACACCCAGACGTGGTGGCGTTACTTTGCAAAATAGTTTGAACTTCGAGGAGTTTGATATTCTGAAGCACTCAAACATTCCTTTTATATGAAGACAATGTTCAGCTGCTGCGATCAGGCTTTATTTAGACTGAAAGTGCTGGTCTGTGCTGCTCAATGATTCTTTGGTTCTTTGTCCAAATCTAAAGCGTACTATTTGCATACTATTACCTCAGTGAATGTGAACTTTACTTTCAGAGCCTCAGAGGGTTTAGAAGCTGGCGCCGTACCTGCTTTTTGCTGTCGGGAAAATACAACTATTTGATTTTAAATGGTTTGCAGTGGTCCAAAGTTATTCCTCTGCATTCTGACTATCCTAATTATTCACCATGATGAGATTCTAAGTATTTTCCACAGCTTTCAGAGGCTTGTGTGCAACAACTAGCATCCTAACCCATATTTGCTGGTTATCAGAAAATAAACCGCTTTCTACACAGCAAAAAAGGCCAAAAATAAGAAAAAATACCCATTTTGAGGTAAAAATGCCCTATTTTAAGTGAAATGATCTGCCAGTGCAGTAAGAAATTTTCACTTACCAAGTTTTCATAAAACAAGACAAAATACGAATCTTGTTCTAAGCAGAAAACACTAGTTTCAAGTATTTATGGCAAGATTTTTTACCTTATTGGTTTGAGAAGGAAGTTAGAAGAGAAGAGGCGTAACCTGGCTTGATTTAATATAAAAAGTGCTTAGAATAAGTTGTAATATCTAGATACGATATATCAGGATGGAATATCTTGAAACAAGTAAAAAAAATCATCTTATTAAGTAAAAAAATCTTAAAATTGATCTTTTACGATGAATCTGCTTAATTCAAGTCAGTTTTACCATGCTAGAAAATCCTTTTTTGCCGTATAATTAGATGCAGACAGTACACAGCAGACTTATTTTGACCATAAGAGCTGCTTATATAATATATTTGTTGTGACATAAGACATTATTATGCTCAAATACGTGTGAAACATTTAGGACAGGACCGTTAAAGGCTGTGGTTCGTGTTCCTCCTCTTGGCTTCATCTATCAGTACATACCGGAGGCTACATCCTCTGCTTCCTCACAGATCAGGTGTTTGTTCTTAGTTTATGGCCGTCGTCCCTGGCAACACAAGAGTGACACAATCCTCAAATAGCAGTAACAGGAGTATAAATAGTGTGGTGCGGGTGTATGTCTGCTTCTCCATATCACTATTTCCTCTGTTACAGTGACAGTGTTTACCTCATATATAAACCAAAGGATAAAAGCAAACAACTTTACACTTTACACATCTGAATCCACTGTTATGTAAAAACGTATTCAATTAAAGCTGTACCATGTAACTTTTCTGGAGGAGCATGTTATTGCATTAAACTTAATTATCTCCATGATGACAAGCTGTTAATATCACCGGGTCAACTTAGTTTTAGTTCTAGCTATAAAAACCTGTGTAATTGAATAAATGCATGATGGGTTAGTTTAATGCCAGCAATAACATACGATTAGCCTCCTCCACTAGAAAGGTGACATAGTGTCCCTTTAACTACTGTACAGACAAAGTACAACATCCCTCTTCATACATCCAGCTTCTTCTTTTGGTAATTACCCAAAGCTCCTGACAGTAGGAGCTTAAATTGAGCAGTAAATGGAGACTCGGCTCCTTCTTCACCACAACTGTTTGACACAGTGACTGCATCACTGCAGACGCTGCACCGATCCCCCTGTCAATCTCACGCTCCATCCTCCTCTCGCTCATGAACAAAACCCGAGATACTTGAACTCCTCCACTTGAGACAGGGGCTCTTCACCCACCCGGAGAAAACAAGTCACCTTTTTCCTGTCAAGAACCGTGGTCTTGGATTTGGAGGACCTGATTTTCATCTTAGCTGCTTCACACTCGGCTGCAAACTGCCCCAGTGCAGGTTGTAGGTCCTGGTTCGATGGAGCCATCAGAGCAACATCAGCCACAAACAGCAGAGATGTGATCCTGTGGTCCTCAAACCGGACCCCTTTACTGCTGCTAGAAATTCTGTCTATAAAAACAATGAATAAAACGCAGATTTATTCATCTCTCTTTTATTTTAATCATTACTGGTCTTCAGGGGAGATTTACGCCCCCTACTTTCACCCATGGGTGTCATAAAATGTAATCCTTGGTGCTTTTTCCTAATCTGGTTGTTCTGTCTTTTCTAACAATTTACTGTTAATGGTGGAACAAACATTTTATCACACACCCAGGACATTTTTAAACTTATAAAACAGGCAAACACTTATTATTATTACTTGCAATATGTGTGCACTATTTTGCCAAAGTACACCCAAAGTTATTGAATTTTAGTGATGACAGTGGTGATAATAAAGACTTCTGATTCTTTGATTCTGGCAGTGTGCAGTGCCTCAGTTCAGCATTGATTCTACTCAGTTATTTTACTCCACCATGTTGGTTTTGACTGGCCTTTCTCTTTCCTTTGCTTCACAGTCAGGGCTTCAGCTTCAGCTTCATTTTCTTGAGGACCAGACAGGCGCACAACACGTCACTACTTATAAGACAATTTGAGGTCACTATATTTGATTTTTGGGAAGTAGAAAATACAAAAGGTGACACCATTATTGCTCTGCCAAACCAGCACGAACAAGAATGAAACTAGAGTAACCAGGTCTGAAGCAGGACCAGGACAGAAGCAAAGGACTAAACCAGAACTAAACCAGGCCTAAACCAAAACACAACCCATCAACAAGAGATAAAATATGTTGTAGTATTTAAGATGAGCCGTATTAGACCTAATCTGAACTCATTGCTTGTTTAGAATATGGTCCTGTTGCATTTTCAGTTCTCCATTTTCGAGGGTGACTCTGTTGTTACAATTCTCTGATTAAAGACATGCCATAACTATTCGACTAAAAGAGTTGTAAAGTAGAGGGCGGCATTGGGATTGGGTCCCGCTGAGTCCCGTGGGACCCAGCGCAAATCTTGTGGGAACGGGTGGTTTCAATTTACCTGCGGGTGGGAATGGGCGGCTAAAAGAAACACCGCAGGAGAGTTTGGGATAGGCGAGCCCAGAGACACCAACGATGTAAAGAAGAGCATCGAACAAGGGTTATACAGCACAAAAAACCCCAAAAAAACAAGGCAGAAGCGCACTTCCTAGTGTGTCAAAAGACGTGTAGGGAGGGAAACGAAACAGACAACCCTATGGACCTCTTTATTAGTAGAATAAATGGCCGTTTTCTCCTGTGGGATGGGAGAAGACACAAAATCAATGCATCTCTATTGGGCTCTACTGTACATGTGGGGACATAATTCTCAGAGTTTCGCAAGTTGCAGGCAGGAGTGGGCATACACGTCGCGGGATTGGACGGTCATGTTGCAGGTGCGGGCGGCAATGGTCAGATATTCAGCAGGAACGGGCGGGAGAGGGGTAAAAAAAACAGTCCCGTGCAGTTCTCTATTGTAAAGCTCTCAAAATGATTAGGATTCGGCACAAAAATAACTATATATAGGAAGGGGATATTATGCAAAGTCCATTTTTTGTAGCTTTCTACCATGTTATATGTTACGTTCCCTCATCAAAAACATACCTGAAGATGTTTTAGATGTAATCAAGCAGTTTCTCACAAGCCTTTTCAAACTAGCTATAAGATGCAGTGCAGTAGTTTCATTAGATTGTGTTGTGATATCGCTCCGAAGGGCGAGTGACTTAACACGGTGAGCAAAGGAAGAAGCACCCAGGACTACACTGGCAAATATAACATTTTCAAAACAGTAAAAGGTAAGATGGAGGTCTAAATATGTTATGGGTTAGCAGTTAATACCCCACAGAAGTTAAATACCTCTTCTTTAATGTCTGCTCGATCTCCAAACCCAATCACGGATCTCCTCTCTCAACGCAGCCATTACCATCACCTCCTCCAGCGGATCGCTCCACTCTGCAGCACCACAGCAGCTCCAGAGGTTTGGGGTTGAATTCCTCCAGATCCAAAGAGGGGGCGGGTTACTGGTGTTCGTCCCTGTCTCAATGCTCTGACTCTGTGATTCATCTGCCAACAGTTCTCCGGCCCAGAGCCCCATACGCACTTCAAATACACCCCAGCTCTTCCCCAAAAGTACAAGAGCAGAAAGCACGCCAAATATGAGCAAGGCCACAACCCGGGAACATTATCTGAGTTATAAGGCGTTGATTTAACCACTGTGCCAGGAAAAACCAGTGAGCTTTGAGAGATTGCCAGGTGTGCCTTGAAAATACTTAAAGGTCCCATATTATGCAAACCTGATTTTAGTGAAGGTGTATGGAGTTTAAAAACACAGCACAGCACTTCCTGTACTACCAGAAGATATCACATCATTGTGTGTTAAACATGTGTGAATGAAACAAAACAAAAGTCCAGGTATTTTTGCGATGAGGAAACAACATTATAACATGGCTTAAAGCTTTGTGTAGTATAGGATCTTTAAATATTTCCAAGGCACAAGTGACAATCCATCAGAAAATACTGTAATATAGGTCTGTTAACTTAATAACTGGCCATTTTGGTTTGTCTTGAGCAGACAACTGAGCAAATAAATAAAAAGACTTGCCTGGGATACAGAATACACACTTATCCAATACTTCACGAGTTGTGAGTCTGGTCAGCAGTGAATTTCTCTGAGTTTCTTAAAGGTGGAATTGACAGATGGATTAGGGACATGCATGATCTGTCCATATCATAAGAAATATGGCTGCTCATGAGGAAAACAGGAATAAAAAATGTCACTGTGGACTGAAAAACATTGCAGATTCTGCGGAATCAATGAGCGAAGCTTTAAACTCCGTTAATCTGAGGTGTGAGAAACTTGTCAAGTTTGTTTGTAAATGATAAGTGACCAATGACCAACGAGCTCCTTTGTTTGTGTCACTGAAATAAATGATCCGACTGGACAATTATGTTTGCTTCTGGCCTGAGACGCCAGTCAAAAGATGTAAGACACGCTACTTATGAACCACTTGAGAGGGACATTTATTTTCAGGAGAATCAGACACATCCTTAGAACTTGTGCTCATCTTGGTCAGGACTGCCTTATACAGCTGGAGGTTTTGACCTATTATTTTGGGTTGATGAAAAGAAACCTGGCCCAAGAACATGCAACCTTCTTGCTGTGAAGCACATGTCCAGAGGCATGAGCCTCCATGCTCCTGTCCCAGCTCCTCATCAGCAGACCGGCCCCAGGCACAGCCCACAGGAGCATGTTTAATAGAAGAGAGAGAGCCGTGTGTCTGCTGCAGCGAGCTTACTCTCACTTTTCATTTTATGAACATAAACCTCACATTTAGTAGTTCCACCATGAAAGAACAGGCACAGCATGTCTGTTTATGCAGACGAGGACCCTGCCCACAGTAATTGTATATTTTTGCTATAAGCAGGAAACATTACTGCTGTTAAGTCCCCTGTCATTGAATAAATACTAGAGATAATAGAGGAATTGTTTGAATTGAATTGTTTTGCCTGGTATGTTTACAAGTAGGTCTACTTGTAAACATACCAGGCAAAACAATAACATCTCCATGGAGACAAACTCGAGACATACTCACCAACAACAGAAAAGTTGCATAATGCACCTTTAAATGTGACTCTCCAAAACCACTGTGACACTGCCCCCTGTGGCAGGTCCGAGCACATGGAGCAGCCGAGGGCAGACATACATGCCGTCTCCTGCATTGAGCTCGCTCGCAGTGGAGAGATTCTGAAAAGAGCAAATCAAGGCCAAACACGGCTTTCATTTCTCATGCTCTGCACAGAGGCCCCTGCAATTTTTATAAGAAGAGTGTTGGCTTTGATTTAATAAGCTGCTCATCAATAGTTGTGTGAAAATGGCCATAGTAACGAGTAAAAAGAGTGGATTTGGATGCAGAGTGTTCCTAGGGTGTGCACAAGCTGGGAGTAATGTGCATTTGGAAATCAGTAACAAAAGTAAACAAAAACAGAGTGTGACCTATGTGTATTTTATCTTGGCCTATTGTCTTTAAAGCTTTTGGTCACACTGGCTTTGGTGTTTCATGTTTTAGAAAATAAAACAACCTGTGTTCTTTAAAGGCTCCACAATACTCTCTTTTCTGATCTGTTATAATATTGTTTCCTCATCACACATAAGCCTGGACTTATGTTTTGTTTCATTCACACATGTTTAACACACAAACCCTGCATATTTAGTTTTTCTCTCAAACAGAAAACACTCTGTTCCACCTTGTGATGTCATGTGTAATACAGAAAATGCTTTACTGTGTTTTTTTCAACTGTTTACACCGTCACAAGAATCATTTGGATATTTTCAGCCCTGGAATGGCCAATTTCTACTGAACTAAAGGTAAAAGACAGTTGTTAACTTGAAAACTACCACCACGGGACTTTTTAAGGTAGAAATGAGCATATTGAGCTTTGGAGAGACAGACTAACATGCGTGAATAATACAAAACACAACTCCAGGTATGTTTTTGAGGTAACAACATGGCTTAAAGGTCACAAGAATCAATTTTGTGCAATGTAGGACCTTTAAAAGCAGGTCCCACATTGATTCGAGTGGTTTGCCTAGAGCTCCTTCTGTTGGTAACAATGGGAATGACGCATGAATCATGTTTAGCAGAACATGCCAACATATCCATGTGATTATTGACTTTATTCCACCCTGCCCACTATCGCCTCTAAACGCTACTGAACCTTTATCCAAAATCAACTTTCTGGAGTTTTCTGCCGTGTTATAATGTTTTTTCTTCATCATAAACATGTCTGAATTGATCTGCCATATCTGCTTTGAACTTTTTTGGTAGAGGGTTCGTCAAATGCTTTTCTCCATAGAGATGTTATTGCCTTGTCTGGAATGTTTCACAGTATGGCATTAAACCTTTCTATGCTCACATTTTTATACAGTACCCTAAAGGCACTCATAATGTTGTCCTGTCAATAATCGTATCATTGTTGCTCTGTCTTCCTATGACCTCTTGTATATAGCTGAGATTTTATATTTTATTAATTGCATTTCTATTTTATTCTGACTTGTACATTACGTTTATATAATTATGTCTTATTTGACCTGTCTCTTGCTATCTTTTTTGCTACTTATTTAAAGTTTATTATTACCATTTATATTTTTTTCTCTTTGTTATGATATTATATTGTGATGTGTGAGCTACGGTGTCCAAATAATGTCCCTTGTGGATCAATAAAGTTTGTCTAAGTCGCTTTACAACAAGGAACCACTCACCAGTGTGCGTAAACACTAAGGGTGAAGTGGGTTAAGTGTGTTGCCCAGAGACACAATAATAACATTAATCTGTCAGAGCTGGAATCGCACCACCAACCTGTGGGTCAGCGGATCTGACCACACAAACAATGATGAGATTCGAAGCGCCAACCTTCTGATCAGTGGGCAAACGCATTAACAACTGAGCCGCCCTAATGTCGTTTGGTCTCTATTCATATAGAGACCAAACCAGACCAAGTTGCAGGTCAGATCTGTGAAGTGGCAACCCGACACAGTGAGAATGTTTGTTTTTCTAGGTATTTTTGAGCTATAAAACCACCTGTAATTTAGTAAATGTAAAGCAGAGCTGTTTAATGTCACACTGTGGAATATTTCAAGCCAACACTGGAAGAAATCAATATCTAGGTGAGATAAAATGACTTAAATCAAGAACATTTTATTTTATTTGAGTCGATTCAACTTGACAAGTGAAATAATCTGTCAGTGGAATAAGTTTTTTTTTTTTCTTAATTCAAGCAACATTTGATTTTGTTTCTCATTTTAAGTCCAAAAAGTAGTTTTTTTTTCTTATTTTAAGTGTAGCAAGATGTATTTTCATATTTTAAGTACAAAACGTCTTATTCCACTGGCAGATCATTTTACTTGTCGACTGAAATTTACTCAAATCATGGTAAAACGTTCTTAATCCAAGTCATTTTAGCTTGACTAGATTTACTTTATGTCAGTGAAGCAATGACACTTCCAAAGAAACAAGAGGGTGATGGTCCCCTATTAAAAAGTTACATAATACACCTTTAAACAATAAGATTAATAAGATCAATATGAAAAGTTTGCGAAGCCAATTCCAAGCAAATAATGATAAAGTGCAGTGAATCTCCCATAGAGTTATAATGGCGTCCGCCCTCTATCTAACGTGACCTTTTATATCAAATAAAGGTATTTCCACTGTATTACTTATTGTGGGCTGAAGGCTTTTCCCTGTGTGTTCAGCTTAAACATACATTTCTGCACTCACATCCCTGCAGCAGTCAGACCTTTTCTATGTTTCCTCCTCTGAAGATCAAACCCTCACGTCTCAAAGGCCAGACACATCCTGCTCTAACCTGACTGAGAGGAAGGGGAGGAAGAGGAGGAGGAGGAGAAGGAGAGAGAGTGAGAGGAGGAAGGGGGCTAGGAGAGGGAGATAAAAAGGAGGAGGGGTAGGAGAGAGGAGAGGAGTGAGGAGGAGGCTAGGAGAGAAAAGAGAAGAGGGGGAGAGCGTTAGAAGAGGAGTGCATCTAGGAGAGGAGTGGAGGAAGAGAAAAGTGTAGAAGAGGAGTGAGAGAAGGGGGGGGCTGGGAGAGGAAGATAAGAAGAGGAAGAGTTGGTAGAAGAGGAGTGGGAGACCAGAGAGGGAGGCAAAAGAGCTAAAGGAAGGGAAGAGGAAGGGGTGGAGTGCTAAGAGAGGGAGATAAGAGGAGGAGAGGAAGAAAGGTGAGGAGGGTGGGAGAGGATGAAATAGGAGGGAGCTTGGGGAGGAAAAGGGAGAGAAGTAGTTGAGGGCTAGAAGAGGGATACGAGGAGGAGATGAGGGGGCTTTGAGAGTAGAGGGTGAGGAGGAGAAGAGGAAGAGGTCGGTGGTGAGGGAAAGGAAGAGAGGGAGAAGAGCATAGGAAAAGGGAAAGAAAGGAGAAATAAAGGGAATGGGAAACCAGGAGGAGGAAGGGGAGTGAGAGGGTGGGGCGAGCTAGAGAAAGAGGGACAGGAGAGAAGAAAGAGAATAGGCTCATCCTCCACACTGAGCAGGAGCAGAGCCCGCTGAGCTCCTGTGCACCTGCTGCATGTAGAACCAGAGGAGCAGAGTCTGGATCAGAGAGACGACTCAGACTGTTGAGACGGCTTTTGGACACCTCAGCATTTCCATATTATTTACAGCAGTTATTATATGTTATTATATTATATGAGTTTACAGCAGTTATTATATGTGAACTCCTGATTTCTGAGCATAAAAAACCTTTAAAGTGCCTCTAGTGGCACAGTTTAGATGCATATTAGTGTAGCTGGTAAGATGTGGTTTGTTTCTGCACTTCCTTGATGATCGAAATAGGGTCACGTGGTCATATTATGAAGATGAACGGCTCAAAAATACAGGTTTGTGTTTACATTCTAATTAAGACGAGATGTCTTTCTTATATTTGTGTGGAAACTGTTGCACCGTGACAAAGAAGCAACTCTACGGGCTGCAGCTGTTTCCACATGATTCTCATCCATCTCTGTCCACTTTGTGTTTTTTGTTCACTCTTCATTATGCACCTTGACAGGAAATCTTTCCGGGATAGTGTGAGGCAGTTGTTTTCCCATGATTCTTTGTAACTATGTGCCTGATTGGACAAAAACTATAATGTCTCTGGCAGTTACTATCTGTTAGTTATCGCCCATCAGAATGCCTTAAAAATGCATTGGTTGTGTTGATCTGTGTCAGTTTTGTTCTAAACATTTACACAGTGTACAAAGTGTATTGCCCTGAAATAGGGGTTATATTACTTCTACAGGGCATTAACTGGTAACTGGTATTTAGATCACCCTCGTCACCTAAGGCACTCCCCCTTCAGAGCGCTATCACAACACAATCAGCGTGCATCCCGCTAATGACACTCCTGCACATCACATCAGGTTTGTCAAGTTGCTCTGTTTTGTTTCACGTTTTTGTGTATTACTGGAGAATTGCCATGTGGGTTCTAACAGGGCCTGGGATGACCTGGATGACATCTAAAACCTCTTTAGGCACGTTGTTGAGAAAAAACAATCTTCTATAATGGTAGAAAAAAAAACTATTTTGCATAATACCCCCTGTTAAACCAGAAATGAAGTCAGTGAAGTACAGACCCTTTAACCATTTGCTGCATTTTTCATTCACACTTTCTCCCGTTTCACACCTTGTGGAAGTGTGGCTGGCATCCTGATAATGTCCAATCACACAGTCACTTTAACAGGTAGAGTTTGACACACTAATCTTTTATTGAGTGGGAGACCAACTAAGCTACTGTTGTTTTTTTTAAGTGGCAAATGCCCTGAACAAATGAAAGATTATAGAAACACATAATTATACAACTTGACCACCCAAAACAAGGACCAAATCCATCCTAAACGCCATCTTTAAAGTGCCTTTTACACAGTTCAAATCATTATATTTAAGATTTTTGCAAAAACACCCACACTCATTTTCCTAATTTGTATCAGGAAAAAATGTTCATCATCAAATGTTCAATCAGAAAAATCAGAAAAAAAATTTCTGGTGTGTAAACTGTGCCGAACTTTTGTACAGAATTCTCTCTAGTCAATATTAGGACCTCTCTGCTTGTAATTTTAGTGTAATTTTCAAAATATTTTAACTTTTCTTCACAAATTGCTTCTTGATTAGTGTAAAACTACGACTACTTTTAAAGGTGCACTATGTAACTTTTCTGGTGGAGAGTCCGCCACCTGCTTTTCTCCATAGAGATAAGTTCTGGGATGTTCCACAATATGGCAATGCACTTAATTATCTTATTTATATTATTTACATGTTTTGGAGTAAATGGAAGATGGATACATTTAATGCCATACTGAGGACATTTCAGAGCAACAACATCTCCATGAAGGCAAGCAGATGGCGGACCCTCCACCAGAAAAGTTACACAGTGCACATTTATGTCTTGATGAATCACTTCATATATTTATATTCAGATCTGCACTTCATTTGTTTATGGAAATACTCGTCGCACCTGTCGTTCTGTTCAGTATTTCAGTAAGACGAATACACCCACATAATACTATAGCGTTAACATGGTCCTAGTATTAGCATGGGGTCCAAATCCAGTGGAGTTTTAGGAGGTGAAGTCTACACGAAGAGAATGCAGATCGGTGAGTGTGCATGCTCGACATACAGAGGCAGGCTGGAGGAATGGGACACATGTATTCTCAGTGGGATTGCACGGAACATCTGGTCTTTTAACATGAGAAGTGATGAACGCAATAAATCTGCCCAAGTATCAGAACAAACGCAGATGGCTCCGCTCTGGAGATGGTCAGAGAATGAAAATCAGATCACATGGCTTCAGTGTTTGTGTGTTATCGGCTCCGCTGTGGAGGTTTCACGGTTATCGAGCAAACGTTAAGGTAAAGACGATAGGAAGATTTGTCCTCTGCGTTCGACCCATCCTTCAGTGCTCATCCGTGGACCCATCTCTAGGTCTTGAACTAGTCTTGGTCAGGAGCCAGAACTGTACTTGAGTAAGAATAATGTTACTTTAAAATAGTATTACTCGAGTATAACAGTATAACACATTGTCAACATAAAGCTTTTGTCACTTAAAAGTAACCAAAACTTTCATTCAAGTAAGAGTACTGATCAATAAATATTTTTATTCAAGTAGCTGGAGGACTTTTGGTGCATGTTTTAGGTTGATGGAGGAAACCAGAGTGTTCAAAGAAAACCAACCCAGACATAAGGAGAACATGCAACTCCACACAGAAAGGTTTAGTTTAATCCACAGCCTTACAGGCCCAATTTCTGGCCAAACGCTGACTTGATCTTGTGATAAACTGCCGTATTTCCAGTGATGCAACTTATATGTGGAGCCAACGTGCTTAGCAAACAAACCTAGTTCCAATTTATTAGCCAAACTCAGTGCACTACATAACGAAGCATTAAAACAAGGCATAGAAGCACAGAGAAGTAAAATAAATGCAGAAAAGCTGAGAAGAAACAGGACTTTGTTGCTATTATTTTGTGAAACCCTAAGCTGGCGGTTGAATTTCCAAGAAAACATCAACCCCCATGCTCAACACTCTGAACCCTCTGCCCGCTCCTACCGTCTCTTAACTCTTTGATGTTATCCAGTATAATATATTCATTTTCTGTATCTTTGTTGCTCTATAGTGATGTAAATAAATCAAAAATGGAATGGTAGTCTATCTGAGTGCTGGTCTGTTCCCCGTCGGTCTACTGAAGTTACTGGCAAAAAATTCACCCCAATATGTTCATCACAGAATGCCTATAGTAAAAAAGTGAGCTGGAGGGTTGGTCAGAATTATATGGTGGAATTTGCCGTTTGACTGTCAGTTTGCAGATGTGTTGACCATGGTTAATCTCTGTAAGTATTTGCCTGACCAGCCAGTCCCTTCTACATTCTGTTCGAGTTCAGAAGAGTCTGGAATCGAAGAATAGGGCCTAAAAAACCTCCGTCCAAACTTGACATTCAACAATAGTTAGAGCTTGTCCCTCAAATACGAAAGACATCTTCTCTCGAAAATTCTCTTAACATTCAGAGCAAATTACAAAACTTCTTTTACCTGAAATAAGTAACAGTTTGGTGCTTTGATTGTTGATTCTGTAAAAATCCACACAGTTTCCCAGTCCTTTATGTAGATTTGTTTCTTGTATCATGTGTAAGCAGCCATGTTTATCATTGACGTGAATGGAGCATGCATCTCTCTGATTAGTTACTCTGCCTTTCTTTCACCTCCTCTGAAATCTAGGAGGATATGGCTGCAGATCCATTTGTTTATGTAATAGGGGTGGCACGGTTCACAAAATTCACAGTTTGGTTTGGATTGCGGTTTAAGGTCACAGTTTTTGGTTCTGTGCATTTTTTGTTCTATTTTGTTATTTATTTTTTTTAAAAAGAAAGAAACATAAAGGTGCCAGCCCAGTAAAAATCTGTAATATATATTTTTTTTTTTTTACTCAAAATGATGTGGAATCATGTTATTAACAAGCAGTGCAGCGTATGGACAGAGAAACAGTCTGCGTGGAATGGTTTAGCCCTGGTTAAATCCTGTTTTAGTCCTGTTTTAGACCTGGTTTAGACCTGGTTTAGACCTGGTTTTAGGCCTGATTTTAGTCTTAGTTTAGTCCTGGTTTAGTACTGGTTTTAGTTCTGGTTTAGTTCTTGTTTAGTCCTGGTTTTAATTCTGGTTTTAGTTCTGGTTTAGAGGTGCACAGAAAGAGCACGGTCCATGCGCCGTACAGGAGAAGACTGTACTGCAGGTACGGGAGCGGGAGGACACAATAACGGTTTGTTTTTTCATGAACCGTGCCATTCCTACTATGTAAAGTTTTTTCAAACCATGTGGTTCTGGCTGGCGAGGTAATGTAATTACTGGACCTACCACATGAAACAAAAACTGGCACGAAGCTTCCTCTGTTAGCAAACGACAGTGACACTTTTGTCACAATATGTGTAGAGTAGGGACATTTGTCCAGGTAGAATCCATGGCAAAAGGTAGAGTTAAATTTGTCAACTGGACTAGAGTTTTTAACCTACTTGTTTGTACAACAGAAACTGTAAAGCAGCTTGGATGAGCGGCAAAACGTCTTCTACCGAAAACTCTTATCCAGTTGACAAATTTACCCTTTACCATTTTTTCACAATAGTTTCGAAAAGTGGTGTGATTATTTCAACCCAGCAGTTGAAAGAACTTTAACATTTTAAGACTCACATAGCAACTTTTTAGAGCCAAATAATGAACAGTGAATCTCTCATAAAATTATTGTATTGTCCATATTATCAGTTGCAGCTATAATAAGAAGCTGATTTGTGCTGTAAGACTGTTAGAAAAGTCCCTATCAAATGACACGAGCCGACCTTAGCCAACAGCTTTCCAGTTAATCGCACTTACCCTTTTTATTGGAAATGCTTTAATGGCACCATGAGCTCTGATACTGAACACAGGTATATTGTTTATGTGGAAAGTTAACATGACCTTAAACAGAACTCGCCTTGAGTAGTCTGACTTTACACAATCTCCTTCAGAATGTTTTTCACACCGCACCCCCAAATATCCATAAGCCTGGAGCGTGCAATTACCTGTATGAGAGGAGTTCTGCAGGGGCGGCAGGGCGCTCTGTCTCCCCTGCACGGGCGGAGAAGCCAGATTCTGCCACAGGCCAGGGTAACTGTGCAGAAAATAAAGGCCCCAAACTCATTAGGGCTCATTTGGGGAGGGGAGGGAGCGCTCTAATTCTGACACCGGGCTGATTTCAGATGGGCGAGCTCCATCTGTGCACCAGGTCTGAGGCGAGGCGTGGAGATCAAATGGTGTGGCACAAAGAAGTTACCGTACCTCACAGTCACTAAAGACGAAGTATCGCAATCAAATGCAACTTTTGTTCAGTCTTTCAGGACATCTGGTGTCTGATGCAGTTTCAGGCAATGCTCAGGAAAGATGCTCTGTAACTTTTCGGGTGGAGGTTTGTTTTCATGAGCGAGAGAACATAATATATAGAGTTAAATAGTAAAAGCATTTCACACTTACATATATGAGGTCTAATGTCTCGTCTTGATAAAGAATTTGCTCATTTTTGGTCAATAGAAATGTCATTTTTCAGCATTTTTATCTTTATCTTTTTGTTTGCTTGGAGTCAGGACCCAACAAAGAACAGTGCCAGCTTGTGCGTGAGTGTTGGTCAGAGGGGCCATGGCGCAGATCGGCAGCTTACAATAGTAACGTGAATGAATAATGCACTGTGTATTTAGTGTCCAAAATAGCCCAATATACTAATCCATTATTAAAACGAACCCCTCAGCCAAATCAGCAGGTCTCAAACAATAAAGAAAAGTGCTTCCTGCTATTCAGACGAGTTAAAAATATAGTAGAAAGAACAGATTGCTGCTCTCAGGTGTACTAAGCTAAAAGTATCTGCTGTAAAAATGTGCTTTACTTTTGGTTCTGTGTCTAATTCACTGGAAAACTCAGAATGGATATCACACCAAAGAAAGGAGTGCGTGAAGAATTTTTAAGATGGGATAAAACTTCAGTTGGTAGTTCGGTTTTAAGGTCCGACACTTGGTCAGCTGGAGTCAGTTGATTGGTACATCCGAAAGTCGATGTTTTCGGCGTTTCCATTTAAGATGTTGGAGCATAGATGTTACACTGCTTTTTCGATTATAGTCAGAAGATACAAAACTACTGCCCGTCTTTGGTCTCTTTCAAAGTTATTCTTGTCCTTTGACAGATGAGGATCCCAGATTTTATAGCAGTACAGTTATAGTAGTAGTAGTAGTAGTAGTAGTAGTAGTAGTAGTAGTAGTAGTAGTAATTACAGCAGGGCTCCAGATTCCTACTGACAAACTTAAGAGAGTTGCTTGCCCTCTGTGATTGCATTAAAGACACTGTACCTGATTTTTTCCCCATGTATTTGAGCCGAATGTACGAATATACTGTATAAGTAACTCTTGAGGTCAGGATATGTCAGATGGATGCTGTCAGCATCTGATTAGCAAGAGGTTTATTGTCCAATAATTAGGAAGTACATGTTAGAGGGACTGAGGAGCTCATTCTCCAACAATCACTGCCGTCTTACCATCACTGTAAAACCCTGCACTGGTCTCTGAGAGTTTTGAAAAGCTCTTAATAATTAGGATGTTTAGAATGCGTAAGGTAAGTGAGGAATAAAATTAAAATTAATTAGTTTTTTAAGTTTTTAAGAGAATAACTCAGCTTTTTTAACGTGTGTCCTTGACCCTAAATTGTGAATGTGCACACCTACATTCAGTTGTGCTTGGCTAAAATGCCAAACCATTGGACATTTGGCCATGTAATCTTCGGTCATGGACCTGCTCTGCGCTTCAAATTGACCATAACACATCACTTCTACATATAAACCCATTTAATCGCCCCATCACATTCTTACCAACCTGCGCCAACAGAGTCCCACTGATCCGATGCCAGTGCACCATATGCTCTACCATGGCACAGAGGAAAAACAGTGCTCAAGTCCTGAAGAATAAGAATTTGATTAACTTTATTAGGTGTGGAGTTCACTTTTGCGTGTACTTTCGGGGCCATTGCACACCACTTTCCCATCGAACGTATAATTAGACACAAGCAATTAAGCAAGGCGACGCTAGCGCATATGGTACGATCCGCGGGCTGCCTTTGACTGTTCTCATTACAAAGGCAAAAATGTCCGGAGACCCAAGATGAGTTAAACATGGCAACACTTGTCTGGTACTTTACTTCAAATCCATCCAAGTGCAGTTATTTTTATACCCCGATGGAAGTCTGCTGGCGTGGTGTAGGATCGTGGAGTTTTTGAAGGTTTTAGAGTCTCGCAAGACAGTTTTTGTATGAGATTTATTATGTGGTATTCAAAATAAAAGTGGAGATTTCAAAGCAGCCCCACAGAGTGACGGGTGCAGGCAGGGACGGAGCATCAAGGCCAACCAAAACTGAGACTTCTACGGACATTTGAAAAAGAGAGAGTGATCTGTGGAGTAGCCTGGAAGTTGTTTTTGTTAGGTTGTGAGCAGTATTATCAATATATTCACTGTTGCTGTCAGCTGGGTCACCTCTCTGTAACTTGGTCTAGTGGTGTCTCCTCAATGTTGCTATCGAAATACACTAGTAAATGCTTTTAATGCCATACTGTGGAAAATTTCAGACGTAACTACATTTCTTCCTGGAGACAAGCAGATTGTGGACCATCCAAAAGAAAAGTTAAGTACATAAAGCATGTACAAAGAACATATCAGGACATGCAAATATATATATAATGGCTCCGCCCTCAAGGGTGTAGATTTGCACAGGGACGGTGGGGACATGTCACAATCAATATTTGGGGAAGACAAAATAGTCCCTACCAATATTTGCCATTTTACTTTAATAAACAAAACTATAAATTTATTCCGATATTTTTTGAAACTCTATAGTATTAATTTAACACGTTTTATGGTATGTTCACACCACAGCGTCCAAAAACGCTCTGGATGCCCCTATTTGGATGCCTCTGCATTTAAATTCAGACTTTCCCGATGCGCGCCTTGGACACCGTGGACCAACTGGGGAAAAATACTTGACGCACGTCCAGGGCGTCAGCTGTGGTCTGCGAATGCTGTGTTTTCCTGGTCTAGAGAGTGACTTTAGTGTATTTGTTACATAAAACACATCAGCGGAGTACTGGCCCAGGCAGAGCTCCAGGGTCTGGGCCGCAGAGCTCCGAACCGCTGAGGTCCCAGCCAGCTGATAATGTCCCTACCAAAGCTGAGACCAAACCTACGCCCTTACCCGCCCCAAATCCCACAGGAAGTCGGCCTTATTGGATCAAACCTGAAATCAAAAGTGCACAATCCGGTAGAGGGCCTTTAATAACAATATAATTATAAAGCTGATGAGGTACAATGTAAATACCAATAGATCCACACCAACTAATTCAAGAGACTATTAAACATAAAGTTTATTTTCTTGTTTCTTCAAATACTAAAATAATAATAATGATGCCAAAGCTGTTATTAAGATGAAAGTGAAAAAATGCCGAGCACACTCAGATGGCCATTGTCTAAAAATCCAGATATTCAGATATTTTTTCTTGCGTTGGACAACAATAATGTAAAATAAAAGAGCTTTTGGACATCGGCCATCTGTGTTGTTCAGCATTTTTTCACTTTTAGGTTGCCATCCCTTGCATTTGCACCTTTACAAGAACTTTGGTTTTTGGTGGTGTTTTCTGTTGCATTTGAAAGCCATTATTAAGCCCAACATTGCCACACACAGGACTTCCTTTTCTTTCTGCTGCTCTTCTCCTCAGCTGCCATGGCCTCCAGAACTGCTCCCTGCATGACCTCTGACCCATCCCCTTCCTTCTGTAATATTTCTTGGAGAGTTTGGACAAAAACGGATAGCCCCCCTTTGTCTTCCTTCTTCACCTTCTTCTTATCGTCGGTAGACTTCTCTGGCTCTGGTTGGAAGTCAGTGCAGAACATCTGGAGAACATTTGTGGCTGGAGCAGCGTTGTCTCTTCTTGGTAGGAGATGGACTTTGTTGTTCCTTCGTCTCACTTTAACTCGTCCTTTAACCTTGTCCTCTTCTGCAGATGGCAGAACAGACTGGCCTAATGCTGAGGGACTAATAAGCTAATTAGAAATGAACGCGACGATGGAGTAAAGCAAATAATTTAAGTGCAGTTTGAAAAGTTGCAATTTGCTTGTCCATGGTGAGTTCATCTTGATGATGTGATTTCTGGGTCCAGCTGTCAACTTTACATCCAGCTTTGTTTCTGTTCCTTATTCATTAAACACAAGACAATTACCTTTCAAAAGCACATGTTTAACCACAAAATCAAATATGTAGATAATGTAGTAATAATTTAGAATAACTCATGCTAATCACTGTGTATATTTCATTTACTGTTGGTCACTGCTCATGCTAACCCAGTCTAGCTTCTTACCTCAACCTTGTACACTTTCTGTCACACTTAAAAACTGCAATCCTTTTTTTAATGCAAAATATGTTGGCACTAAATGAAATGGTTAGGGTTAGGAGATTGTAAAAATGTCCAATATTTTCAATCAGCAGATGCGCCTTGGAAGTGACGCCACGCTTAACAAACCTATTCTGTACAAAACTAAGCAAAAAGCAAACAAACTTGGAAGCACTATTTAGACATCTACATACCTCCTCTATAGGGGAAGCGCAGCATAGTTCAGTCTTTTCTCAAAAGCTCCAGCAAAAGCTTCTCTCAAAAGAAATCGACCCCGGAAAATTGTGCTTTATCATTTAAACGGAATAACAAAGAAATGTAACCATGTAGTATAACCATGGAGTAAAACCATAGAGAAAAACCATGGAGTAGAACCAAGCTTGCAAAATGCAGGTAGATTGCAGGTAAATAAAGGCTCCTACATGCTTAAAATGCCAGATATGGAATGAATTTACAACAAAAAAGAAAATCAAACCACTATCGCAGAATCTTGAAGAATTCTGGTGTTTCAGATGCCATTTTGAGCAGATTTTCACAGTGGATATGCCCAGATACATTTGAGTTGAAGTTGCAGTTGTAACTGCATCGTATTTTTTTGCCGATAAAGCACACTGGAGTATAAGGCGCAATATCAATGAACGGGTCTATTTTCATACATAAGGTGCATCGGCGCATTAAGTGAGACTGATACCTTAGCCCAGGCATCAACGATTCATTGGCAGATCGTGGCATAACTCGCCCGGCGTTGCCTCTCTGTCTTGGTGAATGTGAGTTCACCTTCTGTCGTCCAACGCTCCCACGCAGCTCACAGTTTAACTCTGAAACACCTGTTGACACCAATATCTAGCGGTTGGAGTTCTTTGGTTAATCCACCCAGAAGGACGGCAGCACTGAATTAGTTTGCTTGACTTGGGTGTGTGAGTCAGTATGTTTCTGAACAGGGGCCATTTGAGGCTCCTTATACAAACACCATAATATGATGTTGAAGCACAGTACGTATTACTCCGCATGGCTCCTGACTACGGTCGCCATAATGCTACAATCCATCAAGCGGTGCGGCTTCATAGCTTAACAAAGTCGTACTAAAACACTTTGACGGATATTTTAGTGCCGTGGATCACATAAAATCGGTTCGAGGTCAGTAAACACAAACAGAATTAATAAATAAGGCGCACCGGATAATAAGCCGCATTGTCGATTTTTGAGAAAAGTAAGGTAAGGTAAGGTAAGGTTTATTTATATAGCGCTTTACACAGACACATGTCCCCAAAGCGCTTTACACAGCATTTTACAGAGCATTCTTCATTCACTCCATACCCGGTGGTGGTAAGCTACTGTTGTAGCCACAACTGCCCTGGGGCAGACTGACGGAGGCGTGGCTGCCAGGCCAACCGGCGCCAACGGTCCCTCCGACCACCACCAACACTCACTCACACAACTTTCACACCTACAGTGCATGTTTTGGGTTGATGGGGGAAACCGGAGTACCCGGAGGAAACCCATCCAGACACGGGGAGAACATGCAAACTCCACACAGAAAGGCCCGGGTGACCCAAGGATTGAACCCGCAACCTTCTTGCTGTGAGGCATGAGTGCTAGCCACTCAGCCACCATGCCAAGTAAACGATTTTAAGTGTGCCTGTCAGGAACCAACCAGAGAAAACAAGGAACAAGGTATAAAAAGAAGTTTTAATTTAATAAAGTCCAAAGTAATTTAACACAAGCAAACCAACAAAAACTGGGCCCAAACTGAGGGAACCTAAAGTCAACTGAACACAACCAAAAAAACAACAACCAGACAGGGGACAGGTCTTCTTAAATACCCCAGGAGCCAACTAACTGAACACTGGGTCTGGTCCAGGTGATTAAACCAAAAAAAGAAAAACACAAGTGTAAGTAAATTAAACTATGGGGTATAAATGAAAGTGTAAATATAAACGTAATAAAATACTGACACTGGAGTGGTGGCAGAGGTATCCACCACAGTGCCTTATAGTCCAAAAAATCCATCTATATCTATGGAGACCAGCAACTGACAATAGCAGGCCCATTTACAGGTCAGATCAGTGGAGAGGTGAGCTCGATCACAGTGAAACATACTAACTCACTTGGGAGCATGATGTCTGAAAACTACTCTGAGAACTACAATTTGATTTAAAAGTAAATGTATCTGAAAAAACTAACATCAAATGAGTTCTTAAAAAGATTTAAATTTCCATGAGAAAAAATCACACTAAATCTGTCCTGTAGAGGGGGTGTCGGGAGGAGGGCTGCTTCTGCTTTTAATTGGACTCATTTGTAATTAACAACTGTGATAATGAAATAAATCGACAGAGATGAAGCGTTTCAGAGCCATCTAAAACAGGCCTGGGCTCGTCTCTGTATCACAGCAGATAACACTGATTAAGAGCTAAAAATACCCACGGAACGGGAAGCAAGTAAACACACCGTGCCAGGGAACACATTTGTACTGAGGTGACTGGGGAATACTTTGAATCTGTTGCTCAACTGAAGGAGACATATTGTGCTTTTATCTGTTATAAAGTTATCATCTGGGACACCTGTGGATCACTATGAAATTGAAATTTTGCACATTTTAAATTGCAATCATCAAACACATCTCTGAAGTGGCTCTGTATGCATGTTTGAATAATCTTGCGATCTCTCCAAGACCCTTTTCAAACTCTCCTTATTGTTAGCAGAACAAGCCCACGCTGCAAAATATACACAATCTACAAAATAATGCACTACAGCTTCACAAATCTGACCCAATGTGTAGTGGTTTTATTATAAAGATGCATGCCGACTGTGTTGTGATAGCGCTGTTGTGGGATTTCTGAACTATAAACAATAAAAGTTGTCTTGACAGAGGGTCGTCTATCCTTAAGTTGACACATAGCGAGTTTTTATGCCCCACGGGGAGGCATAAGACACAGAATGATGCAAACACATAAGATGAGATGAGAAATAAGGCCTAATGCTCGTTCGAGGGCAGATAAACATAAAACTGGGTCAATAATCAGCAATATAACAAGTCAGAACCGGTTTCGGATCAATATAAGTAACAGAGTGTCAGCAGCAGATGGTTTGGGGACCAATAGCAGTGATAAATTGTGTCGTGGCCCTAGACTAGAGTGACTTACATAGCATCACAAGATTGCAGCACATCATAGGATAACAAAACACTGGCAAGTTACTAGCTATCCAGTTACAAATAACCCAAACCATTAATGAGCAGACTACCTCACCACTAGCCTCACCACAGAGCTCTGAAGGTGCAGGGGCAAAGGGAGGCAGAACTGAGAGGGTCAAAACGAAACTGGAACTATTTAATGCATTGTTTTTGGCAAATATAGCATTTTTAAAAATGAATAAAAGGTAATAGGGCGACTTAAATATGTAATGCCCTTTAAGACAACACAATCCATGTTTTACTCACCTGTCTCATCAAATACTGCTTATACTCACACCACTCATAAGCATATAAAGTACACGCCAATCTCTGTCTGACACGCTGAGTAGATCAGCCTCTTGTTTGGAGTCCATTTTTCCTGAGATGGACAAGCGCGTGAATGAGTCGTCATATTTTATCACAGCTCATGAAATATTCAACGTGTGATAATGGAGGTGTCTGGAGCGCTGGACACTGCAGCACACAGCACCAGCGCACATGTGGGCAGGGGACAGGAGAGAGGACAGCGGCCCCACAGAGAGTCAGTCAGGAGTTGTGCGTTTGCCGGCTCCTGGTGTCATAGGACATGAGCCGCTGATATGAGATGGGCAAAGATGGCCAGGGGTTCCAAAAATGAACTGCATGTAAAATATTGAATTACATGACCTATAAATGTCTCCAGATATGAGGTAAACATGTTCAAATCAAATATAGCTTTCACTGAGAACAATAATGCTGATTTATTCTTAGGTCATTTTCTTACATGTTGCTGCACTCTGTGGACCGACCTCAGCGTGCACTGGATTTAGTTTTGTTCTCTACTTTTGAGTTTGCTGTGTTCATGTCACACCCGCCCTGATCAAAAGTGTGAGTGGAGCTACTCGCACTCTCGGAGTGGGCATTGTGTATGTTAAATCTAAGCATAATTCAAAGATAAGAATAAACCAAAGTATGAGTGGAGCAGGAGGAGCTGTGTGACGGACAGTGGACAGTTGTGTAATCCCAACCCTGCCTGCAGAGCCCAGGACCACAAACACAAACTGTTTACTTTGGCAGATTGAGTCCGACTTTGGGATAAAATGAGCTCAACATGGGCGAACTGCAGCTGCAGAGAGAGAGGGTCTGTGCAGGGGACGGGGGCTGGAGTCTGTGTCTCACCACATGCAGCAGGAGGGTGTAAATCAGAACTGGGCTTTGTAACAGAGCAAAGAACAGGTAAAGAGCATGATCTCGGGCAGGCTGGGCCTGGTTATTTCTTGGATGGGAGACCGCAGAGAATAGCAGAGGCCACAGTGGGAAAGCAGAGGTACTTCTGCAAACTATTGTGTCCTTAGGTAAGACACTAAACCCTCCGGCCTAGTAGGAACACAGTGTGTGCGTGAGTGTTGGTCAAATGGCACAGAGTTTCAGTGTGTACTGTAACACTTAGGGCTCAATACATCTAAAATAAGTTTACAGCATTTATGAAGTACGGTCTGCTTAATGCTCATCATGTCACAGGCTTAAGGCAATCCTAACGCCCCAGCAGCTGCTTCAGCCAATGGTTCAGCATCATTTATTTGAATAAAGTTAGTGACCTAATGCAAACTGCCTAATGTTCCCCTGGTTTGTGTGTTTTTCATCCTCCTGTGCAGCTGCCCTGGGACAGGCTCACCCAATATGGCTTCCATTTCATGAGTTCCGATCATCACAATCACATTAATAGGCAAAGCTAATGAGGTGTCTTGCTCAGAGACACAAAGACCTTAGAACCTACAACCCTAGATTCTTGCTCTACAACCCTTTAGTTTCTTACTTATGCGTATCCACTGCATGATGATATTTCGCACTGTCTTCTCTCTGCCTCGTTCACATTTGTCATGGAGCTTCACCCACTCCTCTCTTCTCTTCTCTTCTCCTCTTCTCTCCTCTCTTATTGTCAGAATGCTGCTGCAGATCGCCTCATATCATTAATCAATTATTCACCAGGAGCGTGAATCTTTCATGAGGCGGCTGCTGCGGTCAATTACTAATGAATTGTGGTCATGGGGAGAGCGCTCCTTGGAGAGGCACAATCAGAACCGTACACATTTGTTTACGCTGGCATGTGCACTATCGTGTGCGCCATCGGACAGGCTAATATCTACCAGCTCCCCCCAGTAATTACCAGGGTACATTTAAGTGAATTTAGAGGCTTTCCTTTTCATGTGAAAGATGAAATGTTTATTCACAGATTCATTATAGTCATGAGGTTGTGTAAATAATGTGAAATGCTGAATGAAGTGTGAGCTAAGAGAGCTTAAAGATCCTATATCAGGCAAAATTGATTCCTGGGAGCTTATAGCCATGCTGTGTTGTCATCTCATCAAAAACTTCAAATCTCCAAAGCTCAAAATTCTCTGTTCCTCCTTGTGATATCACGTAGTGGCAGTTTTCAAGTGAACAGCCACCTTTTACCTTTTGTTTAGAAGTGATTTGCAATTCCAGGGCTGAAATCATCCAGTTGATTCTAGTGAAGTTGTATGGAGTTTAAAAACACAGTGAAGCACCTTCTGTATTACAGCATCATATCACTGTATTTTCAGTTTGAAAAATAAAAATAAGTAAACATGCAGGGTCTGTGTATTAAACATGTGTGAATGAAACAAAACACAACTCTAGCTATGTTTTTAATGAGGAAACATTATAACATAGATCAGAAATGGCATAAAATGGGTAATATGAGCTTTTTATGAAGTAAAATGAATCAGTTTTTTTTTATTTGCTGTACTGCACTGTGTGTTTATTGAAATATCTTTATAGTGGCAGTACTCTTACTTGAGTAAAAGTTTTGGCCCATGTGAGTAAGTCTACAGCAAAAGCTCTACGTGGGATGGAACCACCAACCTTTGTGAGTGTGTTAAAGGTGCATTGTGTAACTTTTCTTGTGGAGGGCTCTTCAACTGCTTTTCTCCATGGGAATGTTATTACTTTGTCTGCAATGTTTCACAGTATGAGATTAAACCTTTCTATCTCCAGGGAGACCAAACCAGAGCAAGTTACATTTCAGATCTGTGGAGGAAGCAGCCACACCCATTCAGAACGCCTGTTTTTCTTAGCCCGGCTGGCTCCACCCAGCCCCACTGCTCAATTTCATTTCTCTGCAGTGACTAGGTCAGGAATCAGAATACACTCGGCGGTTTGCAAGAACCCTGGAAGTTGTAGTCAGCCAATCGGTGAAGTGGTGTGCTGACCAGAACCAACACGAGTTGTGATTGCAGACTGCAGACGCTATTCTCCTTTAGACTTTTTGTCAAATAATAACTTTGCATTTTTTATCGTACCTTTAATTCGCAAGTTCACCTCACAAAAACAATGCTCTTTGACAGACATGTTCACTCTCTATTTTGTTTGCTGTTGTGTTGGACACCACTGAGTGTTCCAGTGCATTACATAAGTCATGACCAAATCACAGCGAATGGTTAAATAAAAAAAGTACCCGCCTAACGTTGAGCAAATTAATCCTAATGCTGAGAGTTCAGACAGTTTCCACGAAGTGAAACCGGCTGATGAATCAGGCTCTGTTTTTCTAGGTATTTGTGGGCAGTAAATCCACTGTCATTGAATAAGGTAGAGCTGTTTATTGTCAGAGCAATGACATCTAGAAACAAGCAGAGGACAGACTCTCCACCAGAAAAGTTCTACAGTGTACCTTTAAAGTGGACATATTATGCACAAATGGACTTTTAAGGGCTTTTAAGCATGTTTCCTCTTGTCATCAGCCCTGTGCTCCTCTGCCTCCTCCAGCCCATCCTGCTCCACAATGAGGACAGGTGTGTGGGAGGTCACTCTCCAATCAAGCAGCTACAAAAGCCTGTCTAGCCAGCTCCAAAGGCCAGATCATAATACAAGCTCCTGTCAGTGCCACAGTCCAGCTCATTATTATATTTACCTGAAAACCTGAACCTTTTGCTTCTTACTTTTCATCTTTTGTTAAAGGGGTGCGTATTACACTATTTTCTGATGTATGTTATAATGTTTACACATGTTTGACACACAAACCCTCCATATTTGAAGGTAGAGAAGGTAGAAACACTCCACCTTGTAGTGTCATATGTTAAAACAGGACACTGTGTTTTTAATCTCCATACACCTTCACTAGAATCACTTGGATAAGTTCAGCCCTGGAATTGCCACTCTCTACTGAACAACACATAGCTGTTAACTTTAAAACTACCACTACATGACATCACAAGGTGGCAGAGAGCATTTAGAGCTTTGGAGATGTAGACAGACTAATAACATTCAGTCAAACATGTGTGAATGAAACAAAACACAACCCCATGCATGTTTTGATGAGGTAAGAACATTATAACATGGCTTAAAGGGGAACTCCGGCACGTTTCCCACTGCGCAAAGCCCAAAAGACTTGATTGACAATGTAATTTTTTATTCCATTTATTTACGAGTTAATTATATTTTTTGAAAAACGCTAAAAAATACATTCCCAGACCATTTTCTTTCAACGGCTTTCAGTCGATCCTCACTTGTTGCTTCTGGTGGGTACTAGCTGCTTGCACGTCACTGGAGTATCTCTTCCTGCAACAACGAACTCACACTAGCTTGTGACAGTTAATTGTGTTCTCTATCCAATGATCTAATAGTTTTATCCCACTTCAAAACTTAGTCTGCTTTGAGTTTGACTTCTGCATGCACATGTTCCTCATGGACTTGCACACTGCACCTACTCAGAGCATGTTGTTCATGTCCATGTGATCTTCTTGTTCTGATGCAGCGTAAGATCATCCTAAGCTATTCGGGAAAGATTCATCTCCTGTGAATGTGAGCTTTTCAGTATCGATATCTTCAGTATCTCGTTTTGATACTACATTCAATATCTCACTTTCGATACTTTTGACAACCCTATGAGCACTACTTAAAATCAAGAGCTCCGACATCTGTGCCAGAGATAATAAAGTGGGCAGTAAAGTCAGTCGCAATGACTTCAGCCTTTGTACTGTAGCTAATAAATGTAAAATGCACATATTTGCTTCCATAATATCTCAGACAGATTTTGTTTTAAGGTAATTCTATTTGTCCATTGCTCAGCAGAGCCATTGCCAAAATATGCATTCATTTGATTAACCCTGCTGCAAACTTTTTCTAACAATTGCACTGGCATTTCCTGTTTCAAGAGTTTATATTAAAAGTAGTGCTGTCAATTGATTCAAATATTTAATAGTGATTACTCTCATGAATGTCATAGTTAACTCACTTTTCAGGTAGATTTTTAGGTTTTACTGGCTAATAATGTTATAAAGTTGACTCCACAATAACTTTTTACCTGGTCACACAAATTAAACTTTTTGTGAAGCTCAAATTAAAACTGCGATAGACATAACTGACATTTCTACGCTGGAATTTCTAAACTGTATCTTATTGTTTGTTGAAACCAAAAATTAGGATTATATTTTGATACTGAACTTATTTTTGCCTCCATTTCTGAATTTTAAACATTCTGATGACATGTTAAAATCTACTGGTACATTCCCTGGGGGTGTGAAGCTAACTAAAAGCACTACTCTGACTAGAAAGAGCGATAACAAGAAAGCTGTTTGTGCTGTTAAACAAGTCTCTCACCATAAAATTACAGTCACAAGTTAGCGAGCATTAGCCAGCACTTTTTCAGTCACTCACTCTCGACCTTATTGTTAAAAATCAATCAGGACGATGAAAGGAAAACTATTGATCCCAGGCTCCTGAAAATGTGTTATTTAAAACCAGTTTTTTCTAGAGTTTTCAGAGTTTCTTAAAACTTTTTTTTTGGTCTGAGTTTGCTAATATGAGCATTGCATCACCATCATAACTGCTAAACATTCCACCAATAGAGATACATGTAGAACACCCCCGTACGCTGTCACTGCAAAGTATCAATACTGTGACAAAGTAGATCCCACATGAAATTGCACTAAAATCGTTGAAACTGCACAGGTTTTGTCAAATCATCTGTCACTTTTGGCACTCAAGGGCATACGGGTGCTTCGATTCACAAATTCATCCATTAGTTTTAATATTATTCTCAGCACGAGCACTCGCATAAGCATAAATCACACTCTCTGCTCCAGGTGAAAAATGGTCTCAATGAACTCAACCACTGCTGGCTGCTGCAGCGACAAAAATTCGGATACTTTATCCAACAAATGTAACTTTAATGTGTACGAGTAATGATAAAATTTTCACTTTTCTTTTTTCACTTTCACAAATTTGAGCTATAGGTTGTGTTCATGTTCTACAGTTTGATATCATTATTTCAGATGATGGACAGGGGCCGATGTAAGTCTATGAGAGTTTTACTGCTTTTGAAAGGAAACTTATGATCATAAATGTTGAAGTTATCATCAGTTATCATCAGTTATCATCAGTTATCATTAGTTAGGAACTGTGTGTAGCCTGAATTCTTATAGATTTAACACAAAAAGGTATTACAATCATGACTGAACCTGGGTTGCCAGTGCCTCTAATCTGCAGATAGAGGACACATAAGTTTAGTCTCGGTCGGGACTAACTGAACTGGACGACTGTACTTATTGTTACAGTTGTTGCTACAGGTTTGGAGTTGGAGTGAACTGAAGAAACCCACACAGACAGAGGGAAAAACATACAAACTCTGCACAGACAGACCCGGGAGTTGAACCTGGGACCTTCTTGATGTGAGGTGAATGTTCTTTCAGCCACCATGCTGCCCTGTAACATGTTGATGAACTCATAAAGGAAACACGCACATACATACTTAAAAAAGGTACAAGCTACTACAATTACAACTGAACCTGGGTTGCCAGTACCTTAACCTGCAGATAGAGGTGAAAGGTGAAAGGTCAGAACCTCCAGAATCCCCTTGCTGAGCTGCAGAGGCCGCACTAGCATTGATTCATGTCTAGCTGCAGGTTCTGGGGTTCAGGTAGTGATGATTCAGATCAGAGAGAGGCATTTTACACCATTTTAAACCAACTGGATTTCAGCACTGAACCTGGCAACGCAAATGAGAGACTCGTGTGAAGCATATTCTGCTGTCTGACTGGAAAACCGTCTTAAGAAATAAAAGGCCAAAAAAAAACCTAACCATAATTGAGACATTATGCCCAATGTTTTTGTAATTAAGAATAAATTAACATTGAAATTGTTCTTAGTATCTGCGGGAAACAAATAGGCCATGTTTATTAAATGTATAGAGTCTGTAAGCTCTGGTGAAGCTGTATGGACTAAACTTGCTTATTATAACTCTGAAACGTAGAAGAACTAAATAAACATGGATGCCCTTGAAACCAAACACAACACGAAATATGTCCAGGCAACAATATAACAGTGGAAAAAGTCAGTTGTTGCACAATACAGAAGCTCTAACCATGTAACTGTCCGACTAACTACAACTACCCCCAGTGTAAACTCTGCTGAATACCTTTAGTCTGCGTAACCACAGTGATGTTGTAGAGCAGCTGGTAGTGAGCAGACCCGCTTGTCCGACCACAGCGGGCACACTCCCCCCCTCCCTCCCCGTGAGGAGCTCCATCCATCACAGGTCGGGGTCGGGCGGAGGAGCAGGGCAAATGAAGCGTGGCTAATTCGGTTAGCGCCAGGACACAAACAATCTGCGAGGAATCAGAGGAAGTGTGAGCCGTCCCCGCGGACCACTTCCTCCACATCAGTAAAGCCACAGCGCAGCTCTGACAGCCCCAATAAAAAACACGAGCGGTGAGAAGACTAATTCAACCATAGGAGAAAAGTAAGGTCAGGTTAATGGTCTAGTGTTTACTGTTATAACAAATGTGAAGTCCCAAGATTAAGGTGATTAATATTACTCTAAATGTGCACTGCATGAATTACAATACAATGCAGTAGAATCGCAGGCAAAAAGATAAATAAAAAGAGCTAAAGAGAGCTGTGGCTGCAGACCTCCACCCAGAGGACCAAACCTGCAAACCTCAAACAGGAGAAGCGTCTGTTTGTCTTAAAAGGGCTAATTTCCCAACCCGAGGAGCAGAGACAACACACACTTTTACAACTGTATTGGGGATTCAATGTGCCAGTTAAAAGTTAAGTAAATTAATTAAAAAAGTGCAAATGAATTACAAAAATGAAACAAGCTTTATCACCTTTAAACATTTAAGTGGTTTTCCACACAGAGACAGCCGAGGGACACTTTAAACACTCAAATATTTGTGGAGTGGAGTTTTGAGCATGAAAAACACTGTAACATCTTCACATGAAAAGTAGGTCATCTGCATAAAACTCTGTACTGGACTCGTGTCAGTGCTGATGGGGAAACCTGTGGACAGCGACACCACTGCAGGACTCTGGCTCCTCTGCTGGAGGGAATGTGGTGCTGTAGGGAGCACCTGGCACCACCTGACACCACCTGACACCACCCCCCGCCCAGTGTCCGGACCTGTCTCTGCTCACTCTCCAATCTATAGCGGTGCCTCTCTTTGCTCTCTCTCTGCCCCTCTGCATTCTTTCTCTCGCTGCCACTCTCTCTCTCTGGCCTTCTCTACTTCCTCTCTCTATCTCCCTCCTGTCTTCTCCTTCTCTCTGCCCCTCTCCCTTCTCTCTGTAGCAGTGCCTCGCTCTCTGCTCCCTCTCTTTGCCACTCTCTTCGCTTTCTCTCTCTGCCACTCTTTCTCTCTGCTCCCTCTCTTATCTGTTTTTCTCGCTGTAGCAGTGCCTCTCTCTGCTCCCACTCTCTGCCCCTCTCTTCGCTTTTTCTCTCTGCCACTCTTCCTCTCTGCTCCCTCTCTTATCTGTTTTTCTCACTGTAGCAGTGCCTCTCTTTGCTCCCTCTCTTGCTGGCCCTCTCTACTCCCTCGCTCTCTCTGCCCCTTTTTATTCCCTCTTTCTGCTGCTCTCCTGTCTCTGTCTCTCTCCTCTCTCTCTTTGCTCCCTCTCTCTGTCTCTCTCCTCTCTGCTTCCTCTTTCTGCCACTCTCTCTCCGCTCCTTTTCTCTGTCCCTCTCCTATCTGCCCTTCTCTCTGCAGCAGTTCCTCTCTTTGCTCTCTCTCTGCCCCTCCCTACTCTGTCTCTCTCTGTCTCTCTTTGCTGCTCCCTCTTTCTGATGCTCTCTATCGCTCTCCTCTCTCTTTGCTCCCTCTCTCTGTATGCCCCTCTCTTTTTCTGCCCCTCTCTGCCCTTGTCTCTGTAGCAGTGTCTCTCTCTGTTCTCTCTCTGCTCTTTGCCCCTCTCTTTGCCACTCTCTTCGCTTTCTCTCTCTGCCACTCTTTCTCTCTACTCCCTCTCTTATCTGTTTTTCTCGCTGTAGCAGTGCCTCTCTCTGCTCCCGCTCTCTGTCTCTCTCCTCTCTGCTTCCTCTTTCTGCCACTCTCTCTCTGCCCCCTTTCGCTGTCCCTCTCCTATCTGCCCTTCTCTCTGTCGAAGTGCCTCTCTTTGCTCTCTCTCTGCCCCTCTGCATTCTTTCTCTCGCTGCTCCTTCTCTCTGCCCTTCTCCCTTCTCTCCGTAGCAGTGCCTCTCTCTGCTCCCTCTCTTTGCCACTCTCTTTGCTTTCTCTCTCTTCCACCCTTTATCTCTGCTCCCTCTCCTACCTGCCTTTCTGTCTGTAGCAGTGCCTCTCTCTGCTCCCTTTCTTTGCCCCTCCCTTCGCTATCTCTCTGCCACTTTCTCTCTACTCCCTCTCTTATCTGTTTTTCTCGCTGTAGCAGTGCCTCTCTCTGCTCCCACTCTCTGTCCCTCTCTTCGCTTTTTCTCTCTGCCACTCTTTCTCTCTGCTCCCTCTCTTATCTGTTTTTCTCGCTGTAGCAGTGCCTCTCTTTGCTCCCTCTCTCGCTGGCCCTCTCTACTCCCTCTCTCTCTCTGCCCCTTTTTATTCCCTCTTTCTGCTGGTCTCCTGTCTCTGTCTCTCTCCTCTCTCTCTTTGCTCCCTCTCTCTGTCTCTCTCCTCTCTGCTTCCTCTTTCTGCCACTCTCTCTCTGCTCCTTTTCTCTGTCCCTCTCCTATCTGCCCTTCTCTCTGTAGCAGTTCCTCTCTTTGCTCTCTCTCTGCCCCTCCCTACTCTGTCTCTCTCTGTCTCTCCTTGCTGCTCCCTCTTTCTGATGCTCTCTCTGTCTCTGTCGCTCTCCTCTCTCTTTGCTCCCTCTCTCTGTATGCCCCTCTATTTTTCTGCCCCTCTCTGCCCTTGTCTCTGTAGCAGTGTCTCTCTCTGTTCTCTCTCTGCTCTTTGCCCCTCTCTTTGCTCTCTTTCTCTGCCACTCTTTCTCCTGCCCCTCTCTCTCTGCCCCTCTCTTTTTCTGCCCCTCTCTCTGCCCCTCTCTCTGTAGCAGTGCCAGTGCATAGGAAGGGCTGGAAATGCAAAACGGCCTTCAGCACCAGATGTTAGAGCGTGTGCCAGCAGATCAGTCCATCCAGATTAGGTTACAGAGCAATGGCCTATTCAGTGCAAATGGTGATTGTTCTTTTAATATGTTAAACTGTCTTTTTTATGGATCTAAACGTTACATGTTTTCCACTACTAAACTGTGGCTATGCACCACTTCTTCAGTACTTTATGAAGATATGAGTCTGGTCACCTGTGAACATCCCTGAGCTCCGATGTGCATGATTGACATAGAGAAATTTGTCCTCTACATTTGACCCATCCTTGGGGCATTTCTGGGGTTGATGCATCAAACCAGAGTGCCAGAAATGGGGAGAACATGCAAACTCCACACAGAAATTTCCCACTACCCACAGCAGCCATACCAGCTTGTCAAAGCCTGATCCCATCAGATCTCAGAAGTTCAGCAGGGCCGGGCCTGGTTAGTATTTGGATGGGAGACACTGGGAATTCTAGGTGCCACAGGGGGGCGCCAGTGGCAAAAAACTATTGTTGTGTCCGTAGGCAAGACACTTCATCCACATTGCCTATATGAAATTGATGTGTGCATGGCAGGACTCCCTTGAAAAAGAGATCAGTAATCTCAATGGGACTTTCCTGGGTAAATAAAGATTTTAAAAAAGCAGCAGACTAAAGGCGCATTTGACCCAGTTTGCATTGTCCCTGGAGCAACCTGTCTGGAGCAGTGGGACCCAGCTTCAGATCTTGAGCTAGTACTGGTCAGGACTTGCTTAGGATCTAGAATACATAATTCTTCAATACTTTATGAAGATGTGAGTCTTGTCACCAATGAATCTCCCCAAGTTCAGATGATGCACATGATTGACAAGTGGATTAGTCAATCAGGGCATCATGTACTGTCCATATCACAGAAAAAAAACACACACATCACAAGAGGCTGAAAAACATCACAGATTTCTGCAGAATCAATGAGCAAAGCACAAAATTATGTTCATCTGAGGTGAGATAAATTAGATTTTATTTGTAAATGATAGATGACCAATGAGCTCTTTTGTTTCACATGTGGCACTGAAAAACACTAATCTGATTGGATGATCACGTTGGGTCAGGTTTGAGATGCAACTGAGAGAGTGGGGACCAAACTGATTTCAATCTGTATATAAATTACAGATATATATCAAGGTCAGGACTACCTTAGCTGGAGGAACACACAAAGGGAGTGGGATCTGGTACTTATTAAGAGTTAAGAGCTGAGATAACCCTTGCACCCTCTCCCTGCTACAACAGTGCATTTTCAATACTGGATGAATCACATTTTAAGTTTTAAAGTGTGAATTACCACGACCAACATGTCCGAAGTAGTCTGATAAACGACGAAGTCTGAATAGGAAGGTGATTGACAGGTGGAGTAATTAGACACAAATTGCTGTATCCCATTTCAAAACAAACATGGCGTCTTCTGGAGGAGTGAAAATGACACAGGTGACTGAACAGCAGCACAAAGCCAGGCTCGAAATGCTTAATCAGAGGTGAGAGAGTCGTATTTGTGTTACAGAGGAAAGAGAGACACTGGTAATACAGAGGAGGGGGGGCATATGTCTGAGGAGGGGCTCTGATTGATCTGAACACAATCTTATGGGTGGAACCAGCTATGTTGTTGGAATGACTCATTTACAGTGTGTCTGTTATCCTCATAATAAGAGGGTGGTGGAGTCCGTTTTAATGGTGCACTGCTCCTTGTAAGTCTGTTCAAGTGTGTGGAGTTTATGAATGAATCCAACTCCAAGTACAGTTTTATATTCCATAAAGAGTCACCTAAGCATGATAATACTGTTTATGTGCCCTTTAAAGCTCATGTTTAACTCATGTAGCTTTGATATCCACCTTCATCCTCTCATAAAATTCTACAACCACTCCAAAATATAATAATGCAATACAATTTCCAATAAAATAAAGTTTTGTAAGTGTTTTACAAAGTGAAACGTTTATGAAGGTTCGCTGACCTCTACTGATGCTGTGCTTTGAATGTCCCTGTGCGATCAAACGTATCTAACTTCCATGTATTCCATTTCAGGCATTATATATAATAACAGAATAACTACAAAAAGCATTTTGGCAAAGATCCTCATCCCAGTGAAAAATGGCTCCTGACCCACTGGCAGAGAATTGCTAACCTTGCACAGCAAGATGCATTTGAGCAATATTTGTGAGTTTACAAACTCATGAGAATCCATTTTGGGCAGAATGACATTCAGGTTTCTGTGAAAAGCTCCTAAAAGAGGTACTTCAGCTTCTTTTAACGTTAAAACAACAATTTTATTTGTGAAAAACATGCAGAAGGTCAGGGCTCTGTGCATTTGTGGAGAGGAAAGATATCTGTGCTTTTCTTTTCAACTGGATTAAATAAAGTCTGATTTCTCAGCTTGTTCCGCTGTTGAGACTTTTCGACCAATCAGATAATATTTGTCATGGTGGTTTGCTATTTCCTGATCACTTTCGCCCTTAACCGTTTCTGAATGATAAATGTGTGAGCATGTATGAGTGCTAGATTAGTTCTAGCCAAGTTAGAGAATCACTAGTTTTAAGTGGAACTAAATCCACCTTTTTCCACTTTTACAATGTGTATATGGTGTTAGTATATAGCATTATCTTCTGTTCCTAGTCACTTTTTTGGCTATTTTAGTGCAAACTAGATACATTTACAGCGTTCTGGTCAAAAACATCGAAGTGTGTGTGTGTGCTGCCTCCAATAGCTCCTGCATTTTAAAGCAGTTCACTCTTTTCTTTAGTCCTCCAGGTCCTGCCCAGTTTAGCAGCTCTATTTGAAATGCATTTGTTTGGCATTTTGAGCTTTGGAGATGTAGACAGTCTCAAAACAAAACATAACTGAGTATGTTTTTGATGAGGTAACAACATTCTGACATGGCTTAAAGCTCACAATATATTGTAATATATGAACTTTAATGCTTAATACTAAAAAAGCATACTATGTCTTCTTTAAACTATCAGATAAAAGCAGCATATGTCCTCTGTATTGTCAATAACGAGTCACAAGTCTGCTTCCAATGCCTAAAGCCATTTTATTAATTTATATAAGATATAAAGGGACCTGGCACTGTTCCCAATGCCAAATTGTACCGCAGACCTTTTACTTTGCCAAAATATGAACTCATTCACTTGATTAGCCTCTTCCAGGAACTATAGTTCTATTGAAAAACGTACAACTTCTTTGCTTTGACAGGTTAGGTTACTTTTTTCGCTGAAATATATCATTATCCTTATCACAATTTAATGTAAACTTTTACTTAAAATGTGCCTAATTTTGTATTTTTTATTTATTTATTTTATTCTGATGGAGTTTATCATTTTATTTCCAGGTTGGACACAGGCAGCAGATATTATATGTAGAGGTAAGTGCAGTTCTCTTACCTGGCAACCAAAATGTTAACAGGGGACAATACGAGTCTTTCGCAATTGTTATGAATCAACAAATAAAAATAGATAATAATAAATCAATGTGAACTCTCAGCCCACAAGCCTACCAAATCCATTTTTCCAGCTTTCACACATCAGTCCAATGTCCTCCAGACTGTCCCATGTCCTAAAGGGGAGGTTATCCCGCGTCCGAAGTGAAACGCTCGTTACTTGCAGTTCTAACTTTTCACAACTCTTCGTCAGATGCTGTATAATCCAAATTATATGTGAAAATGTTTGGAAGTAGGTGTTGCACAATGCTCTAACAATTAAAAAACCCACAACCTTGCAAAACTCGCTGACTGCTCTCATTCACATATCAGTTTTGCATCAGAAATATAATAAATTTAAATACACTCACGCCAACAAATTGCACAAGTTATTTTTCAGTTTATACTCGCAGTTTAGTGCTGAGGCTCTTACAGTGCAAAACAATAACATTTCCATGGAGACAAGCAGGTGGTGGACCCCCTCACCAGAAAAGTTCCACAGTGCACCTTTAAAGCCCCTGCACATAATTTTGAACCATGGGTGAGAGACATGGATTCAGTTTGAGCACAAAACAGCCATTTGCTATCCCCTCATTTGATCATCCGCTTATCTCACCAGGACTCTTGCATCTATAGTCCCATTGAAAAACTTCCAACTCCTTCACTCTCTCGACTCATTTTTTTACCATCAATGCAAACCCCCATTTACTCCTCGCCCAATTTCTACTCCCCCTCTCTGCCAATCAGCTTCTCGACTGCCATGCCACGCTCTGGAGACTCAAAAGCTCCCATGCTGAGGACCACGGGAGGGGGACGGAGGGGGACGGAGCGGATGGGACAAAGCTGTTTTTCTGTGGGGCTCACATTCGGGCCATGCCACAGGGACAATGGGGTCTTTATGAGGGGAGCCAGCCTCTCGGGGGACAGCACTGGATGGTACTCACCCAGAGCTCTCCCCGCTCCGAGCCCCAAAAGGAAGCAGCGGGCTGGGTGTAAAGTGGAGGCAGCGCTGGGGGCTTTTGTGGTCCGCAGTTTGGGAAAAAATATCTTAATTGAGAATTTTCTGACAGCATTGTGATTTATGTATTATAATTAATGATTCAAAGTACACAACGCATCCAGAAGAACAAACTAACAAACTAATATGAGAATCCCATTTCAGAACTTGTTTGTATAGATCTAAACTACAGGGTTTGCAGTTTTTTTATACAGAATAAAACAGGAAATGCTGTTGTTTGTAAAGGAAATTATAGTATATCAAAAATGTTCTAACTGTGCACTCAAATTGCGATTTCGATTGACATTAATCTTGCACTTCAGTGTGTTAGAGCGTCCACGTTTTAAGTAGCTTCTTAGAAAACACATTCAGCCTTACAAAAGTGTTTTATTATTTAAACGGACGGAAATACCACTGTTAATTACTAAAGTAGTAAAGGCGCTGTCATAGAATCGTGGAAAACTATTTCATTTTAAATGGTTTGCTGTGGTCCAAAGTTAATCCTCACTTTACTTATGTATTCGGAGCATCCTAATTACCCACCACAGTGAGTTTATAAGCAATTTTCACAACTCTCTGTTCACCAAAACTGTAATGCTAACAACAACTAGCATGCTAATATGCATTTCCTGAGTATTGGAAGTGTCCAACCGCCGCTCATCCCCATCGCGGTGTTATTGCTTTGCCAGGAATTTTCCAAAGAGCGGCACGACAAGCAGCTCTGAGTTTGATATGGACGGAAGTGATTTTAAAAAGCCGAGCGCATATTTTGGCAACGGAAGTGGCTTGTTTCCCATTCATTCTGACTGAACACAGACAGAATAAGATGGAGATAAAAACATTTCCAGCACAAAAATGTCTGCTTTTTACTGAATATGTGGGGTTGTCTGAATCGATATTCTACCAGGGGACTAAAGTTTTAAAGTTTTACTCACTGATCGCACAAGGATCTGGCAGTTGGACAGCATTTGTCAAACTCAGCTTGAGGAAATATTCTCGATTTTTTGACGATAATCATTTCTCAGAGTTCAACAAGCTGCTGAGTTTTGCTGTACATCTGCTGCCAAAATGTGTGCGCAACCGAACCTACGTCACCACTGTTTGCTAACACTAAAAGGGTCTATAGAAACATCTGTACCAGAAAACATGCAATTAAGGTAAGTGTAATGCCACACTGTGAAACATTTCATGCAGTGCCAGTATTGCCATGGAGAAAACCAGGAGCACTGTGCACTGAAGACATTCAATGAGGCTCACAACAATAGCTGATATCTGTATTTCCAACTAATGACATCACTCAGTGGGAGAGGAAGGCAGACTAATTATGCAGGAATATTCAATTACACATCTCCAGGTATGAGTATGATAAGAAAACCATATTATGACATTATGATATTAAGACGTGCTGACTTCTGAGTGCTTTCAACCGTGTTATAATTGTTTTCTTTTGATGTGATGTTCGTGAACGAGTCGGCTCTCTCAAACAGATCCTTAATGTGAACAGTTGGAAACAGATTTCATTTTTTTTAAAGAACCAAATCTTTTTCTTTCAAATTTTTATGCAGTTTTACGCAGAATTAACACAAGAATCAGCACAGAAGCAGAGTAGGCAACATCAGTGAGACGTTGGCATCATAATAACAGTTACGTTTTTTTCATTACTGTGATTTTAGTGCGATGTTTATTTAGATTCTGCACGATTTCAGGGCTTGGTCATTTCTCTCTGTGATTAGTTTTATATTAAAATGAGCTCTCACATTGGCTTCTGCCATATAAATAAATAGGCTCTTTGAAATTAGCGGCTTCAGTCCTATCACATCGCTTTACCTTCTCATCCTTAGACGTCATTGGTCCGATCATCCTCTGTTTTCAGTACCACAAGTCCACGCCTCCTGCTCTGTATACCTCATTCTCCAATTTCATTTTCGTAATTTTCATACGTAACTTGTAGAGAAGCGTCTGCTTCCCGCTCGTCTCTATGAAGGTGTTTGCTTCATGATAGCTTTGGTGGAACAGGCAACGCAATCTATTCTATGTAAACAAGCACGTGACACCACTACGTCATGTTACAGGTCAGATCTGTGGGGAGGCGACCCCTGCAAGTGCAACAAAAACACACGTCGTGGAGTCAGCGCGAGATAAGTTTAAGCCACAGGACGGATCATTATCAGCAAAGCAATGACCAGATGCCCACAAAAGTTAACAACCAGCTGCTCTACTGCGTTTTTTCATACGATGTGAAGCCTGTGGGTCAGTGCAGTGAGTTTGTGAGTGGGGAGAGGAGGGAGGAGTCCGTCATGCGTACTGAGGATAGCTGCATTCTGATGACCTCACACACCATCACAAACAGAGGACGTGACCGGGGCAGAGGAGGGACTGGAGAAGGCTATTTTATTTACACTTTAAAGCAGACCTATTATGCAAATATCCACTTTTCAGCGATATAAACCATGTTAGACTTAGGGTTAGACAAACTTTATTGATCTACATGGGAAATTACTTGGACACGGTAGCTCACATATCACTATATAATATAATAAAAAAGTAAAAAACATGATAGAAATGTTATAAAATGTTATACCGTACTTGCTTCCCCTCACCTTTTACTCACCATAAGTTGTATTTGGACTGATCCGTGCATGCACTACAAAAAAGGATTTTCTAGCATAGTTAAACTGACTTGAATTAAGCAGCTTCATCTTAAAAGATCAATTTTAAGATTTTTTACTTAATAAGATGAGATGTTTTTTACTTGTTTCAAGATATTCCATCCTGATTTATCTTATCTCGATATTACAACTTATTCTAAGCACTTTTTATATGAACTCAGTCCAGGTTAAGCCTTTAACTTCCTTCTCAAACCAATAAGGTGAAAAATCTTGCCATAAATACTTGAAACTAGTGTTTTCTGCTTAGAACAAGATTCGTATTTCGTCTTGTTTTAAGAAAACTTGGTAAGGGGAAATTTCTTACTGCACTGGCAGATAATTTCACTTAAAATAGGGCATTTTTACCTCAAAATTTGTATTTTTTTCTTATTTTTTGATAGGCCTTTTTTGCAGTGTGTTTAAGCAATCTTTAATCACATATTTTCAAGACGAGTTGCAGATAACTCCATCGCCATATGCCCACCGCTCTCTACTTTGCTCCTGAGTTTTATTTCCTCCATAGGTGATACAGTAGGCAGCGTTGCCTAGTTATTTCGTCTGGTGCGAATGCAGGGAAATCTGTGGCTCACTGAGGTGTAAAAACACTCTTTCTTTAGACAATGCAATGTGATTTTCAACATTAAATCATATTTCTTTCCTCTACATGACCATTTGGCATATGTGTCTGTTCCATAGTGACCGAGCCTTTGCCCTCTGGAACTCTCTCCCCCTTCACATCAGAAACTCAGACTCACTTAACACCTTCACAAAACTGCTCAAAACACACCTTTTCCTCAGAGCTGCAGTCCACACACCTGACCGCTCCTCATCACTGTTTCGTCTGTCCTGTCCCTGCTTTAGTGTTACCTCATTGTGACGTGTCTTTGTGTTACCGTGAAAAGCGCTGTATAAAACCAATGTATTATTATTATTATTACTATTACTATTATTATTATTATAGTAGCTCATGAGCGTATAATAGTGGATGTGCTCTTGTTCTGCCACAGCTCAAGATCATTCTAAAACTACTCAGGAAAGGTTCATTTCTGTTCTATGAAAGTGACTTTTTTCACATCAGTAGTTCAAATGAGTATCTACTTACTAAATGATATTAGGCAAAACAGGAAATTCAATTTGTCAACTGGACAAAAGTTTATTTTGGTCGAATACATTTCACAGCTCATCCAAGCTGCTTCTTCAGTTCTGATCAGAATGCTGGACGACACTGCCTTATATCTGCCTGCAAGTGGAGGAGCTAACTACTATGAAATTACTCCAAAACTAATACCCTACTTGTTTACAGTTTCTGTTTGTTAGGCCTATTGAACTTGCCCTGAGTGTGAGGTCATACCAGCATAATCAGTCAGGGCCATTATGGAGCTTTCACACTTCTGTGCCTGACCTGGTTGAACCTATTGTTTTCTTTGTTTGTTTTAATTGAGGTTTGAGGATGGAGTTATAAATGTTAGAAAGATGGTGTCTGACTCCTCCATTTCTGTTCTGTAACAAAAATACCCTCTTTAACTCTCCTTCTCAAACCAGTTCTTGTCTCTGGCTAAGATCTGCCCCTCACTATCCTCAAAGGAGTGTCCCGTGGCTTTTAGGTGCAGATGTACAGCAGACTGAGGTCCACTATGAGTTTTAGTGTCGATTAGTATCTGATTTTTGATACTTTCGACAATCCTGATTACTATATGTAAGCTAATTTGCCAAATGGCTCTCTCCAAGTCACCTGCGCTGTTACATATATTTTCTGTCATTGAGTTTGTAAAATAAAAACATATTTATTTAGTTACTGGTGTTTGAAGTTATTTTTAGCGATTTGGGGAATAACTGATCGAAATAAACAGGTACATGAGGTTATATTACTCTCCTGGCTCTCGTAAAGACCGCATGGTGCAATACAGTGACAGGACTACATTATAAGGCCGCAAGATTCATCGCAACTGAAGCAAAATCACAATTTTAATGGACCTAATTACCAAATCTCAAAGCTGAGATTTTTGAAGTACTATAATTTTCTCCACAAACAACAAAATCTCCTGTTTTATTCTGCGCAAACACGGCTAACCCTGTGGTTCAGCTCTGTACAAACATGTTCTGAAAGTTTGTCAGTTCATATTTTAGTGTTTTTGTCAATTTTGCTGGTATGTGAAGGGCAATTATTAGGTTATTTTCTGATCCGTTATAATGTTTACTCATCAAAAACATACCTGGAGTTGTGTTTGTTTCTTTCGTGTATGTTGAACACACAAACGCTGCATATTTAGGCTGAGTTCTTCTCTCAAACACATAACACTCTGGTCGACCTTGTGAAATCATGTGGTTAAAGGTTACAGGAAGTGCTCCACTGTGTTTTTAAACTCCATGTACCTTCACTAGAATCATTTGGATCATTTCAGCCCTGGAAATGCCAATCTAAACAAAAGGCAAAAGGTAGTTGTTAACTTGAAAACTGCCGCTTTGTGACATCACAGTGTGGAACAGAGCGTAATGAGGTTTGGAGATAAGTTGAACGTTTGGATTCTCACTCTTTAAACTGGAAAAGGTTGTAACATTTTCCTTAGTACAGTTCAAACCTGTTTTGGAGCGACTTTTTGGCTCTAAATCCTTGATATGTTTTGATACCAGACACGTTCCTCATTGTACGTTATCTTTTATATGTTGTACACTTTTGTTCCGACTTCTTTTGTGTTCTATTACTGTTATTCTATTTGCTCTGGCCTTCACACTTTTGTACTTTTGAAATATCAATATCTTAATGTTGTGCATTAATTAATAATAATCATAATACATTTTATTTATCAGGCGCCTTTCTGGACACCCAAGGTCACCTTATAACAACATAAACAAGTTAAGTACAATTAAAACATACAGTTAAAACCCTATAGTTAAAGTGGGACAGTATTTAATTGATTTCTTGCATTATTGTATTTAGTGTTGTATTTTATTGGTAATAGTAGCAGTAGTAGTAATTGTTAGTGGTGGGATACTGATAAATCCCAGGTACCAGCTATATTTCCAGATACAGTAGATTTAAAATGGCTTATAACATGGCTTATAACATGGCTTATAATATGGCTTATAATATGGCTTATAACATGGCTTATAACATGGCTTATAACATGGCTTATAATATGGCTTATAATATGGCTTAAAAATCACAAGAGTCAGATTTGCACAACATAGGACCTTAAAAATGTGAACTTTGAACAGAATTCGTACTAAAACATTCGCCATTGTAATGCCTGCACGATAAATTATCCAAATCACTCATCCCTGCAATGTTCTCTTGCACCGTTTGTATAAAAAAAAAAAAGAAAAAAAAAGAAAAAAAAAAAAAAGGGAAAAATGCGATTGTTATTCATTCTTCCCCACCAATGTCAAATGAAGAGTGTATCTGTATTGACTCCACATGAGTAGCAGAAGTTGCCGCATGTCCCTCGCTGTGGCGCGTTGTGCTGTGGACCGGAGCGGCTCCACGGAGGCTGCCTGTTGGATGCTCAGAGCGCGCACAGCTCCGCGTCAATGCCGGGCTCCCGAGTGGTCCGAGCCCGCTCTCCTGCCGCTACCCTCCCCGCGTCCTGCGCCACCTCTCTCCCCCCCTGCGCCTCCAGCCCCGGTAAACACGCAGAATCGCTAAGTTTTCCCTCTCTGCCCAATAAAAATGTCTCCTCTCCGGATCGATTGTTGTTGCTAGGAGACTGAAGCATCCTTTGGCACGGCTTTGCGCGTCTGTTGTTTCCCTCTCTCCTTTCCTTCTCTCTCTCTCGCTCTTTCACGCACACACACGCACACACACGCATACACACGCATTCACGCACGGCTCCCTCACTCTCTCACCAACTCACACACGCGCCTGTCCACGGAGCTGCCTGCCTGCCTCCCTCCCCGTTCTCCGTCAGTGCGACTCCGCGGAGGGGACAGGAGTAGACCGGGACAAAACTTCTATAGCGTTCCGTGACTTTTTTTTTCCACAAGTAATCCCACGTGTCAAGGTAGGACAAACATGTGTTACTTGTACGTGTGCATGCTGCGGTGTTTTCGGGTAAGGGGCGACACTGTGCGAAAAAAAAAAAGATCCATCCGGGACCCGCTCTAGTGCGCAGCCGATCCAGCGAATTCCTTTGAACTTTGGGCATCGTTTTCCGAGAGGCAAGTTGCGGCATGGGCACGTGTGGTTGCGGTGCGGTTTTTCTCCCGCTTTTACGCGTGTGTGAAAGTAAAAATATCAAGAAGCCCGTTGGCTAATCTCTGCCGCAGATGGGGAGATATACGGTGAAACAAAGACCAGCCGCAGTTGCGCATTTTCACGACGCGGAGAGAAGTTATCTGAGGTCGGGCAGTGTGCAGAGGCATGGCCCGGGGCGAGTGGCATCAGACGGGGAGAGGAGGAGAGGGGCCCGGGCCCACAGGTGGATGGGAGATGCGGGACTTGAGTCTGATAACCACTCTGCCACTCAGACATTTGGAGATGGCGCATTATAAGTCCAGGTTTGGAGCACTTTAGTCCTGGTTTGGTTCGGCTTTTGTCCTGGTTTTGACTGGCTTCTTTCAGGTGCAGTACTGGTTAAAGATTCACTATGTAACTTCACTCTTCTTGTCTCCATGGAGATGTTATTTCATTGCCTTGGATGTACCACAGTATGGCATTAACATAATGTATCCATCCCCAACGAGACAAGCAGGTGGCACAGATAGGCAAAGTTACAAATCAGATCCGTGGAGAGGCGACGCCGCTCAAACTAAGAAACCATTTTTTGCAGGTATTTTTAAGCAGTAAAAACAACAAATACAAGATAAGTAAAGTCAATATTGTGGAACATTTCAGGTAAATAAATAACATCTCTGTGGATACAAGCAGATGGAAGGAAATTTACAGTAGTTTTATGTCTCTGTTTAGATTTTAAATATTTTCATGTGGTCCAGATTGAAACGTGTTTAGACTTGGTTATAATATAGATCTGGTTTAGTCCTGTGTCTGAACTTAATCTTGGGTTTAGTCTCACTTTTTTAGTCCTTCTTAGTCCATGTTTAGACTGGTTTTAATCTGTTTAATCCATTTTAATTTCGTTATAATCCACATATAGATCTGGTTTCAAACTATATTCCAATTTTATTTAGACCAGATTTATTCCTGGTTTAGTTTCACCTGTTTAGACTTGGTTAAGAACACGTGTAGACCGCTTCTAATCCCTAGTCCCATTTGTTTCATCTTGTTAGACGTGGTTTGAATTCTGCTATAGATCCGGTTTAGACCTGGTTCAGATTTTATTTAGATCAGATTTAGTCCCAGGTTTAGTCTCACCTGTTTGGTCCTAGTTTAGACCTGGTTAAATGTGTAGATTGGTTTTAATCCTAGTCCCACTTGTTTAGTCCTGGTTTAGACCCTGATTAAGATCTTTTTTATGCCTGTTATAGAATTTATTTAGACCAAGTTTAGTCCCAGGTTTAGTCCCACTTTGTTAGTCTTGCTGATACCTGGTTTCAGTCCTTACAAGTACATTTTGACTGAAGATTTGATTCGAAGATTCAGTTAAGTTTTAATGACCATTAAAGCAGTTTTTTTTTTAACCAACCACGTTCAAAATTGCGACAATTTTAAAAACACATATCTTCCAGAAAATGTCTATAATTCTTTATCTAACCCTCCTCCTCTCCACATTTGCACCACAGGGAAACACATTCACCAGCTCAGGACCAAAATGACAGCTTGCGTATTAAAAGATGAGAACTTTAGATAAAATGGAAGGTCTAAACTATACGCTCATATTTGGCGACACATTTTTAAGTAGAAATTATATCTGAGGAGGAGGAGGGTTGGTACGCCTGGAGCGTTTTGGATCAGGTGCGACTCAAAGAGGAATTCTCATAAATACAATTACATCATATATATATATTCATTGTACATATAGGGATTTTTATTATCACTTTATTAGAAAATACTTGATTTACTGTAAGTAACTTTTACTTAAGTATAAATCTAGCCATGAAATTGTATTTAAGGCATACAGAAGGGTCATAATGTAGAGATTATGGAAATTTAGATTTCAGATTTGTATTAAAGACGGATCTAAAATGTTTCTAAAATTGCATAAAAATCTAACTATGAATAAAATATGTTTCATGCATACCTTATATTTGATTTTAAGCATAAATTTGACAGAGGGACTTGAGTACAGTTTCGTTGTTGTACTTTTCTTGACTGTGCATTTGCATCCCTTTACAAGTATGAGTAAAAAAGTCATGTAAAAACTGCACCAGTACCAGTAGTAACCAGTAATAATATCACTCAGTTTAGGAGTGAAATAATGAGAATTACATTTTATTTCTTACAGTAGGTCTAAACAATGTTGGAATAAATTCTAATTGGATTTTTATTCTAATAATTATTGCAGTTGACCTATTTTTCAATCATTTCATAATGAAGATGCAATTCACAGTGCACAGTGAAACATATTTGTTAAAGCAGATCTATTATGCAAAATGGTTATAATCTCTTCTCATTTACCCTCTTGAAGATGTATATGGAGTGATTCGCGCGTGTTTGAACCTTCTTTAATCATGTAATATCAAGACACAATTTGGCCAATCAGGTCCCGTTTTCAACATCAGCGAAATGTACACCCACTGCTCTGTACTAGCTTCTTCTTCTGTGATTTTGGTACAAACGAAATAATTAAAAATCTAAAGCTCTCTAGCGTAATGTGCAGCTATCCATCTAAGGTGCCAACAACTTGACAGCTTTTTGTTGTGATGATGTTCATGGTGACTTCAGCTTCCATTGGACACTGCAGTTTTCTAACACAGAAGTCAGCTGACGTGTTTCTTTTATTAAGTCGTTCTAGATCAATATTACGATATAAAATGTCCAAATTATAACGTAAAGGTTGATGAGTGTCTTTTTTAAGGGCGACAGTAGCTCAGTTGTCAGAGCGTTTGTCCACTGATCTGAAGGTTGGCGTTTTGAATCCCGATCTCGTCATAAACGTCACTGGTTGAGCGGTGAGATCCACTGATCCACAGGTTGGCAGTGCGATTCCCGCTCCCACAGATGAAACCCTCACCCATCTAACCCCCTGTGTCTGTGTACACCGGTGTATGAATGTGTGGGAACGGGTGGTTCCTTGACATAAAGCGCTTTGAAGGTGGAAAAGCTCTATTTAAAAATGTGAACATGTTTATAGCTTTTACACAGACTCATGGAGACACAGGGAGGGCATCTGACACGAAGAGACATTCAGAACATGTTTGCAGAGGTCTAAACTACAGCGTCAGCAGCTTTTACACAGAATAAGACCCCAATGAAACATAAAGAGGGCACACAGAGACATTTCAGAACATGTTCAAATTTCCCTACAGGACAATCAAGTGTACCTTAACCCTAATAAAGTATACCATAGATCTAAACTAGGGTTAGCATAGAATAAGACCCCAAGGGCACAAAGGGACATTTTAACTCTACTAAGGCAATTACAGTAACAACTATTCAGAATTGGACTTTGAGTTGCGGTTCACCGTAGAGTTATATTTTTCCGTTGACGTATGCCCCACTGTGGCTCTGCTCCTGCCTGTTGTCGGTGCTGACGGGGGAGCAGCGCGGGGGCCCCATAATGATCGTAATAGCATCATAATCATAACTTCATCAGACTGCGGAGGTATTCGTAGACTGCGCCACTCTGCTGAGACAGGAGCTGCAGCCTGCCTCTACAAACATCAGCTGAAATGAGTGGGATTCTTGGGTTAGTTTAGCATATTTCAGTCTCTTTTTTTTCATTTTCACTGTCTTAAAAGCATAAAGAAATACCGTAGTTCATTTTAAATGATTTGCAGAGGAAGTTATTCCTCAATTACCCTATACATTCTGAGAATCCTAATTACTTACTGCAATGAGTTTATGACTGCTTTTCACAACTTTAAAGGGATAGTTCGGGAATTTTGACATGAATCTGTATGTTCCCGTCAGCAGTGCCGTGCATCAACACTGACTTACCTCCAGACAGCGTCCGGTGAGCAGAGTTCTTGCCCGGTTTCGGTGCTGATGAAAGTGTCCGGCAAGTTGGCTGGGGTTACGAAAATAAAGCGTTTTTCTTCTCAAAACAATATGTGTTCAAAAGAGTGATACATTTGCATCATAAAACGTGAACCACGAAAAAGTCAGACCTCGTAATCGCTTGGTACTATTTTCTCTCCGCTCATATCACAGTGCGCTGCCGCCAGGTGACGCCGCGCACGAATCCAACACTTTTTTTAGTAGTTCGGCAGTGTTTACGTGCTCAGACTTTTGACCGCCGCGATGTGAGAGAGCTAACGTGAGAGCTACAGCGATAAGTATATAACCTTGCATAAGCTATATAAGAATATATATAAAAATGGTGCAGACTTGTGATGATCCAGGCTGTAACAACAAAAATCCAGCTTCAACTTGTCCCACTCTGTCCCTCCTCTCTCTCTGCCTGTTCTAACAACATCTGGTGAATTTTTGCATCAGTATATTCGGGTTCATAAAGATCTCCCCTTGGCTCTGTGCTAAAGGCAGTGTTTTCATCGTCGGTGTCATAGTCACACATGTTGCCGTGAACTTTCCGAGCAGTAAACACAGTGAAATAGGCGCAGCTTCACCTGGCGGCAGTGCGGAGGGATATGAACCGTAGAGAAAATAGTACCAAGCGATTATGAGGTCTGACTTTTTTCCGTTCACGTTTTGTGACGCAAATGTATCACTCATTTGAACACATATTGTTTTGAGAAGAAAAACGCTTTATTTTCATGACCCCAGCCAACTTGCCGGACACTTTCGTCAGCACTGAAAACCGGGGAAGAACTCGGCTCACCGGACGCTGTCGGGAGGTAAGTTAGTGTTGATGCACGACACTGCTGACGGTGATGCCATACAGATTCATGTTATAAATCCCAAACTATCCCTTTAACAACAGAGGCCAGAGCGGATTTTTGGCATCACGGTAAAGCTAGCAACATCTAGCATACTAACAGTACATTCACAGATACGTGGCCAAAAAAATTATTTATAATTAGACACGGATGGCTTATTTTGACCTTGATCTGCTTTTACAATATATCTGTACTGGGGCAAGACACATTTTGCTCAAAAACATAGAAAAAAATGGTGCAGGCCCTTTAAAGGAATTGCATGTAAGATTTAGATTTTAAATTTCATAAACTTGACCTCTGTCCCCAGATAAGACATAAACATGTTCAAAACAAGAGTAGCTTTTACTGATAACAACTGTGATGCAGATTTATTCTAAGTTTAAAAATATTGGACATGATAACCCATTTTGGTTCTCAAGATGATTATCCTCTCAGAAAGCCGAATGGGCCTCATTTCAATGCTGAAATCTGTTTGGTTTAAACATAAAATGCCTTTCTCTGATCTGAATGGTCACTGCCTAAACCCACTTGCACTTGCACAGCTAAACTGTAAGAGCGCAGGCTACATACTGTTCCTTTTAAGAGGTGACCAAGATGTATCACAACAAAAGGCTTTACCTCATTCAGTTCATGGTAAACATTCTAACATCTTTCTCCCGGAGATATTTCTTTGCAGTAAAATCGCTACATCCTTGGCTCTCAACATGCAGAGGAGGAGGAGGAGGAGGAGAGTGTGGGCGTCAGGTGTCCTTGTTCCTCTCGTGTTCCTCTAAAGCTGTTAGTGCTGAACATCACTGAATGCACCACTGTCAGTGAATGGCCACTGTCAGTGAACTCTCCAGGTCAGAGGTCATCAGCAGACGTGCTGCTGATCGATTAGTTCACTGAATAGGAGGGATTGGCAAAAGCTCTCAAAACTGTAACGCATCTCTGTGTATTGGATTCACACTGCACACACAAGTCTACACCAATCTGATACTGGTATTGGATATCAGCGCTGATACTGGCAAAATTTATGTTATAAGACTATTACCTGGTCTTAATTAGCGCAGAGAGTCTCATAATGTGTGAACTTTTATTTATACAAGATTGTTCTGTTGTTACTTGAGATAAAGAGCAGCTACATAACACATTTGGATCAGCTTTGTCTTATTTTATTTTTGTTTAAATAACATTTATCTATTTTTTCATCAGTCTCTGCACTGGTATTGGTTAATATCTGGTATCAGCAGATCCTTGAAGTTATTGGAATGGGTATTGGAACTGAAAAAGCTGGATTGATGCGTGCAAAAACATGCAAACATTATTTATGCAGAAAAAAGTTCTAGGGAATGATGTTTTTAGATCAAAAGAGGAGGGCTCTCTGCTTGATTGTTTCCATGGAGATGTTATTTCTTTGCCTGGAACGTTGCACAGTATGACATTAAACTTATCTGACTTGCATGTTTTCAATTACAGGTGTTTTATAGCTCAGAAATACAGTGAAAACTATGAATTCTTACTATGTGCAGGTTTGCTTCTCCATAGATCTTACCAGTAAGCTGTCTCCGCTGTGATAACCAAGTTTATTTTCATATTGTATAACATTCAAAGCAACACAGTCCACTTTCAAACTTTCGCATTAGTTAAGTTAGAGTTAGAGTTAATGTACATAAATACCAAAAAACACCAAATCTTCAGCTAACTCATGCACACTTCTTTCTGATTGGCTAACCGACTAAACAAATACAGTCTTGCTATTGGGACAATCCAAAAATAAACGCAGATATTCATTTCTGACATGTCCCACCCCTCCCCGTCGGTGCATGTGTGGTTATGATGGTGCAGAGGTGCAGATGTAGGTGAGTCATGGTGGGCTCAGCTGCTGTTCTGCACATAAGGGACTTGTGCATATGACCAGGCCCACGCAACATCACCTCCCTGGGGGTGTGAGGCTCCAGAGACGCCCCCTCTCCTCCATCCTGTAAGCCCCCAGCTCCGAGCGCGCTGTGTTGGGTAATTTAACACCACATACTGTACATGTGACAATACTGCGGATAATACTGACTAATTTAAGCGCCTTGTACCAGATGCTTTTCCCCATGTATTTGTGAAAAACGTGTCTTGGCCCAATACAGGTATATTCTGTAAGCGCCTCTTGAGGTCAAAATAAATAAGCTGCCAATTGTCTAATTATGAAGCATCCGGTAATCAGGAAGCAATAGCAAAACTCCACTCTGGTCTATAAAAGTTGTGAAAAAACCCTTATAAACTCATTAGGGTGAGTAATAATAATAATAATGAGTAACTGATTCATGAGTAATGAATCAGTTTTATATAGCGCTTTTTAGGACACTCAAAGACGCTTTACAGAGCATTATTCATTCACTCCAGACCCGGTGGTGGTAAACTACTATTGTAGCCACAGCTGCCCTGGGGCAGACTGACGGAAGCGAGGCTGCCAATCTGCGCAATCGGCCCCAACCACCACCACCATTCACGCACACACCACTTTCATACTAGGCAATGTGGGTGATGTGCCTTGCCTAAGGACACTACGACAGTTTTTGCCACTGGCGCCCCACTGTGGCACCTGGAATTCCCAGTGGTCTCCCATCCAAGTACTAACCAGGCCCGGCCCTGCTGAGCTTCTGAGATCTGACGGGATCAGGCTTTGACAAGTCGGTATAATGATGCTTAGAATTAGGGTTGGGCAGTAGCCAAATTTTGATACCGGTAAGCCTTCTCGGCATTTTACTGGGGTATACGGTATTACTGTGGCATACCATTCAGAAACAGAATAGCAAGAATTATATTTGAAGATGGCACAAGTTCTGATCAAACCAAAATTTTCCAGCTCGTTCAATCGCAACAGCATCAGTGCACAAGCTGTTTCTATCAGCGCTTGTATTCTATGCAAATTAGCCATGCGGTTTTAAGTTTCGTTTCTGTAAAATGTAAACATATGTGCGCAAAGCTGCATTAAACACATTATTACTCAAAGCATATAATGAGCGGAGTGCTGGAAATGTAGAGTGGTGGTCGAGAGGACCAATCACAGCCTTTATTGTCTGCGTCACTTCCCCTTGTTGTCTGCATCGTTTGGACAAAAGTTTCTGAGGTGCATGTCGGGGGTGCACATCGATGCAAACATGTTTTGATGCAGAACCATATCGTTCTTTACCGTATCCTCCATGAAAGTCTGACTTCACCCTCAAGCTCCTCTTCAGCGCGTCCTCTCTCGACTCTCGGCGTTCAATAAAACATCTCCATCACAAACTTTTCAGCTCAACATCACACAAGAAGCTTTTTTCTTTCTTCTTCTTACTCGCTGCATGTGGATCAATATCTTTGTGCGGAACCATGTTTGAAGAGGAGTGAGAGCGGAGGGGAGATAGTCCTGATATGAAACTAATACTGTTGCTACTTTTTGATACCGCGGGATACCGTATTACCGTATCACCCTACTTAGGATGCGTAAGGTAAGTGAGGAATAACGTTGGATCACTGCAAATTGTTTAAAATGAACCAGATCTGTTTTTCATGTTCTTAAGACAGTAACAATCAGGTACAGCACCTTGAAAATTGAAGTATATAGCCGCCATTCTTTTAGGTTTAAATCAGCTGGATTTCACCTTTGAAACTGGCAACCCAAACGAGAGACTCATGTGAGGCTCATTCTGCTTTCTGACCGGATAATTGTTATATTTCTGTGACGTTACTCCAATACGGTGTTTCTTATTAAAAACATACATCTTAATAATTTTCTCCGTCCTCTTGTACCCCCAAAACCACGATCCTCCTCTCCTCCTCTTCTTTTCCTCCCCTCATTTTCCTTATTCCCTTTTCAACCCCTTCTTTCCTCCTCTCGTCTTACCTTCCTCCCTCTGCTCCTCCTCTTTCTCACCTCCTCCTCTATTCTTTCTGCCCTTCTTCTCCGCACCTCCCTCCTCTTCACCTCGTATTCCTTGTCCACCTCTTCCTCCCCTCTCCTCCTTATACAGTATACAGCAGATTTAGAATAACAAGGTGAGCCGTGTGAATGTAATGTCCCATGGCAGCCGATGCGCAGGTTGGACATATACATTTATTTATACGCACTAAAGAATACGTCTGGGATCCTGTGTCCACATTTACAAATAACTACTTTATCTTACGGTCCCGTATGCAGTCGACCAGAGCTGTTTAAATCAGACTTTATATCTTAACTTAGTATTATCTATTTTAGCTCCGCCCGTTTGCACCATGAGAGAGGATCAAGTGTCTGAGATAGAATCAGACTGTTGGTTTACCATGATTCTTTGCAATAATGTGTTTAAACCCAATGCTCAATACTGATTCTGATCTCACGTTAAATCACAGTATTTTCTTTTATATTACCATGTGGTCTTATACCGTAAAATATCAGATAATAGCCGGGTTTCAATTAACTGCGGGTTCCCCTTTAAACGGCAAGTGCAGGTGTATATTTTGATAAATAACCATCATTTCCAACTAAACGAGTCTAATGTATTAAAAAGAAAAATCAAGGACGACGTGATCACTGACGCTGCACGTTTTTCTTCTCCTGTTTTGCTTTGCTTCTACATAGCCTTCCGTGCTTTCTTTCAGTGTTTGACCATGTTGTTGATCATTGTGGCTCCGGTGCAGCAAAAAAAAAAAAAATCTTTCTGTGGTAAAATATGCATAGGAAAACTCGTGAGAAGCGTTTTTCTTGTGACGTTTTTCTGTCTGGCGGCAGAAATCGTGCCGACAAGGTAGGAAAAGTAGTCGCCGGTCCATCATATAACGTCTAAAAAAAACTGTAAATTATAGTCACACTGGTTAAAAGAATTTGAGTACCATATTTTCCCAGTTTTGCTGATCAAGATTTTTGTGAGGAAGGAATTAATCGCCTGCCCCGAATTGCCGCCTGGTCTCAAATAAATGCCTGGTCTGTTTTTTTGGTATCTGTGTAATTTAGTTTAGTTTATTATTTATTTGTCAGGGACCATGTACAAACACATTAATCTTAGAAAAGAGGAGATGTTTTGCACCAGATTTAGCAAAAAATCCGCAGTCCCTAAATTCCCTAATTCTTCAGTCGTCCAGGTAAGTCTCAGTTGGTCCATGGGCGTATTCTAGTCTATGTGCTCGTACACTTGTTCTGATACAATTCAAGATCATTTTAAAGCTTTTCAAGTAAGGTTCATTTGTGTTCTGTTGATATGACGTTTTTTAGCATGCAGTGATTATCTAGTTGCGATTCTAGTTGTAGTACCGATTCGTATCTGCTTTTCAATACTTTTGACAACTTTTCCTTTATCCATAGCTTCTGTATTAGTTATTACCTGAGAAAATGTTAGGCAGACTAGAGTAGAATAGATTATATTTCACAGTCTCAGTTTTTGTCTTATTTAGCAGCTTTTATCTTGACAAAAATGAATTAAAATCAGGTACAAACCTGTTAAATAAATACATGCATATTAGTAATAATGACTGGCTCTTGTTGGTTATTTTTGTGTCTCTTGGCAAGATATCAACCCCTTTTTGTCCACAATGTCCCAGAAAGGGCATCCAGTGTAAAATTACGCCAAACTAGCAACTGTATGAAAATTCGCTGGTAATGATTTCATCTTTGTAGAGGCTTCCAGGAGTGACGTCTTAAGAAATGTTGGGCACACAGCCTGGTACTGATATCAACTATATTATGCATTTTAAAAAGATGGGAAAATTAAAAAAAAAAAAAAAAGAAGGAATTTTGTAGATGGAGCAGACAAATAGTTGTGATATGATTGTTATATTTGCCAAGGATTTACCAGTCAAGGTATAACTTCCAGCTTGAGTTTCCAAAGTTCACATCTGCAGTATTTGACTTGGAATTAAAGAACAGATTTCATGCATTCTTGTGGTTTTAAAGGTCCAATATTACCCACATTCTTGGATTCTTGAGAGTTTAGGCCAGGAGTTGTGTTTTGTTTCATTCACACATGTTGGAGCAATCCTGGTTTATTAGTCTGTCTGCATCTCCAAAACTCAGAATGTTCTTTTCCACCTTTTATTATCGGATGTGTCCGTGATGTTTGGAGGCTAATGCTGACTTTCCCACTGATAATAAATCGGAACTCATTAAGGATGGGATGAGAACAAAAGTAAAGCAATGGGAGGAATGAAAGGAGGAAAAGGAACGGGGAGAGGAGGGAGAAAGTGCAGGAGGGGCAAGACGGGGTAAAAAAGGAGCAGAAACAAACAATAGGAGGAGCAAAAGGAATGGAAGAAGATTGAGATTGAGACTCAAGACTGGGCCAAATGGACGGGAGGAAGAGCGAAACAAAAGGAAGAGGAGGTGCAGAGGGAGCAAAATGAGGAGGAAGAGGGGAAGGGGCCTCAAGCAGCAGGAGGAGAAGGAGCAAAATAACCAAATGGAGGTCAGCAGGAGGGGCAGATGAAGGAGGAGAACAAGCAACACGAGGAACAAAAGGAAGATGAGGTGCAAAATGAGCAGAAAGACGAGGAGTAGAAGCAACGGGAGGAGTAAAAGGAGGAGAAGCGAGAGCGCTGAAGGAGCAAAAGGAGAACGTACAGTGGAATGAGCTAAATGAGCAGAAAGAGGAGGAGCACAAGCAACAAAAGGAAGAGGAAGAGCAGAAGGAGCAAAAGGGGCTGAAGGAAGAGGAGCAGAATCAACAGAACAAAAGGAGGAGGAGGAGCCGAATGACCAATAGCAGGAGGACGTACGTAACAGGGAGAACAAAAGAAGGAACAAAAGGGGTTGTAGGACGAGAACAAGCAACAGGAGGAGCAAAAGGAAGAGCTAAAGGGGCAGAAGAAACTGGAGGCGTGGGAGAAGCAAAACGGAGGGATGTGGGGGGAGGAGCACAAGCAACAGAAGGAACAAACGGAAAAGGAAGGTGCAGGAGGAGCAAAATGAGCAGGAAGAGGAGCACAAGCAGTGGGAGGAAAATAAAGGAGAAAGAGGGGGTGCAGCAGAACTATCAGGAGGAGGAAGAAGGAACAAAAAGGGATGATGGAGGACAACAAAGAGTAATAAAGGAAATTGAGGTGCAGGAGGAGGAAGAGGGGGAGCAGAAATAGCAAAAGTGGGAGGGGGAGAACAAACAGCAGATGAAGAAGCTGAAGGAGGAGGAGCACACGCAACAGGAAGAACAAAAGGAAGATGAGGTGGAGAAGGATCAAACAGAGGAGGAGTCAAATGTGAAGGAAGGAAAGGAGCAGCTGGAGGCACAAGTTTAACAGGAGATGCAGATGAGGTGGAGGAGCTAAAAGAGGAAGGGCAGTGGGGGGTACAGCTGTGACTGTGCCTCTCTTTAATAAATCATAGGGAGCAAACACAGGCTAAGTATAGAGAGGTACCTGTCCTGTCCTGTCCTAATGCAGTCAGCCAGGAGACAGGACGCTCTGAGGAGGATACGCAAGATATTCAAAGTCCAACAACTTAACTATTCATTTATTTCCTAATCCAATGTTTTTCATGTACTGCCACAGCGCATACTGTGTATATTTGCATGTAAGTTCGCTGTGTGCTGCCTGCATTTAATCACAAAGTATGTTATTGTCCGATAATCAGGAAGTGCATGTTGGTGTGCTAGTTAGTAACTTTATTGTGATGGCAAAACTCTGACTTAAACTCATTGTAGTGAATAATCAGGAAGCTCTGGAAAACTTTTTACACTTTGAATGTTTCTATTGCACTGAACGAAGTACAAAAACATGCATCCTAACTCCGAGTGGGCTTGCATCTCCACAGATCTGACTCGTATTTGGCCTGAAGGAGGGCCTACACCTGCTTGTTTCTATGGAAATGTTCCTTTGGCCTTAATCTTCCACTGTACTGCATAAAGGTCATCTGTCTCCATGGAGCATGTTCTAAAGTATGGTTTTAACTTTCTATTTTGCCACCTCCAGAAAGTTACACACTGAAACATTGTCTGTTGTAACGTTGTTAAAAGGCCTCTCTCTGGACAGTGTTTTGCACCTCTGCCCCTTCCTCCACCAGGCTCCTGTTTGGCCCTACATCTGAATACTAATGTTTAGTACTTGCTTGCATCAGTCACAGGGAGGATTGCAAAGGCAGTTCAGCACCGCAGCCTGTGGACAGCTCCTCAGGCTCACAGCTGGGAGGGAACCTGCAACGTTCATTTGGACCTTTTCATTTCTTTGTGTCTCTTGATTAAAGTATCAAAAACAGTCTTGCCTCAGTGCAGAGATCAAATAACCCTGCTGCAAACTGACTGTAGTGCACCATAAAGACGCTAATTATTGTTAGCAATACCCTTTTCCACTCTGGTCTCTGAAAGTTGAGAAAAGTACTTCTAAACTCACTGAGGTGAATAATTAGGATGCTCAAGGTAACATTAGATTATTGCTTTTCATGTTTTGAAGACAGTAAAAATTAGGGATGGGTATTGTTAAGGATTTATTGATAGTCTAATCGATATCCCTTATCAACAGCCTGTTTATTGTAGTTGTAGTAGGTAGTCTGTAGTCTAAATAAGGACAAGGACACAACACTAGGTACTTCTCTGAGCTGGAATCAGACCTTTAACCTTTCAGTTGGAGGGCAACACTAACTTCAGTCTAAAACATCTTTCTTGTATCAGTTTAGTAGTTAGTATTTCAGTCTTTCCTCAAATGTTATAAAATGAATTATCCCTGCCACAAGCTTCTCCGGGCTTGTGGAGGTAGGTTGGTCTAGTGTGGTGAAAGAGTTAAACATTTGTGGATGGCTGGAGCGGGTCAGGTCCAGGGCAGGGCGAGGGTTAAATCACTGCTGGCCTGATAGAGGTGACTGGGCTCAGGTCAAGTGGTGTTGAAAAGACCAGTGAACTTTAAGGGCTGAGGCGCTGAGTGACCTCTAGGGTGTGGGAGGGTGTCGCAGTTCAGTCCAAAAGAAAACAATTCCAAACAAATACTCGTTCTTTACAAGCAGAGGCGGAGAGAGACACTTTTACTCTACTAGATAAATGCAGACGCCAGTTACAGATTGAGAAATTATAGTTATTAAATTTTGTTTTTTTGTTTTTCCATAAAGATATAAATGCAGCTGTTAGGCTTAATCATAATTTATGACACCCATGTATAATCATGTTATAATTTGAACATTTTAAATTGCAATATTGATCTAAAATTACTTAATAAAAATCAGCTGACTTCTGCTTTAGAAACTGGAGTGCCCAATGGGAGCTGACATCACCATAAATGTCATCACGGCGGTGCTACCAAATCCTACGTGTATCACCAAGTAAGACAATGAAATTGAAGAATAAAGTACAAAACAGTGGGTGTGGACCGGTGGCAGTGAAAACAGGTTGATTGCTCAAACATGCACGAATCACTCCAAATACAAATGTGAAAAGGTAAATGAGAAGGAAAACTAGAACTTGGTTAAAGCTCAGTTTTGCATAATAGATTCCCTTTTTTTCTGTGTAGTTGGGCAAAATTTGTTTTGTTTTAGAAGTACAAATATATTTTATGAGCAGCTCTAGAGGTGAAAATGAGTCTGCTGTGTACTGTCTACATAATCAAGAAGTGCAGTTAGGATGATAGTTGTTGTTAGCATTACCATGATCGAAAAACTCCACACAAACAGTGAATACATTATACTGTAAAAGGAGGCAAAAATACCCTCAAGAAGGTTTAAGAAAAAGTGTATACTCAGCTTTTTTTTTTTGTGAATGGTACCTAAAGTATCCATTAAACCTGAACCTGAGCACTGTTTGGGGATTACTACAATCCTTCACAGCCCACTGAACTTAGATGAGCTTGTCTATAGCTTGATCTGGCCCTGAGTGACCGTATCTGGTTCAAACGTTTTAAAAACCCACAGAAATGGTCTAAATAAACACTGTAGTGAAGCTCCACACGCTCCACTGCAGAGAAAAGACTGGACCAATGGCTGTGCAGTTAAACTCTGACTAATCAAAATCCAATAATTACTGCTGAAACACTGCGGTAATTGCTTTGCACACTTGACTGAATCCAACTTAACAGAGCTGGAGCTTCTGTTTTAAAAAGGCATCTGTCTTTGTCTAACTCGTCCCGGCTGTCCTCTCTGACATGAGGGCAGCAGGCTCATTAGCTCCACCTGTCTGTAAGCGAGGTACATGTCACATCACAGCATCCTAAACGAACTCGAGGATAGATCAGAAAGCTGAGGTAGGATTGACTCTTAAAGGTGCTGTGTCTGATTTCTACTGTCTTAAGCATGAAAAATAGAACTGGTTGGTAGGGTTGGTTAGAGTTAAACCTTCTCAGCATTTTACCGCGGTATACGGTATTACCTTGTCTAATTAAGAATTATTTTGTAGCTTGCACTGATACCATTCAGAAACAGAAAAGCAGCATTATATTTGAAGATGAGGCACAAGTTCTGATCAAACCAAACTTTGCCAGTGCATATCTCCCTCCATTTAATGATCTGGGACACGCCAAGACAAGAGGAGGCAGATTAGGGGAAAAAAAGTAAAAGGCGACAGTCCACAGCGTGTGATATTTCCCACTGCAGCATGTTGCATCTGACAGACTCCCCGCTCTTGGCGTTTGAAAAAGTTAACATCTCCTCCGTGAAAGTCTTTCGTCACCCTCGAGCTGGAACTTCTCCTCTTCAGTGCAGTGTCCCCTCTCGACTCTCGGTGTTCAATAAAACGTCTCCATCGCAAACTTTTCAGCTCAACATCACACACGAAGCGTCAGTCACGTTTTTTTCTTCTTGCTTGTTGCGTGTGGATGGATATTTTCGTGCATAACGATGTTTGAAGAGGAGAGAGAGCGGAGGGGAGAAAGTCTGTGCTGTACCTCCTGTCCAAAGCAACTGTGGTGGGATCACTGGTTTGACGCAGGGTCGTAGCTCCGTCAACATTTGTGTCTCTCCCCTGTCATTCGGCCTGAAGCCAAAATGCCACTAATATTATATTAGGTCCTTATGTGCTGCAGATTGTTTTAATGACGGTAATGAAACTGATACCGTTGCTACTTTTTGATACCTTGGGATACCGTATTACTATATTACCACCCAACCCTACTGGTAGTTTGCGGTGGCCCAAAGTTACCTCTTAAAAGTAGATCCGCACTTTTTCACTCCATACAGCCCCCGATGGAAACAAAGCAATAGATCCCGTCACGCAGCCCGAGCCTCACTCTGCAGCATAAGTCCCGCGGTGCAGCTCCTTCGTGACAGTGAGCTTTATTAGACAGCATGCACATAGGGCTAATTCTCACCCTGACAGTCCACCCCCTGCCTGCCTCTCCGCACTGGTCAGATGCTGATCAGATGGACGCGCTGACATAAGTACACGCTCAGCCGCCATCTTGGATAAGGACGTGCGCTGTGATTTGTGGGACAGGACACTAGACATGATAGGTCGTGTTTAGAATACTGACAAGTGAGTGTGTAAGGGAGTCCACTCAAGATGGATTAAAGTGAAGTGTGTCAGATGCTGTAAATGGGAAGTAGCCAACATGCACTTTAATCTAGGCGTTGGTGGTTAAATTCTTGCTCTGGGTAGATTATGATGTTCTTGGGGACTTGGGCAAGACATTTTACCCTCCACATGACATATCCTTTGAAGAAGAAATTAATATTATTAATGCTTTTTTCAGTGTGCGGTGCGTCAAATGTTTGGTTTATGGTTTATTTCGAGCATAGTACACAAAATCATATGTACAGACATGCAAACTCCAAATATAAGAAACAAAAAGAAAAAAGAATAATAATAAAAAATGTAAACAAGGAGGATCAAATTTGTTTACACGCATGCCCGAAAAGGAGTGGGAAGAAGTAAAAAAAAACGTATTAAATCCCACCCCTTCTCCAAAATTAGAAATGCTGTGTAGCTCTATTTGGGTTTTTCCTTTAATCCAGAGGTTGCTCAGATGTTAGTAATGTCTATCCACTAACCCAAAAGTTGCTGGTTTGTTTGATCTCCTTTACTGACATTATATCCTGCTGTTGTTTCTTTGGGCTAGACCACTTCCCTTCACATCCTTTTGATCCTATGTTCAAGTGAGCCTGCGTCTGTCTCCGGTTTAACAAAGGCATTACAATCACATCGGAACCTGGGTTGCTATAGTGCCTTAACCTGCAGAGAGAGGACACATACAAGTGTTGCTCAGTATATGGATAGGCCATGCCTCACGTGAAAGGCTTCGCTAGCACTGGTTAATCATCAACTGCACGTGCTGGGCTTTAGGTACTGGCCATTCAGATCAGAGAGAATCTTTTTATGTTTAAACCAGCTGGATTTCAGCACTGAAACTGGCAACCCAAATGAGAGACTAATATGAGGCTCATTCTGGTTTCTGACTGAATAATCATCTTGAGAACCAACACACTATTGTAACTAGGATCCGACCGATATGGATTTTGTTGCAGCTGATGTGATACCAATAAAATGGAGATGAAGTTGGAGCTGCCAATATAATCACAGATATATTTATGATGTAAAAATTCACTGTAAATCTTCAATTGATTATAAAACTTAGTTTGGCACTATTGGATCTTCAGTTGGGTTTTAGATGACATTTATTGTTATATTTATTGCTGCCTGATATTCTGCGTCATATTTACAGACAGTAGGTTGGCCTAATGGGATTTTTGTATGATATTGTAGCCAGTAAAGAAAGTGCTGTAAATAAACTACCGCTATTAGCTTTTAGCGGTAAATGCTGTGCATCGCGGTAATTAATGATCTGCTAAATGCCGATAAACCACAGCTCTATTCACAGCTCATTTACATATAAATGCAGTAACATATACACGGCCACTATAGTCACTTTACAGTTAGAAGAGAAAACAGCCTGTTTATATGTGGGAGCTACAGCCAACCAACCAAACAACCAAAACAAGCTTCAAAACCGGCACATTTCAACACTCCGCCTCACACAGGCTCCTCTCAGATCACAAAACTTCACTAACAACTGTCCTTTTAATCCAGACTCAAATTGATCGTCTGTAAAAAGAATATACTCTCAGTGTTGCACATGTGGATCTATGGCTGCCGCTGTAAACAAGCGCACGTGGGGGTGTGTTCAGGGGCAGGATGACGTCACATATCAGGACATTTATCTGTCTGTAAATTGGATTAAATGGGCACAATATAGAGAGTCAAAGCTTCATAACGAGGTAAAACACCTCCAGGTGGACTATCGGCCCATATTAGCAAGATTTAGGCCGATAGCCGATATGTTTCCAAGTGTCCATATCGGCCAACCGATATATCGGCAGGGCCTTAATTATAACATAAACAACTTATAAGCATTATAATTATCAGTAAAATCTATATTTGTGTTCAGATACATGTTTACTTTGTATCGGAGGACACAGTTAGGACATACAGTCTTGCATATGGGTTCATTTAAAGACGTGTTTTAGCACATTTCTATTTGATTGACATAATATTGTCTGAAATACCGATATTCATTTTTTGTCAATATCACCCTTCATTCTTCTCAGCAGAAACTGTATGGCTCAATAAATGAAATGATGGTTTAAATCCTGCGTTGAGTGTGTGACCTGCTCATTGATATTGAGCTGTGGGCACTTCCTGTCCCTCTCCTTTACAAAGATGAATGTTGTTCATTCCACAACAATCAATTTCACATGTGAGATCTGAGGTTCTCATCATTATTATGTCATCACTGTTATCGATCCAACCAGCTCCGCCGCAGCAGTCAACACCTGCGTGTACACTAGGACTGCTTAACTTTAGATTTATTTGAACTACATGTGGAAAAAGAAAAGCTGAAAAATATAGAAAGTGGGAACTGTTGAACATTTTTCATGCAAGGAAGTCATTTTTGCCTTGCCTCTGAGGTTGAACCTTCCCAAATGAAAGGTGTAATCATGCATTTCTATCTGACAGGTAATAGATTAACTTGTGTAAATGAGATGAGTGTGTAGGCCCATGTTTATAGTAGTTTCTAAGTGACAATTATGGATCCATCTTAATAGTGGAAATGGATAAAATGAGCCACATAGCATACTTACAAGAGTCATTGTTTCACATTTAATCACATTAAAGATGTTGTACCTGATTTTTTTTATTGTATAAGCAGCTCTTGAGGTCAAAATAAGTCCCCCACATGCTGTCTGCTTCTAATTAGAAAACGTTTTATTGTTCCATAATGTGAGCAAGCTAGGTTTTGTTTGCTTTACCGCTACAACAAGACTCCGTTTTAGCCTGAGAGTTATGAAAATCTCTTATAAACTCATTTCTGTGAATAATTAGTATGTTTATAATGCAAAAGGTAAGTGAGGAATAACTTTGGACCACTGCAAACCGTTTAAAATTAACAACATGCATATTGTAAGTTATACATACATTACAGAAGATAGACTGTGTAATAAAAGAAGACTTCAAGGCAGTAAGGTATTGTGAAGCTCCTCAAGGCTAGAAGTTAGTGATTAATCTGCAACAATGGCCCATGTTTGGAAATCCAAGCACAAAACCAAAGAGCCAATCAGAAGCACAGCTCTTGAACGTACACGCCTCCTCCCATTCACACCACAGGTTCGCCAGGGCAATAACCACGAAGCTATTAGTCAACCTTTTGCTAGGTTGATTGATTGGGGAAAAACAAGCACCTGATTGGTCAGTTATTAATCTTCATATTTGAATTTAGGGACAGAGCCAGAGAAAGAGGCGGCCACCATTTTCAATAGAAGCCCACTTTGCGTCCTCTTTGCGTCCACTTTGCTCATTTCCTACTTGGAGCAAGTTATCTATGTCCATTTATATATACAGCCTACGTTACAGAAAATTGACTCTTGTGAGCTTTGAGCAATGTTAAAATGTCATTACCTCCACAAAAACATGCCTGCAGTTGTGTTTTGTTTCATTCACATATGAGTAATCCTTTATTATTAATCTGTGTATATCTGCAAAGCTCAAAACAGAGTCCTGCACAGGTTCGGGTACCCGCAGATACCCGACGGGTGAACCGCAAATTTGAATGAAATGGGTGAAAAATGTTGTGCTGTGTCAGATGCGGGTTTGGGTCAGACGCAGGAGAGCGCAGGTCTAATCCACGGTTTACAAAACATCATGTGCGAACAAAAAACAGGGCTGTATTTTAGTGAAATGCAAAAATGCCATTGTTTTTACAAGATAATTAGATGTAAATCCATGTTTTTGCAGCACGTGCACATTTCCACAAATCTCTGCCACTTTCATGTTCAAACCAGTGGAAAGTATAAAGTTGTGGCTCTTTTTTGGCTCTCGGACTGATTTTCATTCAGGTGCGGTTGGGGTGTTTGTATGTATTTTTAGCGGGTCAGATCGGGTGCGGAATTTTATTTAAATTCTGTCGGAAAACGGGTTGGATGCGGACTGAGGTATGATGGGTATGGGCAGGTGCGGCTTGTCAAAATAAAACCGGTGCAGGACTCATAATGCTTTGTTCCACCTTGTGTTGAAGCAGTAGTTTTCAAGTAAACAGCTCCTTTTACCTTTAGTTCAGTCGAGATTCCAGGACTAAAAGTATCCAAATGATTCTAGTGAAGATGTATGGAGTATAAAGAGACGTTACTGAGGCTAAAATGAACTAAAGTAGCTTAAATAAGCTTGTGCATTGCATTCTATTGAACCATCGAAAGAACTGTCTCAACTTCAGCCATAACCAAGTATCCATAGAGAAATCCATACTATTTAGCAACCATGGACCTCATTAACTGACCCTAACTGTGTCCAGTCCAATAACGCTCCCGCTTTGTCTCACATTTCTTAGTAGAATTGATTCCCTGACTTTCCAAGCAGTTGGATATCAGTACTGGGTTCACTGGTGCAGAGAGTGAATGGTCCTGTATGGTTTCTTATTGATTACCGGGACGGTTTAGTGACCTGCGGGAGTCAAAGGTCAAGACTGAATCATGTTAGGACCAGAAGCATTGATTATTGCTGCTTCTTGTGCATTGTTTTGGATGTTAATTTAAGGTAGAAATCAGGTTTAGTTGGTTACTTATCCCTGCTGTTTTCATGATTGTGTTCAGACCTCCTTAAAGGGCCCTTATCATTATATGTTCTGATAAGATAATGTTATAATGATGTTTCCTCATCAAAAACATACATGGAGTTGTGTTTTGTTTCATTCATACATGTTTAACACTCAATCCTGCATATTTAGCCTGAGTTCTTCTCTCAAAAGGAAAACACTGCCTTCTGATGTCATATGGTAACACAGGAAATGCTCCACTGTGTTTTTAAACTATACAGCTTCACTAGAATCAGTTGAATTATTTCAGCCCTGGCAAGGTGGAACAGAGCATTTTAAGTTTTGACAGTGTAGACAGACTAATAATGAAGGATTACTCAAACGTGTGAATGAAACAAAACACAACTTCAGGTATGTTTTTGAAGAGGTAACAACATTCTTAACTTCACTTTACGGTTGTGCGGTAATACAGTAATACGGTATCCCGAGGTATCAAAAAGTAGCAGCAGTATCAGTTTCATCACCGTCATTTAAAAAATCTCCAGCGCCTAAGGACCTAATATAATATAATTTATTGATACCTAAATTTGTTTCCACAGCACAAATGAATGTGTGGTTGGATTTTCAATTTAATGCTATGTCCTGGTTCAGTCTTGGTGATCGGCTCGGCGCTTGCGGCGTGTATATATTTATACGCCGCTAATGACACAGTGTAGATTTTCTTTTTCTGGTGATTGTGGCTCCCGCCCCAGTGTGGCACTAAACCAAAGAGAATTCCACCCACACTCCGAATGTATGAACGGTTTATCCTCAGCACGTTACAAGTCATCCAGGCATCACTACTGTGTACAGTCGAACCATAGAGCAGCTGGTGGAGAGTGCACAGCTTTATTCACAGCATCTTATAGCTCCATTGGTACAAGATGTGGCTGCAGATCCGCTTCTAAATTGACATTTACTTTTGAAATCCTCATGTTTACCATGGACAGCCTGTAAATACACTAAATATAAGCCTGTTCTGTTGGTTAGTTTCATTGTAGACATGATACAAGTGGATAAACGCGCCCAGTCGAGTTTGATCGGCTTTCCCATTGAGAAACACAAAGCCAGACCCGTGCATTCGTCCTGCTGGAGCTGTCTGAATGGGTTTTAGGTGCAAGCTACAGAATGATTCTTAATTAGTCACGGTAATACCATACACTACCGTTCAAAAGTTTGGGGTCACTTAGAAATGTCCTTATTTTTTAAAGAAAAGCACAGTTTTTTCAATGAAGATAACTTTAAACTAATCAGAAATACACTCTATACATTGTTAATGTGGTAAATGACTATTCTAGCTGCAAATGTCTGGGTTCTGGAGCAATTATCTACATAGGTGTATAGAGGCCCATTCCCATCACTTCAGTGTTCTAATGGTACAATGTGTTTGCTTATTGTGTCACAAGGCTAATGGATGATTAGAAAACCCTTATGCAATGTTAGCACAGATGAAAACAGTTTAGCTGGTTAGAGAAGCTATAAAACTTCTTTGAGCAGGTTGAGTATCTGGAGCAGCACATTTGTGCGGTCGATTAAACTATCAAAATGGCCAGAAAAACTTTCATGTGACACTCGACAGTCTGTTCTTGTTCTTAGAAATGAAAGGTATTCCATGCAAGAAATTGCCAAGAAACTGAAGATTTCCTACAACGGTGTGAACTACTCCCTTCAGAGAAGAGCACAAACAGACTCTAACCAGAGTAGAAAGAGAAGTGGGAGGCCCCGCTGGACAACTGAGCAAGAAGATACGTACATTAGAATCTCTAGTTTGAGAAATGGATGCCTCACAGGTCCTCAACTGGCAGCTTCACTAAATAATACCTGCAAAACGCCAGTGTCAAAATCTACAGTAAAGAGGCGACTCCGGGATGCAGCTTCAGGGCAGAGTGGCAAAGGAAAAGCCAAATCTGAGACTGGCCAATAAAAGAAAAAGATTAATATGGGTAAAAGAAAGAATGGGAAAGAAGTGTTATGGACAGACCCCACTGAGCTGTTGTGGGAGGAGCTTGACCGTCTGGTACGTAAGAAGTGCCCATCCAGACAATCCAACTTGTGGGAGGAGCTTCTAGAAGCGTGGGGTGAAATTTCTCCAGATCCTTCAACAAAATAACAGCTAGAGGCCAAAGGTCTGCAATGCTGCAATTGCTGCAAATGTAGGATTCTTTGACATAAGCAAAGTTTGAAGGAAAAAAATATTATTTCAAATACAAATCATTATTTCTAACCTTGTTAATGTCTTGACTATAGTTTAATCATTTTGCAACTCATGGTGGTAAATAAAAGTGTGACTTTTCATGGAAAACACAAAATTGTCTGGGTGACCCCAAACTTTTGAACAGTAGTGTATACCCCAGTAAAATGCTGCAAAGGTTTATCAAAATTTGGATACCGCCCAACCCTACTTGACTTAAAGCTCACAAGAGTTGATTTAGTGCAATAATGGACCTTTAACACTGAGTAGAACGGTCCCTGAGCTACAGCTGTTGTTGTCTTCTGTCTCTGTCCTATTTCTGGATGATCAGTCTAAAACACTCTGAGTGAATTATTCATGGTCCAAGCCCCCCTGCCCCTTTAAGAGTGTCAGTGACTGGGACACCCGCGCTACACACACAAAACAAAATACAAGCAAAATGTACTCCACATGACAGAGGCGGCGTGCAGTGGTCCAGAGAAAAGTAGGGCTCGGAAATGACTGCAAACAAGCAATGCGAAAACAAAACAATTGAAATAAGATGTGACCCTTCTGGGCTTCTGTCACACATTTCAGTGCTTTATATTACATGCTGTACTAAAACTAATAATACTGAATACATTATTTTGTATTCTGCAACCTCACCAAGTGTTGTGATATCAAAAATTATAGTCAAGTAAGAGTTAGGTTACTTCAAAATTATTCAAGTGGAAGTACAAATTAGTGGTCCAAGAACAGTAATACGCAGTAAATATCGGAACGTAATTTGATTTATAATTTAACGTGAATATAATTTGATTAAATAATACACAAAATCTGGTATTTTTGGTATTTCCAAAGGATAGAAACAAAAATGAGAAACACTAAATCATGTGTCTACTGTAATTATAAAACCTCTTATTGACTGCAAACTAGGAAGTAAAGCTGGTGCACTGTTAGCATGCTAGTTGTTGTTTGAATGACCATCATTATAACTGGGCAAACGAAAGTTATAAAGAGAAAATAAGTTCGAATTGCAACCTACATTGATATGTGTCGAGTTCTACACAATCTTGGATGGCTCTCGCTGAACGCAATCAGGAAAGGGTGAAACGTCATGATGAATATTTGAATCTAATTGGTCAAAGCTCATGAAACTAGAAGAAGACATTTTTTTTTTACATCCAGTTGAGCAAAAAGCCCAGACGAGTGCTTCCCTGTGCAACAAAATAGTCTGTATTTTTGCAAAAACAGGCTGAAGTACATCCGTCAACGTGTTTATTTTGGTTGGTATGGGCTCTTTACCTTGCTCAAACCGCAATGCTGCTCTGTGATTGGTTTAATGGATTCTCGAGAGTTTGAATGAGACAGTAAAAAAAAGCAGGTAGAGCGCGTTTAGTTATGTCACGTCCACCCCTATTCCCTCCTCAGCCCACAGCCCTGCCAGAGCCTGTACTCTGCTCCAGCTGCACATGTCCTGTCTTATGTCCCGGCTTCACATATAATAATGTCCTATGAGCGCACATACAATATAACACTGCTGAGGCCTGTGTGTCCGGACAGCAGCCTGTTCTGCTCAGACTCAAACATGTCTCCTACGCAAGATTCAACCTGAGATAATAAACACACCAGCAATGTACAGCGAGCGTCAGGTCAGCCTCTCGGTCAAGGGTCAGGTGTTATTTTCATTTATTAGGCTGTGTTTGGTGGTTTCCAATAATAGTCTATGTTATGATGTCCCTCTGTGTTCAGTTTTTCTGACAGAAGATATGTCGAACTTTGTGTCAGTTTGTGTTTCATGTGGATAGGATCAGTGATTACAGACATACAAACCATAAACCGTGTCTAAACCTTTGTATTTTGGGAGGCAAGTTGTACATTGTAAATCGGACATACCCTCACTCCACTCAAACATCCATTTATTTTAATGAAGATGAGCTGCTCTATGACGCACCGTTCAGTACATTTTATTTACATCAACAACACATGAGAAGAACACGTCCAAAATGTCAAGAATTCTGATATATGCTACTGCCAAGCTAGCACACCCACAGTATCAGTATCAGTAACATTATGTCAACAATATATATGTTAAGGCTATGATTACCGGTAGTCTTTAATTAGTTGTGCTTAAAATACTTGGAATACACAGTGTTTGCAGGAAACACTTTAAAACAGACCATTATGCAAAATTAAACCATGTTATAAATGTTTCCCCTCAGCATTTACTCACCCAAAGTTGAATTTGGAGTGATTTGTGTATGTTTGAACAATATTTAATCATTTATTTTCAACACGCCATATTACAGATCAAGCCCCATTCTCAAATCCACTGTGTAGTAATTTTGGTTTGTTCATGAGAGTGATCTGAAGCTATCCATCGGAGGTGCTGACAGCTGCATGGCTTATTGTTGTGATGACATTTGAAGTCTGCTCTCATTGGGCACCACTGTTTTTAATGCAGAAGCCAGTGGACTTTTTTTTTTTGGAAAGTTGTTTTAGATCAATATTTCAATTTAAAATGTGCAAATTATAGCACAATGATTCATGTATGTCATAGATTATAACAATGTAGCAGTTACAAGCACAATATCGCTTCTTTATAAGAGGGAAAAGGTTTAAGAAGAGGGTTTAAATGGTTGTTTAACACTATAAAAATATATATCACTACTTATGTTTGGCATAGTCAGATTTCAGAAGTCATTACTGTAACTACTACTACGACTAGTACTGTCATATACGAGTAATTCTATATACTTAAACAATGATGCAATCATGGCTAAAGTGCCCAAGAGCAATTTACAAAGCCAGTATGTTATAATAGAGATAACTTTTTACAATTATAAATGTTGAGACTTTACAGTTTACAGTGAACACACCTCCTCCTGTCTGTGTCGTCTGTCAGGGCTGAGGATCTGCACATGTTTGTACGGCCACACACTGCACATAAACAGGTGCGCGCACACACTTTGGGGTGCACGCTCACATGCACGCTCACATGCACTCTCACGTGCACTCTCACATGCACGCTCACATGCACTCTCACGTGCACTCTCATGTGCACGCAGGCTCACAGGCCCAGGGGTTGCCAGGTTGGAGAGCTGTTCCACGGTCCATCGACCCTACACGACTGCTCTCAGCTGGAGACGTGTCATCCAGCACAACTCACCCTGTTAGGAGAGAGAGGGAGGGAGAGAGGGAAGAGAGAGGGGAGGAGAGAGAGAGAGAGGGAGGGAGAAAGAAAGAGAGGGAAGATAGATATGGAAAGAGAGAGAGAGGGGGAGGAGAGAGAGGTACGGAGAGAGATGGAAGGGGGGATGGAAAGAGAGGGAAGGGTAGGGAGAGAGATGGAAGGGGGGATGGAAAGAGAGGGAGGGGCAGAGAAGAGAGAGGGAGAGAGATGGAAAGAGAGAGAGAAAGGGAAGGAGAGAGAAAGAGAGAGATGAAAGGGAGAGAGATGGAAAGAGAGAGAAGGGAGAGAGAGGGAGAGAAAGATGGAAAGAGAAAGAGGGGAGAGAGAGGGAGCAAGAGATGGAAAGAGAGAGAAAGAAAGAGGAGCAGACTTATCACCCTGGGTCAGACAAATCATTTGTGTTTATGTTATTGTAAATGTAGGAGCTGCCAAATGTACTTTTGTGAGATTTGCTTTGTGTTTTAATCATATCTGCATTCAAATGTTTGATATTTATTTGAATGTAATAAGATTTTACATTTGTAACATCAACAAGCCTCTTTACACACTGAGGCTGCCAGTCTGCACCATTAGCCCTTTGATCACCACCAACACTCCACATTCATATCACGCAATGTGAGTGAAGTGTCTTGCCCAAGAACAACTGTATTTTCTGTAGTTTCATGAACATTTAAGGTGCACTATCTTCATATTTTCAATAGAATCTTAGTCCAAGTTAAAGAAAAGTGCTACTCTCCTCTGTTCTTTTTCTAACAACAGTGTGCATTACTCTTTTAAGTAAGCAATGGGTATTTATAATGTTCAACACAGTTTACAGGCTTCAGTAACAAACAGTGTCTCAAATATAACTCCCCCTTTGCAGCAACACTGAGCAGTGTTTTCTGAACAGTCTGACATATCGCTATGACAACCCCAGCAGAGTGTTTGACACGTCTTCATTTGACACAATATGCTAACACACTGATAGCAGTATAATACGCCTCCTTCTGTCACAGCACTCTGATTTCTGACTGACAAGTGGAGTAAAACATGAGAAGTATCTCTGTGGTCTGATTGGTTCTCCAGGACATAAGCTGTGGAGTCGCACTGTTTCACCAGTGAAAATTGTGGACCAGTGAGCTGAAGCGTCACTATAACAAAGCCTACTGTGAAATGCCAACTGAGAAACACACTGGCAGCCTACTGGACCAAACTGCTCTCATTTTGTTCTTAGCAGTTGTGAGTACTGAGTCAATGGTATCGCTCATTATGTAAAATGTAAATATGCCAAATACACACAAAAGGTCAAATCCTCCACCTAAGGTAACCTGAACAAGTCTAGCTCAAGATATGGAGATGCGTGCTCACTGATCATAGCTTGCCCCAGCGGCGCAGAAGGATGGGTCAAATGCAGAGGACACTCTCCCAGGGCTATAAAGTGTTACTATATATAAGATATATTATGCTTCGTCGGCTTTATAGTTGTAATCTATGACATCCATGGACCACTGTTATAATTTGGACATTTTAAACCTACACATTAGTCATATAAAATAAATAACCAGGTAATTGTAACTTTTCTGGTGTCGGGGGTCCGCCATCAGCTTGTCTCCAAATGTAATGTTATAACTTTCCTTTTAAAAATACAGTTTGTAGCTGTTTCAGTGTGATTTAAAACAGCTTCACACTTCCCATTGTTACCAAAAGAGTGCAAAGAAACGTGTGTGTTTGTAGCGATACCTGCTTGTCAGTGCCAGATCTCCTCTAACCTAAGCAGAGCCAGGCCTGTTAGTGTTTGGATCAGAGACCTGTGGGAGTCCCAGGCACTATAGTGGGACAGCAATGGCTCTTGTGCATACTGCCATTGTGTCATTAGGCAAGACACTTCTCCCACATTTCCTAGTATGAATGCAGTGTGTGAGAGAGCGAATAGTGATGTTGATGACGCAGATTGGCAGCCTCACTTCTGTCAGTCTACAGCAGGCATGTCCAAACTGTGGCCCCGGGGCCAAATGCTGTTTTGGCCCTCAGGCTTCCAGGTGAATTACCCCATACTACCACAAGTAGTACTTTTTACTGCATGTTTTTTAAATCTACCTTGATCAAGCAAATTCCATGTGTCCTTTTGTGTGTCTAAGTATGAACGAAGGTCTGGAGGGTCATTCAAACCTGTTATAAATGTACATATTTGAATTACTCACTGTTTTGACCACCACCTATGACCCTCGATTGGCCCTCACGCTGGTCTGTGTTTTAAAATGCGGCCCTTGATGAAAAAACTTTGGACACCCCTGGTCTACAGCCTGGATACAATAGTAATTTACCACCATCAAATGTAGAAAGAGTAAACACTGCACTGTAAAGCACTTTTTTTTTAGCATTAAAGAGCGGGGTGTTATGCAAAATTGTTTTTTTTTTGCTTTCTATAATATCATAATGCCACCAAATACATACCTGAAGTGGGTTTTATATGTCAGCCATACATGTCTCTGTACAATTAGTACAATGAGCCCATCCAAAAAGCTTACATTACCCATGCTCCTGCACTGCCATGTTTCATAAATATACTAGAGCAGGATAAAAAAAAAAATACACTACAACTTCCCAAACCTGATGCAATGTGGTAATATGATCTTGATATGTCGTGTTAGAAGTGTAATCCCTCTCTTTAAGTACTGAATCCACAATAAAGCTCTTTAGGGGACTTTCACTTTTTTGATCCTCTGCACGTTAGCTTTCCTCTTGGTTTCACAGGCTTGGCTACATTTTTTGTGATTATAAAAAGACAAAGTGTTATGTGGCTACAGCTTCTCTGGAGAGGAGAGGAGCTTTGGGCACTCTCCAGCAGCCTCGGAGAGTGAACAGACCCTTATTTTTAGAGCACTTTCAAAAGTATTGTTTGGCACGTTTTGGACGCAAGAACCAAGCCAATAAAACGTAAGTTAGCAATGGACTTTATGGACCCATGTGCCAGGGGCTAAACTTTTGTGTGAGAGGTAGCAGAAGGCTCAGATCACATATTGGTATAACTGCAGGAAGATACACTCGACTACTTTTCCAACAATTACGGTTTTAATGTTGAAGTGTGTAACTTTTCTAATGGATGGCCTGAAAACTACTTATCTCCTTGGAGATGTTACTGCTTTGCCTGGAATATTCCACAGTATCAGGTTAAACTAAAGTATGGTGTCAGCTTATCTAACTCTATGCAGGCAGGCAGGTGATTTTCCCAAGACAGGTTAAGGTCAGATCTGTGGAGAGGCAACTTCCACTCACAGTAAGAATGTGTCACATGCAATTAATCAAAATATATTGATGCTTTATCCACAAATTAATGCAGATTAGTAGTAGTAGTAGTAGTAGTAGTAGTAGTAGTAGTAGTAGTAGTTTATTCGGTCATTTTACAACATAACAAAGCAAAACATAGACTACAATCCCATAGATCTTGACCGAAAGGGTTTAGGCTGAAGTAAAAGTACTTATAATGCCAAACCCTATTAAAAAATCACAAAATTCCAAGAAAAAACAGTGTATGAACAGCAAGTTTACATTTACAATTTCTTTTGCGATGTACTGTATATATAAGAGACAAATATAAATTAAAACAAATAAAATTTGATTTATAATTCATTACTCCAGAGCTCTTCTATAGCTTTCAAAACATAGCTCTTTATATCTTTTTTTTAAAGGCTTCTACAGGCAAAATAATTGCTGACTTTGCCTTATCCCTCTGTGGAAGAGTGTGACATGCTGAGATCTTTCCTTCATTCAGGTGTATGTCCTTTTCTGCAAAAAATCTGATCACTTGCCTCTTCAGTGTTCGCAGGTCTTCAGTCTCTGCGTCCTTGGTAACATTTCTTCCATCCACAACAGCTTTGGCATACGAGCGAGGTTTTACACTACTTATGATCACATTTTCCATTCTTGTGTACTGTTCCAGATTGTCAATCCTCTTCTCCACTTTACTTATTGTTCTGTCTTTTTCTGTTATCAATTCTTTTAACACTTTCACTTCGTTTACAAGTTGGGTGAGCTTAGTCAGCTGTTCTCTTACTTTTGACATCTCCCCTGTCAGTGTGTTGAGCGATTTACGACTGTCATCCATGTCTCCTTCCATCTCAACATTACTCGTCACTTTCTGCTGAGGCATTTCCACTTTTCCCGCACTTCTTCAGTTTAGTAAGAACTGGGAAACTTAGATTTAATTGCTAGTTTCCGAGAGCAGTGCTACGGGGTGCTGCCATCTTGGATTTTTCTGTTTTTTAATGGTCTGATTTGAACAATTATGCACTAAAGTTGGGCCAGGGTTTACCTGACAGGAGGAACACTGTGCTCAGGAGCTGTCCTCATTACACATGGTTACATTTATACATATAGTCATGAGCATTAGAGCTCATGTGGACAAGTGCAGATCTGTTGGTGGCTGTTTACGTACGGCAAATCAAATAAGGCTGCGGTGGAGATCTCAAGTTGCACACCATGGACTATGCATGAGGAAGGTTGTATGTGAGCTCTCAAACAAGCAAAACGGGCCAAATATTTCACCAAACTGGTAACAGAACACTGGAAAATGTGCTTGCATCTGTCACAATAAGACACCCGCAAGTGGCGATGAAGGGCCTTTAACCCAAATAAACCTGTTGTTTGGTCATGTACATTAACCTGGAGCATGACGCAATCACACAAGTTCATTATGAAATGCAATTTATAGACTTAAAATATAGCCAGTTGGGCTTTAAAATGATTTATTTAGAGTTGTGGAATCATTAAATGTTTAAAAATCCTTTAAATTAGAAAGTTTAAAGATGCGTTGTGTAATTTTTCTAGTGGAAGGTCCGTCAAATGCTTGCTCCATGGAGATGTTATTGCTTTGTCTGGAATGTATTAAACCTTTCTATGTTCATGGAGACCAAACCAGACCAAGTTACAGGTCAGATCTGTGGAGAGGTGACCCTGTCCACAGTCAGAACGCCTGTTTTTCTAGGTATTTCTGAGCTATAAACGCACGTGGAACAGAATAAATGTAAGGTAGAGCGGTTTAATGTCATACTGTGGAAAATTCCAGGCAGAACAATGATATTTCCATAGATAACAAGCAGGTGACGGATCCCGAATGAAAAAGTTACGTAGTGCACCTTTAAATCAAAATCAGCGCACATCGCCATTAATCATATTTGAAAAGTGTGATTATTTTTGGTTTGACAGCACTAGTTTGTATGTGCATGAAACATAACACAAAAAGATATCAGTTACACAAAATTATCCGTCAAGCATGTCTCATTTAAAACACAATTGCTCCCTGTGGATCGGCGTTGCGCGATAGTCCATATGAGAGCTCCCTCTAGAGCCACTAGAGCGCCGCTGCACTAATTGCCTGTTTGTCAGTCTGCAGACATATTATTACACGGTGGCTCTGTGTACGACGAGAGGGAGCCACTGTCACTACACACATCCTCTGAGCGGTCGGTGATAAGCAGGAGCAGCCACGCTTGTCCCCGATGCCGCAATTGAGATTCTGTCATCAAATAAAAAATAATAATAATTTAATCGCGCGCTGTAATTACGCACCGTGGGGGAGTGATACATCAGATAACATGCTCTACACTGTATTAGAATCTCCGTGGAGGCAAGCAGGCGACACCACCGGACCAAGTTACAGGTCAGAGCTGTGGAGAGGCGACCCCACACTCTGTAAAAACGCATAGACTAAACAGAACTCCGCCCACATTTCAAATAGAGCTGCTAAACTGGGCAGTACCTGGAGGACTAAAGGGGAGAGTAAGGGGGCGGTTGGAGGTAAATCTACACTTCAAGCTCTGCCTCGTCAGTGAACGTGTTAGTAATCAGAAACGCCAGCTTTGCGTGGTGTCACCAACTACTTGAAATAGCGTTCGGCAGTACACACTTTAAGTTTAAATTTAAAGAGTGTTTACTTGCACATAACTTGTCCCTGTATACTGGATAGAATTTTTTGTGTTGCCTACATAGAGGTATTCTGTTTGTTTTTACACTTTTTATCAACATTTTTTCCCACAAACTGCCACTTAAAGGGCTCATATTTGGCTATTTCCCCATCTACACTATAATGTTGTTTCCTCATCACAAACATACATTGTGCATTGTTCTTCTGTGTTTGAGTTCTTCCCTCAAACTGAAAACACACTGTTCCACCTTGTGATGTCATGTGGTAACACAGAAAGTGCTCCACTTTGTTTTTAAACTCAAGACACCTTCACTAGAATAATTTTAGCTCTGGAATTGACCATCTCTACTGAACAAAAGGTCTTTAAAACTACCACTATATGACATCACAGGGTGGGACAGAGCATTTTGAACTTTGCAAACATAGACAGACTAACACAGGATTTCTTAAATATGTGTGAATCGAAACAAAACACAACTCCAGGTATGTTTTTGAGGCAGTAACAGCGTTTATAACATGGCTTAAAGCTTACAAAAGTAAATTTTGTAGAACCTTTAACTTAAGTAAAACTATTATAAATATTTACCACATTTACCCACCAAACCAAGCCATAATTACACAAACATAAAAACCTGTCATATGCACTGTAATTACACAGCGAAGGGGAATAGATACATCAGATGACGCATCGCCAATTTGTAAGTCGTGTGGGGAGACGCTGGAGCCGAGATGAGATTAGAGGAAAGGGGTTTGGGACGGGGAGGAGGGGTGTACTGTTTAAGCTGGCGTATCCTCACAGATGTACGCGAGGAAAGACAGAGCAGAGTATATGGCCGCTGATGTGGGGAGCAGATCCAAAACGCTTCCTTGTTAGTCGCGCCCGGTTCAGCCCGAAGAGCCCGGACCTCTTTGAGCGCTTGTTAACTGTGTCGCACAAACTCTGGAGAAGTTACAAATCTGCAGGCGTGACCGAAATGGGACTGTAAATGAGTGTGGTGAATGCATTAGAATAGGACAAGGGGCTGGGACAACGCAGGTGAAAACTGCACTGTCAAAGTTAGGACGCTACTAATAGATTCTCTCTATTAATGAATGGCTGATTAATGAAACTATGGGGTCCAGATTTTATTTTTATTTGTCTGGAACATGGATCTATTAAAACAACTGCATACAGTATTACTAGCTTGTAGCTGCCTCCAGTTGACACTGTTGGCCACTGTCTGGTACTTCAGCGAAAAAAATCCTTCCAGCTGAGAAAGGATGTTTCTCATAAGGCACAATGTAATCACAAACTGTTCATGTTCGGCTGACGGGGCACCTAGATCAGGGGTCACCAAACTTTCTTCACAGGGGGCCACATTATCACTCCTGACTGTGATGGAGGCCGGGGTCAGATAGGCTGTATAACAGAATTGTATGACCCAAACCAAAATGAGCACCAGCAGGCACAATTCTATCTCAACACAGAACCTGGCACATATTTCTTTATTGTTACTAGTGGTTTGTAAAAGTAGTAAGTACTTCACACTTTGCTTTAATTTGAAATACCACAGATATTCCATTCATTTATTTTCGAGCTTATCAGATGACGAAAATTTGGCGCAAATTCGGCGGCAAATGTAAAAAATCAACAAAATACAAGATGCAGACATGTCGTTATTTGCCAAAAAATAGGCCATGACAACTTTTGAGGATTGCCGCATAGGGCCGGTTCAAGTGGTGGGACCAGAGGGGTTGGGGGGTTGGTTAAAGGCATGGTGATCCGGAGTCGGCCCGCGGACCTTAGTTTGATGACCCTGACCTAGATCTTTCAAAAATGTCAGATTTTGTGGTGCTTTGTACCTATTTTTAGATCATAGATGTTTTTTCAGCTCAAAATCCTTCAATTGTCTTAAAAAACGCAATCACATGACGCATGAGCCCATGCGTGCCCATGCGGGAGAAAAGAGCACTACTGACTAAAAACATGCATTCTTACTGTGAGTGGGCTCGCATCTCCACAGATCTGACATATAACTTGGCCTTGTGGTGTCAGCTGCTGCCTCCGTAGAAATAAACGCCATACTGTGTAAAATTCCAGGCATTATCTCCATGAAGAGGAGGAGGTGATGGACCCTCCACCATTAAAGTTACACTTAAGTAAAAAGTTATAGATAAAAAGTTCATTAACCCTGTGTCCCTCTGCCCGCAGGACTGATGCCCAGATGCTGTGTCCTCCCACGCTCGCTCCTCCCCTGCTCTCCCTGACCGCATCCACCCTCCCTGGCCGTAACCATAACCACAACCGTTGCCCCCCCGCCGGCGCCTGACCCAACCCACCCCACCGCACCCCACCCCACCATGGTCCCGGCGCTGCTCCTCCTCCTCTGCTCCACCTTCCGGACCGCCCTGCTCTCGGTGGGCGGCGGCAGCGGAGGGGAGCCCGGGCAGTCGAAGCGGGAGGTGCGGATCGAGGGAGACCTGGTGCTGGGTGGGCTGTTCCCGGTGCACGAGAAGGGGGCGGGCATGGAGGAGTGCGGGCGAGTGAACGAGGCCCGGGGCATACAGAGGCTGGAGGCCATGCTGTTCGCCATCGACCGCATCAACCAGGACCGGAGCCTGCTGCCGGGGGTGTCTCTGGGGGTGCACATCCTGGACACGTGCTCCCGGGACACTTACGCTCTGGAACAGGTACGAGAGGATGTGAAGGGTGATGTGGGGAGGTGGAGATGAATGGACTGCAGTGTGGAGCCAGTCCCTTCTACGTTCTGATCAAATTCAGAAGGGATTGTATATAGATTTGTCTCCTTTTTTATGTGTAGGCAGGCATGTTTGTTTTTGACGTACTTAATTTGTTAATCCGCCTGTCAATCATGCCCTCTGAAATCAGTGAGACAGGCTAAAGCTCCACATGCACTTGTCCTGTAAAGTTTGTCAACACTGCAAAAAAGGCCTATCAAAAATAAGAAAAAAATACCAATTTTGAGGTAAAAATGCCCTATTTTAAGTGAAATTTTCACTTATCAAGTTTTCTTAAAGCAAGACAAAATACGAATCTTGTTCTAAGCAGAAAACACCAGTTTTAAGTATTTATGGCAAGATTTTTCACCTTATTGGTTTGAGAAGGAAGTTAAAGAGGCCTAACCTGGACTGAGTTAATATAAAAAGTGCTTAGAATAAGTTGTGATACCTAGATAAGATAAATCAGGATGGAATATCTAAAGTAAAAAAAATCTTTAAATTGATCTTTTAAGATGCATCTGCTTAATTCAAGTCAGTTTAACTATGCTAGAAAATCCTGTTATGCAGTGAAAGCGTGTGATTTTGGCTAAATTCTCATCAGTCCTGCCCAATTCAAAGTCCGCTCTGGTTCCAGAAGTAAATTTTCCATTCATTTTTCCCAAAAACAAATTATTAAATGCACAATAAATTCAATGCTGTGAATAATTATGATCCTTTGAATGCATAAGATAAGTGAGAAATAAGTCAGGAGCCTTACACTCTGGAACAGGTAAGAGGGAGGATGGTGGTGTAGGGAGGTGAAGGTGAACGGACTGCAGTACAAATGTTTAACTTATAATGTAGGGGACATATAAAAATAAAAGTGTGTTTTTAATACAGTTGGGCCTTGCTGGAGATAAACTGACAGTGGATGGATTGTAGTGTCGGGACTTCTCCAAGGTTGCACGTTACACTGGACAAATGAATAACCAAAATGTGCAAAGAAAGCAGCTTTTGTGCAGAATGAACTGAATGACCTGATAGTTTACATTTACCATGCCCTTGAGCATACTGTGAATGTCACAGTAAAAATACACACTATTAAATTGCAAGACTTGAAAACTTTATTACTATTATTACCAAAATTACCATAGCCAGCTGGGGCTTGCATGTGTCCTCTATCTGCAGGTTAAGGCACTGGAACCAGTTTCAGCTATGGCTGTAGTAACTATTTATGCTTAGGTAGAGAGCAAAGTTCCACAATGTAACTTTACGACACAGTTCTTTGCTCTTTACTATTACTCAAGTTAATACCCGTCTCCCTCCCTTCTGTGCACGCTCTTAAAGATTTAGTACCTCCATTTCCTTACCCATACTCTGTAAAAAAAAAAAAAAAAAAGGAAAAAAAAGTATAAAACTATCAATTCTGTTCACAGCTAATCTGCAGGTAATGTTTTTAAATGATGGAGACTGGCAAGCTTTGCTGTGAGGGAAATGAGGCGCTTATAAATGCAGTACTCCTCAGGGGCCGTTACTGCATAAAGAGTATTACTGTCAGGCTATTTACAGACGGTGCCTTGAGTTCTTGAGTCACATGATTGGTCTGGTAATTTTCTCACATTTTATGTTTTGATGATTATGTTGTGCACCCAGTGGGCTTCTCTTTCACTGTAAAAATAAGTATGTGCAGGATAAATCATAGTAATTCAATACCGTAATTATCTGAGTGGTTCTGGCTATGCAATTATTGACTTAGATTACATTAATCTTTTTAATAGATTGGCAGACCCTAAAAACAATAGCTTGAAAACCGTTCATTTGGCACCCCAGGCAAAATTTGGCATGGAATCTCCAGCCTCCAAAGCAAAATATAACTTAATTATAGATACATATGATTAAACATTTGTAGGCCAAAGACCAAACTTAAGAGACTGAATGAAACAGATGTGCTTAGAATTTGTGATTCTTTTTGTCAGACGGGAGAGTTTGTGTAGCTGCTTTACATGTTCTGGCTATTTCTTGAAGTCTTCCTCATAAGCGTCATGGGATGGTGTAGTAATGTGTCTTATAGGCTGCTTTACTTTGTTTTGTTAGACATCAGGGGAAACTTACGCCCCCTACTGTCCTTCTCCAGAACTGCATCCCATGTGTGTGATAAGGTGTATGCTCCCCCGTCACAATTTATGCTCCTTGGACTTCGAAATTTTCGAATATTCTGAAATCAACTTTTAGTTTTATGACATTTCTTTTCTACAGTGTGAAACTTGATCTGACAGATTTCAAGCCTGTGTGAAGTCATTTGTAAAGCTTTTCGCGTACCAAGTGCTTTTACCAGATGATTGAGAATATAGACAATAAAGAACATATGGCACCATGATAGAAGTGCTCAGTGAGATTCAAACTGCAGGCAAAACCCGCCAGACATTTTGCTTGTGTGTGTGTGTGTGTGTGAAATGAATACGAAAAGATGAAAAGTTTGCTCAGTGGATAAAGTCTGACCACAGCATCTAAAAAAGACAATGACTGATCAGTTAAAGGGTCCATATTACTGTATTTTCTGATCTAAAAACATACCCAGTGTTGTGTTTTATTCACACGTTTAACACAGAAATGCTGATTATTTATTCTTCTCCATACACCTTGACTAGAATCATTTGGATAGTTTCAGATCACAAATTGCCCATTACTACTGAACAAAAGGTGAAAGGAAGCTGTTAATTTGAAAACTATTACTTCATGACATCACAGCGTGGAACAGAGCATATTGAGCTTTGAGGATGTAGACGACATAATAATGCAGAATGTGTGAATGAAACAAAACACAACTATTGTTATGTTTTTGATGAGGAAACAACATTCTAGCATGGCTTAAAACCAAGAGAGCCAAGAGATCAGGCTTTGACAAGGAGGTGTGGCCTTACATGTATTTCATTACGTTCATGTGTTGGCATCCCATTTACCAAAGTCATGCTGCTAGTTTGTCACTTGAAAATTTTTTAGTTCTTGCTGTTGCCAACAGAGGGCATCAGATATTTAAATTCATTGCTGCAAAATAATTAGGCTACGTTCAGACTGCAGCCTGAAGTGATCCAAATCTGATATTTTTTAGCCCTATGTGACCTGTATCTCATCATTTAATGACAGATCAGATTTTTTCAAATGCAACGTATGCATACGTATCCGATCTTTTGACATGCAACTTCAGTCTGAACTTCCAGGTCACATTCATCCGACCTACACGTCATCAACAAGCTCACAAATGTACACAAATGAAAATTGTGCATGAACTCCGTGTCAGTGAAGCAGCGAAGCACATAGCAATCCCACTACTCTTAGCTGCGACTCTGCCCATGCCCGTGATAAATCACACTCAAATTAGAAGCATTCGAACTGACGCACATCTCAACTAACAAAGACAAACAAACAGCAATAGCAGGTCGCTGCTAAGCTAAGCTTTGCTCTACCTGAGCTCTAAATTGCACAATAACAATGAAACAAACAATGAAAAAAAAACACACAAAATAAAAGCCTTAATTTTATCTAACCAAGGTCACTGTGCAGGAACACTATATTGTCCTCAGTCCCAGGTTTCAGCTGTGTTCTGCGTTCTTGGATCACAAATCCAGTGGAGGAAAAGTCTCTCACTGGCAACGCTGGATGTGGGATTGAGAGCAACACCACGTGTACTGATTCACCTGACCCGCCCGTGTGTAATCACTACCCGCCCACAAACCCACCTGTAAAATTCTAGAACGTTAAAACCCGCCCATTTCAGCAACTATTTGCAGGCACACATCAGGTACCCGCGGGTACCCGACCTGGTGCAGGACTCTGGTTTACAGGTGGGTGCGGTGCTGTACTGTGCGGTTCTCCAAAAATGGACCCGTGCAGGACTCTGCTCCACACCCACACATTCCTTTCTAAGGAGCTGCCACTACCCCACAAAATGCCATGGCCAAAAACCTTGTCCTTTGCCTTCTTAATCTCCTTAAAATAAATAAGCTGTACATGTTCTGGTTCTGGTACAACAGCAACTTTAAAATCGCCAGGTTCTCAATGCATCCATGTTTAGGCTACTTCTGTAAACACTGAGCACGCTCACTGCGTGTGACCGTGTGTGATCGTCGTGTCCTTCGATGCGCATGCGGGACACTTTGGGGGCATTTAAAGTTCATACTGGAGATCATATACAAGCCACATTTAATTGGAAATGAACGCCCTCGCAAAAAAATCAGATTTCACAAAAAAATCCAAATTGAACATTAAGCCCTGCAGTCTGAAAGTAGCTTTAGTTTCTTATAGCTGAATTGTTGTTCTCTCCGGAGGCCAAAAGTCATTGTGAGCCCTCTGCATGAGCCTATATCTGTGTTTAACTCAAAAAGACTAAGTGAGCTGCGCCACACTCCAGAGACTGACCTCTGTTACATTATTAGAATATATCTTCTGTACTTAGAACTCATGTTATGCACACCTACATTTACTCTCATTAGCATAAAGGTATGTATCTTATGACTGACTTGATCATTAAATTTCTTTCAAGTATCTCTTCACATGGGTCTAGAGTCATGACATCACTCATACAAATTCCTTCATTGAAATGATAAATTTTACCAATGCAAAACCATCTAAAAGTATATCACCGCGCTCCGTGTTTTCAGGCCCTGGAGTTTGTGCGTGCATCTCTGACCAAAGTGGACGACACAGAGTTCATCTGTCCTGACGGCTCATACGCTCTGCAGGACGAAAGCCCTCTGGCCATCGCAGGGGTCATCGGGGGCTCCTTCAGCAGTGTGTCCATACAGGTACCTCCCTCCCTTACACCTCTATGGCAATCTGTGGTGGACATGTTGACACCTTTTTGGCTTAATGGTTGGTTTCAATACACTGGTTGTCCTTATGGTGAAATTGGTGCTCTGCATGTGACCTATTGTTTCTTCTCGTCATTGACACTTGATCCAAGCTGTAGGATTAGCTGATTAAACATATTGTGAATTTATGCTAAAGCATCAATTTAAAATCTCACCCAGAGGAAAGGAGAACACACTAACCTTATAGACCCCTCTAGTGTCCTGTGTCTAAAGCCTGGTACCCTTCGATACGTTAACTCTAGTAATATTTTTAATGAGGGAGTTAGGGTAAAACTAGGGCTGTTTTGGCGACTGACAACCCGCTTAGTGGATCAATGGTTAAAGCAGTTGTTCAGGTTGGAGGATCGATTCTCGTTTAGATTAAGTTCCGTCATGGTGTGCTTAAGGCAAGACACATCACAATTGCCTAGTATGAAAGTAGTGTGCTCCGAGGGGCTGATGGCAAAGATAGAAAACCTCACTTCAGTCAGTCTGCCCCAGTGCAGCTGCGGCTACATTAATGGCTTATGATCACAGAGACTGAAGTGAATGAATAATGACTACAGCGTATTACTTCAGCAAGCTTGTAAAGTGCAATACAATAATCTACAACGATTTACTCCATCACATGTGAGTAAAACTAGAGCTTCTTTATAAAACATCACCACGATTGGTACCACGAGAGCCAAGTCAGCTGGAGATACTGCACAAAAAAACATAGCCAACAGTTTGAGATTGATGCATGATTTTTATTTGACCAAACACCACCAATCCTACATGACTGAACCCCCTGTGAGGCATGAGAGCTGACCACTATTCTTCTTTGCTTCCATTTTACAAGAAATTTGACACAGTGGCTTAGCTTAGACTTCCCATCAACCATAACCAATGACAAACCTGTTCTCTACATCTGTGTCTTCTTCATATGTGAGAAAGATACGTCAAACTCTCTGGGATCCTTGGTAATGGGCTTTGCATGTTTCCCTTAATCTGCCTGGTCTAGGACTCAAACCAGTGACAATCCTGTGACTTGGCAGTGCTGACCACAATGGAACTTTATGTGTTGCTGCTTTGGGCAGGATTTCCTCCTCTTCTTATATAACAGTTGTTCCATGTGATATGCTGCTGCCCAAAGGCTTGCATGAATGGGAAACACTTTTTCAACCTTTGTACATGATTTTTACTGTCTTAAAAATGTGAAAAATATGTTTAGTTAATTTAAAGCAGTAGTTCAAAGTTATTCCTCACTCACCTTATGCATTTTAGCATCCTAATTAATCACCATAATGAGTTTTTTACCACTTGTCATAATTTTCAGAGACCAGAGCTGTCACGGTAAAGCTTACAGCTAGTATGGTAACAGTGTTCTTCCTGATTAATGGGCAATAAAACCCTTTATAATTCGGTGCAGACATGTTTTGACCTCAAATATATCGGGAAAAAATCAACTACAGGACCTTTAACAACACCTTTAACATACAAAATGTCCTAATGTCACACCAATATGCAAATTAACACTAAAGTGTTTATGCAAATTAACTGCACTTCTCTGGGGTATTAATTGGCAACGCAGAACATATTTAGATTAGCCTGTTAACTTTTAGCCTTTTGAAAATGCTATATTCACAGAAAACATCGTATTACCTTGGTTTATAAGTTTCACTTTTGTTTTTGACACTCGGAGTTCCTTGCTACTTCCCGTGTTATGTCACTCTGAACATTGCTCAGAATCATACTGGTAACTGTAAGGTGTCGTTCGAATAGTGGGAGAGATCAGAAAATCGCTCGAAAATGCACATCCTACAAATAAAACCTCTTCAGACATATTTTTTTGATGAGGGACCAACGTTATAATACTCTAAAAAGTTGATTTTGCATAATACCCCTTAATAAATTCTCCCATAAATTAAGTGTTACTCTAATTTGCCATTAATTAGTCCTCCAGAGTTGTCCCTCTTTCAGCCATGGCCCACACCTGGATCCAGGCCTGGTTTATGGATTCCTCTGTACCACTGGCCACTGGTGCATTCTCATGTGTTTCATAGCTCATGTTGCTCTTGTCGCCGTGCCGAGACATTTGCATATTTTAGCATAAACCCTCCTTCTGCCTTTCCCCCAACTGTGGCTGCACAAAAGCCGCCTCCTATCACTGCTTAAATCCCTAATCTCAGTGCCTCTGCCTCTCCCATCCCAAGCACTTTCTGTTGTTCAGTAATCTCATCAGTCTTTACTTTTACAGCGCGACAAGTTTGACAAAGTTTGTTACTGCAATTTTAACAGATTTTAAAGGAACTTTAAAGAGCTCGGGGTCTTACTGTATAAAAAAATACAATCACAACTGAACCTGTCCTGCCAGTTTATTAACCTGCATGTAGAGGATACGTACAAGATTTTCTCATTCTCAGTATATGTAGAGGCCTGTGAGGCACGCTCAGTACGTCCAAGATTCAGGATTCCTGCAGAGGCTGCACTAGCACTGATTCATGATTGGCTACAGATGCTGGGTTTAGGCAGTCACCATTCAGATCAGAGAGAGTCCTTTTAACCTATCTCCATCCACAAGGCAAACAGGTGACCAGAGGGCCAAATCCTTGTATTAGTCACCAGTAACTGAATGAATAACTTTATACTTTTTTGTATAGATTTGCCATTCTATGGAACATTTAAGGCATAACAGAAGCACTGCTCAAAAAACTAAAGGAAAACTTTGAAAACACATTACGTCTCATAGTGAATAAAAATGTTGGATAGGCCTATCTATACAAATATGGACAGGGCAATGTCGTAGGAACAGAAGGGTGGCGCCTCTTTTAATGGAAATCGACACTGGACTGGTTTTGCACATGGAGGTCATCCAAGTTTCTCCCTCTTGGTCTTTTTTGGCTGCTTTTCCACTAGTGCTGCTTTGGCTAGAGTGATTATCACTACTGGGAGTATGAGACCATTCTTTAACCCTATAAAAAGTGCACAGATTGTTCAGTTTTTCCAGGATGGCACCTCCGGACATACCGTTGCAAGGAGATTTAATGTGTCTCCCAGCACAATCTCCAGAACAAGGAGGAGACTTCAGGAGACAGGCAGTTACTCGAGGAGAGCTGGGCAGGGCCGTAGAAGGTCCTCAACCCATCAGCAGCAGCCGTATCTCCTCTTTCATGCAAGGAGGAGCAGGTTGAGCACTGCCCATGCCGTACAGAATGACCTCTAGCAAACTGTTTATGTTTAGTAATCCCAGACAAATCACTCCAAATAACTCAGACAAACAGGCAGACGTCCCCCCTTCACCAGAAAAGCTACATGGTGCATCTTTATACGGATTATATTGCAATGAATCCTTTAACCCTAATTTGAATGCAGCACATTTTGGATGCAGTCTGACAATGCATTCATCCCTCTCTGTACCTCTATAGTCCTCTCAAATCACGACATAATCACAGTTCATTCCCGCTGCCCTCATCTTGTTTTCACCTGCTCTTCTCGAGGTGTTTACAAGACCTGGAATGTGCTCAGCGTTCCAATGACCCAACGCCACGCAATTCTGAGCTGCGTCCAACCCGCGCTGCCTGGCCCGTCCATCTGCTCCTGCTAAATGAAGTAATGGGGAATTATTTGCTGTTTAACCATGCACTACTGAATCCCACAGCCCCGGAGACATTTCCATAGCCGATGCTACGTTCCCAGGCGCCTTTGTGACTTGCATTCCAAACACTAAACACAGCTCTCCTCTCCTCTGCAGTATGTTTTTTTTCTCTACATTTTTTATCAGAGCACGTTCAGCTCTTTGCATACTTTCAGAGGGAAATTGACGGTGAAGGACTAAACACAATTTGCGACCATTGAAGAGCCATAATGACATTTTGGCCTAGTCCAGAATCTGTATGGGCTTTGTGATAAAAGTTGACTGAGGAGTTCAAATGGGTTCAAGGGTACACAGACAAAATGTGTGAATATAATGAAGGATGATGTGAGGGTAAAAGATGTTTAACTGAATACATAAATACAAGCTGGATAAAATAAATGGCATACTCGCACACACAACATAACATCTCCATCGAGGTTTTACAAAACTTAGTTCACCTTTAATTTGAGTGAATTTCAATCATTTACTCCTAATTTGAATGCTTTCTAGCTGTAGTTTGACTGTCCACATTCACACTAGGTTATGTGGGTAAAGTGTCTTGCTTAAAGGGGCCGTGTTTTGCTATGTTCTGATCTGTTATAATGTTTCCACATCAAAAACATACCATTTTGTTTCATTGTTTCATTCATACGTTTAACACACTAAGCCACAAACAAACACATTTAGGCTGAGTTTTTTGCTCAAACAGAAAACACTCTGTTCCACCTTGTGATGTCACACGGTAATATGGATCGCTTTACTGTATTTTTAAACTTCATACACCTTTACTGACCTGGAACTGCCTATTTCTACTGTACTAAAGGAAATAGGTAAGTGTTAACTTGAAAGCTACAGCTTCATGACATCACAAGGTGGAACAGAACATTTCCAACATGCTAACATGACTAAAAGCTCATGCAATATAGGACCTTTAAGGACTCAATAACAGTAGAGTCACTTATGTTTAAAAGTGTCTAAAAATGCATTATAACTATATAACTTGTGTACATGTATAGCATACATTTATCTACACTTTTTGTCTTTTTGTCAATAGTCATAATTTCCTCCCTGTGGCACCTGGTATTTCCAGCGGTCCCAGTGGAGTGAATGCATTAAAGCATTTAAGCATTTTGAATAAAATTACAGCTATATAAAGTAAATCAAGTTTTTCTTATAATAATATTTCTATGGTTGACACATGAGTATCATTTTGCTAAATGTCAGCCATGTTATAATTTTGTTTCCTTATAATGCATAAATGCTTAGATAGATCAATAAATTGATAGCTCATTAATAATGTATAATAGGGATGGACATGATTAGTCGACTAATCAATAATTTATCATATAGAATTTTGTTGATCATGTTCATTTTTAATCGACAAACCAAATGTAGGTTGCTGTGCGTAACGTAGCGTAAGGAGACGAGGCTGCGTCTGAGCACAAACACTGGAGCTGCGGCCCCACAGTCCCACGTCTCGGCTCTGGCTCCTTGGAGATCACTATATCCCTCAATGAGTGTGTTTACCTGCACATCATAAAGAGCTGCGTTAGAGCTGCGCTAAACCTGCACACGTACAATCTGCACACATATGATCTCTGAAAACATGAACCGGAAAAGAACAGACTCATCAGCAGCAGAACATCCCTCTGTCACAGAAAGAACACTCATATTCCACCTAGTCGTGTCCTTTAGTCTGACAGAAGCTGACCGCATCAGTGCACAAGGAAAGAGCTGCTTTTTTTCCAGCCTTTACAGTTTATGCAAATTAGCCATGCTGTGTTACGTTTTGTTTCTGTGAAATGTAAACAATGTGCCAAAGCTGCATTAAACATATTATAATCTCAAACAGGCTGATGTGGCTCTATAGTGGTTATGGTGTATATGTTGTAAAGATTAGTAATAGTAATAATAATAATGATAATTTTAATATAAAAACGTTAATGATTAATCGATAATTAAGAAAATATAGTCGAATACCCATCCCTAATGTATAACTTTATAACTTATTGAATCTGATAGCAAAAGAGGTGGCTAAATCTCTAATGAAATGTGTTAAATCCATCCATGCTAACCTCTCACGTTAGTTAACCACACTCTTCCAATGACAGCTAGCAGCACGCTCCACATCGACCTTTCCCGACCTTTAGCTCACCTGCCACTTTTAAAACTTCCAAATCAGTCCAACTTCTACACTCCAGTTTACCCGATTTTCCACGCTATTCCTTTAAGACGGCGGAAAACACGTTGTCAAAACAAGTCATCAATGAGCTGTAAATAAGACCCGGGAAAAGGCGGAACAGCGCGGAGTAACAAGATTAGCGTCCATGGAGCAGCTCTGTGTTTACAGCTAGGAATACCCGCGCGGTGGATCATGCAGCTAATGCTAGTGTTAGCGTGTATGTGACTCAAATGATAATGAGTGCAGTGGAACAGGCACGATCAGCGCTAAAAGGGAATATTATATAGACTTCATCAGGACCATAACTAATGCATGAGTCAGGCTTGTATTCAACACCAGCTTTTGTGTTTCCGCTGCTGTTTATGCACAAAGTCTGTGTGTACAGATTGGGCTTAATGTACTTTTATAGTCTAGTTTGTTTGAGTCAAGGAAGGGTGAAGCCAGCAAGATACTCCTCATCATATAGGTCAAACATAGACTTTATATATAAATGGACACAGCTAACCTTCCAAATAGTAAGTGAACATGGGCGCTCGTTCAGCTCCATCGCCTCTCTCTGTGTAACTGCTGCTGTCAGACTCGTCATTTTGGTCTTAATATGTTCATATTAACTTTAAATCTAAGTGTGTGCTGCCCCCTGACTGCAGGGGCGGAGTCTGAGCCTCATACCTCCAGACCCCACCCCACGCCTCTCTCACTCTTTTCTTTAGTCTTCCAGGTACTGACCAGTTTAGCAGCTGTATTTGAAGTGTGGTTATGGCCAGGGTTTAGGTTTAGTCCCACGCATGGATGTATAATAAGAGCTGGATAAGGTACGCCGCCTCTATCCATGACCCCACATTGATGTGTGGCCGAGTGAGGTACTACAGCCCACTGCCATATAGTTCTATGCCGGCAGCCGAAGAAAAAATCTCCCATAGAAGCACAATGCATTTATTGTGAAATCAACCTGCCCGTGTTCAGCAGACAGGACAGCAACAGCTTTCATAAAAGTCAGATTTTGTAGGGATTCTTCTGTATTTTTACAATATGAACTTTAAAAAAAAATTTAATCGTCAAAGCGCCTAAAATCAGCTTTGTAAGAGTTAGCCTAGCCCCACTCTGAGCTTGCGCTAGATCTGCTAGCAGCTCGCGCTCTGATTGGTCAGAACTGCGTTTCTGATGTCACACATTCGGCTGCGTTGGGCTAAACATTTTTGGGGTCATGTGCCAATGAGCACAGACCATTGAAAACAATATGGTGCTATCTTGGATTCATCTTCCAGATTTTTTTATAGTTCTATGGTCCCATGTTAAGAATGGGGACAGTGTGATCGGTCTAAGAGGAATCCACACTTCAGACTCTGCCCCTGAAGCCAGTCCAGATGAGTTGTTTAACTATCTCCAGATAACAGTAAAACGTGTGCCTTTCGTCAGGCCGCACAGTGTGATGTCACATACTACATGAAAATGCAGTGGCCACTGAAGGCAGCAGACATTCAGTTTTTGACCACAAAAAGTTTGCACTAAAATTGGCACACACAAAAAACACATAACAGAACAGTAGACAATACTCATAAAAGTTTAGGAGCAAAGAAGTTGATTAAAGTTATGTAAAAGACAATAATTTAGAAGATGTAATTACTCTGTTGACATGTTTTTTGCTGAGGTGTAAAAACACTCAGTGAATGTTGTTTTACTAATGAGGCAAACGTACTCTAAAACACTGGCTTAAATCTGGACAAAGGTTGATCTATAAGCCCAAGACTAGTGTGTTTTGGCCGAGATCATGTGCTCAATCTACGTTTGGAATAAGCTGTACGTGTTCTCCTGACCTTGGCCCTGGCTGAAGTCTGCCTGACTATAGTAATCCTGTATTGACCTGTATTTGAATCTTTCTCAGAGTTCAGAATACTTCAGTTTGAAAGCTTGCTCAGGGATAATCAGCTCTGTGGGAACTAATGACCACAAGACCTATCATTTTATTTAAAGTCTTTGAACGTTTTTGAAACTTTACAAACCGCCAAGTTATTAAAACATCCAACTCTTTCACTGTAAATGTGCTTTTTGGACTTAAAGGTGCATTGTGTAACTTCTCTGGTGGAGGGTCTGTCAAATCCTTTTCTCCCTGCAGATGTTATTGCTTTGTCTGAAATGTTTCACAGTATGGCATTAAACCTTTCTATCTTCATAGAGACCAAACCAGACCAAGCTACAGGTCAGATCTGTGGAGAGGATAAAATCACCTGTAATTAAAAAAAATATAAAGTAGAGCTGTTTAATGTCAACACTCAAATCAGAGCAGTGACAAACCAGCAAGTTACACAGTGCACCTTTAAAAAAAAAACTATTATGGATATTAGTTTGCATATTATTATTTTATTTATTTTTTCAAAAGTCTATGGGGGAAAAATGGAAAATATACTTTGGGAACCCAAGTGCTGCTGAGTTGTTGTTTTTACATCAATACAAAAAATCACAATGAACAAAATGTAAAATGGTGTCTGTTATAGTTTAATACTAAATATTTTTAAAAAAAGCAACACTCTTTCAGATCTGATGTTGGGTCTGTCTACTCCAGAGGCTTTGACACTGACCCTAGGACAACCTCTGTACTCCTGAACTCCTGACAAAGATTTAGTCTCAAGAGAGAAGGGATATGTGGGCTGGAAATGAGTTGGATCAATGTACACAGCTCTTAAAAAATATTCGAAATGTACAATACGGTTATACTGGTCATACTGCGGTCCAAAGCCAGAAAAATTATCTGACGAAGGCTTTTTGCCAAAACTTTTAAGTAAATAGCTGAAAAAAATAGGAGAATGAAATACTTTAGTAGTTAGGATGCATCTAGAATGAGTTATAGAAGTTATTTATTCAGCCCTCTTCAGCTGAAATATAATCAGAGCAGAGAAAAAGAGCAAGACAAATACTGACCTCGAATATATATTGTTATCCTTTCCTGACGTTGATATCATAATTTTCATGACAGACCTAGATTATCCTAACTTCACTAGGCTCAGATCTGGAGCAGGTTTCATCTTGGTACTCCTGAAGGTCAAATTATAAAAACTGCTCTACATTATGCTAAATTCTTCGATTCTTGTGAGCTTTAAGCCATGTTCTCTGCTCATAAACAAATATATAGTCCAAATATGCAGGAATTGTGTGTTAAACATGTGTGAATGAAATAAAACACAACTCCAGATATGTTTGTGATGAGGAAACATTATAACATAGATCAGAAAATAGCGTAAAATGGAGACTTTAAATGGAGTTAAATGTTGCTATACATTTCATGACATACACTATTCACTATATACGGTATGTGACATTTTTATACCAATCTATTTCATCATATACATAAAAACTCCAACCGTGTTACGAGTTTTACGACCATGTCAATATTAAAATGCATCTTCAGCCATAACCATAGATTCTGCTTTTCTTCCATTTTGTACAATCACAATTTATGGCCCTGCAAATTCAGCAATCCCAAACAGTTGCAATTGCTGGTTGTGTAGTCCTAGCTTTATAAAATTGCAAGCTTATCATTCAGTAAATAGTTCTGTGTTAATACATTCAGAGGAGAAGTTTTGTTTGTCCAGCACTATGAAGACTGTGCTTGCACTTTTGTGCTATTTGGGTTGTTCCGGGCAAGTCAAGTCATTTTCTGATAATATGCTTGTGTATTTTATTTTATTAGATTTATTTTAGAGATTAGATTAGAGCAGTTGAAACTGTCATGAAAACAAACTCTCAGTGTGAAAAAATAATCTGATAAAATAAATTACTGGAAGACCACTGCTTGTGTAGTTTGAAGTAACATTACTCATACTTCAGTAAAAGTTTTCGATGTAGGCTGTGGTGTTGACATAAGTAGGTATCCTTTTCTGCTTTCTATGCTCCAAAAACTGCAACTAAACTTATGTAAAACCATTATAAATCATTAAACTAATAATTTAAAAAAAAAAAAGCTTTCATATGCTTTCATATAATTTACTTAGTTGTGGTACTTTTGGTTCTTTCGTGGGATCTGAATCTTTTGGATTGGTTAATTTCAAAGAGCAGCTGAAAAGCTTGGCTCTTTTTGTATTTTATACATTTATATGACAGAAGTGAATGTGAGAACTCATTTAATCTAAAAACTAATCACAGAGAGAAATGACCAAGGCTCAGATTTGATTAAATTGTTCAGACTAAAAGTGGGAGTGTGTCTAGCCTCTGAAATCATGTCTAAAATAAATAAAATGTTGCACTAAAATAAAAAAAGAGTTTTTTGTGCTGAGCTCTCACTCGTGTTGTCATCTCTTCTGTGCTGATGTTGATTGGACATAAATCAATGTAAAAATTGGGGTATTATGCAAAATAGATTTTTTTCAGTTTTATTCCCTCTTTAAAAACATGAGTTATCCTGTGATCTCTCCCAGGACCTATTTGAACCCTCCTCACTTTTAGCTGTAAGACTCTGTGCAACGCTCGACCCACAAACCTACATCACCCATGGCCCCACACAACAATTCTTTATAAAGCATGATACAAAACTGTACACAGCAGCTTCACAAACCTGATGCGTTGTGCAGTAGTTTCATTAGCGGGACGCACGCTGATTGTGTTGTGACAGCGTTCTGAAGGGGGAGTGAGTTTGCACGGAGAGCAAAGGGAAGGGGGAACTCAGATAAAACATAATAATACATTGTCTTTTTCGGGATGTAGCAATATCTAAATTTCTTTACAATAGTTTCATGGTAAAATATTTATTGAGATATTTCGTAGAGGCAAACAAAGCCAACACAATTATGAATATACAACTTTTTCCTTTTAAAAATGCCTCAAAAAGCCTTTGGTTCTGTCATAATCCAAAGAGTTGAGGTTTAAAAGTGCTTAATAATTTATTTCATTGTGTAAATTGAACTGAAACAGAGCAAAAAATTATTGTATATGTTGTTCCCTTTGTTCCTTTTCCCTACTGCTGCACCATAACAATGAATTAAAGCAAAGAGACTTGAGATTCGATATATTGTGTTGGTCGATGATATTATTGAGAGACTTTTGACGATATACCACTATATATTGGTTATTGTTACATCCCTATAGTCTTCGTCGTATATAGCCTTTTTCAAACAATAAAAGGAAACAGTGATCCAAATATGTTATGTGTGAGCAGTTAATACCCCATAGAAGTGTAATGCCCCCTCTCTAACATCTCATCTTTGTTGTAGGTTGCCAATCTGCTCCGGCTCTTCCAGATCCCTCAGATTAGCTACGCCTCGACCAGCGCCAAACTCAGCGACAAAACCCGCTATGACTACTTCGCCCGCACCGTACCACCGGACTTCTACCAGGCCAAGGCCATGGCCGAGATCCTGCGCTACTTCAACTGGACCTACGTGTCAACCGTGGCGTCTGAGGGGGACTACGGGGAGACCGGCATAGAGGCGTTTGAGCACGAAGCACGCATGAGGAACATCTGCATCGCCACGTCAGAGAAGGTCAGATTCTTGTTGCTGTTATGACTGAGGAGCAGTGAATATTGTAGCTCGTGCACAGGTCAAACTTTAAAATAACTACACTTTAATTATCCTTAAAAGTGCATTAGCTTTTCTGCAGGGTCCATCAAATGCTTTGCTCTGTGATGTTATTGCTGTTTTTGAAATGGTTCACAATATGGCATTAAAGCTTTCTATATTCATGGAGATCAAACCAGGCCAAGTTACAGGTCAGATCTGTGGAGAGCGACCCCACTCACAGTCAGAATGCCCAAAAAATTCATAATGAAAAAATAGTTTTATTAAAGTTTATTATCTTATATTATGCTGTTACAATAATAAACCTGGAGTTGTGTTTTGTTTCATTCACACATGTTTGAATAATCCTTTATTATTAGTTTGTCTATTCCTCCAAATCTGAAAATCCTCGGTTCCACCTCGTGATGTCATGGAGCTGTAGTTTTTAAGTTAACAGCTCCTTTTATCTTTTGAGTTAGAGATAGAGATTGACAATTCTACACCTGAAATTATCCGAATGAATCTAGTGAAGGTGTATTTAAAAACACAGTGAAGCACTTCCTGTATTAATCTATGACTTCACAAGGTGGAACAGAGTGTTTTCTTTTTGAGAGAAGAACTCAGCATAAATATGCAAGATTTGTGTGTAAAACATGTGTGAATGAAACAAAATACAACTTCAGGTATATATTTGATGAGGAAACAACACTATAAAATATGTCAGAAAATAGTCTAATATCAGCCCTTTAAGAAGGAATCAGATTTTTAGAAAAAAGCTTTGAATAGTTTCAACACTCCCCATTGACCATAGTAGTGTAAGAGGTTACAAACTGTTAGTTCAAACTTGCAAATTATGTTTTACAATGAAGGTCTTTAGAGCAGTGAAATGAAAAAGAGTCTAGTGAAGGTGTGCAGACTGAAAAAACAACCAGAGAAAAAAACTTGTGCACTGGGGCATGCAGGATTACTCAAACATGCAAATGAACCAAAACAGCTCCGGGTGTGTTTGTAAAGGTACAGTATGTAGCCTGTGCTTTTACAGTTTGAAAAGAAAATATAGTCACAACTAAGCCTGAGTTTCCTGGGCCTCATGCCCAGTGTACACTGACTGCAGGTGCAGTTCGAGACACATGTGGGTCCACAAGACTTAGAAATGTATTAAAATCAGTAGTACCTGCCACTCTGATTTCGGTGCGGGTGCGGGCGGAGTGCAGGCCTGTGGAAAGAATCCACAAGAAGTCTATTTTAGCCGGACACCACAGCGATCTCTGATGTCAAGCTGACCAAATCACATGAGCAAAACAGGAAATCAGATGTGCAGAACTGACAGTCAGTGTATTTTCAGAATAAAATATCCTTGCACACTCCTGGTACTTTGCAAATGTACTTACCCTTTGTTGATAAACACGGTATCCAATAGCACGATAAGGTGGTGTCCAAAGGCACAAGAACGTGGCCACAGTGTGAAATGCCGCTGTTATTTACTAACAAGGTTTCTTGTACATGTTAATCTATCACACAAACTCCTGACCAGAGTGTATCCCCGCGAATACATAGTCTTGGGAGTGCAGTTTTTACACTCTGCCCGCAGCCTGCCATGATCACACAGAACAGCCGTCCGACCCTGGGGCCCCCACAGATCTGCAGCCCCCCACCCCTGGTTCCTCATTTTCCACCGTGGGCCGATTTGTGGGGGAAAAGTCGAGGGCTTTTTTTGGTTCCAGTCTGTCCCTGACTGTAGTGGTAAGGTAAGGAGCAGTAAAGTATTAGATTTAAGTCACATATTTAGGTATGTGTACGTATTTTAACGTAGGTACTTTTTACTTTTACTTCACTACATTTGAGAGCAGTTTTTTTTATTTTCTACTCCTTTACTTTTATTAGCCGGACTGAAAAGTCAAAAGTACTTTGACTTTAGGGGTTATTTTTACCATGTTTGTAACATTGTGACTAAAGTTTTTGAGTTCAAGCTTCAGCTTTCAGCAAACAAAAATAAATACACAAAGTTTGTAAGAAAAAAAAGGAAAATGATTTGTATTGACACTCTTGACCAAAATTTCAAATTTTTCATCAATATCACGACAGTTAAAACAAATTAACAACAAAACATCAAAATCTGTGTGAAATACTTGTAATTTTTACTCTTAAAGTCCATTTTAAACAGGTGCTTTAATACTTTTTACTTAAGTGACTGTTTTAATGTGATACTTGAGTAAATTTAGCGTCTGTATCTGTTCTTTTACTGCGTACTTCATCCACCATTGCCTCTGTGAAGGGAGGAGTTAACTACAGTTCACAGCTCAGGGTAATTCAATGGACTTAATGAAGAAGAGGTACTTTTTACTGTACTGTAAACAACTAGGAGGTGTTTAAGTGTATTTGGCTGCTCTCTTCAGACAGACATATAAGCCAGTCTCTCACCAGAACAGTGGCAAAACTAAAGAAGCCTCTTGGATGGGTGATGAAACTTATCCAAATTCACAGTATACACACACTTCACATACAGAATTAACAATAATAATACCAAAAAAGAAAGTTCAAAAAGGTGAGGGGTGTAATCAAAGCCATAATCAGATAAAAGTGTGTATCTTTGTTCCGATCTGTCTGGATTAAGAGTAACACTGCTCACAGCGAGATACAGCAAATTGAAAGCGTGGAGCGCAGAGATGCTGATGTACGGAATAAGCGTGCTAAATGTGTACGCGCGCAGAGTTTAGCCTTGCTGTCTGATCCCACACAAATGCGCTTTATATTACACCCGTGTTATCAGTGAGGAGCCGCGGAATGAGCAATCTCTCCCCAAAAGCAAAGATCGCCCCAAATCAAACCCATTTCTCATTGGATTTACCAAAGACCGCGCTGCCCAAATTGTGAGAAATAAACAAGTACGAAACATAGAATTGGATTGTAAATTAAATAAAGACGAATCTGTTGGAAAATGTTATCTGATATGATAACGGTAATACTCAAAATCAATCATCCGGGTGGTGTAGTCAAGAGTCTCGCTGATGCTAATCTGAAGAGATCAAAAACAACAATGTTTCTGCCAATTCAAACCAGAGACGACTTAAAGTGACACTGACTAATGTGTGAGCTGAGAGTTTATGAAAAAGATAAATTCTAGAGTTTAGCTGTTGGCAGGTAGACAGCAATGCAGGAAAGAGAGATATATGGAAAATATTATCGAGTTGGTCTTGACTTTGTCCCCATGTAGACAGGTGGTGCCGAAGTTGCAGATCAGATCTGTGGAGAAGCTACAATGCTCGCTGTAAGAATGCAGGTTTTTCTTCTATATTTTTGAACAATGAAAACACCTGGGAAATGTAATGTAATGTTCTGGAACAGTAAGACACTCTTCACACTCTGATTCACTCATGTTCAACACACAAATCCTGCATATTTCTTCTCTCATAGTTCTTCTCTCAAACTGAAAACACTCCCCATGTGATGTAGGTAATATTGGAAGTGTCCACTGTGTGCTAATCTCCATACACCTTGACTAAAATCTAATAATTTCAGACCTGGAATTGCCTATTGCTGCTGAACTAAAGGTAAAAGTTTGCTGTTAACATGAAAACTACTTCTTCATGACATCACAAGGTGGAATAGAGCTTTGGACAGGTAAACAGACAAGTAATAAGGTTTACTAAGTGCTGTACAAGCCACAGATAACAATACAAAATCATAAAAATAGCAAACAGAAACAGACAATGATGCAAACAATTCAAGTAATTATAATAAATAAAAAGAAATAAAGCATAAAATCAAGTAAAGGAAGGCCAACCGATAAAAATGGGTTATAAGAAGAGATTTAAAAGATGATACTGATGGTGCGAGCCTTACTTCTAGGGCTCGACCAATATGGATTTTGTTGCGGCCAGTATGATACCAATACAATGGGAGTTGGAGCTGCCGATGGCCAATATAATCACCAATATATTTATGACGTAAAAATTCACTGTAAATCTTTAATTGTTTATGAAACTTAAGTTTGGCTCTATTGGGATTTTCAGTTGGGTTTATTTAGGCTACATTTATTGTTATTCTGCCTCTTTATGTCATATTTAAAGACAGCAGGTCGGCCTAATGGTATTTTTGTATGATATTCTAGCCAGTAAAGAAATTACTGTAAGTAAACTACCGCTATTAGCCTTTAGCAGTAAATGTGTGTGCACCAATTAATGATCTGCTAAATGCCGATAATTCGCACTTGTATTCACAGCTCATTTACACATCAGTGCGTGTCCAGTAACATATATATGACCACTAGTCACTTTACAGTCACTAACAGAAGAGAAAACAGCCTGTTTATGTGTGCGAGCTACAGCAGCTAATCGCTAACCAATGAGAAAGAACCAAAACGAGCTTCAAAACCGACACATTTCCAACACTTGCCGCTCACACAGGCTCCTCTCAGATCACAAGTCTTCACTAAGAACTGTCCTTTTAATCCAGATTCAAACTGATCGTCCGTAAAAATAATATAATCTCAGTGTTGCGCACACATAGACTGTATATGTGCACACATGGACCTACGGCAGTGGGTGTAAACAAGTGCACATGGCAATGCATTCAGGGGCGGGATGGACACTAAAAAATTACTCTGCAGATAAATACTGATATGGGGCCACATATTAAGTTTAATTTATCTGTCAGTAAATTCGATTAAATGGGCATAATATAAAGTGTCTAAGTTTATAACAAGGTAAAACATCCACGTGGAATATCGGCCCATATCGGCAAGATTTTGGCCAATATGTTTCCAAGCGCCAATATTGGCTGATAATATCGGCCAACCGATATATCGGTCGGGCCCTACTTATTTTCTCAGGCAGGTCATTCCAAAGTCAAGGTGCCCGAAATGAAAAGGCTTGATCACCCTTCGTCCGGAGCCTGGACTTTGGAACAGCTAACAAGAACATGTAAATGTAAATGGAGCAAAACAACTCCAGGTATGTTTTTGATTCTAAATACTGTGGCTAAAAGTTCAATTTTATATAATATGCGACTTTTAACCCTTCCAGACCTACCAGCAAATACGTTTTATATAACTGCGCATAACTTTCCAACCATAAAAGATTGAAACTTACTTTTTTTCCTTGAAAAGATCAGACTTTTGGCTTTCCGTGCATAATTCCAGCATTATCCTACATCACACATACGCTGCATGATGCTATCCGGAAAACGAGTGCCCGATAGGAACTTTGTTTTCCACAAAACGCATGCGCTTCATTCATTTTGAAGAATGTAATGAGCCTGCCATGATTGACTCCTCTGAGCAAATATCTTTGTAACAATTAAAAAGGCCCCTCGAAATGCAGTTATTTCTAAAATAAATGGCAAATTACGCATCTTGGTCTTGGCTATTTTTATTTGGTTTATTTCAGTCCAAATATACAAATCCAAATGTAATAAAACACCATGGAAATGCAGGAAGTAAAGTGGCTCTGTGCCCTGGTTTTTTTTTTTTTTTAGGTCAATAATAATATTTTCAGTTTACTTACAGACTTGATATTCTGCATTTTTGTAGCTAAGGCCCTAAATTAAGTATTTTTTTAAGTCCAAAAAGTTTTTACATGTTTGCTTGGTGTTTTGTGCATCTCGAATGTGAATTTTATTTTCCGTTTTTTTTTCATTTGTATTTCTGGTCCTATAGCTTTTATTACAGCCATATGACACTACTACAGCATGCAAACTTTGAAATAGCAGGTTGTACTGGAAAAAAAAGATCTATAACACTTCATTAGGGGGTAAAAGGGGGAGTTTTAATAGCAAAATTAAGGGAAAAAATCCAGGCGAGGACAAATGTACAAAAAATGTCCTTAGGTTTTGAATGGTGTGACGGAGTAGCCCCGTCGAAGCCCGCGTTAGCCTAGCCACGCCCGAAAAGCCCGCGCTCGCTGCTCACCTGGAATCATTCATTCCGCGCCGGTTCTCGCTCCATTTCCCGCTCTCTGTCCGTCCGCTCCGTTCCCCGCTATATTTACCGTCCGTCACCCGCAGTAGTCTTCGGTGCACACAAGTCCGCTGTCAAATCATCCAAATCCATAACTTCGTCCTCCAATCAACTACAGCCAGTGTCCATTTCCCGTTCGCGAGCCCCACTGTCAAACAGAGCCCCTCCGGTCACTTCCTATTTCCGCGTTCATGCGCGGGACCTTGGCGTCTGACGTCACCGTGACGTAATTTTTCCCAGTTCTTTTACAGGTGCTGGGACATGGCCATGTTGTTTAATATGTTTTTCTATATTTTTCAGTATTTATGTTGGAATAATTAACTTTAAAGGTAGAAACCCATATAAGTGTTAATTGTTTTGGGGGAGGAGCCTTGGGGGATAAAAAAAGCCACTCACCCTCTCTCAGTCAGTCTGGACCTGGACCTTTGCGTGGAAAGTAACTAACTCTACAGATAATGAAGCATATTACTCCTGTTATGTATGTATTGTTAATATCTTTTCTTGTTTCACTGTTTTGTACATAGCACTCTTCAAACTTTTCCTTTTGGGAACACAATTATTCATTAAAACATCCAAAAACATCCTTCTGACGACGCCATCGTCATTTCCCGAGTAGAACCTCGTGACAAAGGGTTTTTAAATGCTAATTAACACGTTCTGTCTAACCTTCTGCATTCTGCTTGTGTCCAGGTGGGGCGCTCTAACGCTAAGAAGCCGTACGAGGCTGTGATCCGGCAGCTGCTGCAGAAGCCTAATGCCCGTGTGGCCGTGCTCTTCCTGCGCAGTGATGACGCCCGGGAGCTCCTGGCCGCCGCCGCCCGCCTCAACACCTCCTTCATCTGGGTGGCAAGCGATGGCTGGGGGGCGCAAGAGAGCATCGTCAAGGGCAACGAGATCACCGCAGAAGGGGCCATCACGCTCGAGCTGGCAGCCAATCACGTGCCGGACTTCAACCACTACTTCCTGAGTCTGAACCCACATCGGAATCATCGGAATCCATGGTTTAAGGAGTTCTGGGAGCAGAGGTTTCAGTGTTCGCTAGCCGGAGAGAAGCACTTGCCTCCGTGTGGTAAAGATCTGGTCATAGACAAGGGAAGCTTCGAGCCGGAGTCCAAAATCATGTTTGTGGTGAACGCGGTGTACGCCATGGCCCACGCGTTACATCACATGCACCGGAGCCTGTGCACTAACACCACCCACCTGTGTGACGCCATGAAGGCCCTGGACGGACGAAGACTCTACCGCGAGTTCATCCTCAACGTTAGCTTCCCAGGTAAGACTATTGTTGGTTTTAGTTTTGCGGGAGCATCATATTCTCCAGCTTATTTGTATGTACTAGTATATGAGAGCGAATGGTTACCCTAAGAGAGGAAAAACAACTTTGGGCACTTGTCTTCTTTACGGTGTTATTGCTTTGCCTGAAATGTTCCACAGAATGGCAGTAAACTTTATGCAAACTAAGATTTTGCAAACTAAGACTCCGGCAATACAAAGACCTATAATAAAAGAATAACGCAATATAGTTAATGCCCTAACGTGGAATAGCTGCTTCAGGGAAACAAGTGACAAAACCTCCATCAGAAAAGTTTGTCCTTTAAAACTGTGGTACCTGATTTTCAAACTTTCAAAGGAAGAAGTGGGGATTTGAATCTGTCTAACTCATCTTTAGCTCTCACAAACACTTCAGAACATCATTAATATCCACATTCTCTTTGAGTACCTCTGCTACATTTTGATTTGTGCACTTGACTAAACTTGACGGTGCTTCTTGGTTGTTTTTGCAAAAGTCCATTCTTCATAGTCATTAATAGTAATAGCTGCCGTAATGACTTTTAATAAGCCATCATTTTAGTACTTTAGTACTTTAGGCCAGTGGTTCTCAAACTACTACTACTTCTACTACGTCCAGTTTGGTCCATGTCTAGTATCCTCATGTATTATGTGTTTGTGAATGTACAGATGGGGTGACAGGTACAAATTTGATTCCTTTTTATGTCTGGTACATGTGAAGAAATTGACAAATCAAGGAATTAATTAATTCATTCATACTATTGGTACGTGAGCTCCTAACAGTCGTACACAATGCCTCTGCATTTCAGAATTTGCTGAAATACAGTCACTTTAATTCCTCCCTTAGGTTACTATTTAGAATGAGTACAATAAATGCGTCGGCTTCTTACTTAATTTGGCCAAATTAATAAAAAAAAACTACACATTTAGTATATAGTGTTTATATTGTTTAGAAGTCCAGTTTTCGACCTGGGTTAGATCTGGTGGCTGAGAAGCTAAAATCTTTTCTTTTGTGGCAACTGGTGTTGGCAAAATTTGAGAACCGCTTCTAAAAATATGCTTTATTTTTCAGACTATAAGGCGCATTTAAAATCCGTAAATTTTCTCAAAAATTGACAGAGTACCTTATAATCTGGTGCGCTTTAAGTATGATTGTGCTTACTGACCTCAAACCGATTTAATGTAGTTCACGGCGCTCAAAAACCTTTCAAAATGTTTTAGCACAACTTTGTTAAGCTCCGAAGCTGCACTGCTTGATGGATTGTCGGAGCATTACGGTGGCTGTAGTCAGGAGCCTCCCGAAGTCATACGTACTGTGCTTCAATAAAATATTACGGTGTGTGTATGAGGAGCCCAAAATGGCACCTGTTATGAAACATGCTGACTTACACGCCCAAGTGAAGCCAACCAATTTGGTGCTGCCGTCATTCCGGGTGGATTAACCAAAGAACTCCAACCATTACATATTGGTGTCAACAGGTTGTTCAAAGTTAAATTGCGAGCTGCGTGGGAGCGTTGGGCGACAGAAACGTGAACGCACATTCACCAAGACAGGGAGGCAACACCAGGCAAGTTACGCCACTATTTGCCAATGGATCATGTATGCCTGGGCTAAGGTATCAGTCTTAATGCGCCTTATAATCCAGTGCACCTAATGTATGAAAATAGACCCGTTCATTGACATTGTGCCTTATAACCCAGTGCACTTTATTGTCCAAAAATACCGTATGAGATTATTTAAAATCCATCCTTATACAAAATAAAATAATAAAAATTTTGCAAGGAGAGGTCACTCCAAAACTCACCTTCCAATTGACGAAAAAGTACATGTACAGAATTTGCAGTATTAGGGTTTACTACGTATCTCCATCAGCAGTAGTGTGTGGCATTGTGTTGACGTCTGGACATGGGTAATGGCACGTATCCACACCTGCCCAATGCAAAGGGGAAGGTTGCTGTCTGCCTGCCCTCCATCCATCACTCTCTGGTCTGCTTTGTTTGTGATAAATGAGGGCTGTTATGGTGCTTCTAGGCAGATTTTGATGTCAAACCTTGCACCAGTCCAAACCCAGCTACTTTGGGCCTGAAGGGGGTACGATCATGAAATGAGGACCGAAATTAGGTCAGATTTTATTAGATATTTAGTCCCGCAAGTCCGCAAGACTTTGGAGGAATGTGACTATTCTTGTGTTTAAGTGCGCTGCTTAAAATTCTTCATTGTACACTGGAATACATTTTGAATTATTAAAACGGGAGAGCTTTCTACCATGTTATCATGTTGTTCCCTCATCAAAAACAACCCAGTTACAGTTACAATAATTACAATTACATGGCTAGAAATACAATTACATGGTTAGAATAAAACTCAATTACAAGTACAAGTACATAAAAATCTACTCAAAAAGGTACAACTACCCAAATAAAATACTGTTGTGGAATTTCTAAAGTATATAGGACAAAACTGAAATGTTGTCTTAAATCAAAGAGTCTGATTTATTCCAGCAATTGTGCGCACAATCACAACCCTGACTGTCCCTAACAGAGCGGTCTCTCCCCGTCTCTTGTGTTTACAATAAATCATACAGAGTATATATTTCAATCAATCAATCAATCAAACTTTATTTATAGAGCGCTTTTCATACAAAAAATGCAACACAAAGCACATATATACCACCCAAAAGATTCACAGACAAGAGCTTAGTTCGCAAACAGCATCAAGGACAAGTCAGACACAATGTTGGGTAATTGAAAGTCTAAAATAACATATGGAAACACGTTGAATTCAACAAAGATGGAGAGACATAATTAAAGGAGATATATTCTGACTAAGTGGTCCGTCGTATTTTGAAAGTCCTCAAGCCGGACCCATGGTTATGATTATGAATCATGAGGTTAACTTATGCCCCAATCATGGAATTTACACAACTTATATAAGTGCCTATATAAAGATTAAAGATGATTATGTAAAGATTTCTATAACACTACTCAATTACAGTAATGTGAGTATTTATGATGAGAACTTTAATAATGTTACTTTCCACACTTAGTTTTTAGAACCTGTTATTAGATAAACACAATATCCATAGATTTAATGTCATACTGTGCAACATTCCAGATAAAGAAACAACATCACCATGGAGCCAGGCAGTTGGCTAACCACTACCAGTGCACCTTTAAACATAATGGAGATAATACAGTCCTTTATTATGCACATCCTATTCCACCACACTCACTTTAAAGCACATTGAAATGCTAATATTTACTCAGAGACATTGCTGAGTATTTGTCTTATGGGATTTGCCAACGATTGCATCACGTCTTCATTTACATTTTACACTGTCCACGGTAGGAGACGAGTTTCTTGTTGCTTCCTTTGAACAAAACCTGGACAGACCCTTGGAGATGAGAGACTGAAAAAAAGCTCATAAGAATCCAGTCTGGAGAATGGGTCAGAGCTTGTTAACAGTCCCGTCATGAACACCTCGCCGCCTTTTGTCCTTCAAAGCCTGCGCCCGCTCAGCACGCTCAAATCCCCTTTAATTGCTACAGCGTCTCGTCATCCCGCTTCCATTGACACCCATTACCCAAGCGTAATCACTGACAAGCTGCTTTTGAGGAACAACGTGCTGTAGAGTGAATAATGTAGTGGGCAGACATGTTTTTGGTTTCCCCACGTTGCACTAATAATATAAGGAGCAGAGGAGAGTAGTCAAAAATAGTACTCAAGTAAGAGTATTGTTGCTTCAAAATAATATTTCTCACTGAACTACAAAGAAGTGGTTCAAGAAATAGAGTTAAAAAAAAGTATTATTTACTCTAAATACTGCTCAAGTAATATAATGGTCTGGACCTGAAATGTATTATTTGAAGTACACAAATGGAACGAAGAACAGAATCTTAAAGATCCTCTACCAGATTGTTTTCCATTTATTTGAGCAAATGTTTTCTTGCCTCAGTACAAATCTATTATATAAACAGCTCTTGACAGCTTTCTTAACTTTATTATCACAGCAAACACAGCTTGTATCTGAGAATTGTGAAAATCTCTTATAAACTCATTGCAGTGAATAATTAGGTGCTTGGAATGTAAAGTTGTGCTCATAAGTTTACATACTCTGGCAGAATTTATGATTTCTTGGTCCGGAAGCTGCACATGGGACGTACTTGGATATTCCAACATGAAAATGATCCAAAACACAAAGGCAAGTGGACCTGTCACTGGCTCCAGCAGAATAAAGTGAAGGTTCTGGAGTGTTTGTCTCTTCTGACCTCAGTATCACTGAGCCTTTGGGCAGATCTCAAGCTGCAGTTCAGACAAGAGCCCAAGAATTTACAGGAACTGGAGCCTTTTGCCAAGAAGAATGAGCAGCTTTACCATCAGAGAAAAGAACACATCCACAACTATCACCAAAGACTCCAGCTGTCACTGGGTCATTTGTGTAGTTTCTGTTCTCATTGTGATTTAAAAAGAGGAAACACAGTTGTTTGATAATAAATGGCTTCACCCAAGCACTAACCATGAGTGAAAGAAAAGTTTTGGTGTTATCATTCATATTCTCTGAAAGATGGCCAAGAAATCAATCAAATTCTGTCAGGGTGTGTAAACTTATGAGCACAACTGTATATGTGGGTAAGAAATAACCATTTAAAATTAAATTGTTTTGTTTTTCACACTTCCGAATTCTCACAAGCTAAGCAGGGCCAGGCCTGAATATCAGGTGCCACAGAAGGCAAAAACTGTAGTTGTGTCCTCAGGCAAGACACTTCACCCACATTCATGAAGTCGGTGCTGGTTGGAGGGGCCAGTGGTGCAGACTGGCAGCCTTGCACCAGGAGAACTGTGGTTGCAGCTGTAACTTACCACCACCAAGTGTGGAGTGAATAAATAATGCACTATAAAGCATCTTTAGTGTCCATAAATGTGCTGTATAAATGCTTTTTTATGATTATTACAGTTGGAAGAGTAACTAAAACCTTTACCTAAGAGTACTGTTACATCAGTGAAATAATAAGTATGCTATTTTAAATACAACTCAGTGCTATCCACCCCTGCTAATGAGATTATGTGTGTTATAATAGCCGGCTTCGCTAGTCTGTCTGTGCCTGGGGACCAAAAGGAGGAAAAGAGTGAAGGAGAAGCCGGGTAGCCTTGACTGACAGATGGTGCATGAAAACCAATGAGTTATAAATAAACTCTCAGCATCTTGGGGACTGACACAGGTTTTGGGGGGGAAAAAAGCTTATTCCCAAAAAGTGTGACCGCGAGCGTCAAAACAGCACAGTTCGGAATTGGCGGGTGGAAAGATAAGAGGAGATAAGAGAGTTAAAGTTGGGGGGAAAAGGTAAACGAAGCGATGCCTTTGAAAAATTCAGCGTAATTTCAGCGCCAAAAAGAACTCAGAGAGAAGAGACGGAGGAGGGGGTGGGGACGTTGGAGCAGAGTGGAGTTTGCAGGAATGATGAGCGGCGGATGACAGCGCAGAGCAGAAGGCGGGAAAGGTATAAAGACAGGTTTAAGGGGCTTTTTATGGAGAAGAGAGGGAGAGGTGTGAAATTGGCTTATTTACACAGAAGATGTATTCATGCACGCGACTCAAAAACTTGGAAAGAGACTCGGGAAACACATTGTCAGTTTGGAGGAATGACTAAGTTTGGGGATGAAACGGTTCACTCTGGCACAATTACCGCACTGAAATTCGTACTATACTGGGACCAAATCCGAAATAAACCAAGACTAGACCAGAACTAAACCAAAACTAGAATAGGACCAGACCAAATGTATATTTGACTGACCCAAACTAGGACTTGTGTGAACGTCAATACTCAACACTGATTCCACAATGATAATGAAAGAACTTTTTTATTTAGACAAGAGAATGTAATTTTCTTTTATATCACCATGTGCTCTTATATCTGTGTAATCCCTCAGTCGTCCACGTAGGTTCCTTAGCGGTCCATGGGTGTTTACTGGTCTATGTGCTCTTATACTAGTTCTGATACAGCTCAAGATCATTCTAAAGGTTCATTTCTGCCCTGCGAATGCGTCTTAAGTATCAAAACCTCTAGTTTTTAGTATCTGATTTTACTTTTGACAACCCTCTGGCATAGTGGTTGGTGAAGTCTACTCAATGTAAGTAGGTCCCACTGATCTGGGTCCCTAACCTAGAGTTTGGACAGATGTAAATAAGGGCACTTTTTCATACTGAGTGTAGTTTAAAGAGGCAATATGGCACTTTGGCAATGTGCCTGTCTCCATAGAGATGTTATTGCTTTGCCTGGACGTTTTCACAGTAAAACAAAATCTAGTCAAGTTAAGATGACTTGATTTCAGAAAGTTTTATCGTGATTTGAGTAAATTTCACTTGACAAGTAAAATGATCTGCAAGTGGAATAAGCCTTTTTGTACTTAAAATATGAAAACACATCTTGCTAAACTTAAAATAAGAAAAACATTAACTTTTTGCACTTAAAGTAAAAAATAACATCAAATGTGGCTTGAATTAAGAAAAACACACTTATGCCATTGTCAGATAATTTTACTTGTCAAGCTAAATCTGCTCAAATAAAGTTAAATCTTCTTCATTTAAGTCATTTTAACTTACCTCGATGTTTTTTCCAGTGTATGAACTGATCTATATTTCATCCATTCAGTCATAAGTTTTTTATTTATTTTATTCACCTATTTGTTTCATAAAGATAGCTACAATGGAATTTCCAAAGCTATAGTGTTTCTGCGTAAATAAACAGGTGGCAGACCCTACACCTGAAAAGTTACACAGTGCACCTTTAAGGACTGTAACTGTGTAAAACTGTGCTTTCAAAAATGCAAGTACAGTGATCCCTCGCTATAACGCGGTTCATCTTTCGCGGCTTCGCTTTTTCGCAGATTTTTTTATGCTTTTTAATTTTTTTTAACAGTGCATTGTGTTCTGAATCCTGATTGGCCAAGGGACTGTAGTCTAGAAGTGATAAAAGTTGACTGGTCTTTCACTTAGACCAGGGGTCGGCAACCTTTAACACTCAAAGAGCCGTTTGGAGCATCTCCCACAGAAAAGAAAACATAGGTGCCATAAAGAAGGAGGAAAATAACATAAGGACGACGGGAGAAGACACCTGCACCACAGCCTTCAGTAGGAAAAGACGCTACAGGAGTCAGGAGGAAGAGGCTCAGTCAGAGGCACTGTGAAATACACGTGAGTCACAATGTCCAACCTCGTGTTCGTATTCATTATTATTTTACAGCATTTTTTAAAAACTATCATAGTTATTTGTAAGAAAGCGTTTATATTTTTAAATGCTTGAGCCTGAAAACAGGATTTGATCTTTGGTTTCATTCTATAGTACAGTATTGTATTGTATAATAATTGTAAAAAAATAAAGCTGATTCTTCACGGATTTCGCCTATCGCGGGTTCTTTTTGGAACGTAACCCCCGCGATAAACGAGGGATCACTGTACATTTGTCATTATTTCCGCTGTAAAGATGATGTGAACTATTCCTTCACCAAAGACAAATACTTCCACACAGTGAGCCGTTTTCTGAAAAGAATAAAGTTGATTTTATTATTTCATCGGCCTATACATTTAAAAGATGTGTCTATAAACAAGTTTATACTGAAAAATCAATGTGAGTGAGGATTTATTTTCCCTTTATGTATATTTTATAGTTCAATGGCTCTTAATGAATAGAGCACAAAGCAGACGGCACAACCCAGACTGCAGAGGATAATAAAGGTGATTTGATTATACACTACAACACAATGACACCGTTTTAATTAAAAAGTTTATACCTTTATAACCTGCTCATTTGAACCCTTAAATAGTTATTAGAAGAGAATCATCGAAGGCAGTTAGTTGCATTCAAGGGAAAGCTGTTGCACTTACTTGCTGGTTGGTGGTTTGATTCTCGCCGTCTCCAGTTTATATCCATTGCATTCATTGTTTGGCAAGACACTTCAACAAAATTGTCAATATGTATTTAAAAAAGTACAAAATGGGAAAAACCTCTTTATTGGTGGATTTCAGCTTCCTGTAATATGCAATATTTTGAGGCTCTTTTAATTAAAAAAGATAAGGTTTAGTATTTCTTTGTTAATTGCTTTGGAAACAGTCTTAATTTGTCATCATTTTGAAACCCAGGCATATGTAGTAGTCATCAGTCACCAGTGGTACTTCTTCATTTTTGTTTCCTCATCAAAAACGTACTGGGAGTTGTGTTCTGTTCCATTCACATTTCACGCAAAATCCTGTATATTTACGCTGAGTTTTTTTTTTCTGTCAGATAGAAAACTTTTTGTTCCACCTTGTGATGTGATGCAGTAATACAGGAAATGCTCCATTGTTTTTTAAACTCTATAAACCATTAGATTTATTGCCCTGGAATTGCAAATGTCTACTGAACAATAGGTATATATATATATATTAACTTGAAAACTACCACTACATGACATCAGAAGGTGGAACAGAGCATTTTGAGTTTTGACTAATAATGCAGGATTACTCAAACACATGTGGATGAAACAAAACACAACTGTATGTTTCTGAGGAGCAAACAATGTTATAACATGGCTTAAAGCTCATAGGAATCCATTTTGTGTAATATACTGTAGGATTGTCAAATTTCTTTTAAATTGAATTGAAAACAACTTAGGTACATTTCTGAATTGTTATAATGGAAAATACTTGCAAATCTTAGACACACAGGTTTATTCTTAGAACCTGGGGGTTGAACAAAAGCGTAATGTTGTCACATTTGACACTTGTAGCCCATAAATTAAAATAGTGTGATACCAGACTTTCCAGCAGATGGGGGCCCGGGTCTGGGTAATGTACATTTGTCAAAGAGCATATGTGACAACGACGCCTCGCGATTGAAACAGGAAATCCATTATTCTCCAGTGTGACTCTGCCCAAATGAGATGTCAGACATGCTCAAATATTTTACAGTTTTGTCAGATTCGAATCAGCTGAAGAAATATACAGATGAGAGAGGTGCAATTAATAGTTGGCTAATAAGATGAACAATAAGATGAACTTTGGTGCTTAGACCGCAGCATGTAGAGACTAGTGTGTCAAACTCCATTTCAATACAAGGACTAGACTCCATTTTCAATATTGATTCTGAGACCATCCATTTTCTTCCGCTTATCCGGGGCCGGGTCGCGGAGGCAGCAGTCTAAGCAGGCACTCCCAGACTTCCTTCACCCCAGACACTTCCTCTAGCTCTTCCGGATGGACCCTTAGGGGTTCCCAGGCCAGGAAACATAGTCCCTCCAGCGTGTCCTGGGTCTTCCCCGGGGCCTCCTACTGGTGGGACATGCCTGGAACACCTCCCGAGAGAGGCGTCCAGGAGGCATCAGAACAGATGCCCTCCCCTTAGCTGCTCATCATCAACGTGGAGGAGCAGCGGCTCTATTCCAAGCTCCTCATTCTATCTCTAAGGGAGCGCCGGGCCACCCTACGGAGGAAACTGTTTTCAACCGCTTGTATCCACGATCTCGTCCTTTCGGTCATTACCCAGAGCTCATGACCATAGGTGAGGGGAGGAACACAGACTGAGGTAAATCGAGAGCTTCGCCTTTTGGCTCAACGGTCCGATACAGAGACCGCATCACTGCCAACGCTGCACCGATCCTCCTGTCAACCTCACGCTCCATCCTCCCCTCACTCATGAACAAGACCTCGAGATACTTGACCTCCTCCACTTGAGGCACTGATACCACGATAATAATGAAACACACTCTTTATTTAAACAATAGAATAGTGATTTTCAATAGTAAATGGTAGTACTTTCTTTTATATTACCAAGTGACCTTCTTTCTGTCGAGGCCGGTTCCACAGTGGTCCATGGGCGTATACTAATCTATGTGCTCTTATATTTGTTCTGATACAGCTCAAGATCATTCTAAAGCTTAAGGAAAGATTCACTTCTGCCCGGTGAATGTGACCTTTTTGATATCAGCTCAAATAAGTATCTAGTTTTGACAGCTTTAGCCTCAATTAGTATTTGATTTTTGATACTGACCACCCTAGTAGAGACGTCCTGGGGTACTTTTACATGGTCAGTCAAAATCAGATAACTAGAATAATTAGACAACTCAATGCTTCTAATCCAAATTTGATATTTATGTGCCAGAATTTTATATTGTGGAAAGATTTCTCTCAGTGTGTTTGTGTAAATTAATGTGATTTCTAACTTAGACCAGAAGTGTCATTAACATGTGTAAAGACTCAGCAGATACAACTGTCTCCACCCACAGGAAACTCTGTTGTCTTACCTGTCCTCAAATATATGTTAAGTTGATAAGCACAAATCTGTATTTCTATATAAATACTCAGAACTCAGAGAGAGATGCTCTGGGGGGGGAGATACTCTGGGGGCTGAGGTTGGAAGGACATGCTGCTGGTTGAGAGAAGCTGTTGATCTCAGGCCATATCTGCTGTAACCAGAATAAATCTCTGTCTGTATTCCAAAAACTCATCGGGCTTTGCAAGTGGATGAATTATTTATCATTAAGAGATACATCATTTTCTCCACAACATTTACATGCACAAAAGAAATCACCTGCTGCTTCAATAGGCCTTAAGGTAAACTTTACTTTCATGCTGCTCCACATTTTTTGTTGACATCAATACCAAATACAGCACAAATCCCATATCTTATCGTATTTTTTTTTACCCATTGTGTCTCAATTATCAAACATTTTAACCTGTACTTGCTTGGGGATCCAGAACACACATTTCTTCAATACTTTATGAAGATGTGAGTCTGGTCACTGATCAATCTTCATATAGGCGTGATTGACAGATGGATTAGCCAATCAAAGCGAAGCACTAAACAGCTAAACTTGATTCTTGAGTTAATGATCACATTTTTATATAGCGCTTTTGCACCTTCAAGACACTCAAAGGGTTTTACATCAAGGAACTACTCCACTGGCTTTTAAGATTAGCTTTGAATACACCAACAATGGATAAAACCTATTAAAAATCCAGCATTCTTTTATTTTTAACCAGTTTGGCCCAATTTCCAAATTTGTCTGTCAGGCAGCTGTGGCGTCAATAGTAGTTTAACACCACCGAGTGTCGAGTGAATGAATAATGCTCTGTAAAGCGTCTTTCAGTGTCCAGAAAAGCGCTTTATAAACTAAGATTTAAGCAACAGCCACAATGTACAGCCCGCATATGTTTCACTGATGTTTTTTTTTTACCTCTAATCAAATGTATGAATGGGGCACAAACATGGCAGGTGTGAGGGCGGGCCGACTGCCGACACATTGTACACGTGCAGTTCATAAATTAGCGCTCAGTGAAGAAACTCAAACGTAGCAGATTTTCTCACAGACGGAGGCTGGTTTTAGCATCCACATTTGCGCCAAAATATACAATACGGCCATTCAAATGTACGTACAGAAAGACGGCGCGAGACAGACTATGATTACTACAGAATGTTGGCTACGCTTAGTCCAGGTAGCTGTTTTGTATTTTAGTGAGTAATTGAACTTGTTTGTGAGCTTTTTTATTTTTTTTTATTTACTGTAATAATCTGACAAAGTAAGAAAAGTTGCCTGGTCATTTTTATTATTATTTTAACATGGAATCAATTTCAAAGTGTCTACAAATGTATCTTAGAGTTGCACTGTGTAACTTTTCTGGTGAAGGGTCTGTCACCAGCTTCCCTCCATGGAGATGTTGCCTGGAATGTTCCACAGTATGGCATTACATCTTTATCTCTACAGAGACAGCAGGCGGTGCCGTCGGGCAAATTACATGTCAGATCTGTGGAGAAGCAAACCCACTCACAGTAAGAAGAAGCAGGTTTTTAAGTAAATAAAGACCAATATTATAGAGTAAATGCGAGAGTGATACGTTTGATGCCATACAGGGACATTTCAGATAAAGCAACATCTCCATGGAGACATCCACCAGAAAAGTTACATAGTGCACCTTTAAGCTATGGCAAAAATATAGGAATGTGTGTAAACAGTTTTACAGTCGTCCCTCAGTATAACACGGTTCACCTTTTGTGGCCTCACTGTATCACTGATTTTTTGTGTGCAATTTTGCATGCTTTTGTTTGTACAGTGTATGACGATGCATTGTTTTCTGCGTTCTGATTGGCTAAGGAAGAACCAAGAGCCTGCGCATTGTGTTCTGTGTAATTGAAGGAAGCATATCTGTTTATAAGAATAGAAAACAGCGCCAACAACTACCCATAACTATATTTTTCACCCCCCGCACGCTCCTCAGTTTAACTCTCCCCCTCCCCGCTCCCCTCTTAGATTGTGGAGGGGTTTTACAGCCTTAAAAAAATGTAATAATTGTAAAAAATGAAGCTGACTACTTTGCGGATTTCTCCTATTGCGGGTTATTTTTAGAACGTAACCCCTGCGATAAACAAGGGACCGCTGTACACATTTATGACATATATTTCCCACAGAGGGTGATAAGATCATCACGGCCTTACTAAGAGTTTTACTATGCAAAATGGACTTTTGGGAGTTTTCTACCATGTTATAACATTGTTCTCTCATCAAAACTATGCCTGATGTGGTTTTATGTCATTTGTAATTCAGTGATCTCTCTCATGCAATATTTAAACCCTTCTTACGATGAGCTGCAAGATTCTGCGTCTCCCATGCTCCTGTCCCATAAATATACTAAAGCATGATACAAAACAATACACTACTTTTATTGGTGGGACTTGATTATAGCGTGATACTGCACCAGGGGGAGTGACTTTGTGTGCGATATAAAGGGAGGAACAACTCAGAACAAAACTGAAACTAATTAAACATATTAATATATTGTTTTCAGCATTTTCAAAACAATAAAATGTAACATGGTGCTCTAAATATGCTGTGGCCATGTGTTCATATCAATATTGTGGTTTTTAATGAGCACAATGTAAATTTATTATCTGCGTATGTTGTAGTTTAAAGGTGCACTGCATAACTTGTCAGGTTGTGGGTCCTCTGCCATGGAGATGCTATTCCTGCCTGTAACGTTCCACAATATGATATTAAACTTATATAAGATGCATTATATGAGTGTTTTATTGCTCAGAAATATCTTTAAAAACATTCATTCTTACTGTGAGTGAGTGGGGTCGCCTCTTCACAGATCTCACACTCTGGAATATTGGAGTTAATGCAATAAAGTCTCCGCGGCGGGCCCACGATAAGAGAAGTTATACAGTAAATACTCAACTGTAAATACTTACTGTTGTGGAAAGCAGCGGGAAGCACCATGGACTCCTGTCGCTGTAGGACCTGTACTTATGTGTGATGTTTAGGCCACTCCAGAGTATTTATAGTGTGAGCAGGCAGACAGAGAGGAGCTAGGCTGGTCATTACAGGCTCTAATGGGGCACAAGCATCTCCTCTGCTGACTTATTTTAGGTGTTAACATGTCAGCCCCGTACAGCTACTGAACGGACTTGCATTTTTGCTTAGCACTGTTTTAGACTTTTAGACTTTCGATGGACTTTGGAAACTGGACAAATATGTTTGGTTTGTGTGCTTTGTGATACCAAAATATAACAAAATGTGACGATCCAGTGAACATTATCCAGAATTCTAAAAGACAAAGTTTCCATAAGATTCAAGAGTCAAGATTTCAAGATTGTTTATTTGTCATATGCAGGTTCAACACAAGGTTTACAGTGCAATGAAATGCTTGGGATGAGAAGAACCGTTGACTCTAATATATTCAAGTACTAATAGCTTGCAATAAATAGTACTGTTAAAAAGTGTCTGCAAATACAATTCAATTCAATTCAATTTATTTTGTAGCGCCCAAAATCGCAACAGTTGCATCTAAGGGCGTTCCAAGATATGGATGAGCAAAACATACACACAGACATATCAAAACAGGAAAAAAACAACATTCATGTAAAGCAGCACATGAAACATTGTCCAGTCATCCCCTGTCCTTAGACCCTCCTTCTCAGCAAGGAAAAACTCCAAAAAACCCAGGGTCCTGGGAAAAAGAAGAAACCTCGGAGAGAATTACAGTGAAGGAGGGATCCACTCCCATGGACGGACAGGCTATAGATGTCGGGCAAGAGGAGGAGACCGGGCGAGGAGGAGGAGGCCGGGCGAGGAGGAGGAGCCGGGCAAAGAGGAGGAGCCGGGCGAAGAGGAGGAGCCGGGCGAGGAGGAAGAGGAGCCGGGCGAGGAGGAGCCGGGCGAGGAGGAGGAAATACAAGGGAAAAAAGTAAACACTATAGTAAAAAAGATAAGGGGAAAACATGGATTTTTAGACCAATGGCATCTTGAGCTCATGCTTGAATCAGTCTTTATACAATTCTGAGTGAGTAAATAAGAAGAGAAAACAATTAGATAAGATAAGATGAGATGGATGAAAGCTCTTAACAGTTTACTTTGCACAGTATGTCTCCTTTAAAGGTTATGTTAGAATGTTGTTACCTCATTTAAAACGTGCCTGGGGTTGTGTTTTGTTTCACTCACCTATGTTTTTATAACCCAGCAAAAACTGGAGGGTTAAAAGTTCAGGGTAAAATATCTCAGAGTTGTTTTTAACACAAAAAGTGTTATTTTTACTACCGTATTTGAAAGTGAAATGAGGGTTCATGTTGGAGTTATTTGCCAGAGTTGATTTGTTAATTCAACTTGCCTTATTGTTTGTTTGGCACCTCCACCCACCACTTCAAACTCCTGCCAGAGAAGACCAGTTTGAACCAGTTTTGTACAGAATTTCAACTTAAATTAACTAAAATAAAGTGTAAAAATAAAACACCTCTTTGTGTTGTTTCGCTAAATCAGGATAACCCTACAAAGTGTTATCCGTTTACTCTCTAAACATTAATATAACTCTTGATTTCGGGGTTAAACAGGAACTTTGGTCCAGTGTTATTTCATTAACGTTTCCAAAAATGTTAAATCAACTCTAGAACAGATTTGATTCATATAAATTCTGAGTCAATTTTTACATTTTCTCAGAGTTTCAACTTTTTGCTGTGTGCATTATTAGTAGTAGCGGTAGTTTTCAAGTTAACTTTGACCTTTCAGTTCAGTAGATATTGGTAATTCTAGGGCTGAAGTTATGAAAATGCTTTTGCTGAAGGTGTATGGAGTTTAAAAACACAGTGGAGCACTTCTTGTACTCCCAGAAGATATCACATCATTGTGTGTTAAACATGTGTGAATGAAACGCATAGTGCTGAAATCATCCATATGATTCTTGTGAAGGCGTTGGAGCACTTCCTGTATTACCACAGGCCATCACAAGTGTTTTCTGTTGCAGAGAAGAACCTAAATATGCACGTTTATCTGTCAAACATGTGTGAATAAAACAAAACGCAACTCCAGGTCTGTTTGTGACGAGGAAACAACATTATAACAGAGCGGAAAACAGTGTAATATGGGCCCTTTAAACAGTATTTCTTCTTCCACGTCATCCGAATGATATTGTCCTTCGTGGGGATCATTTCGCAGCCCTTACGCTGACCTTCCACTTCTGCGCCCTCCAACGCCTCGTGCCCTTTTTATTCAGCCTATGCAGATGTCACTATATTTACCCTCCCTGTGGACCCCGGGCCTAAAGGGACGCAGGGACCAAGGGGCTGCCACCGCCACTAATGTATAGGATTCAGTCTGTGACAAGATAAGCAGCTGGGGAAGGGGCAAGTGACGGGGGGAAGAATGGAGGAGAGATAGCGTGTGAAAAGAAGAAAAAAAAAGGAAGGGAAAAAGGAAAAAAAAAGATAGGTAGACAACCGGAAAGACTTTGTAGACGATCAATAGCCGGCAAAGGAGCAACCTTGTGAAGTGTGAGTGGGCCGAGCTGTTTCGGAACAGAAGCTTGGCGGAGAGAGAGAGAGAGAGCTGAGATATGGAGTGATAAAGAGGGATAGAGAGAGAGAAGGAGGGGGGAGAAAGAGGAGGATCAGATGGAGGAGGAGGGAAAGTGACAAGAGGGGGAGGTAGGAGGAGAAAGCAGACAAGACGGTGCGTGGGGAGGAGAAAGAGGGATAGAGAGAGGAAGAAGGGATGGAGAATGACAAGGAGGAAGAGGGAGAGAAGGGGAAGAGAAACGGGAGGAGGGGAGGGAGAAAGCGAGAAAGACGGGGAAAAGAAGGAGAGAGGGGCAGTGGGAAAGAGAGAGGAGGGAGAAGGAGGAAAGAGGTAATGGTGAGAGAAGAAGAGGAGGAAGGTGAGGGAAGAGAAAGATAGGAGGAGGAAGAAGAGAAATAGGGGGAGGAGGAAGAAGAGAAATGGGGGAGGAGAAGCAAAGATAAGGAGAAGAAGGGAACGGAGGCAGAGGGAAAGAGAGAGGGAAGGAGAGGGAGAAGGAGAAAGAGGGAGAAGAGCAGATGACATGCGGAGTGGGGTGGAGAAAGAGGACAGGGGGATGGAGAGAGAGATCGAGTGTGGAGGAAAAGAGGAAGGGTGGAGGAAGTGGGGATGGAGAGAGAAGAGGAGGGAGAGAGCGAGAGAAGGGGAAGGAGGAAGAGAAATGAAGAGGGGAGGGAGAGAGCAAGAAAGATGAGGAAAAGGAGAGAGAGGCAGATGGAAAGAGAGAGGAGAAAGAGGTATGGAGAGAGAGTGAGGAGGAGAGGAGGAAGAGGGGATGGAGAGAGAAGAAGAGGAGGAAGATGGGGAGAGAAAGAGAGGAGGAGGAAGAAGAGAAACAGGAGGAGGGGTGGAGGAGAGAGTGAGAAAGATGGAGAGAGGCAAAGGGGAAGAGAGAGGAGGGAGGGGGAGAGTAAGCGAAAGAGGGAGGCCAGGAGAGAAGAAGGAAAGAGGTATGGAGAGAGAGAGGAGGAGGAAGAGGGGATGGAGAGAAAAGAAGAGAAGGAAGGTAGGGGAAAGAAAGAGGAGAAGGAGGAAGAGGAGAAGGAGGAAGAGAAACAGGAGGAGGGGAGGGAGAGAGCAAGAAAGATGAGGAAAAGAAGGGGAGAGAGACAAAGGAAAAAAGTAGAGTAGAGACAAAGATAAGGAGAAGAAGGGGATGGAGACAGAGAGAGGTGAAGGCAGAGGGAAAGAGAGGGAAGGAGAGGGAGAAGCAGAAAGAGGGAGAGTAGTAGACAAGATGGGGAGTGGGGAGGAGAAAGAGGACAGAGGGATGGAGAGAGAGTGTGGAGGAAAAGAGGAAGGGTGGAGGAAGAGGGGATGGTCGAGAGAAGAGGAGGGAGAGAGCGAGAGAAGGGGAAGGAGGAAGAGAAACAGGAGGGGAGGGAGAGAGTGAGAAAGATGAAGAAAAGAAGGAGAGAGAGGCAGATGGAAAGAGAAACAGAGGAGGAGGAGGAGGAGGAAGAGAGACAGGAGGAGGGGAGGAGTAGAAACAAAGATAAGAAGAAGAAGAAGGGGATGGAGACAAAGAGAGGTGAAGGCAGAGGGAAAGAGAGAGGGAAGGAGAGAGCGAAAAGAGGAACAGGAGAGGAGGAGAAGGAGTACAGCGGGAAAGAGAGGGGGAGGAGGAGTGAAACGAGTGAAGGTTGCTCTCTGGCTTCTAAACATGGCAGTATATGTGCTCAATACGGCCCTGAAGGCACAACCGCCTCTGCACCGGCACAGACACGAGAGAGGGAAGAGAGGGAGGAGGGAGAGAGAGAGGGAGGGATGGAAACGGTAAGAGAGAAAAAGAGATAAAGAGAAAGAGACGGAGAGAGGAGGAAAGAAAGAGAGGTTGTGATGGAAAGAGACGGGAGAGAGAGAGAGGGGAGCTGGGAGGTTGAGAGTAGAGACAGAGATGAAAAAGAACAAAAGACATAAAGAGATAAAGGGGGATAGAAAGAGAGGAGAGGGTGAGGAAGAAAGAGAGGGAGTGGTTGGATTAGAATGAGATAGAAAGAGGAGGAGGAAATAAAGAAAAAGAAAAGGGATGAGGGAAGGAGTGATAAAGAGGAAGAAAGGGAAAGACGGGGAAGAGGGGAGAGAGGAGGAGGAGAAAGAGGGAGAGTAGCACACGAGACAGAGTGTGGGGAGGAGAAAGAGGAAGAGGGGATGGGGAGAGAAGAGGAGGAAGAGAGAGAGAAGGGGAATGAGGAAGAGAAACAGGAGGGGAGGAGAAGGAGGAAAGAGGTATATATATAGAGAGAGAGAGGAAGAGGGGATGGAGAGAGAAGAAGAGGAAGGTGAGGGGAGAGAAAGAGGAGGAAAAAGAAGAGAAATTAGGCAGAGGGGAGGAGGAGAGGCAAAGATAAGGAGAGAAGAGAGAAAGAGAGATGACACACAGAGAAAGAGCAATAAGAGAGAGGAAGAAGTGAGTACAAGTGGAAGGAAATCGAAAGAGAGAGGAGACAAGAAACGAGAGGAGACAAGAAACGAGAGAAGAGGTGAGGGAGAGAGAAAGAGAAAAGAGGTAGGAGGGAGAAAGAGAGAAAAACAAGGAGAGAAGGAGATGGAGAGAAGAGGAGGGGTTTGAGCGCTAGTAGAGGAAGAGAGATCAAAAGAAGGCAAAAGAGAGTAAGCTGGAGAGAAACAGAAAGAAAAAATGAAAAAGAGAGGAGGGAGGGAAGAAAAGAGGAAGGGTAAGACACGAGAAACAGAAAGGAATAGAAGAGAAGGAGAAAGAGAGTATGAGGTTGAGAGAAGAGGGAGACATTGAGAGTGAGATGAGAGGATGAGAGGAGGAAGAAAAAGCGATAAAGACAGGTGGAGAAAGGGAAAGAAACTGTAAAGAGGAGATGAAGAAAGGCAGAGATGGGAGAGATGAGACTGTGACAGACGAGAGTGAAATAAAAACAAGCGAGAGGAGGAAAAAAGGGGGGGAAAGGAGGAAAGGAGCGAGGGAAAGAGACAGAGAGTTAGACTGATAGAAGAGAGCGAAAGGGTGTGTGGGTAGAAGGTTAAAACTGAGAAAAGGGAGATATAGAATGAGGGGAGGGAGGAAAAGAGTGATAAAGGGAGATGGAGGAGAGAGGGAGAAAGGGAAAGAAGCAGGAAAGAGGAGGGAGACAAATACTGAGAGAACAAAGAGAAAGAGCGAGAGAAGAGTGAGGATTGAGAGGACAAGAGGGAGGTGAGAGCGGGAGACGTAAAGAGTGAGGGAAGGAAAAAGAGAGGAAGACAGAGACGGCAGAATATTGCATCTATCAACACTATTTGAACAGAAGGCTTGTGCGCAGGGAGGGGGCGAGCCAGATGAATGATGGCTCCGAGAAAGGCGTAGGCCGGGGGTGTCTGGGTGCCACGGCGACGGGGAAAAAAACCCGCATTACACTTTAACACCGTCCCGAAGTGCCCAAACACCTCATTAACATAATTAACATGCGCGGATATCGGGACTATTAAGAACCAAAGAGCCGGGAATGGATGTGACGTTCCAGAGATCAGGGATGGCTCAGATCCGCGGCCAGAGAGGAGGCTTTCGGCATTACCATGGCAACAAGAGAGGGATGAAGAGAGATGGAGGGAGAGATAGAGAGATATGAAGGCGCTCCTGAGCATGCAACGCCAAGCAACAGACTGTCAAGGCGAAGTGTTAAGCTGCTGACAAGAAACGAGGGAGGAGGGAGAGAAGGAGCGACGGTTTTCCAAGAAATCAAAGGGAATGTTTAGATTTAAAGATGCACTATGTAACTTTTCGGTTGGGGGTCAGTTAGGAAATGTAGAAAGGTAGTCGAGAGGACCAATCACAGCCCTTATTGTCTTCCCTTTGCTGTCTGTGTTGTTTTGATGCACAATTAGAAAATTTCGGAGGTGCACAGCAGTCTCCTCCGTGAAAGTCCGAGGGGAACTTTCTCCTCTTCAGCGCTGCACATCCCTTTTTGACTCTCGGTGTCGTCTCCATCACAAACTTTGTTGTTTTAGCATTAGTATGATTTGGTCTGAGCATATGGTTCTTGCTCTTGTTTTATTTTGCTGGTTTATTCTTGTTTTATTATTGTTGTTCTTGCTTTGTATCTGTGCAGCACTTTGGAAACTGTTTGTTTATGAAATGTGCTATAGAAATAAAGTGGATTGGATCGCAAACTTTTCAGCTAAAAATCACACACGAAGAGTCAGTCATGTTTTTTTTTTCTCCGTGCATAATGACGTTTGAAGAGGAGAGAGAGCGGAGGGGAGAAAGTCTGCACTGTAATTTTAGGTCCTTATGCTGATTTTTTTTAATGAGGGTAATGATACCGTTGCTATTTTTTGATACCGCGAGATACCGTATTACAGTATTACCGCCCAACCCTAGGGTCAGTCACCGGCATGTTGCTATGGATATGTCATTGCTCTGCTTGAAATGTTCTAACACTACAACATTAAACAGCTCTGTCTTGCATTTATTAAACTACACTTGGTTTTAATACTCAAAAATGCCATGAAAAACAGGCATTCTGACTGTGAGCTGGGTCGCCTCTCCACAGATTTGGCCTGTAACTTGATCTGGTTTGGTCTCCATGCAGATAGAAAGGTTTAATACCAGACAGGGAACACACAATGCACCTTTAAGTTGGAGTGATGTTCGAGAATTTGATGTTAAAATGATAAATAAAAGATTGCAAAATGTGATGGTACTGATCTTTACCTTCTTAAAAATATGTAAGACAAAACTAGATCATTTTAAATGTCCCAAAGTGATGATTCCTCACTTATCTTATGTTTTCCAACTATCCTGATTATTCAGCCAGTTAGAAAAAGATACTATCATTATTCACACTAACTCTGACGTGAGTGAAAAAGTTGCAGATTGGAGCACGATACTGATACTGTTGAAAGTCTGCAGAAATCTTATTGCTTGTAGGATGAATGAAAACATGGACCTATTTTTTTCTCTCCCTTTTCTGTGCTAGATACCGCTCCTACTTTTATGTTTCACTTCACCCACATTGCCTGAATGTGGTGAGTGATTGGTGGTGGTCGGAGCTTCCCTGGGATCCACAATACATACTTCCCCAATACTTTACAAAGGTATGAGTGTGTTCACCTGTGAATGTCCCCGGGGGATCAGCCAATCATGGTGGCCAAATATGTGCCGTGAGGGTAGAAGAATCATGAGTGAAAGTTTGTGCCACTTGCACAAGTAGGAAAAAGAAAGTGAAGCAGCTGCACAAGAAAGGCAGATGCCCTGGAAGAGAGATGGGCACATATTAACACTAAAGCCTGTAACCACATTATTATCATATTTTTAATTAATTAATTAATTTTATTAATTAATCATTGCATTTATTATTTATACAGCACCTTTCAAGACACCCAAAGTGCTTCACTCCACACTGCCAATCTGCACCATCAGCCCCTCCGACCACCACCATCTCTCCCACACACACACACACCACTTTTATACTAGGCAATGTGGCTGAAGTGCCTTGCCTAAGGACACAAGAACAGTTTTTGCGACTGGCGCACCACTATGGCACCTGGAAATCCCAGTGGTCTCCCATCCGAGTACTAACCAGGCCCGGTCCTGCTTAGCTCCTGAAATTTGACAGGATCAGGCTTTGACAAGCCGGTATGGCCACAGCTTTATTCTGTCACTAAACCTTTAAAACAGAACACAATTTATTTAAGGTAATGTTGAATGGCACGGCTTTGGATCGGGCCCATTCATGCGGACAATAACTCGGGTGTACACAGTAAACAAGCTGTATTTCTTTAGTCCTGATCTAAACTCTCCACTTTTGGTGTGTAAACAGCCTGCAGGCAGCAGCGTGGCTCAACTTGTATCAATGCACGGGCTTACTGAGTCTTGAGCCCTGAAGCCCAGCAGTGTAAAGGGCCCATGCACAAGAAAGGGAAAAAATAAACATAGAAAACTATATATAACATTTATAAAATAAAAAAATGACCCCTGACTGTTCGATGGAGCCCACAAATGGCATTGAAATACCGTTCCCTTTCTGAAATTCAATTCTTAGATGCTTTTGGGGATCCTGAACTCTCCGCAGCGCCACAACAGAGCTCTGCATGTGCACACATACGTGCAGGCTCCCACATCCCACCATCAGTCCCACTCCATAGAGAAATGACCCACGTGTCTACCTCACAGGTTTGTGTCACTCCACAACTTTCCCCTCTCGTATCCTAATAGTGCACGTGCATTCAGTGTCTTGACTTGTGACCCATTACACATCGATGAGAGCCAACAAGCTAAACTGGAGCTAAACTCCATGAGTTTATGATTCAAACTAACTCAGTGTCCCAGCAGAGGACAGACACCCGGATGATTGAGGGATTACACAAACATTACCATTATCGTCATCATGTTTGTCTATCTATAGGGCTCTTTTTACTTAAGTGTTGAAACCTGAATTATGAATTTATAACATGAGATACTACCAATGTATCTAAAGTCTTCAATACTTAAAATTTAGTAAAAATGTCTGAAAGTCACTTCTTTGTAGGCTACATTTGCACGGACAAGGTCTGAAGCAAAGACACAAAAGTGCATTTTCATTCTCTCTCTTTTTCCACGTTTACAAAAGCATTTTGGGTGGGGAATACTGTTGTACTTGGAGACACAAAACTTGCAGTTTGCTGATGTAGTTTGCACACCCAGTGCGTCGGTGGCAGCACCACCAAGACCAAATGTCTGTGTATAACCTTTCTACTTCTCTACTTCCTCTTCTCCAGCGCGTCAATCAAAACAACATGGCGAAGTGTAATAACACCACTAATTTCATGTGGCCGGATGAGGAGGCTGAGCTATTGCTCAACCTTACATTAAATTATGAAACCAACAAGGCACTTGAAAATTCTCTGACTCGTGCTCGTTACATAATCTTTACACCACGGCCCACGAAAATGCAGTTTTATCTGATTTCTGCGCATTCAACCCCCCAAAACGCTGTTGGCGTCTAAACGATATGGACATCTGGCAAAATGTTTTGCATTTTCCACCCGTTACCGTTGTCATGAAAACAGCCCCGTAGTCTTAAAGTCAGAACTGCAGATGTCATAGCAGGTTGACACATGCTTCCCCCACTGCTGCCACTTTGGTGAAGGCTAAAAATACATCGTGATGGAGGTGCCAGTAAGCCTATGATAAACAACTGTCTAGGAATACCAGGTCAAATCGATACTTCTACTTTAACATGGTTCAGTACCAAAACTGGCAAATAATTTCATTGAAAGCGCACACACTATTGGGAGAATCTTTAAAGTTTGAGAATTTTCACAGAATAATACTCCCCCACATAGGTATTTTTGGAAATCGCTTAGAATAGATGCAGCTGCAATAGAAAAAAATATCTGAACTATTGGAAAAGTCAGGGCTTTTTTGGAAAATGTGAAGAGTTTTAGAGTAGCATTTCATTATTTGTAAGTGCTACATACATCCATTTCCTTTTATGACATAATAAGAGACTAAAACCCATTGACTGTATATAGATGGACATAGACTATCTGTGGTCCAAATAGAAAGGGATGCGAAGTGGTTCCATCGAGGTCCGACTCCAGTTCAGTTTCTAAAAGCCATGCCCTCCCTCTCTGTAGCTGCTGTACACTTACCATCTCTTGACAACATAAAAATAGTCTTTTTTTTTATTGTGCTGCGACATTTTATTTAGATTATGCATAATTACAAAGGGTAAGTCTTGGTCATTTCTCTATGCGATTAGTTTGTAGATTTGTAGATGTAGATTTCTCACATTGGCTTCTGTCATATCAATAAATATAAAAAGAAATTGACTGATCCAAAAGATCTGGATGCCATAAAACAGCTGAAAGTACCATCATTAGTTCATGCCTTAGTACTGAAAGTTTTTTGCATTTGCAGATGATGTTCTCTAGCTATATTTTTCTCTTCTTCTCTGTTTTCCTGTTTCTCACTGTTTCCTTCTCTTCCTTTTTGACTCTCAGTCTCTTTCTTTCTCACTCACTCACTCTCTCTCCCTCCTTCTCTTTACCCACAATCCTCCTGGGCTTCGCTTTGGTCCAACATGGCTGAGTACATAATTAATTCCTCCGCCTGGAAATGAAAAATTACTTTTCACCGTTCCTCTAATTATTCTCAAATAATGTCTTTTTTTCCAGTGTGTAGGTCTGTTAAATAAAAACAGTTTATTGGATTTCATGTAAGTGCTTGTGTTCAGTTGCTCTCTGCACTAAAATGAATGGTGTAGCTTCATAATTATAAAGGAGCCATGTTTGGTTAAGTTTATTATGTGAGAAGGACTTGGCCAGTGGATCGTCACAGTCTATTCATTCCAACCAATATTTCTGCCATGCTGAAAACCAACTGCGATTTTTGGCTCAAACTAAATTGGCAATATTTACAAGAATAATTAAAAGGAAAAACTTCAAAATCAGGAATTGAGAAAAGTTGAGTAAAGTTACGTGAAATATTGAATTGCAAAAAAATGTATTTGTAAGTTCTGTATATTTTTCTTCTGCAGGACATTTTTTCATGTAAAGTTAATTTCAGTTTGTCATGTTTTCAGATAAGTCTCATGGACACAGTTGTGTAGTAGGTTGACCCTGTAAGTAAGTATTGTGTTTTCAAAATGTTATAGCACGACACAATCTTACCTACAATATCCACAGCTCTATCCATGGTTCTGAACACTGCTGCTGTGGTGGAAACAGGTGAATGACAATAGCAGGGAGGTTGACCTTTAGACACTGCATCACTCGAGGGAGTCTTAGTCAATGAAAATTTGCATTAGTCAACCAAACATTTTATTTAGATAAATATATTGTTTTCTATTACTTTTTCTGCATAAATTGTTCTTGCATATATATCTCGTGCAGGTGTAGTCTTGTGAGTGCAGCTTGGGTCAACAGCAAGTATGTAGATTTTTTATTTTATTTTATTTTATTTTTTGTGTGTGTTTACGGCTATTTATTCCGACATGTATTACCATTTAATGAATAAAATTGGAGAACAAAGTAACTTCAGAGCAGTGGGCTTGGATAAAATGAATATTTGACGCAATGGCATCTTGAGTGTAAGAATATAAAGATTACTGTTTAATATGTCTTGTAGTGACCGTGACAGGAGGTATTATTATTATTATTATTATTATTATTATTATTATTATTATTATCATTATTATTACAGGAGGTAATAATCATACATTAGTCCTATACAGCGCTTTTATGCTCTAAGTCACTTTACAATTTCGTGCATTATTCATTCATTCTGCATGGTTCTGTGGTGGTAACAGAGACAGGCTGATGAAAACAAAGCCACCAATCTGCACCATCGGCTCCAACTACCACCAACACTCACGCACACACCACATCCATACTAGTAACCCTAACCCTATAGCTCAAGAGCTTTGACAAGGAGGTTTGGCCACAGAACATTTCTACCCAAAGTCTTTCTCTAATATTAGATTCTGTACAATATTTATCAAGAGCATGTTGTGGTGACAGGGGTACTTTATCTCTTTATAATCTCTGCTGAACTGCTGCGTAATGCTACTTTTCTCCCTGAGTGCCAAATAAAACCGAATGGAACTTGTCAGCTCAAAGATGTGGTGAATGGATGTCCCCTCTCCACTTCTGCACCTCCGTGCTTTGAGGCTCTGAGGCTCTGAGACTCTGAGGCAGGGGCCCATTTGTCAGAGCGAGCGGTGAGTTAGCGCCGCAGGTGACAGTTCTGACTGGGGGGGGGGCAGTGCAGTGCAGTGCTGGTATCTGCCCCCTCGGCTCTCCCCTTCCTGGTTTTGTTGTTGCGTTCGTGTGAGATCTTTAACCACTTTGTCTATGTGAAAGAGTGATGGGTGGTTGGAGGGGCCACAGGTTAACTCACTTTGCGTATAACCACTAACTGTGGAGTTACTTGATATTGACTACAGTGCAATGTTTTGAGAGGTTTCACAATAATGATGGTGGATCAGTACCAAAGTCTAGATAAACTGAAACTGATTGTGAGATCGGAAAGTATTGATTCTCGGTCTAAAATAGTGATTCTTCTTTTTTCTTTTCTTCAAATATCCATATTGTAATACATTTGAAGTACATTGTGCAAACATTATACACCAAGGTAGAATATCAGATTGATATTGTGACACTTTTCATAGCGTTTCTTGGTATTAGATCAAAACTAAAATCACTGGTATCACTAATCCTTACTTCCCAAGTTTGGAACGCTATGTAACGCAATGTAATAACATTATGATTAACTAAGAACTAAGAGAAACACTTCTTAAACGCCCATGATGCAAACGTGTCTCATCCAGCTTTAAATACTACAGTTATTATGATTTGGAACATTTATTAAGAGAAGGATCTTGGATTGTTGCCAACTTTATTATCTGCCAACTACCTCCATAATGAATTTGTATCTTATCTTTGGTCTCCAGATATTAACAACATCGAAACTCATTTTCATTTGCCTGTCGTCTTAACCGTTTAGCGCGAGAGACCAGAACGAATTTGACAGTTTGAATTTCCGTTGGCGGCCGAGAGGGGGAGGAAGATGGAGGAGAGGGCTGTCGCTGTGATTTATGGATTTCATAAACCTGTTCTCCGCTCAGCATGGGGTGCCCGGGCGGTAGTGGGAGGGGGTGTTTGAGGGTGAGGGAAAAAGTCTGGGTTCAGGGGGCAACCTTGTCCAAGCCCCGAGTCAACTACTGCTCCAGTCAAAACTAATGAAGCGACTTGCTCATCTATCCCCAACTAAAGAGAGCTGTCAGAGTGTTTGTGCCAGTGTAGATTTTGCCTTTTTACTGTCCAATCTAACGCTGCACAACATTACACAATGCTCTATATTAGTCAGTGCAATATCCTCATTTAGTAAGAAAAGACACATTGCAGACAGTGACAGACAAAAGTGAGTTTCAAAGTGGTACAAACGTTTTAAAACGAGGGTGTAATCCACTCTTTTATACCACTTTAGACCTGTGGCTTAATTGAAGAAAAAAGAGAAAGACTTCAATTTTTGGTTTAAAGGTGCATTCTGTAACTTTTCGGGTGGAGGGTCTGTCAAAGGGTATACTCCATGGAGATGTTATTGCGTTGCATTAAACAAATATATATTGCATTTATTCAATTACAGATGTTTTTATTTCGCAAAACTACCACAAAACATGCATTATTACTGTGAGCGGGCCCACTTCTCCACAGATCTGACCTGTAACGTGGCCTGGTGATGTGGCCTGCTCACCTCTATAGAGATAGAGATAGAGATAGTTCAATTAAATGCCATAGTGTAGAACTTTCCAGAAAAAAAACAGCATAAAGTTAAGCAGGTGGCGAACCCCCTACCAAAAAGTAAAATTGTGCACCTTTAAATTAAAGGTACAGTATTTAAATTTCTGGACGTGGCAAGTAAATTAAATCATTTTTATTGTAATTTATTTGTAACTCACTATTACTTACGTATCTTAAGAAATTGCAATACTTACATACACATTAATATTCGATGTGGTGTGGCAACTATTTTGCCCACTCGTTTCCCATGATCAGGATCCTGGCTCGGATCTAGAGGAGAAAGACCCCTCGGATTGAAAAAACTACCAACTAATACTGCCCACTGCCAAGTACACATTTCAAGTATTTTTGTGAGCTCAGTAAAGTTTACTTTAATAATTAAACTGTGGGATTAAGGGGAACAAAAGGTCCCACTTGAGTTATAAGACGTTTAATGCAAAGAAATACTCTTACTCACACTGGTTTAGTCCTGGTCTATTTCACGTTTAGCCCCAGTTTAGGTCCATAATTTATTAGCGTGTGGTTTCTCTGATGTAATATTATATTGTAAATGTTATGGTGGATATCAGCATCATATTGTTGATGAGTTCTTTTGTAGGACACTTCTTCTCAACATATCAATATTAAGGGTATAGCGCTGTGTATCAGTAATACTATATTTTATTTATTTTGAGTTTTCCCAGATTATATTTAACAAATTGCTTTACACTTATTGCAGTTGTGATTAATTACTGTGGCTTCTCCTCCAGTCTTGACACAAAACCTACAGGATAACTTTTATAAACATGATTAGCAGAATTGTTCATGCAGTAATACTACACACAGAGCAGAGGGGTTGAGTGATAGTTTAATTTGGAGTAACACTAGCCCACTTAAACATAATCTTGTTGTTTTGATTTCCACCACCAGCATGATACAGACCCACCACTGTTTGCTCGGGTACTTCAGATACTTGCAAAATATGTGACTGAAGAAACTATAGCAGCAACCGAATGTGATACAAGAGGTACCAGAGAGCATTTTATCTTCTTTTTTTTTTTAAAGAGATGGTATAATGCGTCACCCATGCTCCCACTTGATTATTTTCCATAAATATACAAAACTGTTCACATCAACTTGACAAAACTGATGCGATGAAGTAGTTTCATTAGCGGGATGCACGCTGATTGTGTTGTGGTAGCGCTGTGAGGGGGGAGTTACTTAGAGCGGGGAGAAAAGTGAGCATACGTACATTGTTTTCGGTAAATGCAGCATTTTCAAAACAATAAAAGGTAGCACATGGATCTAAATATGTTGTGTGTTAGCAGTTAACACCTCATAGAATTAAAATACCCCTTTTTAATGACATTACTCAAGGAAATATGTACGTGTCAAGATAGAAGTAATCTCGCCATCGTAGTTCCCACCCCTGGCTGTTGTGTAAAAGCAGGCGTGTCATGTGGTTGGACGGGCCTCTGTGCTGCATGTGTCTGCAGACAAGGCAAAAGGACCAAAGCACCAGGCCTCAGCACTTCATGGATTTATCCCAATCCTCACTCTCCACTCTCACCGTGTAAGCTCTTAGAGGAGACATGTGTGCAAAATGGACTTTCTTACCATTTCAGCCATGTTCAGTTTCAATTTTGTGCTGTATTAAAAACATGAAAAACAAAAGGAGTTCATTTTAGATGGTTTGCATTGGTTCAGAGTTGTTCCTCACATGCCTTCTGAGTGCCATAATTATTCACTAAGACGGGCTTAGAAGCACCTTACACAACTTTCACAGTTTTGCCATCAGGGTGAAGCAATGTGGAGGCACAGTGGTGAGCGATCTCGCCTACAAATGTACAAATTATAAAGTACTGGGGAAGGGAAGACACATTTTCTTCATATACATGGGAAAAACTCAGGCCCTTTGCACATATCAAAACATACCTACAAATCGTTCCGCCTGAATTTGGGATGTTTGTTAAAAAGATTTACAAAAAATTTACTACAAACTGATACATATACGTTCTACCTAAAAAAGTTTGAAGTGTGAGTACCTGACTATGTGGTCAAATTTAACATAGATTAGAGGGTTGTTTTTGTGATTTTTCTTGGTGCAGCTATTATTCAAAGACCCTACATCAGATGGACATCCTACTTCTTTTGCAACAAGCTAATACCCTAATGAACTAAAATCTAAAATAGGAAGATGATCACTCCTTGCGCTTTTTCTGTAGAGCCCCTTACATTTTAGGAAAAAGTTCAGAAAGTCACAAATGGCCATTTTCAACAGGCTATAAATCCCAAATTATACCATCTAGCACAGTTGGTAGATATTGAACAGGCCAAATTTGAGCCCTATACATGCACTGCTGAGCTACAGGTCTGTGAAAATGAGAAAAAGCCCAAAAACCACTCGCAAGCAAAATATGGAGGTATGATGCCTGATTTTTCAAAAGCTATTAGGAATTAGAGCAGATAACTTGGCATGTGTTCATTATACATGTGAAAGATCTCCAAAAACAAATTTAATCCAGATCTGAGATGGTCACCTGGGAGGGTCCGGGTGAATCCACATGGAATGACTCCTACAGCATTTTTGGCTTTCTTCATGTGTTTAATGTGGACAGTGAGTATCTGCATTGGTAATTTTACATCTTGGAGATGTAGTTGCTTCACCTGGAACTTAACACATAATGTAATTTAACTGAATACCTTTAAAAGTAAAGAATACCTTGAAAAACGCAGGGTCCTCTCCAAATATCTGGCCTGTAACTTGGCTTGGTAGCACCACTTGCTTTTCTTCATGGAAATTTGAATGCTGTGAAAAATACCATAAGTAGTGCAGGTTTAAAATACTTCTCGGATTCTTAGTATTTGCATTAGGAAAGAAGCTGTTTTTTAACCAACTCAGCAAACAAATGAATGATTAATGCCGTCAAAATTAACTGTACAGCAAGGTTCTCCAGCCTGTAGCTCCCCAACCCCAAAGGGTTTAAGAACACATATTACAATGAATAATTCAGATTTGATCCATGTGAATTACCATTGTAAATATCTGAGTATACTTAATCCTAACATTGTGCTTTAATACTTTATGCTTTATAGCCATCTAATCGTACCCCATCTACGGCTAGTTGCACTGTTATTAAATAAGCTGTTCTATAGAATTTCTTGTAATTTGTAACAGAAGTCGCTCTCTGCCATCATCGTTCTGGACTATCTCTCTGTGGGAAAAAGGTAGGAGGCCCCGGGAGTATATAAATCCTCAGAACAGGCCTGAGGATGGTTTGCAGACTTTAAAAATGTAAAAAAAAAAAAAAAAAGAAAAGAAAGAAAAAGAAACATATGGGTTTATGGCTTTATATGAGTGTTTCCCATAATTATGTGTTTGGTCGTAAATGTAGACACAGCGGAATTTAGTGCAGCATTTTGGTTCAGATGTTTCCCCAGAGAAGCATGAGGAGCACTGAGCTGGACCGAGGGCTCCAGGAGCTGCAGGCATTTATAGTGACGCAGCACATAGTTTACTCATATAAACACAATAGAAAGCCCATGTTAGTTATACTTAATACATTTGTTAACTAGGACATATTGTGCTAAATCAAATTTAATGAGCGTTTAGCCATGTTGTAATGGTGTTCCCTCATCATTATCAGCTTGCATTAAGTTTTATTTTGATTGAAGCGTCCATGTTTGAGATATCTGTTGTCTTTTATCTATCTCTGCTTCTGTCAGCAACAAGAATTAACAACAGGAAAATAAATCAATGAAACTTTTATCCCTGAGAAATGCTATTCTAAAATCGACAAACCCGACAAACACAATTTGACCACAGAATGAGACAAAACGACTTTGGATTAATGGATGAAAGCGTGAATTAAGTAAAATATAACTCCAGGTAACGTGTGTTTTTAAACACTTGTGTGATTTCTACCGCCAGCATGACACAGGCCTACTGTTGTGTCCTTGGGCATGGCATTTCACACACCGTACCCACATGAATGTGTGAATGCAGCAATTATAGCAGCAACCCGTGTGCCAGAAACAAGATGAACAGGGAGGAAGATAAGGAGGAGTTTATTTATCTTTGGATATTTTTTGCAATAAAGAAGTAATAGATAAACTCTGCTTTTGGGCAAGGCACTTTACATTACTGCCTGCATCATAAATGTGTGATTGCAGCAACTTTATGTGTGTAAAAGTATTGTTGTTGTTGTTGGGTTTTTTTGTTTGTTTTTTGTTTGTTTGTTTTCTTTTTATTAAAATGTCTATATTTTTTGTTTTGTTCAGAGGTGCACTATGTAACATTTCTGGTCTCTTACTTGTCCTCACAGAAGGTCACAGGTGCCACTATTACTACTCAACTGATTTTATCCAAGAGCCATCGCGTTTTTAAACACAGCTAAATTCTAAATGACTTTTTAATCTTTTAACATTTTAACTTATGAGATGGACGTGTGTGTTTTTATTTATTCATTTATTTTTATCTGCACGGATGGATTGCACTTAATTTTGTTGTACTATGTGCAATGACAAATAAAGTTAGTAGTAGTAATAGTAGTAGAAATAGTAGTAATAGTAGTAATAGTAGTAGTAGTAGTAGTAGTAGTAGTTCTTTTTTTTTTAGCTTTTATTGCTCAAAAAAATGTGCATCCTTACTCTGACCAGAGCCGCCTCTCCACAGATCTGACCTGAAAATATTAGTTTAAAGGAACTCTACATGATTTTTACTGTCTTAAAAACATGAAAAACAGAACTGGTTCATTTTCAGTCTGAATGTTATCCTAATTATTCACCATATTTTTCACAACCAGAACAACAGCTGCATAATATAACTCGGGCAAAACATATGCTCATAAACATGGAAAAAATGACATCTCCCTAGAAAAAGCAAGTGGTGAGCTTCCCACCGGAAAAGTGACATAATACATCTTTAACTACTATCTTATCATCTATACCCCATTTGCCGCGTAATGTGACTTGTGTCCTGCAGGGCCTCCGTAGCAGTCTGCCCACGTCTCTCACTCTGCGTCCTTCCTAGAAAACTCATCAATACCTGAGTCGATAAACTGTTTGTCCAGAGGCTCTTATCTCTCCCCTCTGCTCTATCTGCCCTCCCCCACAGCCCCCTTCTCTCCCCCGGGCAGCGAGACCGTGGTCAAGTTCGACTCCCAGGGCGACGGCGTGGGGCGCTACAACATCTTCAGCTACCAGCGGGTGGGCGAGCGGCTGGGGTACGTGCCGGTGGGGGAGTGGGCGGAGAGTCTGAGCCTGAGCGGGCATCTGATCCAGTGGCCCCGGGAAGTCGTGCCCAACTCCCAGTGCAGCGACCCGTGCGCCCGCAACGAGATGAAGAAGATGCAGGCAGGTACGAGACAGGAAGTTATTTATCTTTTATATTATTTACAGTAAAGCACGAGAAAAGCATTTGTTATAGGGAATACTGGGGATTTATTTGTCTCATACCACTTTGTCAAATCAGACACTAATGGATACTTTAACCCCTGAAGACCTAAGGGCAATTTTAGTACATTTCTGCTCACCTGGATTTTTTTTTTCTTAATTTTGCTTTTAAAACGGCCCCTTTTACGCTCTAATGAAGTGTTCTACATCCTTTTGTTCAGTACAACCTGTTATTTCACAATCTGCTGCTGTAGTTGTGTCATGTGGCTGTAATAAAAGCTACAGGACCAGGAATAGAGATGAGAAACAGAAAATAAAATTCCCACTCTTTTATACAAAACACACAGCAAACATGTATAAACAACTTTTTGGACATAAAAAATGGTTAACTTAGGGCCTTAGCTACAAAAATGCAAAATATCAAGTCTGTAAGTAAATTAAAAATATCCTTATTTCCCTAAAAACAAAAAAGTGTAATCGATCCATTACTTTTCTGGTGCCAGTCATGGAAACAGCTCCTGTCAGGTCCAGGGCCAGAGCCACAGCACTTCCTGCATTTTCATGGCTTTAATTACATGAATTGTATTTGTTCATTTTGAGTGAAATAAACATTTCAAATAAAAATAGAAAGGGATGCACAATTACGCACACCAAGATGCGTAATTTGCCATGTATGTGAGAATTAACTCCACTTAGAGCGGCTTTTTCAATCATTAAAAGCAAACACAGCCGAGAGGAGACAATTATCTTGACTCACTTCACTCTTTGGCAAAGTTTTGGCCAAGCAAAAAAGGTTGAAGTGCATGTGTTTGGCTGAAAACAAAGTTCCTATTAGACACTCGTTTTGCTCACGTCATCACACAGCGTGAGTGTGACGAAGGATAATGAGGCAGAACGAAACCACTATGTCTGCACTTTCAGAAGGATAAAAGTAAGTTTCTATCTTTTACGGTTCGAAGTTATGCACGGTTATATAAAACATATTCCTCGTTATCGTATATGATAACGTAGGTCTTCGAGGGTTAAGGACCCTGCAGTCTTACAGTAAAAAAGAAATTATAATCTGTATTTGGACATGTGAAAGCTCAGAACCTCCAGAATCCCCTCACTGAGCTGCAGAGGTTGCACTAGCACTGATTCATGACTGGCTGCAGATGCTGGGTTTTAGGTAGTAACTATTCAGATCAGAGGGAGGCATTTTAGGTTTAAACCAAATGAATTTCAGCACTGAACCTGGCAACCCAAATGATTCATGCGAGGCTCATTTTGCTTTCAGAGCAGATAATCGTTTTTTAAAGATTTTTATGGTTTTGAAACTAAGAATAACTATAACGGTTATCAGTAAAATGTACGCTTGATTTGAACATGTTTACCTCATATCCAGGGACATACACACATGCAGTTCCTTTAATATTGATCCTAGATACCAAAAAAATATATAAAATTACACAAACAGGACAAGTTTTTATCTTTATCAGAACCAGACGGCCACATGGCAACAGTAATGAAACAATTGTATGGTCGACAAAATAAAGAAAATATTTGTTGTATCATAGTGGTATCACAATTGGTATTGAGTATTGAGCGTTTTCCTGTGTATCATAATTGAATTCATAAGTAATACAAGCACTATAATCCAATACAAATATAAAAATAGAGTTTTTGATCAAGTTTTTTTTTTAAGTTTTTTTAAAAATCCATATCCATATTAATGGCTCCTCTGCTGGTAATCACCTGAGGAAAAACTTACTGTAGAGTGTTGTTAAACATAGATTTAGATGTATTTGATCCAATAAAAGTATAGATTTTTATTTGAGGATAGCATCTTCACAATTTGGTGGAAATAAATGAAAGTTTATGTGGTGAATACAAAGACAGATGGACAGTATACACCAATCAGCACTACAATCAACAAAAAACATTCATGATTTGTTTTGGAAAATATAGTATTTGTTATCTTGCTCTGCTCTGTATCTCTAATGTAAAAATCAGACAGAGGCGCCCCATTGATTTCTCATTATGTTCTGACAACAGCAGGGCCCAGTGTAATTCAGCAGGTTACAGGTAGAGGCAGGCCCGGTGTGAACAATGGTATATTTATATTAACAGATTTTCTCCTTTGCGACATTGTGTTTGTGTAATACATTTTTCATTTTTATGTGATCAGACAGTGCAGAGATATTGAAGGAGCTGGAGTAGGCCTGGAGTTTCGAGCAGAATATCAATGTGGTTTCGTAGTTGCATTAGTCTCCAAAATATTCTTGCCTGGTTGTCAGAGATATAGATTAGCCAAATTTTTTGTACTTGTATGAGAAAAAGTACTTTACTAACATAGAAATAAAAGTAGTGTCCCTAATAATTGCTAAAAGTGAAAAAGTATTTGGAGATACCACTACTGAAGTGCTGAGTAACTGTTAGGACTTGTCGTTGTTGACATGTTTTTATGAATTAATGCAATCGGACAGACTTATATTATATTATTATATTATTATATCTGAAAGTGTAAGAAGCAAATACATTCAAACATACAACTTTTGTCACTCGTAGACTTACTCACAGTGAGAATAGTAACCAAAAATTTGACTCATATCCAGTAAGAGTACTGGTACACTGTCAAATATATATAACTCAAGTAGGAAAATAGTATTTTGTCAGAAAACCACTCGGAGAAGTACAATTTCAAGTAAATATATGTAAGTAAATGTAATGTAAGTAAGTCCTACCCCCCCCTGCTGGTTGCGTGTGTGTGTGCAGGGGAGTACTGTTGCTGGATTTGTACTGCGTGTGAGGCCCATGAGTACCTGTCGGATGAGTTCACGTGTACGCCCTGTGCGCCGGGACAGTGGCCCACCGAGGACCTGAGCGCCTGCTACGACCTGCCCGAGGACTACATCATGTGGGAGGACGCCTGGGCAATCGGACCCATCACCATCGCCTGTGTGGGGTGAGCAAGTTTTACTTTGTTGTTTTATTCAAGTTTACATTTCAATAAAAGTTCAGTTCACCTTTATTCCAGACTCATGGTCCATTTTTAAAAACAAACAAGGACAGTGACAATAAAAAACAAACAGTTATATTTTTAAAAGAGCCAGGCCAGTGTCTCCACATATTGGACTGATATCGTATTGCACTGAATCTCATATTTGTGAGTGACATTATTATTTCATTGTCCGATTTGTTCAGTCTGCAGATAAAACTGTACAGTAAAGTTCTTAGTACAGCTTGCAATGTGTTCACTCGTGCAGTAACAAACATCTCAGTTGCACTTGTCCATCGTGGCTTCCTCAAAACCACCCGCAAAGCGTCATTGTGGCATCTGTAGCCTTTGCAAACTGGCTTTTTTGTAATTAACCCAGAGGTGAGTTGTGTATAATGGTGTACAATACGATTTAAACAACTTTACATCATTCGTACAAGAGCCAAACTTACACATAAGAGTGTTTGCCTGAGCATAGAGCGTCCTACACTGTCTATACACATCATCATCATCATCTGCCATGTCTGCCGTGATGATGTGCCCAAGATATTTTTTTTTTTTTAAATAAAAGAATAACAGTTAGCATTAGCGTTGAGATGCAGTTACCTACCTTTTATAAAGTGTCCCCTGGTAAAGTATTCACCTCAAGTATTTAACATGTCCTCAGTGACATCCTCTAACAACTCCCTGTCTAATGCCTCACCCATGACTGAGTGGAACTGGGCCGGGCGCCGCGGTGCACTGAGCTAATACGAGTACGGCAATTTTGTAAATGATGTTCTCAACCAGTAAGTGTAGACTCTAGACTAAAGTGGAACTAAACACTAAATCCACTTTTAGTTTAATAGATTCTTTTTTCAGATAGGTTTAAGGTTTCGAGGCAGAACGGAAGTGAGCAGTCGAAAGTGTCAGATATGAAATGAACTAAACCTTGGTCTGAAAAATTATCAGAAGATCAAATGAACCTCATTGGACTAAATCCACTTTTGCTACTAAGCTGTGTATATGGTGTTTTAATGGCATTATCCTGTTGGTAGTAATTTCTCCAAAATCTGAGCGTGTGCTGCCTCCAGGGGCCACTGGAATCATGCTGATCATGCAACACTGCTCTGATATATCTAATTACAAACCACTGGCTATAAGGGTAGAGTTTAAAATGCTGATACTTCTCACATCAATCACGCTGTATACCCCCAGACCCTGCCCTTCTCTTCTTTAGTTCTCCAGTTTAACAGCTCTATTAGAAATGTTGCGGGCAGTGTTTATGTGTTTAGTTCCCCTTGTTGTGGGGAAAAAACGCTAACATCTTCCTCTTTCTACCCCGCTGTGCCCCTTTCTGTCCTCAGCTTCATGTGCACGGGGCTGGTGGTATGGGTGTTCGCTCGTCACAACGACACACCCCTGGTGAAGGCGTCCGGGAGGGAGCTGTGTTACATCCTGCTGTCGGGGGTCTTCATGTCGTACGGCCTCACCTTCCTCTTCCTCGCCAAACCTTCGCCCGCCGTCTGTGCCCTGCGCCGCCTGGGCCTGGGCACCTCTTTCGCCGTGTGCTACTCCGCCCTGCTCACCAAAACCAACCGCATCTCACGCATCTTCAATGGCGTCAAGGAGGGGGCGGGACCAGCCAGGCCGAGATTCATCAGCCCCTCCTCTCAGGTGAGGGACCGGCCAAATGAGCTGGAGGACTGATCAAAATTCTGTGTTATAATATTGGTTTCTCATCAAAAACAGGCCTGAACAGGTTTTCGATGTCATCCATACATGTTTCTATAATTTAACGATCTCTCCTGCACTATTTGAACCCTTCGTACAGTTAGATATAAGATTCTGTGCCATGTTCCCACAAACTTACACCCTCCATGCTCCCAAACAGAAATTCTCCATAAATATACAAAAGCATAACAAAAAAAACTCTACTCAACAACTTGGCAAACCTGATTCATTAGCGGGACGCATGCTGATTTTGTTGTGATGGCACTGAAGGGGGAGTGAAGGAGCAAAAGGAGATAACATGGTGATTTAGAAAGTAATCCCTCCTCTTTCTCTGTCATTGCAGATTTGTTGACCTGGTGTATGGTTAATATCTCTGTAATTACTGGGACTATCCACAAGAAACTAAAACTGGGACAAAGTTCTTCTTCTCTGTTAGTATAAGTAATAAAATTCAATTTTCAATTCAATTCAATTCAATTTATTTTGTAGCGCCCAAAATCGCAACAGTAGCCTCCAAGAGCGTTCCAAGATATGGATGAGTAAAACATACACACAGACATATCAAAACAGGAATAAACAACATTCATGTAAAGCAGCAAATGAAACACGCAAGGAAAAACTCCAAAAAACCCAGGAACCTGAGAAAACGAAGAAACCTCGGGGAGAACTACAGTGAAGGAGGGATCCACTCCCATGGACGGACAGGCTATAGATGTCCAGGCCCGTGGGCCAGTTCAGTATGACCACAGCTACCCAGGTGAGGAAGGAGCCGGGCGAGGAGGAGGAGAAGAGGGGCGAGGAGGAGGAGCCGGGCGAGGAGGAGGAGCCAGGCGAAGAGGGAGGAGCCAGGCGAGGGAGGAGGAGAGAGGTCCAGCTGCCATCAGGTGTCTGAAAGAGTTCCACTCCACAGGGGGAGTGGGACAGGGAGCAACATGTGAATAGCAATGAACAAACTACAGATGAGAACATAGTGAGTGATGCTGATGAGAAAAAAGGAGGAAACAGAGGACAGTGCTCAGGTTGCCACACTTCCCCCAGCTTGTTATCTCCTGCGGCAGCTTATCTTGAAGTGACATCAACTAAGTAACCTGGTCATAAGCTATTCCGAAGAGGAAGGTTTTAAGCCTGGTCTTAAATAAAGAGACTGTGGGTGCCTGTTTAACATCAACAGGAGTTGATTCCATAACACAGGAGCTTGGTAACTGAAGGCTCTCCCCCACTGTACTTTTAGACACTCTAGGAACCACTAATAATCCTGCATTCTGAGAGAGCGAAGTGCTCTATTTGGCTGATAGGGGACAATGGCATCCTGAAGATATGATGGGGCCATATTGTTTAAGGCTTTGTATGTCAGGAGGAGAACTTTGAATTTAATTCTAAACTCGACAGGAAGCCAGTGCAGTGATTTTAACACAGGACTGATGTGATCACGTCTTTTAGTTCCTGTTAGGACTCTGGCCGCTGCATTTTGGACCAACTGGAAGCTTCTTAAAGTACCTTTAGTGCAGACGGTGAGCAGAGAATTACAGTAATCTAGTCTGGATGTAACAAATGCATGGATAAGTTTTTCAGCATCATTTTTAGGCAAAATTTTTCTGATTTTAGTTATGTTTCGCAGGTGAAAATATGCAGTTTTACAGGCTTGGTTTATATGAGCTGTGAATGAGAGATTTTGGTCAAATACGACTCAAGGTTTTTACAGTAGAGCTAGAGGCTATACTCACAATGTCAAGTGAGATTATCTGGTCTGACAGAGAATCTCTTGACCTTTAGGACCGACAACAATGACCTCTGTTTTTCAGGGTTTAAGAGGAGGTAATTCAGGGTCATCCAGGTTTTGATGTCCTTCACACAGGCACTGAGCTTATCGATTTGATCGGTCTGATTAGGTTTCATTGATAAGTACAGCTGAGTGTCATCAGCATAGCAGTGGAAATTAATGCCATGTTTTTCTGATAATGTTACCTAATGGCAACATATACAGAGTAAACAGGATTGGACCAAGCACAGATCCTTGTGGAACACCACAAGCTACTTTAGAGCAGGAGAGGTGCACTGGTTTACACTAACAAACTGGTACCTATCTGATAGATAGGATTTAAACCATTTGAGGGCGGTCCCTCTGACACCTATGTCACATTCTAACCTCTGCAGTAGAATGTTGTGATCAATGGTGTCAAACGCTGCACTGAGGTCCAGTAGGACCAGGACTGAAGCCAGCCCGTTATCAGCAGCTAGTAGCAAATCATTTGTCACTTTAAGCAGAGCAGTTTCTGTGCTGTGGTGAGCTCTGAAACCAGACTGAAATTTTTCATATAAATTATTGCCCTGCAGATGGTGACAAAGCTGTTTCACCACAACTCGTTCCAGAATCTTTGAGAGAAATGGAAGATTCGAGATAGGTCTGTAGTTGGCTAGTTCATCAGGATTTAAGCTAGGTTTTTCCAAAGCGGTTTAATTACAGCATATTTAAAGGACTGAGGAACAAAGCCATTTTCTAATGACATATTTATTATGTTATGGATGGAACCTATTATTAAGTGGAGAGCTTCTTTGAGGAGTTTGACTGGAATAGGGTCGAGCAAACAAGTTGATGGTTTGGACGACATGATGACTGAGGTAATCTCCGCCTCATCGACAGGAGTAAATTTGTCTAATTCTATTAGAGGATTTATGTGGGATATTGGTGTTACAGACTGGATTTGCTGAATTTGCTCGGGGCTGATTTTTGGAGTGGCTTCGTTGATCTTGTCTCTAATGGTTATAATTTTGTAATCGAAGAATTCAAGAAAGTCATCACAACTGAACTTGAAGGAGAGAGAAGAGACTCAGGGGCAGTGTGTGAGTTTGTCAGCCTGGCTACAGTGCTGAACAGAAATCTGGGGTTGCTTTTGTTTACTTCTATTAGGTTTGAATAGTATCTGGTTTGTGCTTTTCGCAGAGCGGCCTTATAAGAGAGCAGGCAGAGCTTCCATGCCTTCAGAGACTGCTCGGAGCGCGACGCGCCAGAGCTTCTCTGTGCGTCTTACGTGTTGTTTGAGTGATCGCAATTCTGGAGTATACCAAGGAGCCGGAGGTCTTGGTTTAATGCTTTTTCTGTTTTAGCGAACTGCAATATCGAGAGCAGATTTTAAGGTGAGCATTGTCCTATCCACAAACTGATCCATGATAATTGGATTAAAGTTGTTCTCATTGTCTGGGGGCATATCATTTAATACTGGCTCGATTATTTCTTTGAACTCGCTACCGATTTTTGTGATATTGTTCTTTTCATTATAGTTTTCTCCTGCTGAGCTGGATAGTCTTTTAGTACGACTTGAAAGGTTATTAAAAAATGGTCAGAGAGTATAGGGTTTTGAGGAATTACAAGTAAATCACTAATCTCAATACCATAAGTTAGGACGAGATCGAGAGTGTGATTGTGACAGTGAGTCGGCTTGTTCACACTCTGGGTAAAACCGATCCCATCCAGGAGAGCACCAAAAGCACTGCTAAGGCACTCACTGCTGTTATCAACATGAATGTTGAAATCTCCAACTATAACAATCCTTTCCCATTCCAAAACTAAACTTGAAATAAAGTCAGAAAACTCTGTCAGAAACTCGGCATAAGGACCAGGAGGTCGGTAGATTGTTATAAATATAACAGCTTTTGGTTTTCCAGTTGGTGCACGTAATCGATAGTGCGAGGCTTTCAAAGGAGGCGGAATGTATAATTAGATTTGAGGCTGAGAATTAGGCTGGAGTGAGAAATGACGGCCACACCGCCACCTCGACCAGTGCTCCTGGCACTTTGAAAGTTCACGTGACTTGGAGGTGTAGATTCGTTTAGTCTAACATAATCATTTTCCTGAAGCCATGTTTCAGTTAGAGCTAGAAGATCAATATTAAAGTCGCCAATTAATTCATTTATTAAAAGAGATTTAGAAGAGAGGGACCTGATGTTTAGCAGTCCACATTTTACACACTTATCATTTTGTTTATTTGCGACAGATGTATTTATTTTTTATTAAGTTATGAGATCTGACGCCTTTCCTATCAGAGTTTAGTTGACTTTTATTTGTGCTTTTTACATGCTTAAATTGTTTGTTTGCAACACAATTATTTATTTTTATTAAGTTATGAAACCTGACGCCTTTCCTATCAGACTTTAGTTGAGTTTTATTTGTGCTTTTTATACATTTATTTTGTTTATTTGCGATGCATGTATTTATTTCTATTGAGTTAGGAGATCTGATATCTTTCCTATCAGAGTTTAGGTATGTTTTGTTTGTGCTTTTTGTGCGTGGGACATACACAACCTCAGCCAGTCTGGGAGAATTGTTCATGCAGGGTGGCTCAGAGGAGGCCCCTGTACGTGGCACCACACAGTCTCAGCCTGTTTGGAGCTGTTCTCGCTAACAGAGCAGTGCCTCACTAGTCTACTCTGCTCCCTAGCGTCACTGACACTCCCTGAGCTAGTCTGTGTGCTAGTCTTACCTGATGGTCATCTAAGACTAACCATAATATTCTGCGCTAGGAGGAGGAGCCAGCCGGGGTGGGATGAATGCCGTCGCTACGTATAAGCCTGGGCTTCCCCTCAAATGCCCTCCAGTTGTCTATGAAGACGACACCAATTGGACAACCACTGGTTGACAGCTGAAAAGCGGCTGAACATTTCACAATTGGCATAATTTGGAAGGGGGCCAGAGAAGTACACGGACTCCGACATCGACTTAGCCAAATCACAAACTGCCGCTATCTGCAACTTCACCACCTCTGACTGACCGCGTCGAGTATCGTTACCCCCCGCGTGTATAACGATCCGGTGGTACCTGTTCTTACTTCTCTTTAAAAGCCTAAGATTCCCCTTGATGTCACCCAGTCTGGCTCCAGGGTAACACCGTGTGGAAGCTGCAGGCAGTTCCACGTCCCTGACTATGGAGCTCCCTATCACTAGAGTGTCCCGCGTCCAGCTCAAGGGGCGAACCTGTTCCGGACGAGGGAGCGCCCTGCTCTCAGCCCTGTGTCCCTGGTCTCCTGGAGTCCTGCACTCAGCTATGTGTCCCTGATCTGCAGTCCTGGTCTTAGCCCTGCGCCTGCGTCTAACTGTCACAAAACTGTCCTGGTCTGGTCCTGGCTGCACGGGATGCGCCGGGGGCTACTCTCGCTAGCTACGCTCAAGCTAATGCGGTCCCGCGGTCCCTGCTACTGCCTGACTATAACTCGGCTTCAGCGCCTCCAAAGAGCGGATCCGCGTTTCTAACTCTGTAACCCTGGCCTCGAGGACTGCCACCACGCTGCACTTAGCGCAGCTATCCCTGTCACTATCAAATAAGCCAGGGTTCTCACTCCACATGTTGCAACCTAGAGCAGGAAAGGGGGGCGAGAGTTTTAGCCATGATGCTAGGCTAGGCTAGATCAGGCTGAAACTACAAGCTGAAACTACAGAGAGAGAGACCAGACCACGGTGCGGAGCACTAGGTGCTGAATAAACTTCGATGGTTTGACGAAGTACTCAGGCACTAGTTTAGATGGATTCGTGGATTAACAGATTCAGTAGAGATGCTAGTAAGAGTGCTCATAAAACAGCTCGCAAACAGAATTCGCAAACAGAATTCACTCACCCGGAAGTGACGTCACCGGATCAAACCCTTTAGCGCCTCGTGTGTTGCCTGTGAAAGTGAAATAAGTCTCCGAAAGCTGTGCCATTATTCATTCCCAAAAGCGTGGTTGTTGTCAGTTGAAAGAACTTCGTGCCATAAGATTAATATGACAGGTTAGTGGAGCCAATCCCAAACAAATACTGATAAGGTTCTTTTCATTTTATTGAAAAAGGTGCATTGTGTACTTTTCCGGTGAGGTTTCTGATACCATGGAGAGATTATTGTTTTGCCTGGAATGTTCCACTGTATGGCATTAAAGTTATTTAACATGCATTTATCCAGCTAGAGGTGATTTAGTTGTTAAAAACATTCTTAGAGAGAGTGAAGTCAAATCTCAACAGACCTGACTCTGACCCTGACCTGAATCTAAATTAGACTTGAGAGTAAAAAAGTCTTCATTGGGACATGTTTCAGTTCTCAGTCTGTGTTGCAGATAATCTAGATGGGCTTAGTTCTGTGGGGTTAGTCCTAATTAAAGGGATAGTTTGAGTTTTTTGACATGAATCTGTGTGGCATCCCCGTCAGCAGTGTCAAGCATCAAGCCGAGGTCTTCCCCGGTTTTGGTGCTGACGAAAGTGTCCGGCAAGTTGGCTGGGGTCATGAAAATAAAGTGTTTTTCTTAAAACAATATGTGTTCAAAAGAGTCATACATTTACAGCACAAAACGTGAACCACAAAAAAGTCAGAGCTCATAAATGCTTGTATCACTCTGCGCTGCTGCCAGGTGAAGCTGCGCCTATTTCACTGTGTTTACTGTTCGGAAAGTTCACGACATGTGTGACTATGACACTGACGATGAAGACACTGCCTTTAGCACAGAGCCAAGGGGAGATCTTTATGAACCCGAATATACTGATGCCCAAATTCACCAGATGGAGTTAGAACGGGTAGAGAGAGAGAGAAGGGACAGAGTGGGACAAGTTGAAGCTGGATTTTTGTTGTTACAACCTGGATAGTCACAAATCCACAGCATTTTTATATATATTCTTATATAGGTTATATAAGCTTATATACTTATCGCTGTAGCTCTCACGTTAGCTCTCTTGCATCGCGGCGGTCAAAAGTCTGAGCACATAAATGATGCCAAACTACTGAAGGAAGAGTTGGATTCGCAGCTTCACCTGGAGGCAGCGCACATTGATATGACTGGAGAAAAAATAGTACCAAGCGATTACGAGGTTTGACTTTTTCGCGGTTCATGTTTTGTGATGCAAATGTAACACATATTGTTTGGAGAAGAAAAATGCTTTATTTTTATGACCCCAGCCAGACACTTTCATCAGCACCGAAACCGGGGAAGAACTCGGCTCACCAGACGCTGTCGGGAGGTAAGTCAGTGTTGATGCACGACACTGCTGATGGGGATGCCACACAGATTCATGTCAAAAATCCCGAACTATCCCTTTAAGTTCTAGTTTAGACCTTGTATGAGCTCAATAAAGCACTGGGTTGTGGCGGGTTAAGTTCAGATGGGGTACAGTAATAAGATCTGTCTATTACATCTTGTATTAAAACTTTTTGTAGATAGTTCTTGTAAACTGTTTCACAATAATTTACCTTGAAAAATTAGCAATAGAAATGATCAGAAACTCATTAAACTTTCAAAAGAACGCTGTACAAAAGACTGAAAAAGAGTGCTGGCCTCAAGGCTGCTGCTGGAACAAACAACTTCCCCTGGATGAACATGGCAGGGAGACGCTTTTGTACTCCTCTCCGCACTCGAACTTACACCTTGGGATGTTGATCCTGCCTGGGACCTGATCAAGGTTGTCTCCATGGCAGCTCGGACTGGGTGCCAGGCGGAGCGAGTCAGGCCGGCCCCGTATCCCAGGCCTTCGTTGTTGTATTATGTTTTTGTTTGCCATTATGTTTATGTCATTATGTTTGTCCTCTATTTTCTCTGTGTAATGGTTAGTTAGCGTCCCAGGTCCCAGAGAGTTAATATAGTTTCCAGATCAGGTAGATGAGATCAGATAAAGATAGTTATATGTAGTCACAGGTGATCTCAAGACATAGTTTCCAGATTCAGTTAGTAGTAAAAAAGATGGTCATGTCACAGATAGCAATCTCAAGACTGTTTAGCATAGCTTTGTGGGGATGGGGTAATTTTTTCACCATAAAGTGCTCTGTTTTGCATTTTTTGTATGTAAAGCGCTCTATAAATAAAATTTGATTGATTGAAAAAAAAGCAATCTTCTCCAAATCTGCCTTTTTCGTGTTATTCTCTTTAGCTATGGCTCCTGTGTAACTTCTGGAGAGTCCGCAGAGAGTCCGAGAAGCTATGACTTTGTAGGAAATGTCCCTCAGTATGGCATCAAATTTGTCTATCTCCATGGAATCAAGCACCAGGCCAAGTAGATGACAGACCCTCCACCAGAAAACATAACGTACCTTTAATGTGCATATAATGAACCTTCTCCCTGTGTCCTCAGGTGTTCATCTGCCTGAGCCTGATCTCGGTACAGCTCCTCCTGGTGTCGGTGTGGCTGCTTCTGGAGGTCCCGGGCACCCGCAGGTTCACTCTGCCCGAGAGGAGGCAAACCGTCATCCTCAAGTGTAACGTGAGGGACTCCAGTATGCTCCTCAGCCTGGTCTACGACGTGCTGCTGGTGGTTCTCTGCACATGGTCAGTCAAAGGAACTGTCTGTAGACTAGTAATGTCAGCTTCAAAATATCAACGATCAAAATATCAGAATTTATTTGAACTACAATAACACAGAATTCAAGTTTATGCTCATTCTACTGTATTTTTCAGACTATAAGTCGCTCTGGAGTATAAGTTGCACCAGCCAAAAAATGTGTAATGAAAAAAAAAACATAAGTCACACTTTTTTAGGGAAATTCATTTTGTAAAATCAGAGACCAAGAACTGACATGTCATCCTGAAAGGCAAGTTATAGTAATAAAATGTTCAGCTCCGCTCAAATGTAGCTCCCGATGGCCCCGATCTGGAGCTCTGTTATGAAGAGTATTTTTTTGGACGGACAAAATAGGAAAAAAAAAAAATGCAGGACCATGAAGAGTGGGTTCATATGAACATTTTAAGACCCAAATGACAAGGCCACAGCAGCAGTTACAGTAAGAGGAGTGACAAGATCCTAAGCGCGTTGGCTTTTTCCATTCATATATATGGTCTATGGGTTGTCAGGGTGAAAAATGTAATATATAAGTCGCACCTGAGTATAACTTGCAGGACCACCCAAAACATGAAAAAAGTGCAACTTATAGTCTGAAAAATACTGCATTTATTTTATTAGGTAATTATATTCATAAAATGTAAGATATTGAAAATAGTTACCTCCTCTTCAAATGACTCCTTAGTGAAATACAGAACTATATTATATAATTAAACACAGGAAGGAGCTGAAAGTCTATAAACATATATAAAACATTAATCTGCCCTGAGGAGACTAGTGTTGTCACGATACTCTATATCCTCAATGCTCTAAAATGCGCTATTCCTCCTTGTGATGTCATGAAGTGGTAGTTTAAGTGTACTTTTGTAGCCTGTCATCGTTAATGTGCATTCACTCCATTAATTACAGAAGATTGACTTTGCAAGGAGACATTATTCATGTAATGTTCATTCTTAATTGTGCTAATCATAACATCAGAAAAAGATAAAACAATCTCAATAAATAAAAGCAAATACAAGGAAATAGTTTAAAGGTGCTATATTATGCTAAATGGACTCTTGTGAGCCACTATAATGCTGTCACTTCATCAAAAACATACCTGGAGTTGTGTTTTGTTTCATTCACACATTTGAGTTTGAGTTAAGTATTATTATTATTCTCCAAAGCTCAAAATGCTCTGTTCCACTTTGTGATATCATGAATCTCTACTTTTCAACTTTTACCTTTTGTTCAGTAAAGATTGTCAATACCATGGCGGAAATGATTGTTTTAGTGAAGTTGTATGAAGTTTAAAAACACAGTGGAACACTTCCTGTATTACCACATCACAAGGTGGAATAGAGTGTTTTCCTGTTTAAGAGAAGAACTCAGTCTAAATATGCCAGATTTGTGTGTTAAATATGTATAAATGGAACAAAACACAACTTCGGGTGTGTTTTTGAGGAAACAACGTAACATAGATCAAAAAGTAGCGTAATATGTGACGTTGTATATATTGGAGTTTCCTCATCATAAACAAAGCTGGTTTTATGTTTTGTTTTATTCACATGGTGCATATGTTAATGATTATGTCACTGACAATAAATAGTTTTCATGGAAGGAACAGATAAATGAATGAATGAAAAATGAGTAATCCTGCATACCGTATTTTCCAGACTATTGAAGGCACCGGTATATAAGCCGCACCCACGCTATTTAAAAAAAAATTAAGAAAAAAGTTGTACAAGCCCCAACCGGGCTATAAGCCACTGATATCTATGTTGAAAAATTAGATATTTACTGCATAAACAGAATGATTTTGTACTGTAAATGTACATTTATGTACCTGAACAGATTCTTTCTGAACAGTGCCTTTTAACACGGCAGCAACTGTGCTGATTAAAATGAGGTCAAAAACAGAAAAGAACCGGTAATTGATTTACCTTCATTTCTCCTGTGCAGTGAAACCACAAGTCACTTTAATCATCTCCGCTGACGCCGAGCTTAAGTGCAGCAGCAGGTAGAGGTCTGTGGGACACAATCCCGCTCCCGCCCGCTCCTGCAGTCTTCAGTACCGCTACCGCCCGCGCCGTGCGGTCGCGCTCCCGCCCGCAACAAGCTTTCAGAATGTTCTTTCAGATGCTCTTATTATATCCATGCTCCTGCGCCGCACTGTTTTGTGTTGGTCCCGCAGTGCAGGGCTCTACAGCGGTTTCCTTCCTGGAGCAAGATCGATGCCTTCAACTTAAAACTTGCATCATACAAACTCCTTCATGTGCTTTTCATGATGAAGCGGTGAAGATTTGAAAATAATTACCAGTTAGTATTTTGTCGTGCGTGTTATATCTGCTAAATAAAAAGTAGCGTATTCTTCTCCGTCTATCTTGTTTTTGAAATTCAGGTTAGAGCGCCCCTAGCGGTGGAAGAAAAAAATCTAAATTTAGCCGCTCCGCACTAAAAGCCGCATGGTTCAAAGCCTGGGAAAAAAGTGGCAGCTTATAGTCTGGAAAATACGGTATATTATTTTGTCTGCTCGGTTGCTCCTACTGATGTCATGTGGTGTAATCTGCTCCAGAAAGTGCTCCTCATTTGAAAATATTTGTAATATTTCAGCTGTGGATAATGTATATCAGAAACTAGTTTGATACCAGATAAAATAACCTGTTTCTGGGTGAATTTCAGTGAAGCAACAGTAAGTAGCAGCAGTAGAGTAGCCAAAACATGTCTTACTTAAGAATATTATTACTCAAGTAAAAGAACAAATTAGTTCTAGAAAGTTGTTGTATAGTGTAAGTATGGTATATCTTATATTTTCTAAGATTCTGGCCAAAGCTCAACACGATAAATCTCTATAAATATATAAAAGCATGACACAAAATTGTACACAACAACTTGACAAACCTGATGTGATGTGAATAAATAAATACTGTATGTTATGTGTTGGCAGTTAATACCTCATAGCAGAAAAACACCCCTTCTGTAACTAGTTGCTGAGTTGTGCTTTGTCTGGCTTTGTCTCATCAGGTATGCCTTCAAAACCAGGAAATGTCCAGAAAATTTCAATGAGGCAAAGTTCATCGGCTTCACCATGTACACCACCTGCATCATCTGGCTGGCCTTCCTGCCCATCTTCTACGTCACCTCCAGCGACTACAGGGTAACACACACGATCACTACATGCCCGTGTTGGACCAGCTACATAATTCATTCACAAAATCAAATACAATGCACAAGTTTGCCTTTCTGTACTGTTAGACTAAATGGTGATACCGCAGTGAGTTAAGCATTTGGGGTCTAACCTGTCAGTTACCGGTTCAATCCTCAGTTGTGTAGGACAAAATGATGACTAAACATTAAGATGCACTGGTGCAAAGGTGCAACTTAAATTAGGGTGACCCTATTTTCAAAATAAAAAAACTGGGACATCCCTGGTTTGTGGTGGTTCGTAATAATAAAATAGTGAAACGAGTGCGTAATTAAGGAAAAGTGTTCTGCACTCTGCGCTAATGTGAGTCAATATAGTCACATTTTCTTTATGTTTTGGTCATTTTTAAGCAGCTTTTCTGCATTTTACCTAAAAAATGACAGTTTATGCCTCTCTTTACTGTTGGCAGGGATCAGATTGGTTAAAAATAGGGACACCTGGGACATTTCGTGCGTAAAACTGGGACAAATCACTGGTTTTGGATAAATCTGTTGGGACAGGGGACACAGGGCTCAAAACTGGGACTGTCCCGGAGAAATAGGGACGTCTGGTCACCCTGGTTTAAATTAAATTAAAACACTAATTGCGAATCTAATCACGATCACAATGAGTCTGGTGGGGTTTGGTAACCTGCTTGTCTCCATGGAAATATTAATGCGTTGCCAGGAATGTTCCAGAGTAGCATTCATTCATCACAAGTGTTTCTATTGCTCAAAAATACAATAATTCTCTGTGAACAGGTTTGCATCTCCACAGATCTGACTTCTGTGTATCCTGTAGGTGCCTCCCGTGAGAGACAGATTTAATCTCTACCGTGGAACATTCTAGACAAAGCAATAACATGTCCTTAAAGACAAGCAGGTAATGGACCCTTCATCAGGAAAGTCGTGCAGTACCTTGAAACTTGTGCAGTCATAACTGGCTGAACGATTTGAGGAAAACATCAAGTGATTTTTCTCTGACAAACATTGTGATCGTGATTAAAGTTCACCTTGTAAACACATCTAAGAGAATTGGCATAAAATATACAAATGAACTGATGCAAGAGGAAATTATGGTACTTCAAAAACTGCAGTCTTTGTGATTTGCTAATTGCGCCTGTTCAGTTTGCAATTTCGATTTGACTTCAATTAATCTTGCAAACATATTCATGCCTCGTTGAGAATGCCTGAACTTGTCTTGTCTGATCGCAGAAGCTAAACAGGGCTGAGTCTGGTTACTACCTGGATGGGAGAAGGTTGAGAATAGCAGGTTCTACAGAGGGGCAGCACTGGCTCTAATACATAGTGCCATTCTGTCCTTAAGCAAGACACTTCAGCCACCTTGCCTAGTAGGTGTATGTGAGTGTTGGTGGTGATCTGAGGAGCAGATGGTGCAGAATACCAGCCTCACTTCTTTCAGTCTACCCCAGGGCAGCAGTGGCCCCAATAACTTTGTGAAATGAATGAAGAATGCAATGTAAAGTGTTTTTATGCGTCACTGAAGCTGGAATAAATCCAGAAAATTACTATTATTAAACTCAAAATGATTCTTTTGGGTGATAGATGCTGGTTGGAGTCTGACCGTACTTACACATTCGCCTCAGGAATTCACGTTATTGATTTCTCCAAATGTCTGAATACATTTGCAACTGATTTGGGGACTTTTGCAATGCACCACAGTTCTTGCATCACAAATTCATTTTAAAGTGGTGTCAGGGCATTAAATCAAATTGACAGTCTGTAGGGTCTGTCCTAACGAGATTTAAACAGAAAAATGTTTGTTTAAATTCTGCTGGGAGATCCTGTCAGTAAACTCCATGGAGCAAGGAAGGCAGGTGGAAAGGGTCTAAGCAGGTATGACAGGATGACAGAGGGGGAGAGAGTGCATTTATATGAATGGCCTGAAAGATAATAGGCAAAGATTGAACACTGATTGATTGGTGGACAGGAAACAGACAGGTACATGAACTGCTTAATCTCAAAACATGGACTGTAGGTGTGAAAGTGGTGTGTGAGTGTTGGTGGTATCTTACGACCGTTGGGTATGGAGTAAATGAACAATGCTTTGTTAATGATGCTCTGTAAAGCATCTTTGAGGACAAGTGTCTGTGGAAAAGTGCTATACCTGTTGTTGTAAGGCGACCTTGGGTGTCCAGAAAGGCGCCAAATAAATAAAATGCATTATTATTATTATTATTATTAAGCTGCTTTGGTCCAAAATACTAATACAATTGATACTGTAACTAGTAAATAATCTATATACCTGTCACTAGCATTTTCAAACTGCTGTTGTTTCTTTTGGCAAGACACGCTTTTCCACTGTCTCTATATCTACATGCACAGGATTTTGCCCAAAGCCTGTCAGACCACTTTTGTCCCAGTCTATGTGTGATGCATTATTATTATTATTATTATTATTATTATTATTAGCAGTTATCAAACATAGAACGAATTTTGCAAGACACAGACAAGCAACATCATTGAAATACACTGAAGTTTGAATAGTTTTCAATATCGCGATAACACAGGAGACCAAAACACGCAAATTGTTTTCTTACCCTGTGCAGGTGAACACCTCTCCTAATCTGTGCCTAATAGACCCTTTTAGTGAACAGTGATGTAGGCTCGGTTGCACACGCATTTTGGCAACAGAAGTACGGCAGAACTAAGCTCTGCGAAAGGATTATCGTCAAAAGATCATGAATATTTCCTCAACAAGCTGACTTTGACAAATGGTGTCCGACTGCCAGGTCCTTGTGCGATCAGTGAGTAAAACTTTAAAACTTTAGTCCTCTGGTAGAATATTGATTCTGACCATCACACACATCACAACCAGACATTTTGATGCTCGAAATGTTTTTATCTCCGTCTTCTTCTGTCTGTGTTCAGTCTGAATGAATTGGAATGAATCGGGAACAATGCCACTTCCACTGTCAGAATGCACGCTCAGCTTTTTTTTAACATTTCCGCACTAAAACGGGTCCATGTGAATCGGGCTGCACTGTTACATGCATCCAAAACATATCAGCTTCTCCTCTTGTGTTATTACGATCTGGGAGATTCAAACCACAACACCTCTGTACAATTAGCAAAATCAAAACCATCCTCTCCCACCCTGATCTCGAAAAGGTCATCCACACGTTCATCTTGTCCCGTCTTGACTATTGCAACTCCCTCCTCTCCAAAGCCATCTCCCGCCTCCAGCTGGTTGGGCACGCAGCAGCTCGGCTCCTCAAGGTTTTAACAGACATCAACACATTCCCCCTGTTTTAGCTTCTCTTTACCTGCTGCCTGTGTGTTTTAGAATTGATTTTTAGATTTTACTGATCACTTTTAAAGCTCGTTTAGGTCTTGCACCAAGTTACATTTCAGAACTTTTAACCCCGTACTAGCCTCCCGCAGCCTTAGATCTTCAGGCAGGTCCCTGTGGCTCTTCCAAAGTCCAGGCTCTGGACGAAGGGCGTGGAACCTTTTAAGTCCAGCGTCTCGGCTTTGGAATGACCTGCTTGAGGAGATAAAGCTGCACCATCAGTATCGTCTTTTAAATCACTTCTTAAGACCCATCTTGGCCTTCCTTTAGCTAGTTTTAGTTCTTTTTATTCCCTACTTCTTTTTATTCTATCTCTTTTATTTATTTATTTAGTATGATTTATCTGATTTGTTGCATCATTGCTGTCATTTTTTGTTTTATGTGCTATTTTTATGTTTTGTACTGTTCATTGCTGCTTGTACAGAAGTTTGTAAACCTTGTTTTATTATTATTATTATTATTATTACTATTATTACCACAATTGTAGCTTCCGGGTTTACGTGCATTTTGAAAAATTAAATAGTTTAAATTGAACTAAACTCGTTATCCAGTTTTCCTGGCATGCTTTTTTGCATTTTATTTATTTGATTTGATCGTTTTTTATTATTATTTTGAAGGTGATAGATCATATAATAAATAGCAAAGAGCAAAAAAAACATACAAAAACTTTATGAGTGATGGGCAATTTAGTTTTGAGGAATCCAATATATTTATTCAGTATGCCGCCCCACTTTGCTGCCGTGCTTTGACTCACGATTTCATTTTAATTCCGTATTCCCAACACCGCTCCTGCTTACAAGTCAGTCCAAGTCAAATATGTCACACTTCAATTTTCTAACTTTTTTCTAAGCGTCCTAAACGCTGCACAGTGGAGATGACAGGCCTGCTGAGAGTGCTGACACATGTCCATGTCCAGCAGTAAAGAGTGGAGGGGAGAGCGTACGCCCCTATCCCGAACCCCCTCCACACACACACACACACACACACACACACACACACACACACACACACACACATGCGCAATCAAAGGGCATAGCAGAGGCCTTGGAATCTGACTTTAAGATGAGTGAGGTAAACAAACTCCAGCCGCCAGAGCAGAGAGGAGGCAGGAGCCATGATGATTACTGATGGGGGATGCACAAGGCTGCTGCTGTTGCTGCCGTGGTAACCCGGAGAAGCAAAAAAGACTATTTGATCCAATGGAAAATATATTCTTTACAGATGAAAACTCCACAAATACTAGAGGCAGGTGTGTGGCTACAGATACTTAAGTAAACCATGTACAGTAAAGGGCATTTTAAAGAGTTTGTACTATTTTTCCACTGTAGTTATAACATGAAGTGCATGACGTGATAATAATCCTGCACCTTTAGCTTTCTTAGTCAACTTCAGTAATTATTTAGATGAGTACTAATTCAACAGATTTATTTTTTGCTTCCTGTTAGAGATTACTGCATTGCAGTTTAGTTTGATTTGATTTATTTGACAGGGAAAATGTACAGAAGCATTAATCATAAAAAATGAAAAGATGCTTTGTACCATTTCCATCTGCTGTCCCTGAGACAAACAACATTACAGACAAAGTAAGGGTAACAAAGAAGAAGGTTGAAATGAACATAAGGCATAAAATATTTCAGATATTAAATGGACAAACTTTTTCAATGGTGGTAGTGCCACATTATTGATAATTATATTGATATTATTGATAAAATTTTGATTAAATGTGATTACAATTACCACATTATAATAATTGCACCTTAAAAAATCTAGATTTAATTCAAGTGAATAGTTTTTTTAATAATTGTAACTACTTAATTGAGGTCTTAGGATATTAATAAAGTAGTTACTAAGCCTGAATCATTCTTAAAGGGGAACTCCGGCATGCTTGATGTTAAATCCATTGCTAGAGGTGGTCGAATATTGTCAGAAGCCAAAAAACAGCACAGATCAGTGTTGAATCGGTGGAGATCTCACTGTGCCAGTGAGTCTATCAAGGCAACAAACTAGTGTAGTGATGGGGGCAAGTTCTTAACTTCTGCGTAAAATTATTAGCACACTGAAAAGGCTTAACACCACTTTCTAACCCATCTTACAGTAGCTACGAGTCTAACAAACAAAACGCTCTGCCTGGCTCACTCATTAGTGTCTGGAAATGTTATAAAACAACTTTATAAGCAGCCTTAGCATTAGCTTTATTGATTTCCCACTGTGACTGCGAAAGCCCAAAAAGTGGTGTTAGGCTTCTTCAGTGTGCGAATAATTTTATGTGGAAGTTAAGAACTTGCCTGATTCACTACGCCAGTTTGTTGCCTTGACAGACTACAGTACCAGAGCGAGATCTCTGCCGAGGCAACACTGATCTGTGCTGTTTTTTGGCTTCTGACAAAATTCGACCACCTCTAGCCATGGACTTTAGCTTCAAACGTGCCGGAGTTCCCCTTTAACAAATTGTCCATTATGAAATTGTTCATCCTGCTTTACTAGGGCGACAGTAGTTCATTGGTAGAGCACTTTGTCCACAAAGTTACGATCCAAATTCCACAGGTTGGTAGTGTGATTCCAGCTCCCACCGATGAATACTGTCTTTGTGCCCTTGGGCCTGACACTTAACCCCCTTCGCCTCCAGTGTCTCCGTATACTGGTGTATGAATGTGTGTGTGAATGGGTTCCTTAATGTAAAGCGCCCTTGAGTGCTTTGTAGATAAAAAAGCATCATAAATCTAATTAATTACACCTTAATAATGACTTAATTCATAATGAACAAGTAGTTAATAGGTTAAGTAATTTCTTAATTTGGTGGTTAAGTTTAGGATATTAGTTAAGTTACAAATTACAAAGTCTGAATCACTCTTCTTAAACTATTTTTCATTATAAGTACAAATTTGACAGTACATAAATAATTGTTTCAAATTATGACCCAAATAATCACAGTCATGTCTATTTTTTACATAATCAACCTGGCCTAGTTTGACTTTTTTTTCCATTTAATTCATGTTTTTTTAACCAAATTGGACCTCATTCATGATACACTGTTTTGTCCAGATATTTTAACACTGTCCTTGTTAGGTCTGTCATTCATTAGTCCCGTTTTCTGTTCAAATGATACTGTGGAAGACCAAGTGAAAAAACAAATCCAAAGAACACTTGGAGGACACCACTAACACATATCTGACCAACCAATTACACAAGAGCAACCGAGTGCACTGGGTTTGATGACTGACTTGATATTTTTCACACGTTTTCATAATATTACACTTTACATGGCTCCAAGCACATATCCGGTGAGCAGTTGTCGGGTGGGTGAGGCGACTTGTTGATTCAAAAAAATGACAGAACGCTGGAAAGATTGATTCAAGATGACATAAAAACAACGCTATTCCAATCCATCAGTCAAAACAAACGCCACCACAGTGCCACCAAGTGTAGGGCGCCTTCTCCGGAGCTTAAGCCAGGATCTTGGTCCGTGTGAGCTCAGTAAGACTACATAAGACAAATACATCATTACTAGTGTTAATTAAAGGTCCTGTATTACAGAAAATTGACTCTTGTGAGCTTTAAGACATGTTAGAATGTTGTTTCCTCATCAAAAACCTACTTGGAATTGTTTTTTTGTTTGTTTTTTTGTTCACACGTTTGAGTAACCCTGATTTATTAGACCGTCTGCATCTCCAAAGCTCAAAATGCACTTTTCCACCTTGTGATGTCATGAAGCTGTAGTTTTCATGTCAACGGCTACTTTTACCTTTTGGTCAATGAGATTAGCAAATCCAGGGCTGAAATTATTCAAATTATTTTAGTGAAGGTGTATGGAGTTTAAAAACACGGTGGAGCACTTCCCGTCTTACCACATGACATCACAAGGTGGAGCAGCGTGTTTCTGTTTCAGAGAAGAACTCAGCCTAAGGCCCCATCCACACTAGTACGTATTCGAGTCGTTTTCGTTGCAGACGCAGTGTTTGTTCTCACTAATATGATGGAAAATGGCCCTAGAGACGGAACAATCTGGTGCTGTCAGCTCCAACGTATTCATCTGAGCACGGCCCTGATCCGGCACTGTGAGGACGCCGGAAATTGTTGATATGCTGACATAGGAGCTCTAATTGCTGTCCTTATTGGCCCACGTCACTGTGACTTGCGCCTTCCTGATTCGCTTGGTTCGTAACATTGGTCATGTGACACTATTGTGGAAAACTGTTTAAACAAATCATTAAAATCCAGTGTTACATTCGGTAACAACTGAACCTCGTCGTTGGTCCACAAAAAGACTTTTCACGCTTTCCATCTTCCTCGGCTCGAAATCAGCTGCTGCAGCTTCAGACAGTGTTCCACTTCCTTGTTTTTACCACCCACATAACATCGTGACGACATGATGCCAGCCTAGTCACGTGACTAGCATTTCAGGCGGTTTCTCGTTACTGTGTGTATAGGGAAGGCTTTGATTGCAGACACAGAAACAACGTGTCTGGATGCAAATCGTTTACAATATGGTGATACTGTGATTTGTTTCGGTGTAAACGTAACCAAAATTTGCAGGGTTTATGTGTTAAACGGGTTTGGGTAGCGGGGCAGCACGGCTGTCAAAGGAAAGTAAGGCTATCCTTCCCTCCGCTAGCCTGTGGGAGACCCTTGGGCAAAGTCGAGTACCCACTTAGCCCCCCGATCAGGGTAACGTGAAGTCATGGGAAGCAGGTGATGGAAGAGGTACGGGAGCACTCAGGGAGTTCCTCTGTTCATGGTTTCGTATTTCGTTGTGCTGAGCAGAGGATACCCTCGGGTACAATGGTCAGGACAGCCGCCCAGTACGGGCACTGCTCGGACAGAAAGAAATTGCAACCTACTATCTGTAAATCTGCAAGGAAAGCTATGACAATACATCCAACACTTCATTCGAGAAACAATGGGAAAGGGGCAGTCTCTATTGGAGACAAAAAGCTACAGTAAGAATAGACAGAGAACATAGCAAAGAAATATCAATAAGAAGAGGAGTCCGACAAGGATGTGTTCTGTCACCAGATCTTTTCAACCTATATAGTGAAAACATACTGAGAGAAATCGAAGAAATCAATGGAATAAGTTTGGGTGGACACAATATTAACAACCTGAGATATGCAGATGATACTGTGTTGATAGCAGATTCAGAACAGACCCTCCAAAAGTTGCTGGATACTGTAGTAGAAATAAGCACAAATAAAGGACTAGCATTAAACCTCACAAAAACAGAATGCATGACAATATCTAAGAATCCGAAAGCCCCCACATGTAATATACACTGTCATGGTGTACAGGTCAAACAAGTGAATCAATTCAAATACTTGGGTTACTTGTTAACATCTGATGGGAAATGCACTAAAGAAATATACAAAAGCATAGCAACAGCCAAAGTCACCTTTCAAAAATTATCATCAATCATGACCAACAGAAACATCAAGCTAGACACCAAATACAGAATATTGAAAACATACGTATGGTCAGTTCTCTTATATGGCTGTGAATGCTGGACAATCACCAACAAGTTAAGGAAGAAACTGGAGGCAACCGAAATGTGGTTTTTAAGGAGATTATTAAAGATATCATGGACAGAAAAGAAATCTAATCAAGAGGTGCTGGAAATGGCAAAGAAAGAAAAATCTTTAATTAAAACGATAAGAAAAAGACAGATGAAATTCATGGGCCATGTCTACAGAAAAGGTGGATTGGAACATCTCAGCGTGACAGGAAAGATCGAGGGGAGAAGAAGTAGAGGTCGACAGTGAGAAACCTATGTAGACAGGTTAAACAACTGGGCAACAGCAAAGGCACTAAACAACAACCAATTCATGAATGCCTCGAATGAAAGAGACAGATGGAGAGCCATGGCCGTCAATGCCTGTTCCAGACAAGACACCTCATGATGATGATGATGATGTGTTAAACATGTGTGAATGAAACAGAACATAACTTCAGGTATGTTTTTGATGAAGAAACAACATTATAACACAGATCAGAAAATAGCGAAGCTTGAAGTACATTGAGATACTTCAAGCTTTTATTATTTCGATTATAGAAAAGTGTAATTCTGTATTCTGAAAGTGTCTGTGTTTGAGCGTAGCACTGCGTTACACAGAAACACTAGATCACTTTAGGACACTGCTTTAGTAGCACTTGTAACTGTAGTTTTTCATCCAGAGACGACAAAGGAAGTTGAAGTGCACTTTATTATTTCGGAAACTGTTAAATTAAGGTTTTAAAAAGGTAATGCATTCGGCTCTGGGACTGAACGAGCGCTCAATACTGACATGAGAGATTTGATCGCCAAACAAACCACTATCCGCTGAGTGATTCAGGCAGATGGAGTTTAGGCTCACTGTGTATCCCCAGTGATTTTTGTTGATGAAGTCTTGTATTGATCCAGAGGTAAACCCACAGCTCCGAGCCACTGCCAAGTAAACAGGCCCATGGAAATAACTATTCAGCAGGTTCCTCAGATTCGACGATGCTAAAGCACTACAGTTATCTTACATTAGCTCGTAGTCGCGCACTGATTAATGCAAAAGAAACTGTTTAAATAGTAATGAATGGACCAACGCTGGTGTAGTGGGTTGGGTGCTCGCTCACCGACAGAGGGGTTTCTAGTTTAGTGCATAGGTTTTCATGTTTCATGTTTTTTTTATTAATTAGGGATGCACCAATACAATTCTGGTATCAGATATCAGCGCAGATATTGAACATTTTGATGGATCGGCAATCGGTCACCAAGATATCAGTCCAATCTATATCCCATTTTAGTTTATAAAATAGTGTAAAACATCTTGTAAAAACTTGTATTGTCAAAGCTGTTCTGTAATTACTACAACATTTATGGTTAAGGGAAATTGGTATCGTTTGATATTGAGTATTGACAGATTCTTAAAGCCATAGTATCGACATATCGGAACGTAAAAAGCTGGATCCCTATTTCGAATTATTTCTTTGTTTTCCTTGTGGTAAAAATTTATCGTAGTTTCACACTAGTTAAGCACCAGTTTGTGGGAAAAAGGTTGAGAAGAAAAGATACTAAAAGTAAAGTTCTAAAAAGAATACCTCACCATCAATAGAGAAAATACCGTCTAAAATGCAGAGACAACTTACGCACAGGGAAGGCATTATAGTTTAAACCTTCATTTAACAAAATAAAGATGTAGCCATTTATTTTTATTTGTAAAATCATAACTATTGTGTAAATTAGATGAGCTCTGAACCTTGTATGGTTTCTTGGAATGACCTTTATGTATGTCGTACCAATCAAGGAGGTATTTTTTGTAGCAAATTATCAAATATAATTCACTTAAATAGGTTTCAGCGATATGGTTTGAACTACTACTAACTTCTTAACTATAAACTAATAATAATATAGGCTCCTTAACCAACACCTGATACTCCTTACTGCAAAAAACTAAGGTGAGTTGGTTTCAGTTTAGTCAGCTCCTTCCTTCATACAGATTTGGGAAAACATGTTCACACCTCAAAAATGTACAGATTTGAATGTTCTTTTGTAATGAAATCGACCTGGATGATTTAGAGATTACACAGACATCTTCAGACTAGGACCAAAATACCCCTGCAATGAGCAAAACCCACCCCCCTTTTATGTTCTCCTGAATACAAATCAATTGTGTTGTAAACTGCAATTCTCAGCCCCCTGCATGACCTTTTTATGCAGTCTTTAATTCTGTCTTCTTTAATTTAGTGTGATATTGTAGTAATTTATTTCGAGTGGCCCAGATGATCATAAAGCCTCATCTTGTGTTTGAAATGACTTTGCTCTGGATTAGCATAAAGCAGATCCATCACTGTCCAAAATCTTAATCACAGTGTCTGCTCCTCAGCTCTGACCGTCTCCAGGGTCAGATCACTACATGTTTTTTTTTTTTCTTTTGTCACAGGTGGTTATGGCTTTGTATGCACGCCTGGTACAAGCCAAAAGTTCACATTTAAAGTGGGACTAACCACCTAAACTCCATCCACAACCACAGTTCAAATAGCAGCTAAACAGGGCAGTACCAGGAGGATAAAAAAAAAGCGTGATGGAAGACAGTGGGCGAGGATTAGGGGCATAAAGAACCGTGTAAATGGTCTAACGGGTATCCACACTTATCCACACAGCCAGGTATTTGTAATCAAAAAGGGCAGTCTTGTGCAATGTCACCCACTACTGGAAATTGCAGGGGTCACTGAAGTCAGCACAAACTTGGATTTTGCCATTTTTGACCAGAAAACTGCAAATTCAGCTTGTTTGCACTAAAGTTGCCGAAAAAAGATGGTATAGTAGACCAGGGGTTTGCAAACTTTTCAGATGGCAACCCCCAAAGTCAAGCCCGAATTATAGTTCTGCGTCGACTCAGCACACATTTTCACTGTCGCCTTGTCGCCATAATTTTTGATTTATGGCTCTGCATCAAGCTCTATGCACCGCAAAGTAATTCACCGCGATAACGCTTGGGGGTTAGGATTTAAACTGGCTCATGTGTACCACAGATGTATAATCTCTGAAAAGTTTAACATGAACCATCTCCAACGTGATATTCACACAGAACAGACTCACCATCAGCAGAACATCCCTCTGTCACAAAAAGAACACTCATAATCCCGTGAATCGTGTCCTTTCGTCCAAGAGAAGTCGACCGCATCAGTGCACAAGCTGTTTTTTTCAACGCTTATACTGTAGGCAAATTAGCCATGCGGTTTTAAGTTTTGTTTCTGTAAAATGTAAACAAATGTGTGCAAAACTGCATTAAACACATTATTACTCAATGTATATATTGAGCGGAGAGCTGGAAATGTATGTAGAGCGATGGTAGAGTCACAGCCGTTATTGTCTGCGTCACTTCAGCATCATTTTGACACATATTTAGAAAATTTGGGAGGTGCACATCGGTCGACGCAGATGCTCTGTGTAGGGGGTGCACGTCAACACACACATTTTGACACACAACCATAAATTGGCCTTTCTGTTTATTTTAGTAGTCATCCTAGGTTTACTCACTCATTATTACAATGATATGTTTAACAAATTGACTGAAGTAAAAAAAAATAATTGTATTATTATGGGCCATTTGGGGAAAAAAATTCAAGTAAAAAATAAATATGGAAATCCCATGACCTGTTAGACCAATCACACTGTTCCTTATATGTTCAGATCCCCCTAACCCTCCTCTGTAGTCCTCTGTGTATGGCCCAGTTTAACAGCTCTATTTACAATGTGGTTGTGGGCGGAGTTTAGGTGTTTAGTTCACACTTTACACATTTCTCTGTTTGTAATGAGTTCAAAACCTTAATAAGTCTCTCGTACTAAGATTATTCCATTTTCAGCGTGTTTTCTCAGATATATTTCCCTGCTAACTGTCTCCCTGTCTCACATGCAGGTGCAGACCACGACCATGTGCATCTCCGTGAGCCTGAGCGGGTTCGTGGTGCTGGGCTGTATGTTTGCTCCCAAGGTCCACATCATCCTGTTCCAGCCGCAGAAGAACGTGACCAGTCACAGACTCAACCTCAACCGCTTCAGTGTGAGCGGAGCCGCCACCACCTACGCCTCCCATGGTACGTGCCCCGGGACTCCCAACATGGCAACACTGAATCAAATACTACACGTTGATAGTTCACCTGCCCGTCTATGATTATAGTTTCAGTGCAGAGATCAGAAACAGACAGTGCAACGTTTATTTTAAGGTCCACGGTGACAGAGTTGCTTTGCCTGGAAAATATATTTGTAAATAGTACGGTGCAGTAGGACGATAAACTTAACCCTCCGTAGATAGAAGCAGGTGATAGAACCAGGCCACGTTACAGTGCACAGTGTAAAAATACATTTTAAAGCTGTTTTTGAGCAAACAAAACACCTGTAATCAAATAAATGCCAAATATTGGGGATGGGATAAAGTCTTACGAGACAAAAAGATTGTGCACACATGAGAAAAATTATCTCGTGAGATTTTTTTGCTCATATCTTGACATTTGCCTTGGATAAAAAGGGCTTAAGTGTGAATTGAATGGCACAATTTATTTGTTTAAAATGGTATCATAATCTCATCTTGTTTTATTCTCGTGGACCGAATCTCGTGCCTCGTCTCGTAGAAATTGGGTCTTGTCCCATTCCTAATATATATATATAAGAAAAGTTAAATAGTGCACCTTTAATTTTTAAAAAAATAATTTTCTTTATTAAATTTTTTCATAAATCAAGCACACATATAGATTATACAATATAACAGATTATAAAATAAAACAAAACAAAATCAGATAAACAAACGAAAAAGAGGATTTATCATTATTTTTTGCTCAGTTTTTACACATTTATGAAATTGTAGAAATTGATAAATGGTTGCCAAGTAGAAAAAAAAATATCCTCAGATTTCCTTTGAGTAAGTACCTTATTTTTTCTAATTGTAAATGTTTCATGATGCCTTTCGTTAATACCGAATGAGATGAGGGTGTTCTCTGTTTCCAATTTAACAAGATTAATCTGCGTGCCAAAAGCATCACAAAACGTACCATATTGGTTTGAGGGTTTGATAGTTGAACAGCTGCCGACTTCACTCCAGAGAGAGCAAGAGTTGGATCTGGTTTTGATGATTTTTTAAGAATATTGGACAAAATATCAAATATGCTTTTCCAAGATAAGTTCCAAAACATGTGTGCTTGTGAGGCCCGCTGCTGTTTACATCGGTCACATAAAGGATTAGACATAAAGGTGAACTCCGGCACGTTTGAAGATAAAGTCCGTTGCTAGAGGTGCTCGAATACTGTCAGAAGCCAAAAAACGGCACAGATCAGTGTTGCCTCGACGGAGATCTCGCTGTGGCAGTGAGTCTGTCAAGGCAACAAACTAGTGTAGTGATGGGGGCAAGTTCTTACAACAGCCACGAGTCTTAATAAATAAAACACTCTGCCTGGTTCACTCATTAGTGTCTGGAAACATTATAAGCAGCCTTAGCATTAGCTTGTTTATTTCCCACTGCGCATGCGAAAGCTCAAAAGACTCGATCGCCGATGTCGTTTCTAATCCCATTTATTTATGAGTGAATTATATTTTTTGAAAAACGCTAAAAAGTACATTCCCAAACCATTTTCTTTCAACAACTTTCAGTTTCTCTTCTTTACACTCAGTAGTCGATCCTCACTTGCTGCTTCAAGTGGCGTTTTGTTTGTTGAACTCGTGGCTGTTGTAAGATGGGTTAAAGTGGTGTTAAGCTTCTTCAGTGTGAAGCAAATTGGCGTTTTACGTGGAAGTTAAGAACTTGCCCCCATCACTACACTAGTTTGTTGCCTTGACAGACTCACTGCCACAGCGAGATCTCCGCTGAGGCAACACTGATCTGTGCCGTTTTTTGGCATCTGACACTATTCAACCACCTTTAGCAATGGACTTTAGCTTCAAACGTGGCAAAGTTTCCCTTAAATCGAATACAAACAGAGGAGAAGTGCAAACTCTGTTGAGCTTTTGTCCATTAAATCTCAGTCATGAGCACCCAAGTCCTTCTGCCACGCGTCTTTTAAGTGATCTAGTGTGACGGTACAATCCATGTCTGACAGAATATTGTGCACCTTTAAATTTGACCTACATGAAGTTAAAGTGATGCTGCTTGAGGACTAGATGTAGACAGAGAATTTATTTTCCATCAAAAACAGGGCAGTATCATATTTTGTTTGTGAAAAATATGCAGAGAGAAACGCTTAGTGTATTTTCTCTCATCTGAGGCTAATCAAGTTCGATTTTTTTCAGCTTTTTATGCTGTTATGACACTTCAACAAATTGCTTGGAGAAATATTTTAAATGCCCCAATACATCCTGATCACTTTCAGCAAGTCATCGGATTGATAATGTGTAGAACTCAAGTCAGACTGCAATACTAATTAATCTAATGAGCACATTTCCAGTATAATTTTGGTGTAATTACCGCTTTGATTCATTAAAGATGCACTGCGTAACTTCATAACTTTTGGTAGAGGGTCCATCATCTGCTTGACTCCGTGTAGACGTTATTGTTGTTTCTGGGAATGTTCTACAGTATGGCATTTAATTTAACCATCTCCATGGAAACAAGCATGCCACATCACAAATTACCAAATTACAGGTCAGATATGTGGAAAAGTTTTTGTGGTAGTTTTGGGGAATAAAAACACTCATAATTGAATAAATACAATATATATTTGTTTAAGACAAGCAGATGGACCCTCCACCAGAAAAGTTATACAGTGCACCTTTAAAAAGAGCCTTGTTTTGTCAGCGTAACAAATAATGAAATTACCGTAAAATATCAAATAAGAGCCAGGGCGTTTATCTGCTTCTATCACTTAACACGCCAGGTGTTTATTTCAGAGCAGGCGGCAATTTGTGGCAGGTGATTAATTCCTTCCTCTCAAAAATCTTACTCGGCAAAACTGGGAAAATCTGGTACTTAAATTCTTTTAAGCAGTATGACTATAATTTAGGCGACTTTCTGTACAAACTGAGGCTAGTTAATTAGAAATGTTACAAGAAACAGCTGTTTTTTTTTCAGCTCGTATATGGTAGTTTATGCACATTAGTAGTTTTAAGTTTCATTTCTGTGCATCAGCGGCAGAAGGAGCGCTGTTTTTTTTCAGTGCTCTTAGTTTAAGCAAATTATCCATGCAGTTTTAAGTTTCGTTCACTAGCAAGGAGCACGTCAACAACACGTGTGTGAAGAGGAAAGAGTTTATTATATGGAGATGAGGCGGGTCGGCTGGGTTGAAGCTCAGGGTGGGGGTTCAGTCTCAATCTTCACATGGCCCAGCAGGAACGGGACCCCCCTCGTAGGCGTCTTATGTCTGGAAGAGACAGATAATGGGATTGGGAGGGTGGAGTCAAGTTTTTCGGGACCAACTGGGTTGCCGGAATAGGCTACAAATAGGCTTCTGGGAAATTGAGGTGTGGTCGAAGTGAGCTGTGATTCGCTGGAGAGGAGGCGAGGGTGGTAGAGGCGTTATCCTGCTCCTGAACCTAAGCTAATCGTATTAACTTTATTTTCTGTGGAGACAACACGAGCATCAGTCCTGCATCCTGTTGTTGCGGGTACGACTTCTGTCTTCCAGCACTTAAATTAAGAAGAATCGGAAGAAAGTAATAGGCAATTGTAATAAGCAAGAAGTAATTTTGACTCATATTTTCAGTTTTTGCAGTGTTGGCTTTAATCTAGAGTGACCAGACGTCCCTATTTACCCGGGACAGTCTCAATTTTGAGCCAGCACGTACATTAGACTCAACGTTTATTTGGAACCGGACATTATTTATCAAAATATAGACCTGCACCCGCCGTTTAAAGGGGACCCGGCTACTCTTATTACTCTTATTTGGTATTTTACGGTATTACACAATTTCCATAACTCTTCGGTGTTATAACTCTCAATCGTTATTTAATTCCTGGCTAGAATATATTTTGTATTGTGTTAATCCAATACCTTTGACTCTTAACTCCCACCTCCTTCTGTACGGTGGTAGTAAGATGGTTTTCCCTCTTTTTGACAGCAGAGAATGTCAAAAATGTGTCACTTTGTTTTATTGTTCTAACCCAGTGCCACGCGCCTGCCACACTCTAAATCTGGCCCTGTATTCCTCCTCTTCTTCCTCCTCTTCCTCCTCCTCTGCAGCAGTTATCATTTATGTGTGATTGACAGGTTCAATCATGAGCTAGTTAGACAGAGGGCTCCAGCTGACAGTCTGCAGAGGGAGGGGCCCCCGGGAGCCCGGCAGACCCTGAAAAACACTAGACTATACACTGTCACTACATACAACTACATACTTACTTTTAATGTTTCTTTTAGTCAGGCGTGAGAGATTGTTTTCCTGGTTTGTAATTTTTCACGATTTCAGCTGCTTTTCCTTTCGTTTATCAGAGGATGTTGTGACGCCTCTAATGGATCTCGGGTTTGTGCCTAATGTTAAAGCAGCCCTATTATGCAAAATCGACTTTCCAGAGTCATGTTGTTGTCTCTCTTCACCATTAACTCACCCAAAGTTGCATGTTTGAGCAATAAATTTCAAAATGCCATTTTGCAAATCAATGATGCGCAGCTACCATGACTTGTGCTGACATTGAGCCGTCAGCTCCCATTGGGCGCCTCAGTTTTCTCATGCATTTCTTTTTGTAGATTTGTTGATTAGATGAATATTGCGATTTAAATGTTCAAATATATACCATGATGATCCATAGATACTAGAGATGTCCCGATCAAGATTTTTTGGCTTCTGATCCGTTTTTTTTTTTTAAGGAATACTCTTTCCAATACCGATCTGATACCTTTTTTAATTTAGCTCTAAAAATGGAAGTAACTTTGCCACTTTGCCACTTTGCCGCCATGTGCTTGTAAATCTCAAACTCGTCCGGATGATTCTTTTGTAAGTGATGAATCAAGTTGGTCTTGTTAAAATGAGCTCTGCTGGTTCCTCCATGAGAAACTGTTTGTTTGCAGCGATTGCGTCGCTGTTTGACTCTCGTTTTGTTGTAGTGAAAAGTCCCACACCGCGGACATGGCGGCGTTTTGATTTACCACTGCCGTAAAGCCATAAATCAATGCCGCAAAAATCTGTGAAACTGGATCAGTCCGATCACTGTCTGATACTCATAAACGAGTCAGATCAGGAGCCGATACGATACAGAATATCGGATCCAGACATCCCTAACAGGTACCATAATGATCCATGGATGTCATGGATTATAACTATATAGCAAATGAAGCAAAACATATAGCAAAACAATTCATTATATTTACTGATACTAAATTCTAAAGTTAGAGTTCATTCAAGTGTTTTGACACTTTATAATAAATGTATTTACCAGCAGTGACCCAGCAGCTTATCGGGTTGTTTCACAGCTCTTTTGCTTTACTTTTTAATATTGTTTTGGCTAATATATTTATCACTCGGAACATTCTTCACTGCTGCCATAAAAAATAGATTTTGGATTTGATACTAAGCCATATAAACTTTGAAAGACTTTGCTCTTGTTTAGTTCAGGAAAACATCATTATTGAAACTCGTTGCATGGTAAAAGAAAGATTTTTTTTTTTTTTTATAAGAACCATTTAGGCATGTTACTGACATTAGAGTAAGAGACGAGACTAAGTGAGTGGAACAGTCAAAACAGTTCCTGAAGTACAGGCCTTATAAAGTGTATTGCCAGACAGTACTAATTTAACAACAAAACTTTATTTTAACCATTTTCATTTTAGCTAGCCACAATACGCCAATAATATTTAATACAGATGGAGGGGCAGCTAAATTTAAAGAGATTGCACTCATTTTTTATCAAAAACATACCTTTAGTTTTGGTTAGGAAGTGCTCCGCTGTAATTCTTAAACTCCAGACACTTTCACGAGGTTCATTTGGAAGATTTCACGGCGCTTCGGAGATGTAATTAACCTGGGTTATTTAAACATGGGTGAATAAAACAAAACACAACTCCAGGCATATTTTTGATGATGTAATACTGTTAAATTGCTGATGTTGTTTTAATACAGTGGGTCTACTTAATAATATAGATTATTTGGATATTTTATTACAAAGTGCACTGTAATCTATAAGGGAAAATGTCTCTTTTTTTCCCCCATCTGGGAGTTTGGCATCTTCACATTTTGAAAACTACCACTGAAACATGTCACTGAGTCGATACAACGTCCGGACTAAACTAATCTCTGTACTTTTGTGCCTGCAGCTTCTGTGAGTGCGCACTTTGTCCCAGCGGTGTGTAACGGGAGGGAGATCGTCGACTCCACCACGTCCTCCCTGTGAGCCCCCAGCCCCGCCCCTCGACTGTTAGGCCACGCCCACCGCCAAGCCCTGCTCCGTCGGACTCTTTATACATAAACACCACTGCACACACACGGAGCTCAGATATGGAGGAGCACTGCTGGTTCTGGAGGTAAAAGTACCATTTGTTTTTCCCATAGACTTAAAAAGGTGTGTTTAAAAGCATCATGGGATCACCAGTTTCCAGTTTTGGGGCAAATTTATTCTTTATTAAATATAGAATAATCATGAGTACACTGTAAAAAAAAAAAAAAGAAAAAGTCTGTCGGAGTTAAAATTACTTCTAATTTGAGTGATTTTAACTTATTTAGATTTACATTTCGAGAAAATGTAACATAGCTGCCATGGTACAAGTAGGAAATGATCATGAGCGCAGTTCAGGTAAGCCAACAATGCAAGTGGGAAAGGCGTGTATCTTTAACAACCTTGCTCCTGATTGGCTCTTGGTTGCTATGATACACGTGCTTTGATTTCTATATATGAAACTCTAAATTATAACAACGGCTGAAATTCAGCTATTGTGCCCTGGCGTATTCATGCTGAAGCTGCTTGCTGACACGTTGCTTAATATGCATTGTCCTTCTTCAAATAAATACATTAAAAAATAATAATAATAAATGAAAGTAGCTGCTAGCTTTGATTGGCCCCACTTAAGTCAAACTCTATGGGTGACGTCAACACTGCGTCAGTCCATTTCTAATACAGTGTTTGATATGGCCAGAAAAAAATATATATATTCAAATAAAATATTCCAAATGTCTAAATTAAATGCATTCAAGCACTGGAAACTCAAATTAAGAAGAATTAAGAAAGTAATAGGCAATTGTAATAGGTAAGAAGTAATTTTGACTCATATTTTCAGTTTTTGCAGTGTCGGCTTTAATCTAGGGTGACCAGACGTTCCTCTTTACCCGGGACAGTCCCAGTTTTGAGCCCTGTGTCCACTGTCCGAGCAGATTTATCCAAAACCAGTGATTTGTCCCAGTTTTGTACAAAAAATGTCCCAGGTGTCCCTATTTTTGACCAATCTGATCCATGCCAACAGTAAAGAGAGGCAGACATTGTCATTTAAGTACAGTAAAATATAGAAAATCTGCTTAAAAATGACCAAAACGCAAAGAAAATGTGACGATATGGACTCATTAGGGCCAAGTGCAGAACAATTTTTCTTAATTACGCACTCGTTTCACAGTTGTATTAATACCAACCAACCCAAACCAGGATTGCCCCAGTTTTTTATTTTGAACATCAGGTCACCCTACTTTAATCGTGCTTTTAAACTATTAATACGCTTTCAGTTTCTATGGGAAGAATGAATGTGAAATTGTTGAAATTGTTTTCGTGCCAACCCAGAGGCACTGTGGAGCTCCATACACGCACAAACAGACCAACCAACGTGTCTCTGTGGACTTAGAACTGTATTGTATCAGATGTAGAAATGTGTAACTAAAATTAAATTATTTTCTAGGGTTGTACATACAGAGAATTGACATTGTTGTAAGTAGAGAAACAAAAGAACAAAAAATAACAATACGTTTTTAGGAGGAATTTTTTGGAGCCTGTTTTGATAGCTTTGTTATGACAATGCAGTGTACATAAATGTGCTTGGACCCTGCTCATCTGCAATACTCCCTTTCTATTCATGCTTTTTGTAGTTCTCATTGTAATAATGACTGATGTTTGCATTTCTAATGTGTCTGTATATTTGTATTATACTACTGATGGTTGAAACAGCACAATCTGGGAGCTATTGTCATTTAAAGGGGCTACATTATGCCAGTGTTATTCATAGCGTTAGTCGTAAGTCTTGGTTTGCTCCATGGAAGTAAAATAAGATCTGGAAGACGATTCTAAGATGGCGCTGCATTGTTTTCAATGGCCTGAGCTCACTGACACCACGGATCTATAATAGTTCTGTGACTGATACATTTACAATTTCATTTCTACTTCCTGAATTACAGTTGTGCTCATGAGGTTATGCACCCTGACAGAATTTATGATTTCTTGTCCATCTTTCAGAGAATATGAATGATAACGCAAAAACTTTTCTTTCACTCATGGTTAGTGTTTGGGTGAAGCCATTTATTATCAAACAGCTGTATCTACTCTTTTTAAATCATAAAGACAACAGAAACTACACAAATGACCCAATGACAGCTGGAGTCTTTTGTGATAGTTGTGGATGAGGCTCTTTATTTTCTCTTATGGTAAAGCTGCCATTCTTCTTGGCAAAAGGCTCCAGTTCCTGTAAATTCTTGGGCTCTTGTCTGAACTGCAGCTTGAATCTGCCCAGAGGCTCAGTGATACTGAGGTCAGAAGAGACGAACACTCCAGAACCTTCACTTTATTCTGCTGGAGCCAATGACAGGTCCACTTGCCTTTGTGTTTTGGATCATTATCATGTTGGAATATCCAAGTACGTCCCATGTGCAGCTTCCGGACCAAGAAATCATAAATTCTGCCAGGGGATGTAAACTTATGAGGATAACTCTACTTTTTGGATACTGGCCTTACGCCGCACAACATGCAACGGCAGAAATGTGCAGTTCTGGCCAATCAGAGCACAAGCTGATAGAGCAGAGCTAAGTTAAATCTGACGTTAAATCTTTCAGGCGCTTTGACCACTTAAAAATTCAGAAACGTTCATATACAAAGAACTTTCTCTATCAGCCGCACCCGGGCAGTTTGACAAAAAATGCTTTGTGCTCTATGGGAGGATTCTTTCTGGGGAAGACCTACTGGGCAGCCACTACTCGATGTGTCTTATTGAGTTCTTATTATAGATCCCTAATTTGCTGGTCAGCAGGACGGGAGCAGCATGGGCCCAGAAAGGACACATGCAGCCCACCATCATGATGATTGGTCAGAAATGATCACATGGTACACAGCCAGCTACAGTGAGCAGGGAGGATGTGAAAGGAGGATGGACTCATTGTCTCTTTTGTACAGAAACCCACTTTGTACCTTTGGCTGAACCGTGCACGTGTCGATACACAGCATTGATGTTATTTAGAGAAGAAAGAGTTACTATAGACCCTTTTAGGGTGGAAATGATTTTTAAAAAAGCTGAGCGCACATTTTGGCAACAGAAGTAGCATTGTTCCCCATTTATTCCGATTCATTCAGACTGAACACAGACAGAAAAAGACAGAGCACCAAAACGTCTGGTTGTTTTGTGTGTGGTTGTCAGAATCTGTATTCTACCTGCGGACTAAAGTTTTAAAGTTTTACTCACTGATCGCACAAGGATCTGGCAGTTGGACACCATTTGTCAAAGTCAGATTGCTGAGGAAATATTCAGGATCTTTTGACGATAATCCTTTGGCAGAGCTCGACAAGCCGCTGAGTTCTGCCGTACGTCTGTTGCCAAAATGCGTGAGCAACCGAGCCTACGTCACCACTGTTTACTCACACTAAAAGGGTCTATTGAGTATCGGAAAATAAAGAACACTCCACTAGTTCAACTTCATAAAATGTTAAAACATGTCAGTATAGTGTTATTAGTTTGTGTGTAAAAAAAAAAAAAAAAATCTAGTCTTAATCAGAATTAAATTCAACTAGTTTTAACAGATTCTAGTGTGAAGCCAATATGAGATGGTTAAGTGGTAAAATGAACAAGATAAGAGTTGAACTGACTCTTGAATTTGCTGTGTACAAGTATTTTTTAAGCATTTATAGGTATTTATAGTAAGTCTAAAGACGATGTTGTTTATTTATATTATGTATATCACAAAACTTTGCCAAAGCATTGTTTTTAATCGTCATTTTAAACATTCTAGCGAAGATCTTTGAATAGGATTATACTGTTATTCATACTATACTATTAGCTTGTTAACAGCACATAGGAGGGCTCAGTTTGTGATTAGTTAGTTTTTTGTTTTTCACATGGGAACAATTTGAGTGCCTTTAAATAAAACAGGTTTAGCCAAAGGTACAAAAGGGGCAAACACATGGACCATGGAGCTCAGCCATTTGAAAACTCAGCGCCACAAGATACAACCACTGATACCGTCACTGAACCAAAACGCCAGGCTTATTGCCAATGATGAAAAATTATTACATTTCAAAAGGTGATTTAACATGATGTAACCCCTTTTTAATGGGACAAAGGGAGAAACGGGATTGAAAAGGGCAGCTGAGTGAACATGTACAAAAATACTTGGACTAAAAACATTTGTTTACACATTTACATTCATGTGTTCTGATCCTGTAGTGTTTATTATGTCGTTGCTTTCGGTGCAAATGTTACTTTTTCTATTTAATCATGGAATCCCTTTATCTGAGCGGCCGTAGTAGAGATGTGTTTCGTAGAGCAGCCTCCTCCCTCTCTTCAGAGCTCAGAATAATCAGACTGGTTCAGAACATGGCCTTGGTTTGGCGAACGCACGCATAACATTACAGACACTGCTGCTATGGAACTTGTCATTACTCCCACGTCCACTGTCTCCAGAAAGTTGCGATATTATTCAAGTCATAGAAAAATTGCACAAAACGTAATATTTTGATTTAGCCTTTTTCAATACCGTAGGAAGTCTTTGCATTGATACCCTATCTGTTACAACTAGTGATGTATATATATATATGTATAGTAAACATGTGACTTTCCAGGACGCGTTTGACACTTTGCAGTAAAATCACAAACCGAGGGAGTTGGGAGGGTGCATGTGTGTCTAGGGAAGAATGTTCAGCAGTTACCATGGTGACGCAATGCCCAATATGTTCCTAGATGGTCTGAAAGCGCAAGAAAAAACACAAAATGGATTTAAATAACACATTTTCAGGAGCCTGTGATAGATACGAGCGTTTGTGGTCCCAAAAAGGTGAGAGTGACTACCGTATTTTCCGGACTGTAAGTCGCACCAGCCAAAAAATGCATAATGAAGAAGAAAAAAACCATATATGAGTCACATTTTTGGGGGGAGGGATTTATTTTATAGAATCATAGACCTAGAACAGACATTTCAACACTTCCAACTGTCGACCTCAGCTTGAAAGTTTGCAGCAGTTTTTGGGACATTGTTGTTCGTGCTCTGTTAGAGGTGGTTGCGTTGCGTGAAGCGGAAAAAATGCTTTTTTGTTTTCTTCATTGCAGTTCGAGTATCCTCCGCTTTTCACCAGTCTCTTACAAGTTTCTCACGCCAAACTTTATTTTTGCTGCTCGATTACAGTTTTCAGCTGCATATTTCACCACTTGCAGCTTCTAATCTGCAGAATATGATTTTCTTTTTCTTAGTTGTTCAGTCTTTCTCAGTTGTCTTTATAAGTTGATGTTTAAACTACATTTTCAGTGGTGCAGGAGTAATAGGAGTAGCAGATACTGGCACATAAACCTAGAGCGCCCCCATATGGCTGTCAGTGTGAAAATAACAAACCTGTGAATATTTTAATATATAAGTCGCAGTCACTGAGTATAAGTCGCAGACCGCCCAAACCATGAAAAAAAGTGCGATTATAGTCCGAAAAATACGGTAACTGAATTCTCTATGGTCACATTGTGTTTAAACAAAGCTCAGATTAAAGTCTAACTTGAGAAACAGAGCTTTAGACAGAGCAGTGCATCTAGTTAGCGCCACCCTCCAGGGAATGTTGATGTCAGCTGAAAAGTATCAATAGTTTATCTACTATTGAAGAGATGTTTGTAGTGAAGAAAATTTAAACAAGTCCAGTGAAGGTATTTGGATTTTAAAAACATGCAGCAGCAAAACAAAAAAATACTATAATTTAGGTACAAACAACACAAAATCTTGAGTTGGTTTGTTACATTAACTTCGTCAGTGAGTGTGTTTGCATATGTTTATCCGTTTTATGATCAGGTTTTAAAATATCCTGGTAATGTTCTTTGCCTTTTGTGCACAAATAATGAGGTGCACAGTGAAATGTACAGTATATGCAGCGTTCTCAAGATGTCAAGTAGGCCTAAAATAAGGCTTAAAATGTATAGAAAAGTCAGAATATGTGTATCAGTGGTACGTGCATAAAAATGGAAGTATGTCGTAACTGAGCTCATAATAAAGCATCTTATTTTCTTATAAAACTCTCTAATCGACTCGATAATATGGCCACCTTTAAAGAAGACATTTGTTAGAGTTGTTTCCTTCTCATTTAACCTCTCAAAGTTGTATTACTGGAGTGATTTGGGTATGTTTCAGTCATCTTTATTCTCCTGTATTCATGACTTCGATCCCCGTACGCGCTCACTGTTACATACTTTTTTTTGTTCTTTCTTTTTTTTTTTATCAGTAGTGTCGCTTTGCTATTTTGACTACAATTTTTTGTGTGATCTGCAAGGGTTTTTTTAATTTTTGGCGAAATTCAGTAAAGGATCTAGCAGCAATTTACTCCATTGGGCACTGCAATTTTCCAACCTGGTGATCATTGGAGTTGTGTCTTCTATCAAGTCATTTTAGACCAATATAGCGATTTAAAACATCCAAATTTAAACATAATGATCCCCTAGTGTCGTAGTTAATATAAAAGTGTCTTCTTTAATAACCATGTTGTGGCTCTGTACACCAATCTTTGTATTTTTACACTTCATATTACCGTGATAGTGCTCTGCCGTCGTATATTTACGCATTCTTGTAAATACCTTGAATATTTCTAATGCATGTTTTTGTAAAGTATGGCCATTTTACAACGTCACTTTTTATATCTTATGAACTTCAACAGGGAAAAAAGGGCTTTGTACAGTATCGTGCACACAGCAATATACTGTCCGTGCTAATACTAATTATTCACTCATTGTAGATAGCGCTAGTATTAGACTAGAGAGAATACGTCAGTGATGCTATAAGAGAACTAGGAAAATAGTCTAAGTTTTTGTTACGCCTGAGCAAAAAATGTAAATACTTTGGTTTCGCTGGTCTTAGTCTTAGCTCGTCGATTTAATGAATGTTTGGTGAACGTGACATGACATTAAACTCCATTCCTACATGCACCATACATGAACTACAGTATCCAATGAATTAGGAATAACAGTATTGATAGGTTGTCTTCAATCTTCAATCGTTCAGGTAGATTTCATAGCAAAGAGCATTTAAAGGTGCATTATGTAACTTTTTGGTTTGGGGGTCACCTGCTTGTGTCTATTGTGTCTCTGTCTGGAATGTCCCACACTACGACAAATCAAATCTTTTCATTCACTCAGTTACAGATGGTTTTATAGCTCAAAAATACCTAGAAAAACAGGCATTCGGACCGTGAGCGGGGTCGCCTCTCCACAGATCTGAGCTGTAACTTGGTCTGGTTTGGTCTCCAAGATAGAAATTTTAATCCAAGTTTATTTATATTTTTATTTATATTTTAATCCAAGTTTATTTATATAGCACATTTAAAACAACTTAATCCGACAAAAGTGCTTCACATAAACCTAAACAAAGAAGAAACATATACATATACATAGACATACAGTATATACAGATAACACAGTCTGAAAACTATAATAAAAACCAAGATTATCTGATGAGCTAGTAGGGACGGGCAATATCTTGATATTTAAAATATATTGAGATATTTTTTAACTCGATATTGAGTTTTGGCATATCGTATATATCAATATAATGTTTATATCTACTTCTGATTTCACTGCTTTGCCTTCTCGGCCGTAATACCATACGGTGAAACATTCTGGACAAAGCAATAACATCTCCACGGAGAAAAGCGTATGACGGAAAAGTTACACAATGCACCTTTCACTGGACAAAATGTTAGAGATGAACAGATATAAGGCAGTGTCGCAGCAGTTTTCATTCAGAACTGGAGAAGCCACTTGGATGAGCTGGGAAATGATTTCACTCTAAAGCTTTTGTGCCGCTGACAGCATTAAATTTTCTTTTTTGCTATAATTTCGTAGGTTATGTAAAAACGCACCACTTTTTTAACAGTTGGCATCTGGTATCAGCTGTCACTTATGCAAATCCTATATACTGGGATGAGGTTTAAAACACTGTATTAATATTAGCATTAACTATGCACCAGTTTTGACTAGTTATGGAGCTCAATAGTCCTGCCCACTTTGACGTCCGCACCAGATCCAGAAGTACATTTTTCATTTATTTTTAGACATTTTTTAGAAATTCAGATATTAAGAGTTCAAAGGGCTAACTAACATCCCTATTGTGGTTGTTTTAAGTCCAAAAAGCATGTTTAAAATGCAAGACTCTTTCAGAAATAGATTTTAAATGAAATTATAGCTTTTGTGGTCATTAGTTAGCTGGTCAACACTTTTATTTTATCTTTTTTCTGAAAGTCTATGGGAGAAATCTGAAATAGATCTAAGATTAACACTCCAAAAGAATGAAATTTTATCTTAAATGATGGTCAAATTTAAATTGTGTAGGATTTTCTCTATATCATCTACTTAAAATGCATATATTCATTCAGCATTAACTATTTAGCGTATATTATGTAACTTTTCTGATGAAGGGCCCGCAACATATGGTATTAAGCTACATCTTTTTACTCACAAAACACTATTAAAGCATTCTCAGTGTGAACGACGTCACCTCTCCGCAGATCTGATCTGTAACATTACACACAAAGCAATAACACCTCTATGGAGAATAGCAGGTAGCGGACCTTCCATTAGAAAGGTTATATTACATTGCATCTTTAACGAACAAAAACAATCTCCTAATACATTTATTTAAGATCCACTTTTACATTTTTAGTGTTGTGTTTGATTTCAGCTGTGGTAGATTTACAATTCTTGCTGATCCCATGTCGCATAACAGCAAAACACATAAAACTAGCCCGACCACTGTATTCAAGAATAATATTGAGATTTCCAGTCTGAATTATTTACGAGCTCTGTGTTATCTAAAGGAGGAAGAGGAGTGCTGTATGAAACACTGGGGGCGTCCCTCTGTGCCCGCTGTAACAGTAGTGTTCTGAATATGGCTATGTGCCTTATGTATGTGTGAATGGGCAGAGGCACAGGGTTATTGTACAGACCTATGTCCACTCATGTCCAGACAGGAGATGTAGTTAAAGCTGGGGTACCTGACTTTTTTTTCATAGAATATACTGAAAAATGACTAAATGAGACAACTGTGTGCAGCGTGCTTTTGATTTTGAATATAATGTTTGTTAGTTTTTTTTTATTAACCTGGAAGTAAGCGCCAGAACATTTTCCCAGTCAAACCCGGGGGAGGGAGTTGTCATCAAAACTGGATGGAGCTTTACCATAAAGTCTTGACTATTTCATGCGTTGCTGTCTTGACTAAAACATGCAGGTTTCGCATTGAGGTGTTAAATTATGCTTAAAGATGTTTAATAAAAATATGTAATGGGAGCATAATTTATATGTATGAAATGAACAACCCCCTGTTTCCCAGTGGATTTAGTTTTACTTCATTATCTGAAAAAAAAAAAAAAATCGTGCACACGCCCCAAAACTGAAGGCACTTTACCTGATTTTTACACTTAAAAACACGAAAAAACAAACTAGTTCATCTCAAATGGTTTGCAGCAGTCCAAAGTTATCCCTCCCAATGGGTTTTGCCGTCACAGTAAAGCGAACGACAACTAGCGGCGCTAACGACGCACTTCCTGATTCTCGGACAAGACAAGGTGTGCGTAGATTGATGTGCCAAAATTTGAACGCTTCCTCCACTCGCGGTTTGAAAATCAGGCACCCCAGCTTTAAGTATTCAACTATGGTGGTTCTGAAGGGCAAGTGGGCACGGTGCACCACTACATACATATTTGGGTAATTTTCTGTGATTTTTAGTGAGGTTATCATGGTTGCCTGCCCTTCAGTGCCACTTTTAGACTATTTTTCTTCTTTAGCTGTTCTCAAATGTCCTTCTTAAAGGTCCAATACTCTGCGTTTTCACATTTTAAAACTCATTATAATGATGTTACAATGTGGAACAGCGAATTTTCAGCTCTAGAGAGATTGAAATATGTTGGATTAATTAGGCAGGGGAATAAAACAAAGCACTTCAAATATGTTTTTCTAATATATATTGTGTAATATAATATGGTTATAACTGTTCTGGGTAGTTCTGAGATATTAAAGTACATATGACAGGTTTTCTTGTTTTTCTAATTGGTTTGGTTGGATAGTAGCTGCGATAAATGTTTATTATAGTTTTACATCACTTAAGTGGAGGTTTGTGGGGGGAAAATTGAAAAGAAAAGTACAAAAATATAGGAAGTAGCACTGGGTTCTAAAACAGAATAACACTGAACATTTCGTCCAAAAACAATTATCAATTAGGTAATTATTTTTCATAACTGTTGTGCAATTTCAACAGGTTTTGGCCCCCCTTAACTTGACAGTTGCTTGGTAACAGTTATGAAATTACATCTATGTAAGTCTATGTCATAACGACTGCCCAAAAACACATTTATTTTATAAAATCAGTACTTAAACTGTCAGAAAAATGGCTTCCTTGCAAATAATTTGTCTCTGCACTTTGGATGCGATTGAGGACAGTTGATTTGATCATTTCAGAACTCACTGCTACCTGTATTTTCCAACATTTTGTTTTTTACTTTTCTTCACAAACTACCACTTGATGTAAAATTATGATAAATATGTGTCACAGGTACTATCCCACCAAACTGGGTCAGAATTACAAAAACATGAAAACCTTCAAATGCACCTTCGAATGCACAATTTAGAGGAGATAGGGGTTTTTGCTTGTGTGAAAATATGCTCCAAAACACTGCAAAATCTTTAAAGTATTCAGGAATAAGAATATATGAATAACTATTTAAATTTCAACAAAAATATCAGACAGAATCCTTTATTTCTAAGGGCACGACATGCATTCATTCGAGCAGAGTATTGTCCCTTTAAGCAGCCGTGTGGTGCACTGGCTGTGTGTTCACATGTGTGCAGAGGAGAGCGATATGGCCCCGGGGTCTAGAGCTGCTCAGACTCAGCTGTGGCCCTCAGCGTGGCAGTGCAGGAGGGGCCCGGACACCTCACCTGCACAGAGTCGCCATAAGACCCGACTCCCCGGCGCACACACGCACACACACGTACATTTACCATACCAAATGTGTCCTGACTCTCCTGCCATGTTCTCCGCTGTGGTCTATTACCGAAGCAGACACTCATCTAGAGTTTTAATAAATGATTTCTCACTGAGACCAGTTCACGCTGTCTTCGTCTCCTTTATTTCTAATCCTCTTTCTTTCAGGAATGATGGGTTTTCGTGTTCAAGATTGTTTGGGTCACATTAAAGGTCTGGTCAAGTCTAGAACTGGCTCCAAAGTCTGTAACTCGGCGGTAAGGTCATTACTTGTGACGTTTGTGTGAATATTGAAGGTCTGAAGGTGCGCTGAAGGTGTAAACATGGACATGGAGCTAACCCACTTTCCAAATATGACGTGTTCATGGGGGCATTTCCACTCTGTTTCCAAATGACTTTACATTGAGCCTTTTGGTCTTAAAATGTCCGTATTAACCCGTTCTACATGATCCCGGTATTTTTATTTCCCTATTTTGTCCATAAATAAATTCCTATTCCCTAATATGGAGCGAAACACCAGAAATTTGCTCCTATAACTGCTAACACTGTGAGCTTCATTTGACTATGGGTGACTTCACACGGCCTTAGTCCACTTCTTTATGATTTAAAGTATAAAGTATAAATATATGCTCAGGTTTTGGGCTGAGGCAGGCAGAAGTATAGCGTTTAATAGAGAGCTTTGTACCATAATGGGAACCTGAAAAACAGCTAGCTTGTGACTTTAATGTAATTACATGCTGTAGTTCAAGCAAAAGTAGTTCAAGAAAAGGCTGTGCTCAGGCCATGGGCAAGCACAGGTTTCCCCCAGTGTGAGCGCAACCACTAGTGCCTCTGCTCCACATGTTTTGGACTTTGGTACGGTCAAAGGACGAGCCAAAGCATGCATCACACATCTGTCAGTCCTGTCATATGCAATGATGTTACTCATAAGAAAAAAGCTCCAAAACAATAACATTTAAACTGAATAAGGACTGTGGAGGGAGACAGAAGTTTTGCTGTCTCCCAGCCCGCTGCTCCACACTATTTGTTGTTTAATCCAAAGCCTGACGGAGCGTATCATAGAGATATTTCATGCCACTGGGCTTATATCTCCACTACAGAGTTAGCTCTAGAGCTGTTTGTTTCCTTGTGCTAATGTAGCTGTACACCACATCACTGGGCTGGGATTTGGTTTGTTTGTGCAAGTGTGAGTGTGGGCCACAAGGGAGCGGACCAATGCTCGGTATTTGGAAATAGTTTTGAAAGTAAATCTGTCCTACGTTTACTCTAAGTTTAACCATTACTCTACAACCTAACAAATGTGGGAATATAGAGCCGACCTCCACAGAACACGTAAAAAAGTAATTTCTTTATAGTCAATGTTCTGATTACAACACTGTCTGAATAAATGTCACAGGTGGAATGGTTATTGGAGCATTTGGGATGTTGACAGTGGCCGAACTGGGTTTAAAAACGGCATGGTTAAAAATGAAGTAGAGCGCAGGCTGGAGTGAGCAATAATACCCAAACAGCCTCTTTATTCGGTCTTTCACACTATTAGTGCACTATTGTGGCTGCCTCAGATTGATGGATAAGTCACAAAGGCAACAAGCTGGGAGATGCGGGAAAACTAAAACCGTAATAAAACACAACATGGAATACAAACATACAGTACTGTGCAAAAGTTATTGGCGGTGTGGTAAAAATGCTGTAAACTAGGAATGCGTTCAAAAATGAAAGTGTTCATCATTTATTTTCATCAATCAACAAAATTGAATGTGAATGAACAAAAGAGAAATCTAAATCAGATCAGTATTTGGTGTGAGCTTTGCCTTCAGAAGAGCATCAGTTCTTCTAGGTTTACTTGCAGACACTTTGTGAAGGACCTGGGCTGGTCAGTTTTCCAAACATGTTGAAGAACTAAGCACAGATCTTGTGTGGATGGAGCTTCCTCACATCCTTCTGTCTCTTCATCTAATCCCAGACACACTCCATGATGTTGAGGTCAGGGCTCTGTGGGGCCAGACCATCACCAACACAACTTCTGACTCTTTACGCTGTAGATAGTTCTTAATGACTTTGCATTTTTCTTTTGTTCACTCACTTTGCATTTTGTAAATTGATAAAAACAAACAATCATTATTTATTTTTTTGAAAGCATTCTTTGTTTGCAGCATTTTTCACACCTGCCTGAAACTTTTGCGCAGCACTGGTGACATAAGGACTAAGCTCAGGTTAAAGTCTAACTGGAATAACCGAGCTTCAGGCAGAGCGATAGTCGTAGTAGCTCACCAAGGGATTTCTGAATCATATGTATCACGCTCAATTAGTGCTGCCACTAACTACTAATTTTCTAACGATTAATCTCTCGACTAATTTTTCGATTAGTCGACTAATCTAAACGACTAATTAAAAAAAAAAAAACAAGCGGTTAGATTTTCCCGGGAGGTTACCTTGTGTGTGCGAGTTGCAAAGGTTATTGCTGTTATGTCTGTTGTGTGTGCTCATTCGACAATGTTGAACAACGATATGCACACACAATTTAACGAGTATGCACGAGCAGCATATTGCAACGGTATTCTCAATACCTCATGCATCGTGGTCGTGCTCCCGTGATAAGCCAAAGAAGTCTTACAGAGTGTACAAACCACTCTATCACCATCTGTCCGAAAGTATTCCCAGACTTTCGAGGCTTTAGGTCTTGGTCTAGAAGAAGTCGCCACTGTTCTTGGATCCGACTCTGACCCACCGGCCGCTGCCATTTTCATACCGCTCTCAAATGCTCAAATCGGGGGAAGGGGGAAGAGAGAAAGAGAGAGACCAGCCAGCAGAGTGCGCACGGCAAATACTTCCTCAAGTTTGTTTTCTTTGGCGGTGCCATTATATACCACTGCTGTTAGCCTTTGGTGAAGCCGAGGTTAGCCACCTCGGCGTCAACCCCGGATGTAGCCGCTGTCAGTGCGCACCGGGATGCGGCGGCAGCGCGAGGGCAAGTAAAAGTCGATCACCGCGGGTCTCTGAAGGACAGCTCCGGCGCCTCCAAGTGCGCACCCCCAGTCGCGGCCGAGAACACGCAAAAGCGAAGTCCACTGCACGCCGCACCGCAGCGCCCGCAGCGCGGGGCCCAGCAAACAAGGAAACAGGTGAGCACGCGTCTTCCCACGTTTTTCCCCGGGGACCGTGCTCTCAGGGACGGACCTGCTCCGTCACAGAGACCAAAAATAAATAAAGGCGAATATTCGACCAAAAAAATTGTAGTCGACTCATTTTCATATTCGATTACGTCGACAACGTCGAATAATCGCGGCAGCACTACGCTCAATAACTAAAATCCGATTAATTACCATTGTAAAGGTGTCATTTTGATGCCTAACTTGTGCATTAATAAACTGATAATGGTTTAGGTTTAATAGGCATCTAACTTTACCCCTTCTAAGGCTCGCCATGGCTCTTTTACTTTCTCAATTTCTGGTGACTGCTAAAATGAGTAGCTCGCTGGCATTTTCTTTTAATAAAGGCAGCTCACCAGGGGGAAAAAGTTGGAGTCCCCTGCTTTAGAGACTATATTTTTGAGACTGAAAGTTCACCGTAGTGCTGCTTACAGACAGACGTGTGCATTATCCTCAGAACATATTTATGATGAAGTCCATACACAGTTTACAGTGCATACGGCCCCAGAGGACTGCATATTCTCTGGAGCCTCGGTTATGTCTGCAGCAGATGTGAGCTATTATCGTGTGCGTGTGTTCATTAAGTTCTTATATAAAACAGGTTATGCTGGGCTTTATTGCACCATAGGAAAATGTCTCTTCAAGGGATCCATCCTTCAGAGCAGAGCCAGGATCTTGGTCGAAGGGAGTATCCAGCTAGAGGAGAAGATCGTGGGATGATTTTACAGAAGGAAGAATAACCAAATCTCAAAGTTAATGATAGTAACTGAGGAATGAAGTTGTTTAAATTGGTCTAAAACATAAAAAAACATTCTAAGCCATGGTTTAAAAGTGTGCTATGTAATATTTCTGGTGGTTTGTCACTTTCTTGCCACCATGGGGATGAAATACGGCACGTTTGAGGCTAAAGCCCATTGCTAAAGGGGGTCAAATACTGTCAAAAAATGGAGCAGATCAGTGTTGCCTCGGCGGAAATCTCGATGTGGCAGTGAGTCTGCCAAGACAACAAGCTAGCGTAGTGAATTGGGCAAGTTCTTAGCTTCCAGGTAAAACGGCAATTTGCTTCACACTGAAGAAGCTTAACACCACTTTAACCCATCTTACAACAGCCACGAGTCTAACAAACAAACGCTCTGCCTGGTTCACTCATTAATGTCTGGAAACGTTATAAAACAACTTTATAAGCAGCCTTAGCCTTACCGATTCGATTTCCCACTGCACATTTGAAAGCCCAAAAGACTCGATCGCCGACTCCAGTGGCGGCGAGAGGCTAAGCCGCCAGAGGCAACAACTGAGAATTGACTACTGACTGCGAAGAAAAAGAAAAAGTAAAAGTTGTTGAAAGAAAATGGTTCATGAATGTATTTTTTCATGTTTTTCAAAAAAATATAATTCACTTGTAAATAAATGGGATTAGAAACAACATCAGCAATCGAGTCTTTTGGGCTTTCACATGTGCAGTGGGAAATCAACAGAGGTAAAGCTAAGGCTGCTTATAAAGTTGTTTTCTAATGTTTCCAGACACTAACCAGGCAGAGCGTTTTGTTTGTTAGACTCGTGGCTGTTGTAACATGGGTTAAAGTGGTGTTAAGCTTCTTCAGTGTGAAGCAAATTGGCATTTTACCTGGAAGCTAAGAACTTGCCCCCATCACTACACCAGTTTGTTGCCTTGACAGACTCACTGCCACAGCGAGAACTCCGCCGAGGAGTATTTGACCACAACTAGCAATGGACTTTATCTTCAAATATGCCGGAGTTCCCCTTTAAACAAATCTTATCTCCACTGTGACAAACAAGTAATACCTGTAACTGAACATATGCAAAACAGTAATACAGTATCTCCATGGAGACAAGCAGGTGAAAAGTTATGAACAAAGGTTAAAATCAAGAGCAGACAGACCTCCACCCCGCAGGAGTGCTGGAGGTAGTGTGGAGAAATGGACGCTGATCACACACATGTTTTGGAGTTGCCCGAAAATAAGAGTATATTGGGAGAAAGAGCATATTGGAAACGATTAAACGCAACTAAAATTCTGGGATATGGAATTCCAAACACTTGTCTGGTGGTGTATCTGGAAAGTATATGACATGTCATAAGGAAGCATGACGTGTATCTAACAAAAACTGTTCTAGCTGCATCTAAAAAGGGAATTACAAAAAGTTGGTTGCAACCAGATCCACTTGCACAACAAGACTGGATTAGGATTGTGGAGAGTATTTCAGTGATGCAAAGAATAATTTATCATCTTAAACTGAAAGTTAATACTCTGAAACATTCTCCATGGGAATAGATTTTTAATTATTTGTATTTTTACATGAAACTATGAATCACGTTTTCAGATATTACAGACGTTTTATGAACTACAGCGTGTTTTCAATTATTCTCCCCACTAAAATAACAAATCTAATCAGTCTCTCTCCTCTCCTGAGTTACATAAAACCTCCGATATGTCTTCCTGTAGTGTCTCCAACGAGCAGATTCCTTCTTTGTCAGCGTGCGGCATTCCCATTTACACTCAGTGCTGCCTGTTGCTACGGACGACGGGCCCGATCTCAGCTGGAATCTGCCGGAATGTCCGCCTTTTTTTATGGTCGGAGGAGACCGGGTGGCTGGGGCTCATTCCAGTTGGCACCAGTGGATTTGGACTTGAAGACTTGGACAGACCCGCTGGTACTTTTCACCAGGTTTTAATGCGGGGCAAATCCAACACTTAACCTTCCCTCTGCTCTCATGTAGGCCCAGTGTAGACCTGTTTAACCCTGAGACACTGCAGAGAAAGAACACTGGACTCTCCTTCCTCCCTCCGGCCCAGTTGGGTTTCCTTGCTGATCCAAGCCCTGCTCCGGGTCCAGGGCATGACTCTGCTTTGTGAGACGCTGACATGACCCAAACACAACTCATGTTTTGTCAATAAATAAAATCTAAAACGTATTTTAATCATAACAGCGATTTCAATTATTCACACAAAGACCTTTAGTTATTCCAAGTTTGTGGAGCTGTGGCGAGACAGGGCTAAAGCCAGTGGAAACACAAAACAATTTCACTAGCCAGGACCACACCAACAACACATGTGCGAAGCGAAAAGAGTTTATTATATGGAGTCGAGGCGGGTCGGCTGGGTTGAGACCCAGGGTGGGGGTTCGGTCTCAATCTACACATGGCCCAGCAGGAATGGGATCCCCCTCGTAGGCGTCTCATGTCTGGAAACGAACAGATAGGGGTTGGGAGGGTCGAGTTATTCAGAACAAACTGCTACAAATAGGATTCTGGGGAATTGAGATGTGGCAGAAGTGAGCTGTGATTCGCTGGAGAGGAGGCGAGGGCCGTAGAAGCGTGGTCCTGCTCCTGAATCTAAGTTAATCATATTAGCTACATTTCATTTATGATTTATCATCAGCTTTATCTGCATCCGCCACTGGATCAGGAGCTTCCTGTCAGAGAGAACGCAGCGGGTCAGGATGAGTGGCCTCTCATCCCAGCCTCTGACCCTCATCACCGGTGTTCCCCAGGGGTGTGTCCTCTCTCCCTGGCTGTTCTCTCTCTACACCAACACACTGACATCCACCCACAACTCTGTATCTTTATTCAAATATGCTGACGACACAACAATAATTGGACTCATCTCTGACAATAATGAAAGTCATTACCGCAAGCAGATTTCTCATGTAGCCTCCTGGTGTCAAAGTAACAACTTGCTCCTCAATACATCTAAAACAAAGGAACTCATAATTGATTTTGCACGCTCCCCTTCACAGAAAACACCAATCACAATTAATAATGAAACGATCACCACTACAGAGACCGTAAAATTTCTTGGTACCCACATCAATTACTCACTAAAATGGAAACAGCATTCAAACGAAACATACAAAAAAGCCAATAAAAGACTTTTTTTCCTCAGACAATTGAAAAAATTCAGAATCAGACACAACATCCTTCTCCAGTTTTACACAGCAATATTTGAAAGTGTTCTCACTTCATCAGTAATAGTCTGGTTTGGTAATTTGGACTCACATTCACATAACAAACCTCAGCGTATTGTAAACAAATCATCTAAAATCATTGGTCACACTCTCCCCTCCATAGACACACTTTATCACAGACGCATCACACAGAGCCAAAAGAATCACCTCAGACCCCACACATCCTGCCAATAATCTGTTCAAACTCATGCCCTCTGGGAGGCGCTACAGGTCCATCATATCCAAATCTGTCAGGTTCAAGAATAGTTTCTTTCCCATTGCCATTCGGACTCTAAACCAATCCCATTCATAACTGGATATTTATCTGTTGTGTGTGTTGTATCGTGTAAGTGTGTTGTAAATTTATTTTGTTTTGCAACAGACACAGAAGATGTGAGCATTTCTTGCTGTACTGGAAACAAATTCCACCAACTTGTTGTGTGGCCATTAATAAATGATTCTGATTCTGATTTAATTTCTCTGCACCTCTGACCAGTGTTTTAACCTTTCTTTATGTAATGCAGCAGGTTTGGAACATATTAGATGCATTAGGCATTCGAGATATTAGCTTTTTGATCTTTACATGAGTGCCGTGCATTTAATTATATTGCGTTGTTTCATGAAGCATGTTGGCTCAAGTCACATTACGGGAAATACGGTGGTTTCTCACAAGATAAATGTCAATGTGTGGTAAGAAATGATCATTTTCTGTTATCTGTTTACAGTTAACTTTAGACAGTGGAGACTTTCTAGGATCGTAGGCTTTCTATTGTATAAGCAGCTCCTGGGGTCAAAATAACTCAGTGTACTGTCTGCATCTAATAAAAAAGCACTTTATTGACTGTTAATTAGGCAGCGCACATTAGCATGCTAATTGTTTTATCATGTCCTCGCTCTCGTCTCAGAGAGTTGTGAAAAGCGCCTATAAACAGAGGTGAACAATTAGGATGCTTGGAATAACTTTGGACCACTGCAAACACTTAAAATGAACTAGTTCTGCTTTTGGTAATTATTTTTCCCATTCACCTGCTTTGCCTTTTAACATATTTCCTTTTTGCAGTGTCGTGCCCGTGTGAAAAGTGCTTGTTCCGGGTTAAAGACACTTGAAACAAAGTGCTCTGAATGGTCGGATGCCAGAAGGGAGCGGATTGGGTAAGGAGACTCGGGAGAGGTGTTAGCGGGGTATTTAGAGAGGCACGGTGGAAAAGGAGGATAGCGAGGAAATGAAAAAGAGGACGAGAATAGAGCAGAAGAATCTTTAATTAAACGCTGAACATGCTGGACTCTGCTGTGCCGGATACAATGCGCTCATGTGGCCTTGGCTGTGCTGCACCAAAACAACAGAATCTACTGAAGAGAGAGGTTTGAAAATGCAGGGGAGGAAGTACAGCGAACATATGGCATTAGCTTAAGCAAAGATTTGTCATACTTTATCAACACTATTATAAAAAGTGATATTAGGCAAACCTATACAGTATGTTTAAATGTGCACTATGTAGCCTGGTTGTGTCCTTGGTGATATGCTGGGGAGGTTGCTTTCATTGGAATACACAACAGTATGGCAACAAATTTGCTTATTGTTTAATTATTGGTGTTTTTACAGAAAATATTACCTTAAAAATATGCATTCTGCTGAAAACGGGCTCACCTCTCCACAAATCAGACCTGTAAACCGACTTGGAAATAGGTAAATTTAATATTATGCTGTAAAAAATCTCTATGGCGATGGACTCTCTGCCCACAGTTACACAATGCACTTTTAAGTATTCTGTCATTTACATATCTAAAATAAACCACGACAGCTTTCGATGTAAAATAGGTGACTCAGAGATCTGGCGTTTGGTAAATCCACATCAGAATAGAATCAGGATTGAGACAGGACTGAACTGTGGAAAGATTATCCCAAACGAGGCAAGAGAAAGTCCTCTATCAGGCCAAATTAGGATCAGGTTTGTGGAGATGCAAGACCACTCATAGTAAGAAAGTTTCATTTCAGTGCAATAAACATCCAAAATGAAAAAACAAAACAAAACAGGTTTTATGATACTCTTTACGCTTTAATTAGGGCTGCTCTCCAGTTAGAAAAGACGAGAACAAGCCCTCCTCTATGCACTATACACACAATCTGAGTGTTTTTATTATTATTATCATTATTATTACTGAGTGGCTTTTCTGACTTAAATAACAACTTAAGCATTTGGACATTACTGAAGCCAGAAAAATGTTGAAAATACATATTATATATATTTAAATTACACAAAATACTTAAAAATAAATTCATATTTGGATTACTTTTGAGATAACGTACTCTTACTGGAGTACAAACGACTACTCCTCAGTACAGTTGTGCTCATAAGTTTACACACCCTGACAGAATTTATGATTTCTTGGCCATCGTTCAGAGAATATGAATGATGACACAAAAACTTTTCTTTCACTCGTGGTTAGTGCTTGGGTGAAGCCGTTTATTATCAAACTACTGTGTTTCCTCTTTTTAAATCACAATGAACAGAAACTACACAAATGACCTCATAAATTCTGCCATATGTAAAGTTATGAGCACAACTGTAACTACCTCTGAGCACATAAAGCTACAGGTTTGGTTTCACATGTGTTTCCCCAGTCAAAGAGCGCCCTCTGCTGGCCATTTAACACACTGAACGTTGATAAATGTCCTTGAAACCAAACAAAAAAAAAAAAAAGAAAGAAATGCCTTAATGTGGCTATGGACCTGGTTGGAGCACAGTTAAAGCAATTATATTATTATAAAGTGAGCAAAAACCTGACTTTTAAAATTGTCTTTAATGTTAAATTGCCCAGACACATGAACACTAAATCTAGACGTATGTTCAAACTTTAATTATTTTAATTACGAGTTTTTACTTCTATTTGATTAATATAATTTATAGTAACAGTATTCACTCACCTCTGAAAATACCATGGAACCTTCTTTGACTTAATTAATAAAACAATTAAAATATATTCAGGCCTACTACACGGAGCAGCTAAATCCATTATGCCTGCCCTACGATTGTAATTATACACGGGAAATTCATTACTTTCCAAATGCAAAAGGAAGCAAAGAGTCTAAACGTTTCTCTAAACCAAATACAAATGTTGGGAAAAGGACTGAGGCTCTGCTGCAGTCATTAGGTTCCTCCCTTTGGCGATGCACAAATGTAGTCAGGCTTTATTATTATCTCACTCTGAAATCCTGCATCAGCATAGTATCAGCATAGTATCTCCATATCAACAGTATCACTTGAAAAACTTATTAAAATAGCCTGAAAATTCAATTTATCATTATGGTAGATTACAAAATCTGGACAAGTTTAGATCTTTTCTTAGTTTAAATATGCATTACGTAACTTTTCTGATGCAAGGTCTGCTAAATGAATGTCTCTAAGGAAGATGTCTTTTTATTTGTCTGGAATGTTCCACAGTTTGGCATTAAACTTCTGCATTGCATTTATTCACTTGCATGTGTTATGAACAGAAAAGGTCTTCAGAAGAATGCATTTTTACTGTGACCTACCTCACCACTCCACAGATCTGACCCATAACTTTCATGGAGAAGTAAGTTTTAAGCCGTAGTATAGTCAGTTCTAGGAAAAGCAATAACATTTTCATCAAGGCAAACAGGGGATGGACCCTGTTAATTGAACATAATATTTTTTTTCTGAATCATAATTTTATTTAAGAAAGACTTTGGAGTGATTTAGTATTGATTTTTGCGGGCAGGCTCTCCACCTGTGGCTGTGGGTGCCGCCACCGCCATTGTTGGTCGTATTATTCTGTTTTTAAGAGCTAATTAAAATAAGTTCTATACACACCACAAAGCCGCTTTAAAGCCTCCCAGAGAATCAGTGCAGTGTTGACTTGTATATGAGATTTTATCAGCAGAACTTTTCTCAAATTCTTCATTGAAATGAAGGGGATCACTGGGGTTAACTGGATGTGCCACCACAATGAAAGTGCAGTTTAGGAAAAACAAACAAGGTCAATAGGAAGTTAAAGAAAGCTGGCAGGTGATCATGTCATACATTAGTGACAAATAGGGGTGTGCATTGCCATGAGTCTGGCAATACGATACATATCACTCTATGCATGTCACGACATGATATATCCTGACATATCTCAGTACTGAAACTAAGGCCAATATATTGCAATTTATCAATAATCACTTCTAATAATATAGTCATGTACACCTTCACAAGCACAAAATTGTATTGCATTAATTGATTTATTTTTAAATCATGAGAACAATAAATGTAACTATGGAATTTTTGTGAAAAATATGGTTTTAAAAAATCTATTCAGCCAAATTTTGAATCAATTCAAGAATTGTGTAATGTAGTATCGCACTCTGTCACCTAATTGATTTTTTCTTCCACCCCTACTGACAACCTCCCTGTTGTTGTATCATTTGGCAAAACACTTCATTAATTCACTTACTACTATTGCCAAGTAAACTGATTTTTTTTTTTCCACTTTGTATCATGCATGAGGAAAAAACACGCCTTACCAAAAATATATATTCTTAAATAAATATCTTTTATTTGACAGACACAGTCAACACTGCAGCCCATTACATATATGACATCCTTTTCTGAGTTTGTGTGAACAGGAATTCTATCTTAAAGGTCTGACATAACACAAAATGGATTCTTGTGACGTTTAAGCCATGTCATAATGTTAACTCATCAATTCCTCCTCCTTGTTTCATTCACAAATGTTTGATTAATCCTTGTGATGTGTGATGTATTGTGATGCCGCAGTTTCTAAGTTAACAGCTACCTTTTACCTTTAAGTAGAGTAGAGAAGAATGCAACCCAAATATGCAGGGTTTGTGTGTTAAACATGTGTGAATGAAGCAAAAACACATCTCCAGGTATGTTTGTGATGAGGAAACATAACATAGATTAGAAAAATCAGAAAATAGCGTAATATGGGCCCTTTAAACCTCAAAAAAGACTGAAAACACAGTATGAGCGATGCTTATTAATAAACTTACGACAATCCCCACCATTTTAACCACGAATTAAAAAAAAAAAAAACATTAATGCCTTATGTCCATATCGTACCCTGAGCTGATCCAAACTGCCCCACCCTTCTCTCTCCATTGTATCAGTGGGATGGACAGCTTTGCACGTCGCCCATGCTAGCTCACAGGCCATAGTACCGTCCGTAAGGCCACCATTTAGGATCCGGGGTCTGCTCCTGATGCATTGTGGGTAGGAGGCTTGTGATTGGTCCCACAGGTCAACAGGGGGCAGAGCTGAGGCGGCGGGCTCTACAGTGCAGGTGCGTATTTCTTGGAGGTCTAGCTCCACACCAGAGCTTTGGAGTGAGAGGAGTTGAGCTGCACGTTTTCATAGCTGTCCCCATTTCCCTGGACCCAAAAAGACAAAAGACAGTGAGTAATCTTGTACACATTTGTTTTACTTTTGTTTTTAGAGTAGCATTCTTAATTCAAAGTATTCTGACTTGATTTAAATGCTTGGCAAAAGTTTTCATTACAAGCAAAAGATAAAAAGTGATCAAATATCTAACGTGACATCATGAAAACACCTAATTATGTTATATTTGTTATATTTTGGATATTATAAATGCCAATGTTTATCTAAAATAATTTGATAAAAGAAACAAATGCAGAGATTTCTGTGTTGGAAAATTGCAGTGTCTAAAGAGGTATTTGGAGTCTTTCCCGTCCCTATGTCAGAGTCCTGCACGGGTCTGACTTTAACAAACCGCACCCGCCCGTACCCGTCATACCTCAATCCGCACCCGACCCGTTTTCCGACAGAACTGAAATAAAATCCCGCAATCGATCCGACCCGCTATAAATACAAACCGACACCTGAACCTCACCCAAATGAAAATCAGTCCGAGAGCCAAAAAAGAGCCACAACTTTGAACTCTCCCTTCTCTAATTTTCTTTTTAGCTCCTCGGGGAGTCGTTTTGAACTGCAGCACATCACATGCATGGTTTGAAAATGAAAGTGGAAGAGATTTCTGGGATTTTACATTTAATCATCTAAAAAGCATTTCACTAAAATACAGCCCTGATTTTTGTTGTCGTTTGTTTTGTAAACCGCAGATTAGACCTGTGCTCTCCTGCCTCCGACCTGAACCCGCATCTAACACAGTACAACGTTTTTCACCCATTTCATTCAAATTTGGGGTTCACCAGTCGTGTATCCGTGAGTACCCGAATCCGTGCAGGACTATATATCATGCTTCGTGGCTTATAAACGTTTTGCAGCGCTGCCAAATCCTACATGGATTACTGATTAATGAAATAAATAAAATAATAAATAATTGGAGGATGAAGTAGAGTAGTGGGCATGTACCAGTAGAGGTGAAAACTGGGGTGGATCAGAGCATTGATGTCTTGAACGGAGGAGAATAAACAATTTTACTCAAACATACATTACACGATTAAAAACCCTGAACAGTTTAATTTGCTTCTTTTAAACTGTTTGCAGTGCTCCAAACATATTCCACACTTTCCTACAAAGGGAATACTTTCCATGGAGGATGAAAATGTTTTATAAGCATTTTATTACCTAGTGCACCTTTAAGAAATTATTTATAACTAAAGTTTTTACATTTTAATTACCTATTATTTAGATACAGAACTTACACAGTATTTATATGGATAGACAACAGGTAAAATCCACCAACAAAGGTAGTTCTAACCAAACCTAGCTCAAGTGCTGTACAGGAGTAGATTTTACACTGCATGCTACTTATACTTCATTACCCTTTACTTTTACTCCCACTAAATGCAGTAAACAGGAGTCAAAACTCAGCAAATATATCCAACATGAATCCAGCATAAATAAGTAATTATAGTCATCTTTTCCTGACAATACCTTGGATGCCAGGGCCTTGAGTTTGCCAATGAGCGACGGTTTGGAGTAGAGCACCTCGTCCTCCATCTCTCCCTCCGTCTCTCCCTCCATCATGGCACAGCTGTCGGCTCCGGGCAGCTCACAGTCTTTATTGGCCGACATCACCAGACGTGAATACTTGTACTCCAGTCTGGAAGTAATATACACAATCAGCATCTAATGCCAACAGGAACTTGTCAAGTAAGCATTACTTTATACACTTTACTTTACTTTTTTAAACTCAGATGGAGGCAAGAGCCAGTTTTCCCTATTATTGATTAAAATTGAACAGTGTGATGAAATATCCAAAAAGTAAAAGCACAAATGTTGAACTTGATCATTTCTATTAGCAACTAGACACAAAATGATAATAACAAAAATCTAATTAAAACTTTTAGCTGCTCCACATTTGTATTAAATATTATTAGCCTATAGAATGTGGTGGTATCATCTGAAACACACTTTGACACACACATATTTAGGACACAAATGAACTGTAAATGTATAAAATGTTGTCTTCACATTAAAAACAATTGAATCCATTAAACCTTTTTACCAACGGCAATGTTTTTGGATAACATGGAATTACATTTCTTCTTCAAATACTGAAATTACATTTGTGAAGCAATCCAGCTCTTCAGATTATGTGCATTAATTACCGGATTATGTAGGATTTCCCATCTTCCCTTAAGTGGCTCAAGGGGATTAGTCAACAATGTCTAATATTTGGATTCATGCAAAGCACTGACTTGCTTGTTCAAGCTTAAAAGATAAAAAGTAAAAATGTTTTAGGGGGACGTAAGACCTGATGACACTCTCCAGCGCACATTTTGTAATTACATTTGCAAGTAGAAAATATGCTCAACACCCAAATGCTAAATACTTCTTTTTGTAAAGTACCGCATAAGTTTCCCAAGTGAAGTTACAGACACTGACATGTACTTTGACCAGAACATAGACTGATAAACTTACCTCTTGTTCTTCTTCCAAACGTAGCAGGTGAGGGCGACCAGGAGCAGAGCCGTGAGGGCGCCCAGGCCTCCTCCGAGCTGCACCCACATCTCCACACTCTCACAGGGGACGATCTTCTTCTGGGGCAGGCTCAGCCCGCCCACACACACCCGGGGCTCTCTCCACACTGACACCAACTCCTGGACACAACGGGACATTTAGCCTAACATGAGAATTTGAAGTAAATTCTAAGTATTGTGGTACAGGTGGTTCATACTCAATCACATTTACTTTCAGAGTTTTTTTATTGAGTAAAAGTTTGGGTCACTCTTCCCACTGTGAACAAGTCTATAAATGACAAAAGCTTTTATATTGACATTATGAAATTATTTGAGCATTTACGTCTCTCTTTCAAATATGATTTACTTTTTCTCTATGTCTCCCAGTCAAACTGCATAAAAATATAAATGCTACATCCAGGCAGTTACTTAAAAGTAGTTTCCCCAAATATTTTTTTTACTTTCTTGATTTATTTCTTAGATCTCTACTTTGTACTTCCACTTGAGTGATATAATTTTGAAATAAACTTAAGTAACATTTTTTTCTCTACCCACATCTATGTTATTTTTTACTATTATTAACCTCAGGTGTGGCTTTACCCAATGGTTTGTTTCCTCAAGATCTGTTGCTGCCTGGGGATATCATCCCTATGTAATAATACTTGTTACTTGTTCTCAGACCTTATACAAGGAAGAACCAACAGCACCCAATAATAATATGGCTGAGCAGAAGAAGAAGGGCACCCAAAATGTATGCGATCATATAGGCCGTACCTGTTGTCCCCCCTTGCAGACGCCCTCTATCTGGTGGTAGTCGTAGGCAGAGCAGACGGGGCAGGCGGAGGAGCTCTGCCATAAGAAGTGGAAGGTGCAGCCGTCACACGTCCCAGCAGGACACTGACTGTACAGGACAACAGGACAGGGACATCAGAATCATCGCTGTGCAACAACAAACGGCTCTAACTATATGTGCATCTAAAAACACGGCCATGAAATAATGAACGGGGTCTGCCAAAACCAGGACCAAATCAAGAGTAACTCTGGATTCTAAGATAACACTAAACCAGATCTAAAGCAGAACTAGAGTAGGACTAACCCAGGACTGAACCAAGACTGAACCCGAATAATTTCAGAACTATTCCAGGGCCAAACTAGAACTCTTGTTAGAGCTGCTCCAGGACTAAGACCGCAGCAGTACCTGGGCACAGAGATCTCTCCTTTAGCGCTCTTGTCTGGGTTACAGCGGAGTTGAACCACCACCCTCCGGCCGGCAGCACAGGAGGATGTGGCCTCTGAAGATCTGCGCCAAGAATAAATGAATGAAAGAAACAAAAACAATCAAATCTACAAGCCACAAGTAAAAATTTTAAGTGAAAACCATTAGTAGTATTAATGATAACAGATTAAAACTGTGGATCTTTTTCATTGTAGGATATTTTAGCTCATCTAACCTGTAGTAGAAGTTGACATCAGGCACTTTGTTAGGGGCCTCTGGAAACTGGTCTGGTCGGGCTGTGATGTCCCCCAGTGTGCTCTCCACTGTGGCTCCTGTTCACACACACAAGGGAAAAAAAGAGGGGTTTATTCTGAACAAATACACCTTATAATCTGAGCTATAACACTATATATACTGTGCCTGCATATTCAACCATGTAGTTAAATGGTTTGGTCGGAGCAAGATTTTGTGGAGTGTGTGGACAAAATGGAAACTGACCCAGGAAGGTGTCGGCCAGTGTGATGGACTGAGAGGAGAGGGAGGTGGGGAAGCCCCGCCCACTGGCCGGGATGATGGTTGATTGACAAATGAAGGCCTGAACAGAAGTGCTCCCCTCAGGTTTGCCTCCCTGAGACTCGTACAGAGACAGGTCTGTCACATTGTCTTTGCACTCGGCCAACTGAGGAGAGGGAAGAGAGATTGTTTAGATGATACTATTAACCCTGTTATGTGGGTCAGTGACATGACGCTGTCCAATTGCAAGTTCCTCAGTTAAAAGGGTTCAGATTTCATAATAATTCACCACATTTCTGTAGTACCTCTGACATCTATGGAACCAAATATTTTTTTTCAGAAATCATTAGTTATTTGGCATGTTTTTGTACTTAAAGTGTTAAAATGTCATGTGGTGCGACTAATAACAGCAGGAATTCTGTGGCTGGAGTTTTAATAACAAAGTCGACTTGGGTGAATTGTTCTTTAGGCATTTTTCTACATTTGATGCATTTTACAGGGCAGTAGTTTGTTCATTAAACACAAACAGGTGACTGTCATATTGGACATCAAATATCAATATGCATTAAAAATCTAAAGAAATGCCACCAGTTTGTTTCTATACACTTCATATTACTCAGAACTTAGATTAACATCCTAACCATGTTTTAGAAAATAAAACCATTATAAGGTTATTTAGCACAGTAAAAACAGGAAACTTGGTACTACTGCTCAAATCTGAACTTTTTCTGAATGCAGAAAAACTAATAACAAAAACTGGTTTCAAAATTCCTCCACACTTGTGCCTCCCACCTGCCCTCCGCACAGGCTGATGTTGAACAGGTGGTAGTACTTGGTTCCTTTGGAGGTGAAGCTGGGGCCGTTCATTAGGGCCCCCACTGGTCCCAGGGCACTCAGCTCGTACGTCCTGCTCAGGTTTCCCTCAGTGGAAGTAAAGAGACAATCACTGTAGCACCGGCTGTGGTCCTGAACAGAGCACATGATGTAAGGGAATCATATGATGCACTTTTTGACATCTGTTATCCTGAATTTTTATAAAGTATGGCCAAAAGCACCACAAAGTTTGGCTGCAATTATTTTAGATGACCGCCTAGACTAGTATGCACCCACAAGCCACTAAACCTACCTGGACGAGTGAGGGATTATACAGATATAAGACCACATGGGAATATAAAAGAAACTATAATGATTTAGTGATGAAAATTACATTCTTTTGTATAAAGAAAGAATGTTTTCATTTTATTTTTATCATTGTGATATCATTTTTACCCTCCTGTGGGCTCACCACCTGCAGAGGGGTTCATAGGGGGGGTCAGGTGCTATGAGTATTGGGCAGCACGCTGCCCCGCGACCCAGCCGGATTAAGCGGGAGAAGATGGATGGATGGATGGATATCATTTTTATCATAAGGTAGTGGTATCAAAATTAGTATTGAATATTGAGTCTATTCCTTAGTATCAAAAACAAGTTTGAAATGTTCACATCCACAACATTACTCACTACTTTAACATAACATAATCTAATATTGTGCATTTGGCTAACTTTAAAATCACGCCCTGACTAAAAACTTAATTTAGTCATATTATCCCGCACACTAGTCTATTTTAATCATACCTTGTCACTCTTGCTCCCTGGTCCACAGGGCTGGCAGACGTCCGGCCCAGGGGTGGCATGGGGGAGCAGGTAGGTGTTGGGAGGACACTCGGTGCACTGGCTGGTTTCAGGGTGGATGTAGTGTCCAGGAGGACAGGGCACACAGGCCGAGCTGGAGGAGGAGGGCTGGGGACTCAGGGAGCTCAGGGCACAGGTGCGGCACCGTGATGACACCCCGTCTATGGCGTTACTCACAGTGATAGAGTAGATCCTGGCCACGTCGTTCACATAGAGACGAGACTGTGGGGGAGTATGAAAGGCTTGGGTTACACTAGGGCTGAACCAATGTAAGATAAAGCAAGATTAAAACAGGTTTAACCCAAGATGTAAATACTAAATCAGGTCTTAAAAGGTGCTATATATGACTTGAAATTTTAAAAACGTGAAAAACAGAACTAGTGTTTTTTTTTTTTGTTTTTTTTTGCCGTGACAGTAAAATTAACAACTAAATGACTAAACGGACACTGGTTTAAAACAGGACTGGACCAGGTCTAAATCAAACTTTAAGATTAAACTAATCTAACCATAACCCAGGAGGACTAAACTGGGTTCAACATGAAGGACCTCAGCTTTTCAAGTTACGTGTACAGTCAGACCTGTTGTTACTTGTGACATCTTCTTTTCAGAATAAAACTTCTTATCAACTAGTACTACAATAAAACAATGAATAAGAGAATCATTTCTAACATTTGCACAAAACACTTTTTTGCACTTTGGACTCAAAGCAATACAAAAATGTTACACATCAAAATTGTGGCTTATTTACAATGAAAATGGGGAAGAATTTCAGTGAAGTAAGTAACTATTACTTTAAGAAGTATTAGTCAAGTTCTTGCAAAAAGTATGGTCTGATAAAGGAGTAGAAGTACAAGCAAAATTATCCCAAACCAAAGCTAAGCAAACAGTAGCGCCCTGTATCTACTGAACACACGACCAAAGACCTGAATGCGTTTGTCCAGTGATAAGTGAGTTTCAGACCAGCACCACCTCAGTCTTATCAGTCCTACTCAAACACAGTGTAGTACTGGGAGTGGTAGTATGTCCAGCCCCAGGGTTCCAACATGGCTGCATGTTTGTGTGAATCGTCGGAGCTGATTGCTATGTGGTACTAGTTTAGCCTTTAGCGGGGCTAGATACATCCAGTGCTCTGCAGCCGACCAACCAAGTGCAGTAGCTTCAGTATTGGTGGACTGGCCACTCGCAACAGGTTTCAACTAGTAATACTCTATTACATTTAGAGAGACATTAATAGAGCCTTGTAGCATGTGTCCAGGAGGTGCGAGGCTCACCTCAGAAGGCTGGTTGGTCCTCTGAAAGGCCCAGGTGTAAGACACTGATGCATTCTGGGTCATCACGTGGGAGTAGATATGTCTGGACTGGGTTTTGGACCAGGACTCCACCACAGTCGTACTTTTTCGGTTTATGTCCTGAATAAAGGAAAACAGAAAAACAATAGAAGAATATAATAAAGAGAATAAATGTGCTTTAGAAATTATTTATTATTTCTTTATTTCTTTTAGACACGACGAGAACATGCAAACTCCACACACAAAGGCCCCAGCCCACCCAGGAGTCGAGCATTCACAGCACGTGTGCAGCAAGCTGCTACAATTGACAGATTTTTGCATATCAAATGTAAATGTGCACAGAGCAATTTACTAATTTAGTTTCCCTTTGCAAATATGGGCAAAGAAGGACATCTGATCTGTTGTGAATTTTGGGGGCTGATATTTATATTAATGGAATCACAAATCAGTCCCGATGATTTGCGTTTTGACTCTTCTAGATGACACATTTGATGTTTTGTAGGCTCCTGCTCACCATCATGAAGTAGAGCTCACAGTCAGCGCTGCACAGCGTCTCAAACTCAAATGTGATGCGGCCATATTCTGAGGCCGACTGCCCCGACATGGACGTAGGAAGTCTGCAGCACAAGGTCATGATCAACAATTAATAATTACAACACACTGTTACATAAAAGATGAAGAGATGGAGTGTTGATGAGAAGAGAAGAAGAGCTATTATTATCAACATAGAACCAAAAGAAAAATGGTGATGACAACCCGTCCTTGCCTGTAAATACGCCATTAACTCATGGAGATGAACAGATCAGTAAAATATGAACTACTGCACAGTGGACACTGAATATGTTTGAGCAAAATAAGTCAACTGTGAACTGTTTGCATCTAATTATAAAGTGTTATATTCTCAGAGTATCAGGAAGAGCGTGATAGCATAGTAATGTTAAAAGTGCGGCTGTTAGGATGTTCTGAATGCAAATAACAAATAACAGGGTTTTTAAGACCACTTAAATGAAAATGAAGCTCAACATCGCACCCATTATGCATGTGAAAACACCAGATCCAATTTTAATAATGACCCTTACTCACTGCATTAAATAACAACAAATATTTTTATTATAAAATCTCATTCAGAACTCATTTATAGTCATATGCATTGCTTGTAAAATGGCCCAAAAAATCATTAATAACAACAAGACTAATTAATTCACATTGTCTTGTCTCACATTGCACTGCAGTCCAGTTGAGTTTACAAAAAAATAGACTAATGAAATTTAAGACCTTTGTGAAAAAAATAAGACTTTTAAGGCCTTAATTTAGGAACATGAATTTTAAGACCCTTTTAAGACTTTTAAGACCCTACAGCTACCCTGAAATAATCATTTGGACCAGTGTAACCTGAATCTCATAACATTGTCTTGAGATGTAAAAGTAATGCACCAGGCCTTATTTAGAAGGCATCAGACTCTGTGAAGGTCATTTTAAACTGATCCATCTGAATCTCACTGTGTTTACTGTTTGTAACACATTTCAGTATCCACATTCAGTGAAAGAAATGCGGACACCCCTGGTATACAGTATTAGTCCTTTCCCCCTCATATTTAGCCATTTTAGTATGTGACACTGTAAGTCATCTCTGGCACTGGTTTAGTTTTAACGCCATGTAAACACAAAGCAGCACACAGGGCGCTGAACTCACTTGAAGCCTGGAATGCGGATGTTGAGGAGGAGATAGTCGTTGTCCGAAGCTCCTGCTCCGCACTGGACGTACTCCCCAGCGGTCTCCCAGCCTGACACATAGGCGGACACACACTTAAATTGGGTTTCCATGTTTCTTTGGGGACTTTACATTGACTTGTCTCAATTTCTTGGCAACTGATCCTAACCTTAACTATAGTCGCTACTTGCCAAATCTTCTAAAATAAAAGCATGTGTTTGGAAGCAATGCGGGTGTTCCTGCTGCACTGAAGAATATAGAAAAACAAGAGTGCTTAAGTGTGCATTTTCACAAACCTGACTCTTGGTTGGCCTGCTTATTTCCATTCTGAAGTTCATTTCTGTTCTGTGACACTGACTTTTTCAGTTTTCATCCTTGCTCAAATGAGGATTCAGTTTTGATACTAGTATTTATTTTCTTTCCTTGAGATAATCCTGCTTTTAGGGTTTAAATATTATCGTTTATAGTCTGTATTTTCTTCTTTAGGAGCTCAGGAGTAAACCACATAAGTCATAGATGATCACACACCGTTCATCTGGTCACACTTGGAGTTGCCCACATTGAAACAGGTGGATTTCATGTTTGGAGGAAGGACGTTCCACCATTTAAACTCGTACCCCGGGGTGGGCTCTGTGCCGGCGGGACACTTCGTACAGGCTGGGGAAGACGGACGGGAAAAAGTCAATTCTGATGTATATTTTAGTTTAGTTTTATAAATGGTGTATGAAAGTTCTGGTCCTGGTTTAGCCGTGTTCCAAGTCCTGTCCCAAGTCCTGTCCCAAGTCCTGTCCCAAGTCCTGTCCCAAGTCCTGTCCCAAGTCCTGTCCCAAGTCCTGTCCCAAGTCCTGTCCCAAGTCCTGTCCCAAGTCCTGTCCCAAGTCCTGTTCCAAATCCTGTTCCAAGTGTCCAGTCCCAGTTTAGTGTAGTCCAGCTCTAGTCAAGTCTAGGTTTAGTCCAGTCCCGGTTTAGTCTGCGCCCAGGTCTAGTCTATGCCCAGGTCTAGTCTATGCCCAGGTCTAGTCTATGCCCAGGTCTAGTCTATGCCCAGGTCTAGTCTATGCCCAGGTCTAGTCTATGCCCAGGTCTAGTCTATGCCCAGGTTTAATCTAGGTCCAGGTCTAGTCTATTCCCAGGTCTAGTCTGTGCCCAGGTCCAGGTTAAATTCAGGTTAAATCCAGGTTAAATCCTGTTTTAGTCCCTGTATAAACATACAACAGGTTCTGTTTAGGCCTCATTTAAATAAGTGTATAGCCCTGGTTTAGTCCCTTTTCGTAAGCACAGTAACTTCCAGTATCTTACGTTTCATCCCGTCCGAGTAGGTTCCCGAGGGGCAGGGGGAGCAGGTGGCCGTGTCGTTGTTATAGAAGCCGGGGTTACACGGAGGGCAAGGCTCGCGCTCTCCTCCAGGGGGCAGACTCACAGCTCCAGGGACGCCGTCCAGACAGATCTTTGGCTCCATCCACTTATACACCACCTGGGTCTGAGGAGGAGGCACAAAGGGGAGTGTTGTCAGTAAAACAGAAGCAGTATTAGACCCAAGATGGCAGCTGAGGCGTACCTTTCCTTCGTGGTCGCAGGTTGTGTGGAGCTGGAAGTAGTCCTTTTGGGAACAAGGAAGTCTGACTTTGCACTTAGATGATCCCTCAGCTTTGGAATAAACAAAGACATGTTTTAAAGGAACTACATGTTTTATTTTAAATTTCATAAACTTGACCCATCTGTGTCCCCATACAAGATAAACATATTCAAATCAACTTGTACTGATAAGTTGTTTCTAATGTTCAGTTATTCCTTATTATAAAAACACTGGACATGATGGATCAGTTGTTTGTGTTGTAATTTGTATTTAATAATTGTATATGTACATTTGGACTATTTATTTTGATCCGAAAGGGAAACAGTTATCGCAGCGTCCTCCTCAGATGCAGCAAGAAAACAGCCCCATAAGGACTGAAATATTCTAACGGTGGGTTTATCTTTCAGTCACTTTTTATTTTACATTGATAGACTGAGGAATGACAAAGATATGAACTTTTAAAAACTTCAGAGTCGCTTTTGGCTTCACATAGGCTTTAATCAAATGTGCTCATATACACACTTGTGACGCAATCACGATGTACGCCATCTTTTTTCTCAGACTTTCTCTTAAGTTTTAGTCAGAAAACAGTCCATTTGAGAACCTCTTCCCCTGCTCAGGTGGAAAGGAAATCATCAAACATCATCAAAAAATGTCTGGAAAAAAAGTCTGATAGCTTAACCCCCTTAGCAGTCTATATTAAGAGTAGACTGGCTATATTATGAAACATAAAATTGCCTGAGAATAAAAATTCTGAACTGTAAATCATTGAACCAAATGAACTATAACACTTCACATATAAACTATAACTTTACAGAAGTTGTACAAAATCGAATCGATATCGTGACCCATGTATCGAGACGGGTATAAAATCATGGGAAAACTGTATCGCTGCATCTCTAATAGTCTGAAAAGCACCCTTAGGTGGTGAAAGGTTTGCGAAGCTCTGACGTGACATACGAGTAGGGTAATACCTGCGTAGTGGGTGGTGGTGTTACAGGGGGTGCAGGAGCTGGCCCCGTGCCCAGAGAAGGTGTCCCGCGGGCAGGCCTCACACGCAGACGACCCCGGCACCCGACTGAACGTGCCTGGTTTACAGGGGAAGCACTCGGAGGTGTAGGCCACTCCTGAGGGAAGCAAACACGTTTACTTTGGGTTTACTTTAGTATAATATTGGTTATATGCAGTACAAACGAGACCTTCTATTTGGATGTTCTTCAGAAACACCGGTTTGACCACCTTGCTGCCCATTACCACTCCACCCGTCCTCCAGTACAAGATGTTGGTTCCAGATTTCAGGTTCACCTTAAAAGTTGAAGACATAAATGTAATAAGAGTTGAAGTTTTGCAAATAGCCTGGCGTGTGTCCTGCAGCACTACGCCGGGCAGTGGCACTGGATTAGCCCCAGTGGCATAAGAGAGATTCCTGGAATTAAAAGATCTGTAAATCTCTTTTATGCCACTGTGAATCTCTTTTATGCCAGTGGAGCCAATCCAGTAGGCCTCCTCTGAGCAGTGAGTCTGTCAGCAGCAGGAAGAACAGGCAGCTCCAGGAAGTAAACTCCATAAACAAGCTGGCAGTGGTTCAAAGGGCCAGGAGTTTTCCATCAGCCAAAATCAGGATAATTTAAAAACAGCCTTCAACTATAATATTTCCTGCCATTCTCCTCTCGTTGTGCCAATAACCAAATCAAAAGGAGCAAATAGTGAGAAGAGATACTCCTGCTCTAGTGTGTGAGATTTTACTGTGTCAGACTCTCAGATTTACAGTGTGAGCTGCCCGGGATTTACCGTGTGAGATGCCCATTCTCCGTGGCTTGTGAGTTTGAGCCATTTGGTGTCGGCCGTTTGGTCCATCTCCTGGCACTGGTCATTCTGGATCTACAGCACACAGCCATACAGTGAGTATCAGTGCAAGTTCATTCAACATCTAACACTAGCAGGATATTTTCCAGCCAGGGGAAGAGGAACAACCAGGGATATAGCGATACCCCTTGTAGATGTTTATGCCAGATGCCCTTTTGCAATGTACCATCCACTTTACATTGACTGGTGTGGACAACGGTATGGTGTTTGCATATGGTTCAAATGCAAGATACAGTACTTATAATACTTCTTATAATGCTAAAGATGATTCTAACTGTTCAAGATCAAATTTTGATATATGACGAACAGCATAATTGGCATCCACTCTTCAAACTCCACCCCTCCAGCCAGATGTTTGTAATGAGAAACCCCAGTATGCATTCAGTCCTGCATCATGTCATATAGTACTTTAAATTGCAGTGACCACTGAACACATAAGCTGCATATTGACCTAATTTTCACAAAAATAGCAAATAAAACAGCAAATAATGCAATTAAAATGCCATATACACATACTTTTACAGGCAAAAGGAGTTTAGTTTAGTACTTTAAGTGTGTTTAGTGTTTAGTATTTTCAAGGTTGTCCTTATATGAATAATGGTGATTGATAGAGAACTCACAAAGAACTGGAAGAGCAGGCTGTGGTCAGGATACTGGTACTCGAAGCTGACCGAGCCCTGCTTCTTCAGGTGCACGGCGTAGATCAGAGACACGGTGCACTCGTCTCTGTTCGACTCCAAGTATGTCCCCTGTGGCAGCCACGCAGAACTGCAGGGACAAACGACACAATGAGCAATCCTACTGGTTTTTTTTGTATCTGTGTGTACATCAATATAAAAGGAGATACAAAATGAGCTTTTAACTATGGAAACTTTTGAACTGTTAGTGTAATATGATGTCACGCCCCTAATTTGTCTGTTTTAAAATGCTTTACTGCTCACTAGGGTCCCTAATACATACATACAATTTTGCAGCAAGAAAGTTTTCAAAGAATTGTGTTACTTTTCTATAGTTGTTTATTACAAGTTGCCTGGATGATGTTACGTCTATGAAGTTTATCGGTCCCATCCACTTCAAAGCCCGGCCAGATTCTGGGAGTAAGTTTCCATTTTCAGACAAATAAAATGATGAATAACCAGGAGGGAAAGGACAAGACAAAATACAATGTTCAATAACTTCATAATTTTGGCTTCACCATTTTTTATTTATTTCATTTTATTGATTTTCTGTCATTGTTGCACTGTTTTTTGGTCTTACAGCTTCTCAAGAGAGTTACTCAGCAAAGTTAACCCTTTTAATATCCAAGGCAAAGATCATTTTCCTCTTGTGTGTACAACCTTGTGGCAATTTTGTGTCACAAGATCTTTTGGCATGAGGTCTTGTTCCATCCTTACTAACCAGATATGTGCTAATAAACGTTTATAAGACATTTGTTTGTACCAAATATACAGTACTGTGCAAAAGTTATAGGCAGGTGTGGAAAAAATGCTGCAAACTAGGAATACCTTCAGCATTTTTCCACACCTGCCTAACACTTTTGCACAGTACCACAGGGATGATTAGCCCCTAGGAAGCTTCCCAGGTCTCATATTCACTTATTGAGCACTTTATCGTGTTAAAATGGCAAAAAATACGAATATGTACCTGTTGCAGCTGAGGTTGTCGGGCGCGTGCGTGCTGCTGTCCCCGGAGGAGGCCACGCTGCTGAAGCCGGAGGGCAGACTGTCCCACTGGTCAAACCGTACCCCACTGCCCAGAGAGAAGCTCCCGGCAGCACAGGGGGTACACTCCTGAGCAGACATCTCCAGGAACTGCCCCGCCTGGCATGAGAACGCTGGGCACAAACACACACGAACACAACCATGTATTCTGCCCATAGTGGAGAAGGGTTGTCGAAACTACCAAACAGTATCAGGACTAAAACTAGTGTCAAATCTAGAAGCATCAATATTAAAAAAAAGTTACATCCACAGGACAGAAATAAACCTTTTCTGGATATCTTTAGAATGAGCTTGAGCTGTATAAGACAACATTAGTTTACACAAATTGATACTTATGGACCGTAACTGGACGAATGAGAGACTGCAAAGATATAAGGCCACATGGTACTACAATTTAATGTTGAAAACGACATTTTACTGTCTAAATAAACAGTTTTTTATTATCATAGTGCCATTGGAATTGGTATTGAGCATAGAGTCTACTCCTTAGTATCGAGTTTGAAATTTTTGCATTGTAACAACACTATAATGGTGTCAGATTTTTCATCTATTGTGTGATAAATGTTATCACTACTGCCTTGTCTTTGAATCCACACCTAGTTAGAGGACAAGGCTTATTGCACAGGGTGTTTTTGGAATAGTTTACGTTCATGCAATGTGAAAACCTTAATGCCTTTCTGTGGAACATCCCAGGTGAACAATGACTCCATCAGCAAAGATAGTGAACCTTTAATTCGTAATAATGGATATGTTTGATGCACTAAAGGTGGGAAATTTGTCAACTAGTTGTTTTGATTATATGCTAAATCAGAATATGGTGTATAATGTATGGAATAATAGGAAAAGGAGGGAAATAACGTGTCTGTAATCTTTTAAACAAGCATATAAAGTAATATTTTTGCTTAGTGGAGTGCAATACTTGATCAAAACATTTACTGGCACATTTCTGATTGTAAAACTATTATCGGGGAATCTTTATCACCATTACTACACGCATGAAACAAAAGGCAGAGTGCTGGTAAGTGCCTTTTCGATCAGGACAAAATGAGAAATTAATGTTTGAATGCATCACAAATGTTTGGTAATAAACATTATCACGTTATCTCGGCTTGATAACGACCATTTGAAAAAACTTGCTGCCACAATAACAGATTAATATTGGCCCCTACGTGCCACCTGAGCTCTTTTACATTGTTAAATTCCCCGATGTGAACACAGTCTGTTGTGTAAATGTCTCTTTCAAAACAGGAACACGTTTTGCGAGTCTAACATACCTCTTAATGACCATGACAACCACTGACCCAAACCGGAGACCTTAAGTTTCTAAAAAATATGAGAAAGTGTGAAGAATTGTGATTATTTTTAAAGACATTTGAATCTCTGTATATTGAGTTTTTTTATTCTACCATGGCATCATCATCCTCAGTGATATTTGCATCTTTTTTGGCTAAATTATGTTCCAGCTTCCTCATAGTTTAGAGTAATGTGTGGTGCACTGAGACAGGAGGAAGGAAAAGACTTGTGTCCAAATAACAAAGGTGCTGTGTCCATGATCACAAACATGAAAGCCAAAAACCTGTTTAAACCAGGTCAGCTCAACTTCTGAGTTTCTGGTTTCCTTCTTCCCAAAACCACTCTTAAAGGGCCCACATTAGGCTATTTTCTGTTCTGTTATAACGTCGTTTCCTCATCAAACAAACCTGGTCATGTTTTGTTTCTTTCCCACATGTTTAAACCCAAACCCTGCTCATTTAAGTTCTTTTCTAGTTCTTTTCTCAAACTGAAAACACCTTGTGATGTCATGTGGTAATACAGGAAGTGCTCCACTGTGTTTTTAAACCCCATACACCTTCACGAGAATCATTTGGATAATTTCAGTCCTTGAATTACCACTCTGTACTGAACTAAAGGTAAAAGGTAGCTGTTAAAATTGCCATTTCATGACATCACAAGGTGGAGCAGAGCATTTTGAGCTTTGGAGATGCAGACAGACAAATAATACAGGAATACTGTGAAAAAAAAATATGTGAAATGAAACAACTCTGCTGCAACTATCAGGTAACAACATTCTAATATGGTTTAAAGCTCAAGAGTCACTTTCACATAATGACCTTTAAATAAACCTTTATAGTGCAAGTTTGACATTAGCTGCTTACTTCAGGAGACACTATAGGCATTTTTTGGTCAGTCAATCAATCATTCTTTATTTATAGAGAGCTTTTCATGCAAAAGTGCAACACAAAGCGATTCTGGTCTCTCAACAACAGCTTTCATAATGTGGTGTGCTGTGTAATATTAGCTGTTTTTTTCTCTCTCTCTCTTTTCTTAAATCCTATTCGCACAGTGTAAGTACAACCTGGGGACATTTGGCAATTTGTAAATTACCGCTCCACCTCTGTATAACTTGCTGCGCATTAGTACGTAAATTACTCTATTCTACTGACATTGACGCAGAGATTGAAAGATTGGAAAGAACATGGAAAGAGATTTTTAAAAAGGGCAATTACAACAAGGGGGTCCGGGGCCCTTTGCTAAGGGCTGTCCGGTCCCTGTATGACCGGAGCAGGAGCTGTGTTCGCATTGCCGGCAGTAAGTCAGACTTGTTCCCGGTGCATGTTGGACTCCGCCAGGGCTGCCCTTTGTCACCGGTTCTGTTCATTGTATTTATGGACAGAATTTCTAGGCGCAGCCAGGGGCCGGAGGGGGTCCAGTTCGGGGACCACAGGATTTCATCGCTGCTTTTTGCGGATGATGTTGTCCTGTTGGCTCCATCGAACCAGGACCTGCAGCGTGCACTGGGGCGGTTTGCAGCCGAGTGTGAAACGGCTGGGATGAGAATCAGCTGTTCCAAATCCGAGGCCATGGTTCTCGACCGGAAAAAGGTGGATTGCCCTCTCTGGGTGGGTGGGGAGTCTCTGCCTCAAGTGGAGGAGTTCAAGTATCTCGGGGTCTTGTTCACGAGTGAGGGGAGGATGGAGCGCGAGATTGACAGGCGGATCGGTGCGGCATCGGCAGTGATGCAGTCGCTGTATCGGACCGTTGTGGTGAAGAGGGAGCTGAGCCGAAAGGCGAAGCTCTCGATTTACCGGTCAATCTACGTTCCTACCCTCACCTATGGTCATGAGCTCTGGGTAATGACCGAAAGAACGAGATCACGGATACAAGCGGCCGAAATGAGTTTCCTCCGCAGAGTGGCCGGGCGCTCCCTTAGAGATAGGGTGAGGAGCTCGGTCACACGGGAGGAGCTCGGAGTAGAGTCGCTGCTCCTCCACGTCGAGAGGAGCCAGCTGAGGTGGTTCGGGCATCTGGTCCGGATGCCTCCTGGACGCCTCCCTCGGGCGGTGTTCCGGGCATGTCCCACCGGTAGGAGGCCCCGGGGAAGACCCAGGACACGCTGGAGGGACTATGTCTCTCGGCTGGCCTGGGAACGCCTCGGCGTCCGTCCGGAGGAGCTGGAGGAAGTGGCTGGGGAGAAGGAAGCTTGGGAGCCCCTGCTTAGACTGCTGCCCCAGAGACCCGGCCCCGGATAAGCGGAAGAAGATGGATGGATGGCAATTACAACAACAAATACTGAGATGCAGATTTGCACGGGTCTATTAATAATAATTTTTGGTTTGGTCCTGTTTCAGTGTCAGCTGGATGATATAGTTTAATATGGGAGTTCAATTTGGTGAAAAACACAATTGAAAATCTCTTTATTTACAAGTCAAACTGTGTAAAAATTCAAAGTTTGCAAAAACAAGGACTAAATAAAGTCACAAATAAGTACGGGTCTAGTATTATCACTGGACATCTGTGTTTGGCGGTATTTTTACTTTACAAATTACAGACATGGCGCAGTCGCACGGGATTAAGACCCCAGGCATCCTCCGCAATTATTCCAAATCACCAAAGGTCCACAGATAACACTAATCCCGTGCACGTAGGGCTTCAGACTTACTACACTCAGTGCCTTTGACGGGGCTGGGCAGTCCGGAGCAGGAGCCTGGACTCTGGGGGATGGCCACTCTCCAGCGCACCCCCGTACTGTCACACTCGGTGTACTCGTAGTAGTAGTCCCCCTGGAGACACAACAATACGCCGTCAAGATGATGGAAACAAGCAGACAGTGACAGACGGGTCAATACACAACAGGCTGTTTGACATGAGCAGCTGTGATTCACCATTAGAATTACAATAGAGAAAAAACACAAGAGGTTTAGTACTAGATTAGTCCTGGTTTAGTCTTTGCTTAGACCTGATTTGGACCTGATGAATCTGGTTTAATTCTGGTATACTCCTAGTTTTCATATAGTAGTGTCCTGCTTCAGGTTTACTCCTGATTTAATCCAAATTTAGTTTCAAAATAAGTGGTAGTCCTGGTTTAGTTCCAAGTAGGCAAGGCAAGTTTATTTGTATAGCACAATTCGTACACACAGTAATTCAAAGTGTTTTACAGAATAAGAAATACAAGAAAATCACAAATCAAACAAATCAAAGCATAAATAATCATCATAAAATTAATAAGAGCGAGAGAGATTAAATTAGAGAAAAGAAGAGTGCAGAATGACAAATAAAAACCTATAGCCCTATAGCACAGGTGTCAAACATGCGGCCGGGGGCCAGATCCGGCCCTCCAAGACCTTTAATCTGGCCCTCGGCTGATTTTCTATTAAAATATGTAAAATTTTCAGATTTTTCTGGTAATTTTCTACGCCGCTTAGCATAGCAGCGTCTCCAGTGCTTCTGTGTGTGGCCGCCTCCCACCAGAGCAGCACAAATGAAGACTCGCCTCTTTCCAAACGCTCTTAAAGGACGATCGTTTTGACTGTGACCATGACGCCCTCATCAGCAAAGTGTCAAAAATAAGAAAAGTGGAGCTGAGTGCAGGATTTTCCAAGAAAAATTTACTAATTCTTCTTTTTCCCAGAGGTGAATGGGAAACCTGTACGCTTGGTGTGTTTGCAACAAGTGGCGGTGCTCAAGGAATATAAATATAAAGGAGGAATATAAACGCCACTATGAGACACAACATGGCAAAAAATACAATAACTTGAACAGAGAATGGAGTTTTCCAATCCGGCCCCTTTGGGATCAAAGTAGGTTGTATACGGCCCCCAGACCAAAATGAGTTTGACACCCCTGCCCTATAGGCTCTATTCACGCTTTCGTCACAAACCAGGAAGATGTTTGGAAAGATGCGATTACAACTTCCCAGGCCCAGTTTTCTTCATCTAAATGTCATTGCAGCGTTCCGTTACGTTCGGCTAATCAACAAATGCAACCATACCTCAGTTTTCATCATTTCCCCACTGACGCACAACTCCGAACACACTGGGTACATAACATTTTATTTGTTTATTTATTGCTCATGCATCAACTCAAAGGAACAACACCACAAAAAAACCCGACAACCAGCACAAGTCCATATCCCGGCTGTTACTTGCCTTGTCTTTGCTGCATGAACAAAAGGAACAGGAAGAAGATAAATCTTATAAACCCTGCTGCTCTCACAGATCAAAAAATTAAACATTTCTTTAATAATTAGAAGAGACGAGGGCGCCAAATTCAGGATAATTCCAAACAACACATACATATGCAGTCTTCATTTTACCAACCATCACATTTAGTTTAACGGGTTTTATCACAGTCGGTTTTAAAAGATCCATGTTTGGAAAGCCCAGTGACGCATCTTTCCAAACGTCTTCCTGGTTTGTGACGTAAGCGTGAATGGAGCCTATTCAGTCCTGGGTCAGTCTTTGCTTAGTCCTGGTTTTGTCCCGGTTCAGTCCTGGTTCGGCAAAAGAAAATGTTAGGATTAATTTATTTTCTTTTTCTCTTTTTTTACATTGAACGCAGTATTTGAATATATGCTGGTCTCGGTATGAAAAAAATAAACGCAACCATATTTTCATCTGCTTTACTTTAAACTCATAGACAGGTGACTGAGGATCTGAGGGTCTAAATTGGCTTGTTCAGCCCATTCACTCGTGTTATCTCCTGAGGCGCTCTTGTATTATGACACATTCCGTCGCCATGGTGATGTTACCACAAGGGAGGGGGGGTGCGGCAAACCAGGAAGAGCTCCAAAACCACTAAATCACATTACAAGTTTAAACGTATAAAGAAACACGGCATAATATTAGTAATAATCTTTGGTTTGGGCCTGTTTCAGTGTCGGCTGGATGATATAGTTTAGTATAGAGTTCAATTTGGTGAAAAACACAATTGAAAATCTCTTTATTTACAAATCAAACAGTGTAAAAATTCAATGTTTACTAAAACAAGGACTAAATAAAGTAAAAAATACGTAATCTATATGGATACTGCATTGGGGCTGTGCTTTTAACCTCATTCGAGTTCTGATAATGGCAAAAAATCTGGTTTAATTACTCCCAGCTTTCATATAGTAGTTTCCTGCTTCAGGTTTACTCCTGATTTAGTCCAAATTTTGTTTTGAAATAAGTCCTGGTTTAGTCGTAAGTAGCCCTATAGGCTCTATTCACGCTTTTGTAACAAACCAGGAAAACGTTTGGAAAGATGGGATTACAACTTCCCGGGCCCAGTTTTCTAATAATATTGGCAAAAAACACACACAAAAAAACAAGCTTGACATAAACTAAATCCTCCACGACTCGTGACTCTGCAGCGGGTGATTGACAGCTGACATGACAGGAGATGGACTCGTGTTGGCATCTCGCAGACGTGTGGCGCCTGGGGTCATGTGACACTTCTGATAAAGACGAGGAGCAGCCACGCAGAGCAGCCAACTGTTTCACCGCAAGTGATTCACCATAATTACACAAATGTCTTCTCTGCCTTCAAAAAGACGCCCTGATGACTGAGTAGTATCATCTGTAGAGCAGTATTAAGACAGAGACTCATCAATTAGAAGGACTGAACTGATTTGGGGAAAATATCTCATTGCGATTGTGCACTGTGATTAGATTTGTGATTTATGGTTTAATAATAGTTTTTTGTACAATGTTCACATTATAAACAGGTTCTGAAGAATTGACAAAAAGACCAAAATGTACCTGAATTTCCTTTTGGGGATCAATAACGTATTATCTATCCATTTATCTAAATATGAACTGACAAACTAATACAAGAACCGCATTTTAGAACATGTTTGTATAGATATAAACAGGGTTAGCAGCTTTTAAGTAGAATAAGGCAGGGTAATTTGTTACTTGTGGCGGAAAAATATTAATATTTCTGCCTCTGAGGACCAAAGCTAAACCATCCTCAAACCATGACTTAACCAGGAATTTATCAGGGTTAAACTAACACTAAAAAAGACTAAATCTGTAAGAATAAATCAGTAAAGTGATTTTTTGTTTGTACATTTTGTTTATGGTAGGTAAGGTAAGGTAAGGTAAGGTAACTTTATTTATATAGCGCTTTACACAGACACATGTCCCTAAAGATGCTTTACACAGCATGAATTATGATTATTATTTTATGAAAGCATAAATAAGCAAATCAATACTGAAATCTTGCCAGCAGGAAGTCAACATATGATGGAAGAGGATTGATACTGCATGAATAATGGGGTTATGGCAATTTGTATCGCTCTACATTTGCTGATTATTTTCCAAGTTGACCAAGCCTAGTTTATGCAGCACACATGTTAGTGCAGTAACCAAAATACTGCAAATGTACCTTTCCCATTAATGTGAAGGAGCAGTGGATTTACTCCGAGCTCCCTCTTCATCTTGGAGGAGTACAGACCCTTGCATCTAGCAGAAATGCAACTTAAATAAAATGCACCATGAGGATTAGGGTTATTTTACTTAAAGCTGTGTTATGATTGATTCATACATGTTTGACTAATCCTGTATTGTCCTGTATTATATTATTTGCTTGATTGTTTGCCCACTTCCCTCTGCCTTCCTCCCTCTCATGTTGTTTTTTTAAGAAGACTCCGGGACATACATGTGAAGTTAAAAAATGTCAGCCAACTATTTCTTATCAATAAAAATAAATAAATGAAATTAAACCATAGTCCCATTTCAATTAGAAAGTCGTTTTAGGTCAAATTTGAGGTTTACTTTACATTACATATGTGACAGTTTATTGGTAAATTCGAGAAAAAGCAAAATGTCTTCTTTTGGCCACTCTAAACTGAGAGAAAGCTGAACTACTTGTACAAATGAGGTCAAACAAATCCAAATTGCCTCTCCCCTTTCACTGTGCCATAGCTGAGTGCCAGTCCTGTTCTTATCTGGGCCTGAGAGGCTGAGGAGGTGTTACATTGAGCCTGACCAGAGGAAGGAAAGACTGGAGTGGACAGGAACTAGATAACACCCTCCACAGTCAAGTTCAACAGTCCCCTGGACATGGCTCATACTGCAGCGTGCAAACTTTTCACAGAAATCTAGGTATTTGTTACTGGTTTTCAGCTTCATACAATTCTTGGTGTGCTAAAGTAGTAGTAGTAGCTGTAGTAGTACTCTCAGACCTGGTTTAGAACAACTTCTGGAATAATTGTGTGGTCCAGTCCTTAGTCCTGCTTTAGTCCTGCTTTAACCCCGAATTAGTCTTTATTTACTCAGTTTTGTTCCTTCTAAGCCTTAGTTAAGTACTGGTTTAATTTTTAGTTTCTTGGTTAAATCCAGTTCTAGTCCAGGTTTAGCACAGATTTAGCCCAGATTTTATCCTTGAGCTTTAGATCTGGTTCAGCGCCGCTTCAGTCCTGATAAAGTCTTGGTTTCGTCTTGATTTTGTCCCGTTTTAGAACCAATTTGGATGTAGCCCTTCCCTTGAGGTTAAATATTTGCTTTTGATAACTGATAAACTCCAACATAGCTCCATCAATCATTGTCAGTAGCTGAAAACCTTTGTGTATCAGCGGTTCTGACCACTACAACCATGACGCACTGCCATTTTCGTATATTACGCACAAATCGTAAATGCGTAAACGTTCATTTGGCTAATTCCGCGTTGATCCAATGTAGCATCTTACCTCGGTGCACTGGCGCTGTCCGCTGGCTCCGAGGTTCAGGAGGTAGCAGAGGATGAAAAGGGCGAGGGACCGCATTCTGGACCATGGAAAGCCAAACGATTACGCACGACTTTGGAGACGGTCGGTGGTGCGGTGTGGACGAAGACTGAAGGCGGGCACAAAAGACGGCTGCCCACACCGATCCTCCTCAGAAGATTGTGATTCCCGGAGCCACCTGCGATTATCCTCAGGAGCGCTCCCTGCTCCTCCACGCGCAGGCGCAGTCAAGCTGTTTGTGTTTAGGCAGACTGATTCCGTGCGTGCGTTTCAGCGTAAAATGTAAAAGACGCGCCATCATTATAGCTTTTTTAAGTTTTAAAGTCAACAAAAAGCCCAATCATGTTCGTATTTATCCCATTATATTGTTTTGCTCTATTCTGTTTATAAATATAATAAAAACAAATCATATTATTAGATTTTTTTGTTCGTTTTCTTTTTTTTAATCGACTGTGTATAATTTACGCCGTCATTTCGAGAGAGCAGTGGAGAGCTTGACGCTGCTCGTAAATCTCCGGCTCTGACGCTACTGTGACGTTGTTAAAACACATTATATGTTTCTAATTTTACAGAATAACCAGCTTGTTCTGTACTCTTTTATTTGCCAGAAATGTTCCATTTAATAAGGGCTTGTGTGGCTGAAGTCCAGTAATATACTAGCGTTGAACAGTGTGCTTTACTGCTGTACTGATACGATGTTTTATCATTATTTCTTCTTTAGTACAATGTATTATAATTATTTAGATTTCAATATTATGAATCCAAAAAATATTTTTGAGCACTTTCCATCATGCACCGCCAGAGGGCCCCAAAGTTCACTACTATTCTGTCTCTATTGGTTTGCCACTTTGCTCTGTTACACTTTTATTGTTTCTGTTCAGAGTTATCAAACATTTATTGTGGAATAAAAATACAAACTGATGCAAGTTGTATGTTTAAAGGTTTTAAAGGTTTTAAAGGTGCACTTTGCTGTGTAAAGCACTTTGGGGACATGTGTCTGTGTAAAGCGCTATATAAATAAACCTTACCTTACCTTACCTTACCTTTGTGGTGGGGCTTCTCTTCATTTGCATGGGATGTTCTCAAATGTGATTAAACTTAAATGAATCTTCTTTTTAAATACCTTTAAAAACATCCTGTGGGCTCCAGGTGCGCAGAGGACTGGGCAATGCATCGCTGCCCCCATGACCCAGCCTGATAAAGTGGAAGAGGACAGACGGACGGAAAAACATGGAAACAAATATGTCAAACTTGACCTGGTGATGACAACATCTCGTCTCTTTTACCATAGGAATAATAATAATAATAATGCTGCTTTGTCTTCTTCTTCTTCTTCTTCTTCTTCTTCTTCTTCTTCTTCTTCTTCTTCTTCTTCTTCTTCTTCTTCTTCTTCTTCTTCTTCTTCTTTACCCCACAGTTGGTGGTGGTAAGATATTGTAGCCACAGTTGCCAGGAGGCAGATTAACAGAAGTGAGGCTGCCTTTCTGTGCTATCGGCCCCTTGACCATCAACACTCACACACCACATTCACACCAGGCAATGTGGATGAAGTGTTTTGCCATGGAGAAAAACAGGTGATGGACTTCCCACCATTTAACTTTTTATCTCCCCCACGTCACCAAACACTTTCACCTTTTCATTCATTTCTAATTAAATCTACATAATTAAATACATAGATTTAATATGACCTCCTCCATACTTAAGTACTCCTCTTTCTCAGCCCTCTCTATCTATTATCCCTCCTTTCTCCTTCTCCAACAATGGCACCTGTAACCTGACCTCTACATCCACCCATCTGCCTCTCCTCGCCTCTATACCCACCTGCCCCCAGCACCAACCCCACCCCGGCTGCTGCTCCGTGGTCAGCCCGGCACAGCACCTCGCTCCAGGGCAGGTGGAGCGTGGACTGGCCCTGGATCAGATGGTAACCGGAGATACTTAGAACAGCACCAGCACTGTCTCCCAAACTCACAACATGACAAGGACTAGCTCCAGTAAGGGGACACCGGAGCACAGGGCATGCAGGGGAGAAGTCACTGAGTCCAGGTACGGAGCAGCAAGTGGCCTGGGAACAACCCTGGATACCTGCTTTTAGTTTTATTATTTGTGAATATATTTTGGACTCTTTTTGGATGAAAAGGATTGTGATGCTGGCTTAAAGGGACTGGAGTACATTCTACCAAAGGTTTTATTTTCATGGACAAAATCGTTTGAAATTTCTGAACATTTGAATTTCTATGTAAGCGATTTTTCTGGCATTTTTGCAGCTCCTTAGCCATAGTGCTGAGTTTAACTTTTAGAGGAGGCTGCACTCTTGGATGGATATCGGACCAGTCGAAACCCAAGAAACAACAACCGATTCATTAATTAGCTGGAGTTGACCAGTTTCGGAAAATGTTATCACTATTTTGTGGAAATATTTTGGAATGGGAAGGATTTTAAACTAGAGATGCACCAAACCAATAGCCGTATCAGATATTGGTGCTAATACTAAGAAATTTGCTGAGTTGGATATCGACTTTCAAATATCGGTTCAGCCAATATCCTGGTTTGACCTGTAAATCGTTGTCGTAGTTGGCCCAATTTCACGTCATTAACAACAGCATCCGGCAACCTTCCTGTTAGCGTCACTACTTCCTGTCTAATTTTATCACTATGGGTTTTTTGGAGAACTGCACTAAAATGACTAAATATTTAAAGATAAGGCAGTGAACAGGAAACTGAGGGTGGAACATGTTAAAAAGTACGCAAATAAAATGAATACGTCAGCGGAGGACACTTTTGTGTTTAGAAAAAAATATGTTTTTGTCTCAGTGCTAATGCTAATGCTAATGTGGAGGCATAATAAATATTAAAACGTGTTTATGTTTTACGATTTAATATAAGTTGCTGCTAGCTTTGAGACTGTGAGATTATTTAGACTACCCCCCGATGTAGGCATTTGACCCAGCATCTCTGCCAGTATGCACGGCCTACCCTGTGCGTCTCTGGGCGGCTGTTTCGACGACCCAACGGAAGTCAACCCGGAACCAGCCCAAGAACCAGACACTTCGCCCCCAAAAGCTACATCCGCTCCCCCAGTAGCAGAACCCAAAGAACCCATCGTATCCCAACCCAAACCTGCCTTACGTCCAGGCGAGACACCCCAAGATCAAGAGCCGAGAACCGTCAGCTACGCGTCCGATCACAACGGTAACGGGGGTGTCCGAGATGGCTGCCTCTCGGAGCAGGAGGACGAGATGTGTTTTGAGTCGTCGGTGTCTCTGAGCGTGTCCGTGCATTCAGAGGAAGAGTCAGACTACTGTCCTGAAGTGGAACTAAGCTACCCGTCGATCCCCAGGCCCTCCATTATAAAATACACAGAGGTAAGCGATGCTGAGTTTATCGAGTTTTTTGTTTTGCACACTCACTCCATCCCCTTCAGGAAACCTACGACCTATGGAGCGCCACACATGAAGTCCACTCTGATCCCGGTGTTCTGTCGAAATGGGCTGCCTCGTCGATATGAGCTCCCCGCAGCCTAAATCGACAGTGACGTCTATTGATTCATGCTCCTCCATCAAAATAAACTTTTCCATTTACAGTCTTCTAGATCCAATAAAGCCGAACCTCCCCAGTTTTACAACATATTTCTTTGGATTAGAGACAGTGGATTTGATGCTGTTTGCACACAGTGATCACATTTTTACACCTTAGTTATGTCAAATTTCAACTCATTTATATAAGTATGTGTAGTTCATTTGGACAATTGTATTATACCTTCAAATAGGGCTCCAACTAAAGGTAGCACATATCGACAGACCAATTTAGCCATCGAATAATGACCCACTGTAGAAACACCATTATTCCCTCTTTATATGAATATGAGCAGAGGTAGCTCATTTCGACAGGCTTATATCTTCTATCAAATAAGGATCCCACTGCATAAGAGAAAGAAATTACTGGAAACACTGAATTTTTTATAAGAAATATATAATATTCAACGCTAATATCATAGGCTGCAGTGTGATTTTTCTATTATTATATAGTGATATTTTATTTATACAGTGCGTTTTTAAACAAAGTTACAAAGTTTTCTACACATGGAAGCAAAATAAAATACGATGTAATGAAAATGATAATGATAAAGTCAATCATCAACTATTCAGTCATCTAACGTAGGTATTCTGCCATGAATCTAACATTCACACATACTCACATACTCCAGTTACATACCAGTTACATGCTCAACTGGTCAAAACATACAATAAAACCAAAACACTTTTAAAATGTTACTTGTTACTCTATTCTCTGCTTCGGGAGCTCAAATCGACAGGCATTTAAGCTGTAACAATGCTTGGGGGTTGTGTGGATGCCCAGTAGCACTTGGGAGCTCAAATCGACAGGACACCGGAAGTTTTTCATGAATTTTTTTCCCTTCTATGGGGTATGAACTGCAAGCACAACATATTTATATCACGTTACCTTTTATTTTTTTGAAAATGCACATCCCATCAGGTTTGTCAAGTTGTTGTGTACAGTTTGGTGTCATTTTTTGGTATATTTATGGAGAATCATCATGTGAGAGCATGACGTCCACAGAATCTTACAGCTAACCAAAGCAGAGTTCGAATCGTGCCTGGGAAAGATATGCACGAATGACATCTAAAACCTCTTCAGGAATGTTTTTGATGAGGGAACGACATTATCACAAGGCAGAATGGTCATATCTGTGGTGAGGCGAGCTTACTCATAGGTGGTGGGCACCTGATCAGAAAGTTAGTGTACATTGATATAATAAAAGTAGTGTTTGAACAGACATTGAGTATAGGGCTATTAACCTGAAAAGCAATTTATTGTTTATTGCATTATTATATTTTATTGATTGCATTGCTTGCAAATGTTGACTTATTTTCAGAAGTTGACGCCCCCTCACGTTGTAATGCGCACCATGACCAATAGAGGGGGCTGTTACATAAATATTTCACACTGCGTTATCAATGGGACCGTCAGTTGTCAGTGAATGAACTCCGCTGTTGTAAACTCCGTCGCTGCAGCGGTCATATCGTTGAGTTTCTCTGACGCAGCGTGCACCTGAAGCGCTCGTGTTGCGTTCAGGGGCAGATAGGGTGTCAGTGAAACCGGGAGCTCTGGGATTTCTACTCCGGATGCGTCACAGTCCATCCAAGGGAGAGTGAAGTGTGTAGTGTTTCAGTTTGGGACTGTACTGCCACTCTGACTTTGCACTTGTAGGAAATCAAAACTACAAGGAGAATTCTGTATTAAATGACAAGAAAACAAAAATCATAGCATATTTCCTGCAATTAATAAACTAATAAACTAATAAATAAATGGCATGTTGATATTAAATAAATATATTATGACATCTTTTTTATTTCAATATATAATGTTAAGTAAATTACATATTAAATAGCTCTAGACCATTTTAAATCAGAATTATTTACCTTGGATACACATAAAATAATGATATAAGTGGACATTATTTACTTACTTATTTGATTATAGTTATAGAGTAAAAGAATAGGCTACTCTTTCTAGCCAGCTATGTTACAGTGACTCAAGTATTTTAGTATTATTATTATTTATCCATCCATCCATTTTATTTTATTTATGTATTTATCCTTCAAGTAAGAAATTTACATTCTTTTACAATGGACATATAACATTATTATCATAAAAAAAGAAGTAATAATAACAAATTTTCCCAAAAATGAGTGGAAAGAAGAAAATGTATTTAATCCCACTCTTCTAATCTAACACGATGAGCTTCCTTTCACATTTTTCAGACATTTTAAACTATATGAAGTACTTACAAGTGAGGACAAAGAGTCACTGTTGTAGCTTGATAATATAAATATCATCACTTTGCAATAAGACATAAGGAAACTAATAATGGTCAGGAAACAACAACATAAACCAGCACTACAGAAGCCACTATTTTCTGATATTAAGACCCACTCTCTATATACTGTGACCAGACCATACATTTATATAACAACTTGAATTTATGGATATTTTGGCATTGTTTGAGACGTGTATCCAGACTGTTGCTGAGTTTTCCACCACATATAGACACACAGAAACCTTCACGGGTTGATCGAACATTGGGCAATTTGACATATCCATAGGTCTATCCTCTTAGATTTTGAGTTCTCTCTCTCATTTTTAATAAGAAAGTATTATAGAGTGATTCTCCTTACATAGCTTACATGTGTTTTTTTATTTTTTATTTTTTATTGTCCTTGTGGTTGTGTTTTGGAGCTGCTGAACCTGCAAAACAAATTTCACATCATTGAGCTGACAATAAAGTATTATCTATCTATCGGTTTGCAGTGGCCCAGAGTTATTCTTCACTCATTTGCAGTCTGAACATGCTCATTATTCACCACAATGAGTTTATAAGCCTGTTTCACAACAGAGCAGACAGTGAAGCTAGCAACAGATATCATGCTAACAAGCACTTCCTTCATCAGACAAAATCACTTGAGATACAGAAGGTAGAGCAGACTTATTTTGACCCCAAGAGCCGCTTATACAATATGCAAATATCTCCGTACTGAAGCGACACAAAGTTTGATGTTTTGTTTTTACTTTTAAATCGTTAATCGCTATGGCAACGTTTTTAATTGTTGATCATTCTGACAACCATGGAGTAAGCAAAGTCTGACAAAGCGTGCAGTGTTGTCAGTGTAATCGACGTGTGTGTGTGTGTGTGTGTGTCCTCAGGCTGATCAATACTGCCCATCATGAGACACAGTACTGCAGCAGAATGACAATCACACACAACAGAGGAGGGAGGAGATATGAGCTACAGACGTCTAACTTTACTGTTTTGGCCTGTTTATGAAATGTCCTGTACTCGATTTTTTCATGAAGCGAGGTAGTAGTAGTGCCTCAGGACAGATGTATTGTAAAAGCAGCTCTTACAGTAGAAATGAGACCTCTGTGTGCTGCCTGTATCTTATTGTAAAGCATGTTCATGGTCCACAAACATGGATAAGGCTTGTGCGGTGTTTGCATACTAGTTCAACTCTCTGGCGGTGGTGAAAAGCATTTATAAAGTCATTGTGGTCAATAATTAGGATGTTCAGAATGCATAAGGTAAATGAAGAATAACTTTGGACCACTGCAAATGGTTTAAAATGAACTAGTTCTGTTTTTCACTTTTTAAGACAGTAGAAATCAGTGTACAGCACCTTTTACCACTTTAAATAATGAACCCCTTTGTTCTGGCCTCTGCCCTTTTACACTGAGCACTCTGCTTGAATCTAACTTGAATACTTAATTTATTCATTCAAATTGTGAACTGGACAAAGGGCTTCAGCTTCCATTCAGAAAGCTGGGAAATCAGGGAATGGGGAAGGGGTAAGTAGGTATTGAAATGATTTTGTGGCTCAGAAAAACCTTGTAGTTGACTTATTGAAACTTTTGTTAGCATGAAAAATACAACTGACTGAGGGATCACACAGACATATCTGTGACATGGTTAATAGATAAGATAAGATAAGATAAGATTACATTTATGAGATTACAATTAAATTCTTACTTTGCTGCCCACACCGGATGCACACAAGTAAACACACCACAGTCAACAGTCAAATAGAAAAATGTGCAATAGTCAGTGATAGTGCAATAGTCAGTAATAGTGCAATAGTCAGTGATAGTGCAATAGTCAGTGATAGTGCAATAGTCAGTAATAGTGCAATAGTCAGTGATAGTGCAATAGTCAGTGATAGTGCAATAGTCAGTGATAGTGCAATAGTCAGTAATAGTGCAATAGTCAGTAATAGTGCAATAGTCAGTGATAGTGCAATAGTCAGTAATAGTGCAATAGTCAGTAATAGTGCAATAGTCAGTGATAGTGCAATAGTCAGTGATAGTGCAATAGTCAGTAATAGTGCAATAGTCAGTGATAGTGCAATAGTCAGTGATAGTGCAATAGTCAGTGATAGTGCAATAGTCAGTGATAGTGCAATAGTAAGTGATAGTGCAATAGTCAGTGATAGTGCAATAGTCAGTAGTCAGTCTATGCTATGTCTCCATGTTATTGCTGTGCCTAAATGTTCCACAGCATAGCATTAAACTTTTCTTCAAGAAGACAAGAGGAGATGCCACCAAGCTAAATTACAAGTCAGGTCTGTGGAGAAGCAACCTCTCTGGGAGAATACATATTTTTAATTTCGCTGAATTCTATAGAGGCATGTGTAATTACATTATCAAATAGTAAATATTAATAAAATACAATGCTATATACAATCAATCAATTAAATACTGCCCCACTTTAACTGTAGACTTTTAACTGTATGTTTTAAATCGCACTTAACTTGTTTATGCTGTTGTAAGGCAGAAAAATAAATAATAAATAAAATGTATTATTAATTGAGTTCATGCAAAATACACACGTTTAAAGCCACACTCTGGAACATACCAGGCAAAGCAAAAATATATCTATGGAGACAGGCATTTAGTGGACCCATTGCTCCTTTAAATGTAAATGTAAACATGTAAAGTCTGTACTTCAGCCTGTTCCCGTCAGTGCTGGGCAGGTGGAGTCCTTGGCTTGTTTGCACAGAAATATCAAACCGTGATAATGTGTAACACGACATGTTGTTTTTGACTTGTTTTTGAATAATATTATAGATATTGTATTGTATTTAATCTTTCCCTCTATTTTGTTCTCACTGACCATTTACCACTGTCCCGATGATGTTTTTCAAGTCCAGACAGCGCTTCATTCCTTCTGGTTTAATATATGTCCCTGACTGTCCCAGCTCACCCCGCCTGCCCAGTCTGCTCCCATTCAGACAGTGAGGAGTGGGTTACATAAGACCTATGACTTACGCCCCTAAGAAACTCTGCCCTGTGAACTCACTTCTGATTGGACGAGACATGCCCACCCCTCTGTAACTCAGGGCAACCAAGACTATTGTATGTACGTTTATCTATAGAATGTTTTGTAAAATGGGGTCAGTACATATGGGGATAGTGTAGATATAATTATTATTGATGTGATATAGTTTGTCATATTGATGTGATATAGTGGGTAGAGTAGCCAAAAACTGTACTAAAGAAATTAAGTATTTGTAAGATGACTAAAAAACTACAACTTACGTAAGAGTAGCTGTAGATGTAATCAGACAGACAACAATAGATAGTAGAAATAGATAGAGATACAGTGGAGTTTTGTTTGCCAAGACGATTATCCAATCATAAATGATAATAGGCCTCATAGGACGCCCTCATTTTTGCCAGTTTCAATTCTAAGAGGTCCTATGTTATACAAAACTAACTTTTGTGAGATTTAAGTCAGGTGTAATAAACATAAACATACTTGGAGCTGTGTTTTGACTCATTTCATTCACACGTGTAATAATTATTATTAGTCTGTCCACAACTCCAAAGCTCAAAATGCTCTGTTTCAGTTTTCAAGTTAACATCCACCTTTTGGTCAGTAGAGACTGTAAATTTTAGGGCTTAAATCACCCAAATTATTCTATTGAAGGTGTATGGAGAACTTCCTGTAGTGTTTTTGAGAGAAGAAAATATGCAGGGTTTGTGTGTTTAACAAAACACAACTCCGTGTATGTTTCTGATGAGGAAACTTTATATCAGAAATGAGAAAATAGCAGTTTCTTTAATCCTAAAATGCCTTTCTCTGATCTGAATGGTCACTCCTAAACCCCAGCACCTTCAGCCAATCATGAACTAGTGCAGACTCTGCAGTTCAGGACGGGAATTCTGGAGGTTTTGAGCTTTCACATGAGGCATCTGTCAATATACTGAGAATGAGAAATACTTGTGTGTATCCTCTGTCTGCAGGTTAAGGCAGTGGCAACTCAGGTTATGATTGTCGTATCTTTTTTTAAAAAGTGGCTACGCAGTTCCTTTAAAGGTGCACTGCGCAACTTTTCTGATGCCACACTGCAAAAAACAAAATCTAGTCAAGATAACTAGAATTAAGAAAGTTTTACCATGATTTGAGTAAATTTCACTTGACAAGTAAAATGATCTGCCAGTGGAATAAGACTTTTTGTACTTAAAATATGAAAATGCATCTTGCTACACTTAAAATGAGAAAAAAAACAACTTTTTGGGCTTAAAATAAGAAACAAAATCAAATGTTGCTTGAATTAAGAAAGAAACACTTATTCCACTGGCAGATAGTTTTACTTGTCAAGTTGAATCTACTCAAATAAAGTAAAATGTTCTTAATTTAAGTCATTTTAACTTACCTAGATATTGTTTTTTATTGTAATTGCTGTGGCTATGGCATGATATGAGATTAAACATATGCATCATTCTGTAAATAAGGGCGACTCTCCACAGATCTGAACTGTAATGTAGCACAGTGCTGTAACCTGCTGGTACAAACTCAAATATAACCTCTGAGGGGTCAAACTGGCCGTGTGAATTCCTCCTAACCCATTTAGTTAATCTTTGGCCATATTTGGAAACACATGTTAAGAATAGCCGCAGTCAAACGCTCAAGAATGTGCGTAGTAACAAGCGAACCGAGTTTTATCAAGAGCCTGAGCTGCCCAGTCAGAGCCAGTCTGCACCGCACGTACTGTTATCATGTGTAAACCAGCGCTTTCAATGACAAGTGTGTACAAAAGAAAAGGACGCCGTATCGAACTGTTTATCTGAATGTACAGGCCGAGATTGGAATGCCCTCTTGGTAAACATACTTGTGGAGAGACAAAGGCGAGGCGCGGGTCTGGTCAAAGATTGTACGACTCTGTTATTAAGCAAATAGAGGGTTAGGCCAATCCCAGGAAATAAGAGGCAAAGTATATAACAGTATGTAACAAAGTAAATAAAAGTACATTGTAGAAGGTGTTGAACTTTGTGCGGTTTCCGTACATTTGTACATGTTAACATTCTGTACATGTTTCAGTGATGTATTTGTGAGATTAAGGACATTTAAGGGCCCATATTAGGCTATTTTGTAATGTGTTAATGTTGTTTCCTCATCAAAAACCTACCCAGAGTTCTGTTTTGGTTCATTCGCACATGTTTAACACACAAATCCTACGTTTTTAGGCTGTGTTTTTTTCTCAAACTGTGTGTTTAATCCCCTTACACTTTCACTAGAATCATTTGGAGATTTGACCATATTCACTGGTTTAAGGAAGCTGTTAACCTGGAACAGTTGTAGTTTTCAGTCTGCTTCCGAGATAGATATTAATTTCAGTGTGTGTGGTTGAAAGCATTAGAAGGGGATTCAAAAGGGAGGAACTGTAAAAGAATTTAAGTAATTTATCCTCCACGTGCATCTCTCAGTTTAGCATTGACTCATAACAGTTATATTTACTCACATCCTTGGAGTTGAGCTGAAGGTTTTCCCAACACTTTGGACTGGCCGAGGTATGAACAACACACCACCCAACCAAATAGGAGGAGTGCAAGTGGTAGGATCAATTACTTAAATTATCTTACAATTAGTACCGATAAAGTGGAACTTTGCATTTTGAACTGAGATGTAGACAGACTAATAATACAGGATGACTCACACATGTGTGAATGAAGTAAAACACAACCCCAGGTACGTTTTTGAGGAGGTAACAGGATTCTAACATGGCTTAAAGCTCACAAAAGACGATTTTGCGTAATAATTAAAGTGCGTAATAATTAAATTCGGTGTCTAATCAATAGCCTAACTATTCCTCTGAAAAGTTTTGGAAAAGCAAACTTTCAAAATGAGAAAGTCAAATTAAAGTAACATAAGTTGACAGATAAAAAGCACTTCAATACTGCAAAAAAAACTAAATCTAGTCAAGTTAAGATGACTTGAATTAATAAAGTTTTACCATGATTTGAGTAAATTTCACAGTGAAATAAGAGTTTTTGGTACTTAAAATATGAAAATAATACATATTACTACACTGAAAATAAGAAAAAACAACAACTTTTTGCACTTAATATAAGAAGCACAATCGAATGTTGCTTGAATTAAGAAAAAAAACATTTATTCCACTGGCAGATAATTTCACTGGTCAAGTTAAATCTACTCAAATAAAGTAAAATGTACTTAATTTAGCCATTTTAACTTATCTGTTTTTTCCAGTGAATATAAACTTACCTGAAAGTACTAGAAGCAGTCCCTGTGGTATTCAAAAACATAAATGTACAAACAACATAAAACAATGCAAGGAATATTTATTTTATTTAGTTATTAGTTAGTTATTTAGTTTATTTATGAGACAGGGACAGTGCACAATATGTATTAACCTTAACAGGAGTAGATGCTTTGTGCCGGGTTGTAGCACAAGAGCTCATTTTCCTGAAGTCCCTGGTGCATGTTTTTTAGGTTTGATGGGAGTGTAAAGGAAACCAGGTTTTCCCTTGCATGTTCGTTAGTTTCTGCTAGACAAAAATACACTTGAAACAGAAATAAAGTCCAGATAATTTACTTATTCAAATATTAGAAAGCCAAACTTGTACAAGGAGTCTGTGCCGACATTCCCGTGCAGAGACTGAATACAATGATTTTTATATGCAAACTATAGTGGGAGGAGACCGTGGTTTAGACTTAGCGCCTCGTCGTTGGTGCACAGGCCTCTTGGCACGTCACACGGTCCAATCAGACTCCATCCGGGTGTTATCTGGCCAACAAGTCATGATATCAGCCCTATCAGTAGTTCTTGTCCTATTTGGTTAGTTTGCTGTTAGATAGATTGGAATATCATACATTTGTTTTGACATACAGTATGTCTATGAGTGCTGTGATCAGAGCCTTTATCTTCACATGACCTCGGTATAATAATAAAATATAGCAGCAGTTATACAGAATAGCTAAGCCTAGTTATTTATCCTAACAGGAGACACACAAATAGTACAGTTCTTTAATGATGTGATACACAATTTATGTGTTGCAATAAGACAGTACCGCCTTCCCACTTTACTCTCACTGTGCAGTTCATCAAATGCAGTTTAGCCCATTTATTTTTCTGCATTTGGAAACATGACAAATGAACTTAAAGGTGCAGTATCTAACTTTCCAGAGGTGGAGAACCCATGGAAACAGAAATTAAAACCAATACTTTTGAACATTCTCAGTGGAAATATACATTACTGTGAACATTTAGACAGGACAGTAATGATACAGTATATTTTTAGTGCAATAAACAGAACCACAATGAAAAAAAAAAATTATGTGGTTGAATTTTTGTCTATATTTAGTTACTTATTTTGGTTAAAAAGTTACTTACTGTTGCTTTTGTGTTGTTCAAGAAAGCTGTTTTGCATGTGTGTGATGAGAGAGGTCCATTTTATTAATAATAATAATAATAATAATAATAATAATAATAATAATACATTTTATTTATATAGCGCAACAATACAATACAAGGAACACAACATAACATTACAAATACAATATTAAGTTCATAAAATTAAACGTTCAGAAAAAAAACATTAAAATTACAAATTTTAACAAGAAAATATATTTTTGCCTGATAATACCAGTCAGTTTGTTATTCGTAAATTGTATTTCTGTCTTTCTTTGTCCCTTTGCCCTTTGCTGTGAACCATTATTCTCAAACTATGGCACGTGCACTGTTATTGGATTAATGCGCCTGTTATTCTGTGATGACCTCACAAATACCTGACCATGGCTTTTGTTTTCCGCCCTCACTCCCTCGTTCTCCTTTCCTCTTCCCCCTCCCGCAATCTCTCTTTCTCTCTCCTTTCTTCCCCCTCTCTCTTTCCCTCTGTACCTTTTTCCCAGGAGGACTCAGACTTCCAGGATCCAGACCTTCAGGAAACATGGTGGGACCGGTCAGACTACAGGGAGACACAGGATGGAGAGTTATCAGGTACGGAAGCTCGGGCCACTTCCTCTCCTCATCCCTCCTTCCTCTCTTGGAAAGTTCTTGACCTCTTGGGCTTGTTTTTAGGACACCATTGTATTGATAGCTCACGTTTTATTCCAGTGAATAAAAAATATGTTCTTTGGCTGCACTTTCATATTCACTTTCCGTTTGAGCACTTGGACTGACGGCCTTTTGCTTAAAACACTGGGGAGTTCTGAAGTTTTATTCGATATTATTGAGTAAAAGAATGAGTTATCACATCTGTACTTTATAGCATTGCCTTTTATATGCTTGAAATTTGGTCAATTTTTTGGTTTCTCTGCTTCTTTTGCTGAATGAGTGGCCAAAACTTGAAACTTTAACATCTCAGAACTACCTAGAATTTACACGAAAGCCTATAATTGTAGGAGATTCAATGAAATTAGCACCATGACCATTGCCAACATGAAGCTAACAGAGAGATACTTTGCAGTGAAAGTATGCAAGCATGTGGACTTTAAAAACACAGAGAAGCAACTGTTTCAATCGCTTATAATTACTGGTCTACTGGAAGAAATACTTAATTTTATTACATAGGTAAAAATACAGACACCAGAGCAAAAAATACTATCACATGAGCAAAGTGAAAGATTGAAGATTCGAGTATTTATTAAATTGCGTTTGGAGTTGATAAAGTGCAAAGTTGGTAAAGTGCAAACGCAAGTGAAATAAATAACCCCTAAATAACCCGGTGTAAACAAGTGAAAGTATTAAAGTACCATTTAAAGTATTTTGCACAGAGTTTAGGATCTAATAAAGCTTTAAATAAACCTTCAAATATACTTTTCTGTCTTGTTCAAAATTGTAGTTTAGTAGAAAGTACAGATACCTGCTTAGTACATAACCTATTCATAACATATATCTTAAGTGTGAGTGATTCTGTTTAGCATTATTACGTGGTTAAAGGATCTTCTATTTTAAGATAAAATTAGGTTTAGCACCTTTAAAAGCTACAAAAAGTTGAATTCTCTCTCGTCTCGTCAGTGTGAAATATGCGGGTTTACACTGTGTCTATAGTTATGCTTAAAGATTTTGGCTTTCCCATCGTGGCGGATGAAGTTAAGCCTCTGTAAACAGTCATAAAGGGAACATCGACTTTGTGTGCGTGTTTATGGGTGAGGGAGGGGACGGTGTGTGGGAGGGGTTACCATGGTGACGGGTCCTGGGGCAAAACATTAATTAGGAAGAACAATATTAACTTACCCCCAACCTACGGACAGACGGGGGGGCAGCGTTCATAGGATTCTTGGGAATTTGACGAAATAAGAGACGAGGATTCAAAGGGATACGGTCCAGGGTGTGTACTGGGTAGTGGCAGAGTGGTTAGCTTATAGTTTAGAGGTCAAACGGCTCTTGTGGGCAGCGCCGATTGAAAAGTGTCACTGCCTTGTCTCCATGGAGATAGACAAGTTTAATGCCATGCTGTGGGACATTCTCCTGTAGACAAACGATTAGCATCTCCATGTAGACGAGCAGGTGACGGACCCTTTACCTTTAGACTTTTGCACTATGTGACTTTGTAATAGATAGCCCGCCACCTGATTGTCTTCATGAAATTTGATTGCTGAGTCAGGAATGTTCCACAGTATGGCATTAAGCAGAAGATACCACCAGGCTAAGTTACAGATCAGGTCTATGGAAACTCAAGCACCATGTTACCCTTTATTGATATCCATCCATCCATCATCTCCCGCTTAATCCGGCTGGGTCGCGGGGGCAGCTCGCTGCCCAATACGCATATCACCTGACCCCCCCTATGAACCCCTCTGCAGGTGGTGAGCCCACAGGAGGGTGGACAACATGGTCCTTGATGTTAGTTCATAGGGGTGCGGGCATGTTTTGGGTTGATGGGGGAAACCGGAGTGCCCGGAGGAAACCCATCCAGACACGGGGAGGAACATGCAAACTCCACACAGAAAGGCCCGGGCGACCCGGGGATCGAACCCGCAACCTTCTTGCTGTGAGGCCTGAGTGTTGCCACTCAGCCACCGTGCCGCCCCTTTATTGATATATACACCGAAAACAATGCATTAAGATTATGTTTACACTGAAACAAATCACCGTATTGGAAACAATTTGCATCCGTCTGTATCTCCTGAAACACTAGTCACATGACTAGGCTGGCATCGTGTTATCACAATGTCACAACACCACATGGGCGATAAAAACAAAGAAGTGGAGCACCGTGTCTGAAGTTGTAGCAGCCGATTTCAAGCCGAAGAAGATGGCAAGTGTAATAACAGTCTGTTTCGAGTTTGTCTAGGGTTTGTTTAAACTGTTCTCTGCAATAGCGCCGCATGCCCGATGTCATGAAGTCAGCGAATCAGGAAAGCTCATGTCACAGTGACATGGTCCAATAAGGACGGCAACTAGAGCTTCTGCGTCAGCGTATCAACGTTTTCACTCGTCCACACAGTGCCGGGTCAGATCCGCGCTCAGGTGAATACGTCGGAGCTCCGAAGTCGTTTTCCATCGGATTAGTGTGGACGAACTCCGCATCCGCAATGAAAACGACTCGAATACGTGCTAGTGTGGATGGGGCCCAAGTCTTCCCTCTCTTTGCTCTCCACACTAAATCACTCCCCCTTTGAGCACAAACACAGCATCACTCTAATGAAGCTATACAAAGCATCAGGTCTGTGAAGTTGTATTGTATTGTTTTGTATATTTATGGAGAATTTCTGTGTGTAATGTTAGCAAGTGGGCTGAGTTTTGCACAGAATCTCACAGCTATTCTGCCAGGGTCATAGAAAATAGGGTTTGGGAGAAATTGCTAGATTAAACTAGCAAGGATGACATCTGAAACCTCTTCAGTCATGTTTTTGATGAGGGAATTACATTATAACATGGTCCATCCATCTTCTTCCGCTTTATCCGGCTGGGTCGTAGGGTCAGCAGTTCACCCCCAGACTTCTCCGTCTCCTATGAACCCCTCTGTGGGTGGTGAGCTCCCAGGAGGGTGGACCCACCTCGTCCTTTTGGGCTGACGTCATGGTCTTTGATTTCAGTTCATAGGGGTGCTAGCATGTTTTGGGTCGACCTGATCGAACCTTATTGCTCTGAAGCATGAGTGTAGGCCCTTCAGCCACTGTGCCGCCGATTGGTGGTAGAAAACTTAAAAAGTAAACTTTGAACTGTACCCCCTCTTTAAAGATGTGTTGAGCAATAAAAACAATTGAATAAACGTTTTAATATCATACTTTGGAATATTAAGAGTCAACATCTCCATATAGGCAGACTCCCCATTAGAAAAGTTACATAGTGCACCTTTAACCTGCAACTTTATAACATGAAGAAAACTTCCTATTATATTCTAATCAATTTGCAGTCAGCTGAAAGCAAAATAATACACTTTTATATAGCAATATGAATAATTGATCGAGAGCAAAATGGCCGTCTGTGTACCAGAGGGATATTGTTAGTAACATACATACTATATTTGGCATGATCTTTTATTACACAATATACATCACAGGCAATTATCATAAGTGCTGCTGCATATGATAACAACTGATGTGCCTAATGCAATAGAAGTGCTTATACAGCAACTACAGTCATACATAATAGTTCTGACCAATACGCCGATACATCATGTGGTCAGTTTATGCTCCTGTACACGTTATGGTCCATTTACATTTACACAAATGTGTCAGATTCTAGTTGGAGGATTTGTTTACCACTACCAGTCTTAAAGGAACAGGAGACTATGTAAGATTCTGCAGCCAATTCATCAATCAGTGCTAATGCAGCCTCTGCAGCTCAGTGGGTGACTTGCATTTTGTTAACAGAACAGAACAGTTATAAATTCATTGAACTTTTAGATCTGCTAAAGGTTTATGTTCATCAATGTTAATCTTAATCCTGTTGTATTATTCACTGTTATAAGTTTACGTTGTTTGTGGCTATGGTAAAACATGTGATGTTAGAGTAAGTTTGTGCCAAACTGTGTTTTTACCTGTGGCATTATAATGAATAAATGAGCTTTAATGTTTCACTTTATTGTACTTGACTTCTTCACTTGGGATTAAAGACTTGAATTTAACAGTTCAAACTTAAAATAGTTAGCAAACCTGCAAGTGAAGCTGTTTTAACTTTTTTAGGTTTACTGCCCCAACAAGAGTTCTTAAGTTAATAATGTTTTGGTTTCAATTAATATTAATGACTTCACCAAACAGCGAATAAAATGCTTGCTACACTTTCAATATGGTTTTGTGTGAACCACATGTTTTATTTTTAAAAAAGGAATAATTAAGAAATGATACATTTTTCAACTCTTGTTGGCACTGTGAACTGAAAAAAGCTTTGCAGCAGGTTTGTTCACTATTTTAAGATGAGTCAACTTTTTTAACAGCTTTTACCTGCAGAATGTACTGAGGAAATCTTATATTTCTCCTCTATAATCAGAATTAGACAACTCAGGTTCAGTTGTGATTGTAATACCTTACACATTACTGCATATATCTGATGTCTTCAGTATGTAAAATGCAGAAAGTAGTAAACATAATGACAAAACACTGAATGAGAAGGTGTGTTTAAACATGATTGAACATTGTACATTTTACAGGATGATGAGAGAGCACTCAGACATGGGAAGAACATGCAAACACCACATAAAATAAGTAGAGTGAAGAATTAACTCCTTGTATTTTCTTAAAGTTGTTCTGTGCCCCCTAGTTGTCCAAGCCTCTGTTAGAGAAACCCTGCCTGAGATCAGATGTCTGTACAGTTGTGGAGGATCGGGGGGGAGGGTGTTGTTGACATGCTCGCACAGATGCATTGTGGGTAAGTGAAGTGTGCAGGGGTACAGTGATGTAGTTAAACCTGTTAATCCTTTGAAAGCATCCACACATCTGCAGGATTACTGCGGTATAATGACACTGTACCACAGGGTTAGCGGTCAGGGCTAGGAGCTGTTAGTGAGGGTCAGTGAAGAAAACAGGGCTCAGTATGAACCGTTTATGACCCAAGCACAATGTCATATCATGACATTTTATCTTCAAATCTTCAAATTTAAGCAAAGAAGTAAAGAAGAGCACATGGCATTTAAATATAAAGTATTAATACAAACATTCAAAGAATATAAAAGAGTTTTGTTTAAGCGCTTATGCATTTGTGAACAGGGAAAATTTCTGTCCATTTCTCTCAACTGGATTTAACTAAAGTTTGATTTCCCGACTTGTTCTGCTGTTGTGACTTTTTGGCATTAAATATTTGTTTGAACGCTCCGATCATTGCTTTGCCTGATGTGTAGAACTAAGCTGAGGTAACCTGGCTCCTTCCAGATGTGTATCACTCACTGAAATTATTCGGAGAAGGTGCTTCCAATAAAACAGTGGGCGGCCTTATAAAATTCCATAAATTGAACTCTTTTTTGGAGAAGTTGACTGGTCCACCATCAAGCCCACGTGGAAGAAAATTGGGCAACACAAATGAGACCCCAACAGAAGTGAGGAGAGAGGAGGAGAAAAGAGGGGAAATGCAAGTGCAGATGAACTAAGGTGAGAGAAGTTTTGGCATTGGGGTTTCCTTACGAAACAGACACAGTAGTAATTCACTTTGGAGATGTGGACTGGTTGATCATCAAGCCACATTTGAAGAATCTTTTAGTGGGAAACACAGAGAGCGGCTTCTCCTCTGTAAACAAGAAAGAGGAAGATACACCAGACTCACACAACGTCCAAGTTCCTCCAGTAATCAAGACTTTGACAGTGAACCCAGAGTCAAAGGAACAAAATGGACCTTCAAACTATAGAATCAAACTGTATAGAAAGAAATGCAGTTTGACCAAAGCAGGAGACAGATTTTGGTTTGAAATGCGAAACCAGGATTCTGATGAAGAAATCTATTGGACATCTCTGCATGTAGCAGATCCAGATCTCCTGACCGATTCCATCCTCTCTCAAACTAAATAAAGCATCCTCAAAAAGCTTTTCACAGGATATGCAGTGTTTTTAATCCAGAATACCTTTTAAAAAATAAAATACGTAACAATAGAATACATAACTTCTACGGATAATTATTATTAGTTAATTCTGCTGTTAATTGTTTATTGTTGCAGCTCAAGACTTTCAGTGATACAATATTTAAACTGGGATTATCCTGTTTTTACTGGGATTATCTTGCTTTTTACTGGGATTATCCTGCTTTGTTTCAGTGGTTTCAATATTGTTGTTTAATGCAATATCTCTCTGTAGTAGTATATTGTGCTTCAAAATTTGTTATCGTGACAGGCCTACTACCTGGAGGTCTAACTCACAATGGCCACCAAACATTTTAGTGGAAGAAATCTTTAAATGAAGATCAAAATTTGATTCAAACAGTGCATGTTAATCAAAAGTCAACTGGAAAATCACTTCTTCCATCGCTTATATTAATCCAGAACTCTGTCAACTGTATTGACTTAAAATTTATCTTATCTCATTGCATGTGATTGCTGTATTTATGCATTTACATGTCGTCTAGTCTAAGTCTAGCAGCTGCAAAAATGTTGCTTATGCTAAATTACTACCGTCACCTGATCATTTTACAGCCCACGTTCTTACCTATTTGGTTCTTTGATTTGCTGCAGACTGGGACAAGAGTGGTCTAGCAGATTTTGGGGCAAAGGTGACTTGAATTAGGTTGTTTTGTATATTTGTAGGAGTTCCCTGTGTCTGTAAACATAATGAACCTTCCTGCTTACATGAGACTTCTGCTTATTCAGCTTGTTCTAAACAAACCCATGGCCTCCAGAATGGGCGTGGCGTTTCTTCTGTCTGCACTGACTCATGTTTAGATGTGAAAATAACATAGCACAAGGGTATTTTGATCACTAAAGGATATGGCCAGAAGTATTTGGCCTTGGCTTGCACAGAAATGGATGGAAACTGTGTAATTTTAGCCTGAGTGCTTCCAGTTTAGAGCAGGCCACATTTTTAGATCAGTAAATAGAGTCGCTATGACAATGCTTGAAATTTACAAGGCACTGTGCAAGCACGTTCAGTTTTCTAGTTTTTATTGGATGCAAATTTGTGATGCCAGATGCTCGTCCAGTAGTATGAAAATATGTGCAATGTTGAGCACAATGTATTAATTTGAGTGGTATTCTAGCTGCCAACCCTCTCATAACTGGGCAAATCTGCTTAACCTTTTATGCCACTGTTGCCACTCATGTACTAAAAGCACTTAAGTTTGGAATTAACTTTTCAAGGTACAGTTGTGCTCATAAGTTTACACACCCTGACAGAATTGCATTGATTTCTTGTCCATCTTTCAGAGAATATGAATGATAACACAAAAACTTTTCTTTCATTCATGGTTAGTGCTCAGGTGAAGCCATTTATTATCAAACATCTGTGTTTCCTCTTTTTAAATCATAATGAGAACAGAAACTACACAAATGACCCAATGAAGCTTGGAGTCTTTTGTGATAGTTGTGGATGAGGCTCTTTATTTTCTCTGATGGTAAATCTGCTCATTCTTCTTGGCCAAAGGCTCCAGTTCCTGTAAATTCTTGGGCTCTTGTCTGAACTGCAGCTTGAATCTGCCCAGAGGCTCAGTGATACTGAGGTCAGAAGAGACGAACACTCCAGAACCTTCACTTTATTCTGCTGGAGCCAGTGACAGGTCCACTTGCCTTTGTGTTTTGGATCATTATCATGTTGGAATATCCAAGTACGTCCCATGTGCAGCTTCTGGACCAAGAAATCATAAATTCTGCCAGGGTATGTAAATTTATGAGCACAACTGTATTTGAGCTCATGTGTCTGGAGACAATCACCAGGCAAGATTAAGAGTCAGATTTATGGAGAGGTATTTCTTACAGCTATAAAAGCACCTGTATCTGAGTAATTACAGATATAGATGTGTTTAAAGGACACACATTATGCATTAATTGTTGGCCTACGTGCTCTTGACTATCTTTTACTGTAGCATCTCATGTTTTAGAAATTAAAATAATGGCTAATCATAGAGCCCCACATTACTTCCCAGTTTACTTGGATCTGGGGTAAGTTTGCCATGTACACCAGGGTGGAATGATGGGTCAGGGTTCTCGTCTACGGATGGTCATGGGATAGATTCCTGGGCAGCGTGTGTTTTTTCCAGGTGGAGTATGCATGTTCTCCCCATTTCTCCAGTTTCCCCTTATTTCATTGTACTGGCATGTATTGTGACACCATAAAGAATTTAACTCAGCAAGAAGGAATTACCATGAGAAATAAACTAATCAAATACTCTAGTTGTGTCTTTAGGGAAGACACTTCACCCACATTGCCCAATTTGACCATGGTGTGTGTGTGTTAGTGCAGTGGAGTAAATGACCAATGCTCTGTAAAGTGTTTTGAGCATCTTGAAAGGTGCTATATAAATCCAGTACATTATTATTCGTAGGAATCAATGAGATTTGATTGCAAAAATGCTTAAAGTGATGATTTATGGACTTAACCTGTGCCGCAACAATCCTGGGACAATCCAAACCATGTGTTTTCTGAGGCTCAGAGTCAAAACACTTGACATTTCCATAGAGAACAGCATGGACTGACCCTCATAGTCCACCTTTAAAAGTGAAAACAGCTTGCAAAACATCTGATAAATTCTGGATTTTTGGGAGGTGCACTAGCTAACATATTGTCAACATGATTGCGTATGTGACTGGCTGTTCCTCAGGCCAGAGCTGAGCTGGGACCAGGTCTTTGCCAGGACTCAAACAGCTCCAGATGTTTGACTGTTCTCTCCTCCAGATGTGAGACATGTTACACCACCATTTCTGATGTCACTTTCAGTTCGTCATCTCTGCCGGGAAAGACTTTCACTCATTCTTTGTCACATTAATTAATTTTGTATGGCCCAATATCACCACAGCTCAGAAAGTTTCACGAAGATACAGCCATATTGCCCCAAATACTGCAATGAAATAAACAACTGGAAACAATACTCTTATGTTTTATGTTGCCGCTGATGTGATCTACATATAAAAGAGGCGGTAACGTTCCCTCATCAAAAATAAGTGGATTTACATGTCATCAATGTATGTTTCTCTTCCAGGCCCTATTTAAACCCTCCTTACATTTCGTGATTAGATTCTGGCAGTGCTCAGCCCACAACCCTTTGTCCTCCATGCTCCCAGACAACAATAAGTATACAAAAGATACAAAACTATACACAGTATCTCAACAAACGTGATGCGATGGGCCGTAGTTTCATTAGCGGGATGCACTTGGCACGTGGAGCAAGGAATCAAAGCATCAAAACCCTAAGTGAAAATGACCAAACATGTTAATACATTGTTTTAAATATAGCATTTTCAAAACAGTAAAGGTAAAAGGTGATCTAAAAGTTTTATGTGTTGAAAATTCATCTCAGTAATACTCCATTTTTAACCTATATTGAACGTTAACATGATTTTTGTTCCCATAAGTTCTCCGTGAAGTGAGTGAGTACAGATTTGAGTCTCTTCAATGTGGTAAATACACTGCCTGGCCAAAAGAAAACTCAGCACCTGGATAAGCAAATAGGTACGAGGTTGCTGAAGTTGGTCAGGTCCAGGTTCAGCAACAGTGTGTGCTCACAGAATGAGGTCAACCTGAATAATTATTCACTTTATATTATTATATTATTATTTTTATGATTATTTCTATTTTTATTATTATTGTTTATCTTGATTGCATCACACTTTTTTTCCTTTCTTGCACTAAACTGTCCTGGAGCTACTGTGACTGTTGAATTTCTCCACTGCGAGATCAATAAAGTCCTATCTTGTCTTATCTTATCTTATATACTGAATGACTCATTATTTCATCAATGGATTTCTTCTCATTGGGCTAAAATTGTGAAAGAGTGGTTCAGGGAGCATGGGACATCAGTTTCACACACCAGAGAGTCCAGACCTTAACCCCATTGAGAATCTTTGGGATGTGCTGGAGAAGGCTTTGTGCAGCGGTCAGACTCGACCATCATCAGTCCAAGATCTTGGTGAAAAATGAATGCATTCACTGTGGCATTGTATTGAAAAGTTTCTGCAATGTCACAATGTTTATTTCCAGCCAGTGTTGCATTATTTTTTCACCAAGATCTTGCATTGGTGATGATCGAGTCGGACCGCTGTGCAAAGCCTTCACCAGCACATCCCAAAGATCCTCAGTAGGGTTAAGGTCTGGACTCTATGGTGGCCGATCCATGTGTGAAAATGATGCCTCACACTCCCTGAACCACTCTTTCACAATTTGAGCCCGATGAATCCTGGCATTGTCATCACTGATTGAATAACCTGGTCATTCAGTATATTCAGGTTCAGATGACCTCATTTTCTGAGCACACACAGTTGCTGAACCTGGACCTGACGAACTGCAGCAACCTCGTACATATTTGTGTAGTTAAATCCAGGTGGCGACTTTTTTTCAGGCAGTGTACGTGCAAACTCATATGCAAATCCAGAGGAATCTTAAGTTACAGCTACTTCACCACCTGCATGAAGCATGAAAACACCAGATTTGAATGAATGATCCCAAGTCCCATAAAAGATCTCGTCGCTTGTGACTAAAAGTACCACATGTAAAGGAGCACTGTGTAACTTTTCAGTATGACATTCAACTAATCTGAACTAATCTAAACTAATAAGGAGAATTTAAATGTCTATGGATCTATGGAGAGGCAAGCCTTTTTAGCAATAAAAAACTTGTCAAACTGAATAAATGCAAGACATATACGTTAATTTAACCCAAGCAGTGGAACATTTCAGGTAAAACAATATAATCTCAATGAAGACAGGCAGGTGATAAATCCCCCCACCAGAAAACAGATACATAGTGCACCTTTAAGTTTCTAATTTGTGTTTCAGTACTGACTTAATTTTTTCAGATCGCAATCCAGCTGAGGCCTAAACCAGATACCATTTCGTTGGAGGGTGAATACTGTATGTCCCACTGTCACACCACTACTATAGCTGCCCTGCTCTCACTACTACTAAACAGTAATACTAATGCTAATACTTAGACTAAGTGGTACACTGGAGGGTTGACACTGATTTATATTCATCTATTGAGAGACGATTGATTGGCTAAGAGGCAATAAAATCAGGCTGTGATTAGCAAACAGGGACAAAAAGCCTTAAATAATAATAATATGAGAACATCCGTTATAAATATCATAGGTGCTGTACCTGATTAAACAGTCTTAAAAACTCGACGAACAACTCAGCTCAACTTTATTTGTAGAGAACTTTAAAAACAACACCTTCGACCAAAGTGCTGTACACAAACAGATAACAAACAGCAACAAATACAGCGACAGGTACAGGCAAAATGTAATGCAATACAACTACAGGTAAAAAGTCAACCCTCAAACTGTGTTAAAAGTCAAGGAGAAAAAGTGAGTTAAAAACAGGCAGTCGGTCGGTCAGCTTTATATTCAACGGGAGCCGATTCCACGATTCCTTGGAGCAGTCACTCTGTTTTCTCCTGGTCTTTGGGACACAGTGGAGCCTGATCTGTGGACCTGAGAGCACAAGTGGGGGGGGGGTGATGTATGAGCAGTTTAAAATCAATGCGAAAGTGCACAGTGAGCCAGTGAAGTGACTGAAGGACGGATGATAAGAGGTCAAATTTACGTGATCCAGTTAAGAGGCTGCGTTCTGCACTAGCTGTAAGCAGGTGAGTGAGGTTTTACTGAGTCAGAATCAGAATCAGAATCAGAATGTTTTTTATTGCCATATGAGTGAACAGGTTCACAACATTAGGAAATTGCTGCGGTACTTGGAGCAGGATGTAGACAAACACTGACATGCAACAAATAATAGAATAAAATAAAGTAGAAAAAAAAAAGCTATAATATAACAAAATTTACAAATTTACAGGAGTATAATAATATAGAGTATAAGAGTATCAGTGATCAGTGCAAAACAGGCAGGTGTGAGAACACAGGGTCATGTGACAGAAGCAGAGTGGGGGTGGGAACAGTCCTAGTGTTATTATTTATGAGTCCAACAGCAGAGGGGAAGAAACTGTTTTTGTGGCGAGAGGTTCTGGTCCAAATGGACCGTAGCCTCCTGCCTGAGGGGAGTAGGTCAAAAAGTCCATGTCCAGGGTGAGAAGGATCAGCTGCAATTCGACCTGCACGTGTCCGAGTCCTGGAAGTGTACAGGTCCTGAAGAGATGGAAGGCTGCAACCAATCACCTTCTCAGCAGAGTGCACAACACGTTGCAGTCTCTGTTTGTCCCTGGTGGTGGCTCCAGCATACCACACGGTGATGGAGGAGGTGAGGATGGACTCGATGATGGCAGTGTAGAACTGCACCATTGTCCGTGCTGGCAGGTTGAATTTCTTCAGCTGCCTCAGGAAGTACATCCTCTGCTGGGCCTTCTTTATGATGGAGGTGATGGTGGGCTCCCATTTGAGGTCCTGGGTTATGGTGATCCCCAGGAAGCGGAATGAGTCCAGAGTGGTGATGGGGGTGTCGGTCAGGATGATGGTGGGGAGTGGGGCTGTGTGCTTCCTAAAGTCCACAATCATCTCCACTGTCTTCTGGGCATTAAGCACCAGGTTGTTCTGGCTGCACCAGAACACCAGACGATCAACCTCCATCCTGTAGGCAGACTCATCCCCGTCCAAGATGAGTCCGATGACCGTGGTGTCATCTGCAAACTTGATGAGCTTGACAGACTGATGGGAGGAGGTGCAGCAGTTGATGTACAGGGAGAAGAGCAGAGGAGAAAGAACACAGCCTTGGGGAGAGCCGGTGCTGATGGTCCGGGAGTCCGAGACATTCTTCCCCAGCCTCACATGCTGCTTCCTGTCCGTCAGGAAGTCAGTGACCTGCAGAGAGGATCAAGCACGTTCATCTGGGACAGCTTGCCTTGGAGGAGGTCTGGGCGGATGGTGTTGAAGGCAGAGCTGAAGTCCACAAACAGGATCCTGGCGTAGGTTCCCGGGGAGTCCAGATGTCGCAGGGTGAAGTGTAGAGCCATGTTGATGGCGTCGTCCTACAGACCTGTTGGCTCTGTAGGCAAACTGCAGGGGGTCCAGGAGGGGGCCGTGAGGGTCTTGAGGTGGGGTAGAACCAGGCGCTCCAATGACTTCATGACCAGAGATGTCAGAGCCACAGGTCTGTAGTCATAGTGTAAAGTGAGTTACAGTAATCCAAACGAAAATTTTAAAATTGTGATGAGATAAAATCCGTTTCACTTTGGCCAGTTGTCTCAATCGAAGAAAGCAGGTCTTCACCACAGAAGTAATTCAGGCATTGGGGCAATTTGGGCAAGTTTAAAACCACAGACCATTTTCACACCTAAATTTGTCACTATTGGGTTCAGAGCCTGGGATAAGGAGCCCAACTCTGTAGCAGGAACCACAGCGGCATCACTGGGATTGTTCTCTCCCAGTGATGCCGCTGTGGTTCCTCCTACAGAGTTGCTCCTTTTTTTTCTCATTGAAGTGCAGGAAGTTGGAAGCCATCCACGCCTTGACTTCATCCATGCACTCCACAAACAGAACTAGTTCATTTTAAACATTTCACAGTGGTTATTGAGTTATTCCTCATTTACCTTATGCACTCCACATTTCTCTGAGACCTGAGCAGAGGTTTGTCGTCACAGTAATGCTAACAACTAACATACTTCCTGTTTCAACTAGGATACAACTGTTTCATAATTAGATGCATCATAAGAGCTGCTTTAACCAAATATCTGTACTGGGGCAAGATACATTTTGTTCAAATACTTGGAAGTAAATCTTCGAAACTGTAGACTCGTAAACTTGTATTCTGATGACTGTGGTTGTGTGTTCCTGCAGTGCATTTTGGGAGCATGCGGTTTGAGGTTTGATTCCCAGACGGTCGTAGGGTCAGGCATAGAGTGAGGGGAAGAATAATGTGGAAAGAATGCACAAATTCAAGCAAAATGACAAGGAAATGTGAACTAATGCTAGGCTAATGTTTTCAGCACACCCAAGCAGAAGTAGGTCAGATAGACAAGAGCTCGTGTTTATATACAAGACAATTATGTGTGATCTGTAATCTACTCTAGTCTAATGTAGGGCAGGGAGACATTATTTTCACATTCTAAACTCTTAATGAAAACTAGAAAAAGAAAATATGTGTTATTTTCTGAATAAACCTAATGTATTACTCAGATAAATTAGATGCTCAGATATAAAAGCACAGACTTGCTGCTTTGCCTAAAACTGTCCCTCTTCATATCTGTGCTGAACTGTATGATGACTTATTTGGTTTGTATTAAGATTGAAAATAAATAGCATTCATGTTAGTAATAATTCACAACATGATCGTGAATTTCCATTGTTTGACTAAATGACTAATGTTGAAACAACCTTCGACATTTTCCTGTGGTTAGTAAAAATCCCAAATGTGTAGTTAGATTTAAGAACCAAAAAAACACTATGAATGTATTGCCAAGTTGTACATCAAATATATTCTCATATTTTACTACGGAATTTACTTTTTTCTAACAGAATTTAATTAAAAACATCATAAACCTTTTTCATTTTTGGCTCCTTCGAGAGTGACTATTCTTCAAAGCGCTCCTCAAGTCCCTGTTATCAGTCCGATGGCGTCAGTGACAGGAAGTCCTCTCTACATGTGACCAGATTTGGGCCATATCCTGTTTAAAGTGGGGGCCTCTGGGGGGAAGCTCCGGGGGGCCAAGACAAACACAAGCGCTAACATCATGGCCCTGGCTTACACATGTGCACAAACACAGCTCAGACTGGAAACATCTGTCCAAGAATGAGCTTTCACATATCAGCAGCGGGGAGGGGGTGGAGGGTCAGAGGGGGTAAGGGTGACAGGGCGTGGGTGTAGCCTCACTTTATTGTCCCTGTAGGGAAATTTAGCTTCCGCATTTGACCCATCCTTCAATGCCACTGGGGCAATCTGTGAAGAGCAGTGGGGGCCGCAGCACCACACCCGGGGACCCACCTCCAGATTTTGTTGCTTGGTTTGGATCATTGGAGGATTTCCTTGATTAATACTTTGATTTAATAATCTGTAGGCACCGCTCTGTCCAAAGCTCTGTTATTCAAGTTCGACATTGACCTAACCTTTATTTTAACACAATCTGACCATAAAGAGCTGATTTAGTTGGAACTACGACAGGTGAGATTATTTGTGCTGTTAAACAAGTCCTTCTCAAATAACATCATGGTGCCAAGATAACTGTAAAACTTTTTTGAGAGTGTTTGTTAATGTTTGCATTGTGGTAACTGAACACTCGATTATAGAGAGCAGCATTAGGATTCGTTCGCTTGACGATAGGTGGGTACTTTTTTTATTTAACCAGTCGCTGCTATTTGGTCGTGACGTATGTAATGCGCCAGAACGCTCAGTGGAGTCCAAGTAGTCGCCAGCACAACAGCAAACAAAGCAGAGTGAACATGTCTGTCAACAAGCATTGTCATTTCTGTGAGGTGAACTTGTGAATTAAAGGTATGATAAAAATGCAAAGTTATTATTTGACGAAGTTATTATTTGACAGAAGTCCAAAGGAGGATAGCTTATGCAGTTGCTATCGCAACTTGTGTTGGTTCTGGCCAACACATCGCTTCACTGATTGGCGCCAACTACAACTTCTCGGGTTCTTGAAAACCTCCGAGTGGATTCTGATTCCTGACGAGTCGCTGGAGAGAAATGAAATTGAGCGGCGGCACTAGGTGGCGCCAGCCTGGCTAAGAAAATGGAAAGCCCAGAGAAAACCCAGAACCAGGTACGGGGAGAACATGCAAATGAAAACAGGATCTTCTTGTTGTGATGGGGCCTTTGGTTTTAGGAAAGTAACTGTATTCTGAAGTAGCTGTACCAGAATACAGTTACTCAAATTTTGTATTTTGGACGCATATTATAGTATAGCAACAGAATGAAAAAAACTACGTTAAAAAGTACTTTTAAAAAATACACTTACATCACTTATATCACACTTACATATTACAAATATTATTGACAAGATTTGGTTTGTATGCTTCAGAGTGTCCCTAACGTGATATTTGAATGGGTTGTTTAAAAAAAGGCCCAGTGATTTACAACATGTACTAAATAATGTATGTGGCAGACAGTCATTTTGCATTCATTCAGTTACAGTTTTTTTTTTTTTTTTTTTGTTTCCAAGCAATGACGTCTTGAGAAAACACCCAGACCCCCACAGGAAGAGGCCTCCGCTGTGTGAACCCACCCGCCATAACCACTGTCAAAATGACAATAGGAGCATAAGAAAAACTTTTTCTGGATCTGCCCTTTGTTCTATTAAGATGGAATCACTTTGATTGGAATGTTCCACAGTATGGCATTTATCTTGCATTTATGCAGTTGGTTTTGAGAGAGCAGTAACAAGGAGACGAGTCAGTGGCAAACCATTCACTGGAAAGGTACCTAGGGCAGCTTTAAAATAGTTCAACCTTTGTGAATAATGCAGAGGAGTCTTAAATTACCATTTTAAACGTGTAAATGCTGATATTTCCCCAAATAATTTACAATGTCCCTCATATCAGGCTGCAAGTTCCTCTGGATATTTGTAATTGTACAGAAGTATTTAGACCCACATAGCACAAACTTCCCTGTCCCATTCGTTTAGCTTGCGTTGCCATGGCAGCGGGACATTATCTTGTTTACAATATGGAGTGAAAGTGCCCACAGAGCAGATGTCATGAATCAAACCCCTCGTACGTCAGTCCACATGTGTTTCCTGTTTGAGAGAGGGGGCGGGGCTTAGATCAGAGAAAGGGGAGGGGCCTGTGCTGTCAATCAAAGTGACTCATGCACTATTGTTTAACTGTTTAGGATGTGAGTCACACAGGGGGGATACTGGACCCTCCACACCTCTCCTCCCACACAGGGACATCTCGACATTGAGTTTTAAGATCGTTTACAGTCAGAGGTGGAGATGTGCGGTAACCCGGACACGCTTGGACGATAAAAATACTACAATATGCAAATAAGTATTATGCAAAAAGCAAGATTTGCCTTCACACCTCAACACACTCCACTTCAAAAGCGGGACAAAACAGACTAAATCATAGACTGTATCTATAAATGGACATTGCTACTGCATTCAAGTGACATTGCACTGGGGATGTTCTGCATGTATGTCTATGGAGGAATGCTCAGCAGTTACCGTGGAGACACATTATCAAAACATTAGCAAACAGCCAAAAAAGTCTGAAAAAAAGATAAACTGAAAACTAAAGAGAAGAAGATAGACTGAATACTAAACTAAAGAGAAGAAGATAAACTGAAAGCTAAAGAAAAAATACAAATGGATTTAAACAAGTATTTTTTTAACAACATTTTCAGGAGCCTGTGATCAATACAAGTCACGGTTTGGTCAAGGTGGGAGTGATAAACTGAAAAAATGTTGGCTAATATTGGCAAGAGGGACTTTTTTAACAGCACAAATCAGTTCACCTGTTGTAGATCCGACTAAGTCAGCTCTTTATGGTCCGTTTTTGATCAAATAAAGATCCGATTAAGGTCTAGACCTTCAGACAGAGCAGTGCCAACAGTTAGCATCACACCCCTAGAGAATGTTGATGTTATCAGCTGCAAAGTATCCACACTGTAACTGCTATACGACAACACAGAAACATATCCTAGCTTGACGCTCATGGCCAGTTCTGTGGAAGATTATGGTATACCCTCACACAAATGAGCCAGGCCCCTGTCAGCTGAGTGCGTGGGATAAGGGGGGCTTTGACTAGGGCAGGAGCAGAAGGAGGGAGGGGGTGGTGGGTATAAGGAGATCCACTGTCCCCTCATCCGACCAGGGCATAAGCAGATTACACTTTATCATGGTCAGGACTATCGGCACTGTCTAAGAACATGCAATCAAACCTAAGAGAGATAAGAGTTCTTATGTGATGTACCGCGAGCCTGACGGCTGAGTGGCCTACTTTATCTTAACAATATTGACAGAATAGAGAGGTTTGGATGTGGAAAGTTACATGTAAAAAAAACAATAGTACACAAAAACTACAATGAAGTATCTAAATGGAATTAACATACTTTTTCTATCATATTTAAGTGGCCTGTATCTGATTTTTCCCCTTTTATTTGAGCAAAATGTCTCGTATCAACACAGATATATTGTATCTTGAGGTCGAAATTGTCTCCTGTCTACGTGCTGGCATTTACTGGCATTTAGTATTTAGTATGCTACTTGTTGTTGTTATTGTCACAGCAGAGTAGTCATCTCTTAAAGTTGTGACACGCACTTTTAAACTCAGAGTGAATCATTAGGATGCTTGGAATGCATAAGGTAAGTGAGGAATAACTTTGGACCTCTGCAAACTGTTTAAAATGAACTAGTTCTGTTGTTTATTTATCAGCACCTTTAATTATCATAAAGATTATAACAAGATTTGAAATAAATGAATAAATAAATGTAATTCACCAATTTGTTTATTTATTTTTTTAAGTCTCCAAGCAAATATCCCTGGGCAGGCTCACTTCACCACAGATCTTACCTGTATTGTAGCACTGCTGACACTTGGAAGGCCTAATACTGAAAACCTTTTAAGTTCATTTATGCTCAAAACACACATAAGGACATACGTGGAGGCTTCTGCTCATCATTTGTTGCATCTCCGCAGAGTTCGGTCACGTGTAAACACAGCACAACAGTCTGACCAAAACTGTTCCAAAATTGACTACTAACGCAGACAATTGAAGGTGACACTAAGCCTGATGCCCTGCAGGATCCCCCAGCACAGGGTGGTCAGATGGCTGATTTGTGGACTGGGAGTGGGTGAACCATATGGTCCACTGGTCTGGTCTGGGACTGTCCCTTTTCAGAGCCTCCTGTCGGGTCAGTCTGATCCTGGATGTACCTGCACTGTCCACAGGCTGTAACCCAATCAGCAGACAGCAGACCAACAGCTGACCCGCGTGGCCCCATAGGCAGGGACAGGGTCAAGTCCAGTGTTTCATGTGTTTCGCTGTGTAATACCAGAGATGGGTTGTGCTCAGTTACATGCACACTTTTCGCACCACCTTCAGATCACATTTTTGTGGTCTGTCCTTTTTTGTCCATTAGACCTATTTATAGTTCTGACCTTCGAGTTACGTTCACTTCAAATTGTACAATGTTTGACTAATTTCCTGGGCTGAAATGTTTTACTTCTCCTTGAGCAATTATTTTTGAAGTCACAGAATAGCTTGTTACTTGAGTACAGTTTTTGACTACTCTACCCACTTCTTCAAAATAGGAAATTAAAGAGGGAGTATTTTACTTCGACGGGGTATTAACTGCTAACACATAACATATTTAGATCACCATGTTACCTTTTATTGTTTGGAAAATGCTATATTTGCAGAAAACAACGTATCAGTGTGGTTTATAACTCTTTTTTTTTGACGCTCCTCTCTCTTCGCTCTCTGTGTTAAGTCACACCCCTTTCAGATCACTATCACAACACAATCAGTATACAGTGTCCCGCCAATGAAACTGCTGCACATTGCATCAGGTTTGTCAAGTTGTTGTGTAAAGCTTTGAGTCAAGATTTTGCATATTTCTGGAGAACTGTTGTGTAGGAGCATAGACGTTGTTGGCTTGTGACCTGTGTAGGTTATTGGTCAGTCTTACAGCTAAGGAGGGTTCAAAAAGGGCCTGGGAGAGATTTTGACTGAATTACTGAAGCATGGATGACATCTAAAACCTCTTCAGGAATGTTTTTTTGATGAAGGAACATTATAATATATCTGGATTTTATCTGTATCTGTATATCTGTATTTTATTAGATTTTATTATATTTTTTACTATATTGTTTACTATTTCCCTTGTATTTGCAAACACTTTTTTAACTGTACTATTTATTGCTTGCTATTAGTACTTGAATATTAGCGAGTCAAATGGTTCTTCTCATCCTGAGAATTTCATTGCAATGTTGACCTTGTGTTGAACCTGCATATGACAAATAAACAATCTTGAATCTTGAAAAAACATGGTAAAAATGTTTGCATTATACCCACTCTTTAATAAGTAGATACAAGTGTATAATTAAAAAAAAACTATATATATTTTGATATTTTAGCATTTAATTGTTTCCCCAAAAGATTTACGCACAAATTACGCACTGGTTTAGGTCATATTGAGTCACGTTAAACCACGTGTTCAAAAACTGCAAAGTTGTGAATAACCATCAGTGAGTCATCAAATGTCGAAAAATGAAGGCCAAATATCCCAAACTAAAAACATCTGCTTAAAATTACCGTAAACACTAAACCCTTTCGTGCGTAATTTTGTTGGTTAGCACATGTATCCGCTCCCCCGTGGCCCCGCCCGGCTCTAGAGGACTCCCCTCTCCCGTGAAGCCTGGGAGGAGCCCCTGTCATGGCGTCACGGATGCCCTCCCTCCTCTCTTGATCATTTACATTTTCTATGGGTCCCGACTAGTAGTGTATCCTCCTCCTGGCCGCTGCCTGTAGTCAACACTCCTCCGCGCCGTCCCACCTCAACCTCAACCCGGGGAGCAACTGTACACCCATGCGTGGACTGCACCGCTTTGCTCGCTTTAAAAATTCACGAAGTTGACTTGGACACTTTACGAGGAGGTAGGTGTGTGCGTCTGCGTGCGTCTCGGGGACTGTTTTTCTTTTTACCCGTAAAGCAAGCGAGCCCCAGCCGCTGGAGCAACTAACAAAGCCGCACGTTGTAGCGGTCCACTGGCACGTACGCTGGCTCCACAAAGTGCCAGTTTACGGATTTAAACCAGAAATTTAGGCAACCAAACACGGGCAAAACATGCAAAGAACGTAGCAGCGGTGGTCCAAACTCTATTGTCTTGCCTTTTGTTGGTTGCAGCGCTTGACTGTAGTAGTAGCCAATGGGACAGTTAGTCAGATGATGAGATTGGAGTCGATTTGAGAGCAGATAAAATGTATTTTTTGCGTTTTTATTGCAGCAAAGTAATTATAACAAGTATTATAATTCTCCTGAACGTAAGCATTACACCACAGCGCGTTTTTTGTAGTTATGTGGCAGAGTAAAGTATTTTGAAATGGCAAAACAAAGCAATTTACCACATACCCTAAGATCTCATTTGCAATTTTCGGACAATTGGGTCATTTATAGTAGCTGGAGCATTGTCACCCAGTTTTCTTGTCTTGGCACATGGGTTGGGGTGAGGGTTTTGAGCCCGTGGGCGCTGTCATCATTGAGGAGCCAACTGTCACGAGCATTTGCCCAGACTAGCCTCAGAAATGTGCCAAATGCCTGTGAGAGTTTCGACTTGACTGTATCTTGTGAGTGAGTGGTTCAGAGGAGAAAGAGAAAGAAGGTGGGCAGTTCGTGTAAGTACTAGTTTTATTGTTGGTATCAGATGTACTGTGTAAAAGTTCTTTTGGCTGCTTTTCTTTTTATTAATGCACTTTGAGTGATGTTTGGAGAGTCCAGCATTCATATTTCACGTTTAAAGCCACAGCTACAACTTTTTAGCAAATAAATAGATGAAATAATTAGCATGTTTGTTTGTTTTGGGGATGTATTGTATTCGTTTTTGTTTCTAATTTATTTTTATTGCACTGAAAACCTAGTAAAAATGCCATACTGTGAGCGGACTTGTATCTCCACAAACCTGATACCTCATCCTGCTTTTTTCCTCAGTTAAGTTGTTCTTATGCCTAAAATCTCCCACATTATGGCATAAAATGTATTTATCTCCATGGACGATGTTCCAAAGTGTAATTTTAACTTTCTATTTCCATGGAATCATGCCAGTCCAGACAGTTATATACTGTACTTTTTAAAGCAGACGTTATGGATGGTAAAAAGTACAAGTAGCCCAGTAATTTAGCTGTGATTACTGGGCAGAGGGTGCAAGGACATGTGCTGTGGTGCTGAAAAGTGAAGCAGTTCAAATGTGGCATGTATCTTGGTGTGGGCAAACAAACCATTGAAACTGATCGCAACCAGCCTTTATTTCCACCTAGTGACATCACAAGGCGGACCTGAGCATTTTGAGATCTGGACAGATTGTTGGGACTAAAAATGCAGAATTTCTCATGCATGTGTGAATAATACAAAACACAACTCTGGCAAATATATCAGTGAATATATTTATGTACAATCTTTTAACGTTCATAATGTTTGAAATGAGAAAAGGAGAAATTCAATTTGTCAACTGGACAAAAGTTTATTTTGGTTGAATATGTTTCACAGCTCATCCAAGCTGCCTCTTCAGTTCTGGTCAAAATGCTGAAGGACACTGCCTTATATCTGCCTGAAGGGAGGAGCTAACTGTTATGAAATTACTCTGAAACTAACACACCTACTTGTTTACAGTTTCTGTTAGTGATCTAGCCTTATTGAACTTGTACTGAGTGTGGAGTCATATTAGCTTAACCATTCAGGACCATAATGGGTGTTTTATGTTTGTTTTAAATGATTAATCGCTGTGGCAATGGCCCTTTTTTCGTCATTATGAAACCCATAGATAGGCTATTGACAGAATGGTTGAGATATTTAGCTTTTTGAAAAATTGGTCTTATGTAGACTCAAATAATATAATTCTGTAAAAAATACATTTCAGTTTTATTTAGTAATGCATAAACTACCTTCCTCTTCTCTTGTTATAGAGTGGAAGTGGCAGACTGTTGAATAGCATTTTCTAAATGTACCAAAAAGTGCTTGAGTTGAGCTTAAAGGGCGCGTATGTACAGGGAGGGGTCCGGTCTGAGCACATGTGGTAATCATTTGGACCCGGGACTTCGTCAAATGTCTTACATGTGTTTTGTGATGTGGTCTTCCTCTCCTCCTCCTCCTCCTCCCCGCTCTCTCTCTCTCTTCTCTTTCTTCCCTTCTCTTCCTCTCTCTCCCTCTCTTCCTCTCTGCTTGCGTGTTGTGCTTCCCGTCTTGAGCATGCTGTCACTGCTTGGCTGTTGTGAGTCAAGTTCGTATCCTGCCGCCTGCCAAAGGAATGCCGCTCGTACTCCAGGAATGTGGGAATTACAGACGGTCCAAGTTTCCCGGTTCTAAAGAGGTACATGTTTTCTTCAGTGGACCTAAGCCGTATGACATTTTGGATCATCCAAACTATAATTTTGCAGTTCTTTTCAAAGAGATTTCTTGTTTTGGGTTGTGTAGTAAGGGAAAGCTCCAAACAATAGAGGTGCATAGCCGGAATAATCTTACGGATGGACAATATATCGGTGCTAAGATCGATAACGGATGACCTGTGGGATGTTTTTCTATATCATTATTGGTCCTGTATGAAAACATTTCCTGATATGTTGAAACTGAGATTTTGAAGCCCGATTTATGTCTCCCAAGGAATGTCACAATAAACAGTAATGTTGAAATGTTGAAAGTACTTCATGCCACTGACATAATAACAATAAAGCAGGAGAATCCTAGTAAACCATTTTACATACAGTATCATAAAAGAAAAAAAAAAAAAATATATATATATAGACGAATGAGCCTACAAAGAACACAAAGACAAATATCGGATTTCTGTATTGGCTGAAATCCATGTGTATCATCGTTAAACACTCAACCCAAAGCACAAAAGACCTTCAAAGTGCCATAGGGGATATTAACAGTGTAATCAGTGGAACGTAACTGTCTGTTTTGCGTATAGTGTTGAGGGAACTCCATATTCCTCCTACTGTATCTGAAACCTCCCTGTGCTGGTGTGGAGTCCATTCTGAATTGCCCAAAGTAGACAGAAAAAGAGTGGCAGTTTTATGGTTTTGAGGTCTTGAATATTCTTCATTTAAAGGTGCTGTACCAGTCTTAAAATCATGAAAATCAACTTGTTTGGAGCGTTCATAGATTCTGAGCATTCAAATTTTTCACTGCAAAGAGCACTTTTTATCAACTCTCCAGAGCGCAGTTTTGCCATGATGGTAAAGCTAACAACAACTACTAGCATGCTAATGCTCACTTCCTGATTTTCTGACACTAAAATGCTTTATAATTAGATACAGACAGCATGCAGCAGACTATTAAATTATTAAAACCAGATCAAAAGTCAAATTTCTGGAGGTAGCTCTAGACTAGTTTATACAATATATCTGTGCTGGGCAGAGACAATATTTGCTCAAATACATGGATAAGAAATGGGTATACGCCCCTTTTAATCATCAAAACCTATGCAGCCTGCTGATATGATAAAACATAATAATAAAGAACATTGATTTTCATAACTTTTCATATTCGGATCCACCTCAGAATGTATTATAAAAGACTGGATATATCAAACCTAAAACTTGACTAAACCAAGTCACTAAACAGGACTAAACCACATCTAACATGTTACTGTTAATCCATCCAAGGAAGGCACAAAATATGAATACAATTACCACGATGAGATTAATCAGCATCAAAATTGGAGTGGGCGTAATTAGCAAAGGCTGCAGTTGTTGAAGTACCATAATTTCCTCCCCAAACAAAATCTCCTGTATTATTGTGCATACAGACTACTAACCCTGTAGTTTAGATCTGTACAAACATGTTCTGAAATGTGATACTTGGATAAGTTTTTCATTCACGTTTCCCGGAGCTGTTGAAAATATGAACTTTGACCAGAATCCTTTTATGAAAACATAACTCGCAAATCTAATCGCAATTGTAATGCTTGTCAGAAGAATCTAAATTTGATATAGTTGCCAAATCGTTCAATACAACACAATAATAGATTGTGACTATGAACTTACGCCATAGTTTGATCCATTTGAGACCAGACAAAGGCATGGACACAGAGGGTTAAATGTGCATGAAAGGTCAGCCGGTGATTACAGTAAATTATATGTTTCTAATGCTATGTGTGGAACTGGAAAGCCTCACTGACCCGTATGACCATAGCCTATGTTAACTACTGCGCTATATGTAACACAAGGTTATTACTATAAAGTCTTTTTTGCTCTGAGCCGACCACCAGAACATCCATATCCACAAGTCACAATGACGGCAGACTCCCCAAACTGAGCTCATCCTTTCCACAGACATGTCGGGATGACGTTATTAGGGTGACCAGATTTCTAAATTAAAAACTGAGACAAACCCGGGTTTGGATCATTGGTATAAATAAAATTGTGAAAAGAGCACGCAACATTGTCCATTCTCGACTCATTTGTGGGTCCGTGTATAATCTTAGAGACTGTTGGTGCAACTGACTGTATTTTTGTTGCCTTATTGTTACTTTCCAGTGTGGTTTTCTGTATTTTAGCTCAACAAATGACAATATATTGCCTCCTTTGCTGTTGGTGGGGATCAGATTGGGCAGAAATGGAGACACGTGGGGCATTTCTTGTATAACACTGGGACAAATCACTGGTTGTGTATAAATTTTCTGGGATAATACATTAAGAACTGGGACTGTCCTGGGTAAATGGGGTCATCCGGTCACCTGAGATGTTATGGCAATATCAGCCCATTATGCACCAGGGTTTCTCACACAAAACTCAACAGACTTATCAGTCCTTTTAGATCAATATTGTGATTTAAAATGCAATGATCCATGGGTTTCCTAGATTATAACTATCTAACAGACACAAGAACAATAGGCCTTCTTTAAAATCCGACCTACAAGTGGAGCCTAACCTGTCTAACCCCACTATATGTTGACAGTCATTGGTCTGTGGGTTCCTGGATCGCATTACTCAGCACAAGTCCTCAGACCACAGCACACTCACACAGGCTCTCCTCGCTCTCCTCTCTCTCCAGTCTCCAGCGCTATGCTACTTCCAGACTTAGCTGCTTTACTCCGGCGGTTTCCCCCGTAATGAGCTATGTCAACAAAAACTGAGCGTGCTGTCTGCAGCCCAGTGCCTCCTTTATGAACCAGGGCCATATGTGTTTATTTGGACTTAGTTTGACTGTGTCTTTTCACAGTTTAACACTTTGGGAGGATCACTTTACTTTATTTTACATAGTTTGGGTCTATTTGCCGTAAGTTATATAAACGGTATCACATGGCGCGTTCTTCAGCTACTCCTAACCAATTGGTCAAAGTGGGTAAGGGTCAAAAGCAGAGAAGCAAAATACTTGTGAGTCATGTAATTAAATGTTGTTAAATGTTACAAAATAAATTATAAAGAAGGTATTCAGTATTCTGTGACTAGTCGGGCTGTAGTTAACTAAAGAAATTCTTGGTTGACTGTGGATATTGTATGTGCTGTTGATCGATTACTCAACTAAAAAGCGGGTGTGGCAAAAGCACTCAAAATATCTATCTGACGCAAACTGCACTCACTACACTTACAGAAGAGTTCACGCAAAAACAGCTTTTATGCAAAAAAAAGTACTAGGAAACAATGTATTTATGGGTCAATGACGTATAAGGGTTTTCAACAAAAAAATATCAGTTTCTATTGAACTTTTTCAATTATTTACAGTGGCAGGTGCATAAATCTATGTTTAACATTTATATTAAGCATTTTTAGTGTAAATGTCATGTGGTGCGACCGAGAATAACCTTAAAATTGTTTTATTTTCTAAAACATGGTTGGGATATTAATCTAAAGTTCTGAGTAATATGAAGTGTATATAAACAAACTGTTGGCATTTCTTTAGATTTTTAATGCATATTGATAATTTCTTTTGCTCCAATATGACAGTCGCCTGCTTGTGTTTAATGAACAAACTACTGCCCTGTAAAATGCATCAAATGAAGAAAAATGCCTAAAGAACCCCATTCACCCAAGTCTCCTGTGTCTGTTATTAAAATTCCAGCCATAGAATTACTGCTGTTATTAGTCGCACCACATGACATTTTAACACTTTAAGTACAAAAAACATGCTTATGATACTAATGATTTCTGAAAAAAATGATTTGGTTCCCTGGAGGTCAAAGGTGCTACAGAAATGTGGTGAATTATTATGAAATTTGAACATTTTTAACTGAGGAAAATGCAATTGGACAGCATCATGTCATCGACCTTTATATGTAAAAATGTATATTAAACTCATGATTCACTCCCAAATGTTTAGCTATCTCCCTCAGTACCTTCTTTTTGCTGTTCCATATATTAGTAAATCCTTGTAAGCTAAAATAACTGGTTAACGAATAGGAATTTTGGTCAACTAAAACTCCATCGACCGAATAACCGACTAAAGGTGAAGTATTCTTCCCAGCACTGGTCGTGAAACTATAGAAATGGAGGTCTGTAAGCTTTAAATAAATTTAATTGAGAATTTTTGGCATATCGCCCATCTCCAGTTTTGACCTAAAACTACTTGATATTCGTAGTGTAACTTATCTCCTCAATGATAATACAAGTTTAACAGTGATGTGCCCATTTACGCATGAGCTATGAGTATTTATAAAGTGATTCAGACAGATTCACACACGAAGTCACTAATGTCTCAATCTACAACACTACACATGTGGCTATTGGTGCAAATTCCTCTCAGCAAGTAGGCCTACTGTAACATAGTACGTAAATATATTCTGTAGATGTTTTACCCACGCACTAACCGCATGCATAATTAGATGGTTATTGATTACCAAACCTTTTCACAGCTAAACTTTGTAGGGTTGTACTATCTGCACCTATACTGGTGGAGCCACTTGTTTCGTTACATTCATTTTAATTTCAGTATTGCCCACACTTTACAAATGCTGATGATGATGATGTTTGGTGGCACTTCTCTTGGGCGAGGGCTATATTTGGCAGTGGAATGCGGGAAGAACCAAACCGGCTTTCAGGATGCTTTTTATGGCTCTGTTCCAAAGGGTATATGGCCTATTATTAATAAGATTGGAGATGCTAAACAGAACTGTAATATTTAATTTTCTATTTTAGTACATGCACAATTACCCTATGCCTTTTAGCAATTGTTTGGTTGGACATCCACAATGGCCCAGTGACTTATAGTTCAGTCGGAAGCAGATGGGCTACCAGTAAATCTCCTCTTTTGTTTGCGAGCGCTTTTATTGGCATGTTTTGTTGTTGTTGTTTTTGTCCCTCCTCCTCCTTTTCCCATTTTGCGGTTGGCTCCACTCTTATGATGCAACGCAAACATGAATGATGCAATCCAGGGATCCGGGTATTACCGGGACAAAGGACGTGTTTACATTGGCCTGCGGCCTCGGTCGCCACGGTTACGGCATGGTTATGGCGGTGTTGTTTTGGTTTTGAGTTTTGGATAACGATAAAGAGCCAGCATGATTGTTTGGGTTATGGTTTTATTCGTTGAAGAATTAGCCACTTTGGCTTGTTTGTTGTGCACATAGTAAATAAATTGATCTTGGTGTCCGTTTTGCACAATCACAATAATGTTCTGTTATTGTACTGGTGCTGTCATCCTGCCCACAATGCTTTGCCTCTTGTGGGTTGTCGGTTGGAAGATTGGAGCACAGTGGAATTGAATTAGCCTCCTTGTAAGCCTGGATCAAGATATATGATCTAGTGAGTGGGTATATAAGAACTAACCACAGTATACACACAGTGGAAAGTCACAGCAGCAATGAAACCATAACTGCAGCGTTAAATGCAAGACTACAGTAGGCCTATGCATGCATTTCCTGGAGGAGATATTTGTCTTTTAATATAAAGTGGACAGTTTGGAATCAGTTTAACACTACTACACCCGAGGGACAATCTGTGGTGAATGTTGTTGACAATAGAGCCGATCTGCATTTTTGAAATACCATAATTTCCTTCACAAAGAACAAAATTTCCTGTCTTATCCTGCATAAACATGCCTAACCCTGTAGTTTAGATCTGCACAAACAGGTTCTGAAATGAGATCCTTGTATTAGTTTGTCAATACTTCAAAATGTGAACTTTGAACTGAATCCTGTTTGTTAAAATATAAATTGCAGATCAAATTACAATCACATTTTTTTTCACTAGTACAGCCCAATATGCTTCAGTATATACATTTATCAAACAGTCAGAATACATTATGTTAAGCTTGCTGAAAATACCATGATGTGTAATGATACAGTCCCAATTTCTATCATAATAATATTAAAGGTTTACAAAATTGGGTAGTTGTTTATCCTGTATAAAATAAGAAAATTGAAATGAATTAAATCAATATATTACTGCAAGTTAATTTTTTTTCCCAGCAGGTTTTTTACATATGACTAGGCTCTAATGTTACAGTTATTATGCAAAACTTTAACCTACACCAAGACAACGGGCTAGGTTGCAAAAATAGGGAAGAGGATGCATTGAAGAGCTGTGATAACTCCAGAAAAGGGAACAACCCAAAGTTATATCAAGACTATAAATTACTATCAGACACCTAAATAACATGGGCCGAGATGGTGCAGATTGTATGTGTCATTAAGCAGTTCAGAAGATGCACGTTTCCACCGCTAATGTGATTGGTTTGGGAAAAATGGCTGCCAAATATTGTGACCCAGTAGATCTAATGAGTAAAGTACCAGACACATGACTGTATAGACGTTCTATAGCGCTTTTCATACAAAAATGCAACACAAAGCGCTTGTTTTGTTCAAATAGAAATGCATGATCAGAAAAAGGTACTTGGAGTTCAAGTTTGTGTAACTTCTTATACCTTTTTTAGTAACTTTATAAAACACCTGATCATTGAACAGTAGATATTTGGTCTGCAGTAAATTCTTGGTCTAAATACATGTCCTGCTGATGATTTAGTTTCCAAAAAAACAAGGCGTGGCTAAAGCTCTGAAAACTATTGTGTATCTCTATGTATCTGACCCAAACTGAACAGGAGTTTGCGCAAAAACAACTATTTATGCAGAAAAAAGTACTAAGAAAACAATTTATTCAGATAAAGACAGACTAAACTTGTGAATTATGCTTTAATATGTTTTATAATGTGAGGAAATTTTGTTAAGACGCCATAGTTTGATTAATGAACTAAACAAATAAAGGACTACAGCACTAATAGATACTTAATTTGAATTTCAGTGTAAAAATGTATGTCAAATTTTATGATAAAACTGGCCATTTTTGGCACTTTTTTACCATGATGTTTGGGTAAAATAAGTAAAGATTTGTTTTGTTGCCTGTTTTTGCTATAGTTAGTGTTGTATTCAGCTTTCACTGTATCTGCATTTTGGTTTGTTTTTTTTACTTACAGTATTTACAACTGGGGATGGTATTTAAATGGTAATTACTTTTTGTAGAATACCATTTTATTTTACAGTTTTTTGGACATATTTTACACTGCTTGTCCAGTTAACACGGCGTAAACATGTTCTTTGTTGCTTTGTTTCTGCAATACCTGCCTTTGAGCCCACTGCGCGCCTGTCTGGTTGCCCACAGTAACCGTTGTTGTTGGGGTCTTCTGTACCAGCATGTAAACAAAGAAAGAACCTGCCCCTGTCCGATTCGGTGTGCTCTCCGGCCAATCGCAGCGCAGCCTCGGACCGGGAGCGACCAATCGGCCGTGGGGAGGGGGGCGGTCCTCTGCTCCGGATGGGAAAACAGCAGTGGAGCACAAAGCTTTGAATGTGGGATTGGAGCAGACTGCAGCAGCAACAAAGCCTTAAGCTTCTCTCTCACAGCAGTGCTAGGCTTGTGTTTATAGGTTTTATAGACTGGGATTGGCCACTTAACACTTGGATTTGTGGCTCCGTGAGTGTGACAAGGGCAGTATTGTGAAGGAGGCTAGACGACTGGGTGAGAGGACGTACAAAATTACAGCTCTGTGTGGGGTGTTCCCAGGCTGCAGGGCTCAGTATTAGACCTGCAAGGTTTTGAGGAAAAACTGAATTGTGATTTTTCTGAGTATTGTGATTACGATAACAAACTCTGAAGCACATTATATTGCTACAGAGAAATACTGTGATAACCAATAATATTGAAACTACTTTATGCTACTGTCATAATAACACTGAAGCAGTATAATCCCAGTAAAGCATTTTTAAATATACATAAATATAGCTTTAAAAGGCATGAGCTGCAACAAATGAATAGAATGAAGAAATAAGCCACAGAAGTGACTTATTCCACCCTCTACGTCTCAAATCTTATCACATTACAACAAAATAAGAAATATTTGCATACTTTGCCAAAGAAACTGTACACACGAGAAATACTGAGGCAAAAATGTCTTGTTCCAGCTACCATATTGAATAAGAGAACATTTTATTATCTAAACACCTGCTGCCTTTGCTGTTAGAAAATGTAAATAGCCACATGCTTTTACTAGAGATTGACAAAGGGTCATATGGGTTCTTTCATGGCCGATATTTTGGGCTGATATGTGGAGCAGATTTTAAAAATTTCCCCCAAATTATCTAAATTTGAATGTACTACAAACTCATCCACGACCTTGTTTTACTACAAATTGGCTAAAGGCCGCCACACACTATAGGCTTTTTCTGTCTTTTCTGTCTCAGGATTTTTAAACGTGCAACAAATGTGCACACCATAGACACAAGGAGAACCATATGAGACTTTAAAATCTCCCATCTCAAAAACTGCAGCGGGAAATGGCTGCGTATCACAGGCTATAAAGTTGTCAGTGCGATCACGTCAGCTGTTTCCTGTCTACAGTAAAACGACTCAAGAAGACGATCAGATCATTGCACTTCTGGGTTTAAATACAAAAACTGTGTTATTATTTGTGAAATGTGGTGCAATATTTCAGATACATGATTTTTAAAGCTTAAAAGATTGGAGATAAAGTCCACAGGAAGTAGAGTCACTATCACTAATCTGCAGCTTCACCTCGATCCGTACACTGTGTGGATGTAAACAGACACACATGAGGAGCTACACTTGCCTTTTTACTCTTAAAGATTGCCTCAAATGGGATTAATAGCGCGGTTTTGTGGACTGGATGTCAATATTTGCTGAGGGCATTTTCTATGGATAATGTGGATCAGATGCTGCACTTTAAATTTACCACTTTACATTTGGTGAGGAGTAATGTTTTTATTTTTGCTGTTTCCCGAGTTTGTATCTTGCGTCTCTGTGCCCATCACTCCTCTGCCCCTGACGCTCTGTTTTATCGGCTCTTACTGTCGCCGCGTTGTTGATGTTTGGTGGTTACGATCTGACAGTGACACTGCACCCATGAGGAGCACAGTGGCTTCAAAATTGCACACAAAGACAAAAAGTCGGGTCACGCCTCTCTGAACTCGAAGAACTTGCAGCCAAAATCAGGCAAATTCTCCGATAGTGTGTGGCGGTCTTAAGAGCGCTGTTTTGCTGTACCATCTTTGGACTAAAATGGACTAAATTAAGCTTTATACATACATTATTTATGTAAATTTATGGAAGTGGTTGGACCTAACGAAATATCAGCCGCAACTATTTAAGGTTGATAGCCGATATGCCTAAAAAGTGTATATATTGGCTGTGATATATTAGCCAACCTATAAAGCAGTCTATCTCTAACTTTTTAGTGACAGAAAATTGGCTGTAGCCCTCTCCACAAAAAGACCCAAGCTCTTTGACCATTCGACTTGACAGAATCTTGATTTTTAAATAAAATTCACTTAAAGCTGAGGCACTGCAGAAAAAGTAAGTATTTAAATGTGTCTATTTTTTCTGTTTGTATATAATGTAATGTATTATTTCTGGACGCACTACCATAATTGGATAAACCAAATGGGCTACTTGCTGTACTCCATCCAGACTCACTTCTTCTGTAAGTGAATAGAGGCTGATGTATTCCTGGCTGCTGAGTTCAAATGAGCCATAAACTCTTAACCTGCGCCCAGAAGTCTTTAGCCCATTTGTGACAGTCAAAATGGGGATTCCTCGTGTGTAATTGAGCGTACAGGCGTGTGACAGTTGTACCGCAGTTGTTTTGCCCATCCCTGCTCCTGTACATGAGACGCATATGTGGGGTCAGCTGGAGCCGTGGACATTTAAACAGCTCTTTGTATGTGAGTGACAGGTGTGCCTGAACCTCCATCTGACCCCCTCCCCTCGCCCTCCCATCGCCACTACTCAGCACTTTTGGGTTCAGACGCAAATAGAAAGCCTCTGTCACTCAACTGTCTGCATGTGTAACTATGTGGGTAAATTATAACTGCAACTGGCAACCATAAAATCATATTGTAAATAGTTTTTGTAATGCATTTACCAAAATTCAGTGAATAGTGCGCATTTTTTTTCACTTTGTTGAGGAAAATGTCTTGCCCCAGTACAGATATATTGTATAAGGAGATCTGCATCTAATTATAAAGTGTGTAATTGTCCAATAATATGTGCTGTAAGCATGGTGGCATTGCAAAGTTGTGAAATCAGAAAGGTTTTATTGTCGTATGAGTTAACAGGGTCACAACATTAGGAAATTGCTGTTGTACTTGGAGCGGAACGTAGACAAACACTAAACATACAACAAATAAAATAAGTAGACAAAACAATAAACTATAATATAACACAAAAATGTACAAAATTTACAAGAATATAAGAAACGCTCTCATAAACTCATCGCGGTGAATAAGGATGTTCAGAATATATACGGTAAGTGAGGAATACGTCTGGATATTTGCCATTTTCTTGGAATGTTCCACAGTATGGCATTAAACCGATCTAACTATATGGAGATGAGGAAGCATAGCCACAAAGTTACAGTTCAGATCTGTGGACAGGTGACCCAGCTCAGAGTATGAACGCTCACAGTCAACAAAGTCCTGATTTTTTAAGGTATTTCTGAGCAATTAAAAGCCCTGTAATTTAATAAATGTAATTCGATGACACACTGAGGAACATTCTGGGAAAAGCAATAATATCTACATGGAGAAACGCCGGTGGCACAACCTCCACCACCAAGTTATATACATCTTTAAACGCCGATGCTTGAATCATACTGACTGAATGAACTTTCCGTAGCGTATGCCCTGTAAAGCCCCATCACCACAGTCCAGTTGTTGCCTGTATCTTTGTCACTACATGTTCACTGTTCTGCTCGCTCATCACATTCTTAATGCATGAGTCCTCCGCTCTGTGCACGAGTGTGTGTGTGTGTGTGCCTGCGTATCACCATTCTCTCACCTCAATGCACTGTTCAGATGGAGGCATTGTTTACACCCACAGTCGACATTATGTTAAGTGGCCGTGTATGGTAATGTCCATTGAACTGTTAAAACAAGTAAAAGTATTCAGTCCTGATACAAAAGTCGTTGTTATCCAATGTGGTGTATAGTTAATAAAGTATACAATAGACCCTTTAACCTAGGGCTCCCTTGTTTTAGTTTTAGTAGTAGCATGTTATTCGTCCAGTTTCTTTTGCATGTTTATTTGCACCTTGAATTTATTTGAGAAAAATAATAACTGTACCTTTTGTATACGTCCAACTCGTTACGAATACGCTATGTATACTCCCAAAATTGGGAAAAAAACATCCGTAGTTCAGCGTATGCCAGCGTTTTAGGGAAATTTTGGTACGTTGGCATACGCTGGCTAAATCGTCAAGGTGTGACAGGGCCCCAACATCCAGATTAAAGGCTTCTAGATCATGAATATCTAAATAAAGAATATCATTTTCTTTGTTATATAATGTGTTTTAAAGAAGACCTCTTGTGCTTGTGTCTACTATATATTATAATCTTTGACACCCGCAGATCATAAAGTTATTATTTGAACATTTTAAATCCTAATATTCATCTAAAATGACTTAATAAAAGAAACAACTCAGCAGACTTCTACTGGTGCCCAATGGGAGCAGATGCCCCCACAATAACAATTATTAAAATAGTCAGTGATTATTCTAGTATCCTATCCTAGTATATTATTATAGTATAGTGTATTATCCTAGTATATGCCAATCAATTGTTGCAGCTCCAAGAAGGATCACAGAATTGAAAAAAAAAAACAATTAAACGATTGCCATACTTGAGGACTTTTAGTAAGTGTGAAGTAGAGCAGATTTTCACACCAGATGCTTTTCACACATACCACATTTTTATAGTAGAGTAGACCATGTTCGTGGAGTCCCTCAGTCGTCCAGGTAGGATCCATGGCAAAGGAGAAATTCAACTCTGTCAACTGGACAAACGTTTTTTCAGCTCATCCAAGCGAAACTGAAGAAGTAGGTTGGATGAGCAGTGAAACATATCCGAATAAACATTTGTCCTGTTGACAGAATTGCATTTCTTCTTTGCTGTAGGCCATGTGATTTTGCAACTGATTTGTCTTAAAATTTAAGCTTTTGGAAACATTAAAACCAAAAATGTGCAGAAAGGCATTAAACCCATGTACTATTTACTAATGCTCATCATTTCACACCATGTCCAGGTACAGTTAACGGTTTTGTACCTGATTTTGTTCCCATATCTTGGAGCAGCATCTTGAGTACAGATAGTGTAAAAGCAGCTATTGAGGTCAAAATAAGTCAGCTGTGTGCTGTCTATATCTAAGTAGAAAGTGGCTGATAATCAGGAAGTGCACAGTGCCATTCTTCAAACGGTTTCAAATGAACTAGTTCTGTTTTTTAATGTCTTTATGACAGTAAAAATCAGGTACAGCGCCATTAAATGCAATAAATAATATAGGTTTACAGTTACTGTAAACTATAAAAGAGCCATAAATGCCTCTTATTTTATCCTGACATGAAGTTGATACTTTCACATCCTGTTTTATTAAAAAAATTATCTGTTGCCTGTATTGTTTGCGTCACAGATAAACATTTGAACTTCTCCTACGTGGTTTTTAAGACCATAAATCGGACTCATTCTGTAATTAAATTGTGTTCACAACGAATGCATGACTTTATTATTGTTATTGTTTATTATTAACCAGTCATGTCGCCTCCTTTATTTATTTATATTCTCATTGTTCATTCATGATTGTGTATAACCGTGCAGTTTAGACCTCTACAAACCTGTTCTGAAATGCGTTCTTGTATTAGTTTAGCAGTTCAGATTTCAGTCTTTCCATAAACGTTCCTCCCTGACAAAGGCTCTGTAGGTTTTCTGCATCAGCATTGTTTTAAAGACCCAAACAAAGCATTGGAAAATGTATTGTTGGATTTCATGGCTTTATACGTCACGACTGACACCAGCCTCCTGTTTCGGTAACACCCTGCCCGGATCCCTATTCAAGGATCCTGTGTTTTATAGGGCCCATTGTAAAGCCACACTGTGAGATGTGCCTATGTTTAAGATGTGTGAGGGCCCCTATACATGTCCCCTGTTCTTTCACTGCGCTGGCCCCGGTCTGAGGTACCATTAGCTGAGAAGGACAGTAGTGCCTTAAATATGTCAGTATATGGTGAATGGAATAAAGTATATATGACAGTTTTTCATGCTTTTCTAATTATGACTTGGTTTAGTGGCAAAGTATGTGCGGTAAATATTTATCATAGTTTTACATCAGTTTAGTGGCAGTTTGTGGGGGGTAAAATAAAAGTACAAATATACAGGAAGCAGTGGTGAGTTATAAAATTACTGTCATGTCAATGTAATCAGCACCATCCAAAATGTTTTCTTTTTCTAAATAAGAGTTGGCACATGTAAGTTTTATGAATTATACCACATAGCAGTAGCACTCACATTTACCTGAGTAACTTTTTAAAGAAATTGTACTTTCAGAGTACTATTCTAGCAGCATATTTTTACTTGTACTTGAATATTTTTAGCAGCAATTGAGGTCAAAATAAGTCAGCTGCGTGCTGTCTATATTTAAGTAGAAAGCATCTGATAATCAGGAAGTGCACATTGGCTTTCTGCAAACAATGAACTAGTTCTGTTTTTTTTAAGAAATGTTTTTACGACAGTTAAAATCTGGTACAGCGCCATTAAATGTAATAAATAATATAGGTTTATAGTTACTGTAAACTATAAAAGAGCCATAAATGCCTCTCTTATTTTATCCTGACATGAAGTTGATACTTTCACATCCTGTTTTATATTTTTAAAATTCCTCTGTTTATATTTTGCCTGGATTATTGCATTACAGATGTGGCCACACCGGCTTGTCAAAGCCTGATCCCGTCAGATCTCAGAAGCTCAGCAGGGCCGGGCCTGGTTAGTACTGGGATGGGAGACACTGGGAATTCCAGGTGCCACAGTGGGGCAAAAACTGTTGTTGTGTCCTTAGGCAAGACACATCACCCACATTGCCTGGTATGAAAGTGGTGTGTGCGTGAGTGTTGGTGGTGGTCGGAGGGGCCGATGGCGCAGATTGGAGCCTCGCTTCTGTCAGTCTGCCCCAGGGCAGCTGTGGCTACAATAGTAGCACCACCACCAGGTCTGGAGTGAATGAATAATGCTCTGTAAAGCATCTTTGAGTGTCCAGAAAAGCGCTATATAAAACTGATGCATTATTATTATTATTATTATTACAGATAAATGTATGGACTTCTCCTACGTACTTTTTAAGACCATAAATCGGACTTCTTGTGAACACAATTTAATTACAGAATGTATTGTGCTTACTGTAAGCACAAGACAAAATCTTTGTCAACAATATGAAATGTTTTAATAAAATAATAATCATAATTTTTATTTATAAAGTACTTTTAAAAACAAGGTTTACAAAGTGCTGTACAAGCACCAATGAACAATACAAAACACATAAAAATAGCACATAAAACAGAAAACAGTCAGTGATGCAACAAATCAGATTAATTCTAATAATTAATTTTGAACGTTTGATTTTTGCACTGCTCCTTTCAGATATAATTTAGTTTTTCTCATTTTTGTGTCTGAAAATGTGCCTCTTTAATGTGTTGTCCTTCAAATTAACTCTAATGTTCAGATGTTACAGTCTCTTACTTGACTTACTAATACAATTACTCTTATTTGACTAGTAATAGACTTTTTCCAAATATGTTTTTACTCTTACTGGAGTTTTTTCTTGGACCACTACTTTGTACTTTTACTTTAAATAGCGTTACTCTCACTTGTGTACAATTTCTGGCTTCTCTACACATCTCTGATCACAGTATTGATTTTTGGCACTCCTTTAGATTAAATGTGATTTTTGTCCTGGTTTGAACCTCATTCAATCCTGATATGGACTTAAGTTTGGTCTTGTTTTAGTCCTGGTTTAGTCTTGTCTAATGGGCCTGGTTAAAGAACTTTAGCACCCTATAATATCCATTAGCATGCAAATGTAGGGTGACCAGAATTTCAAAATAAAAAACTGGGACATCCCTGTTTTTTGGTGATTGGTAATAATAAAATTGTGAAACGAATGCGTAATTAAGGAAAACTTATGCAGAGAACATTCATAACGAACATGTGAACCAGTATAGTCACATTTTCTTTGTCTTTTGGTCGTTTTTAAGCAGCTTTTCTGTATTTTACCCAAACAGATGACAGTTTATGCCTCTCTATACTGTTGGCAGGGATCATTCTGGTATAAAACTGGGACAAATCAGGGGTTTTGTATAAATCTGCTGGGACAGGAGACACAGGGCTCAAAACTGGGACTGTCCCGGGTAAATAGGGACGTCTGGTTACCCTACGCAAATGCTACATTTCAGATATCATCTATGCACCAATAATGTACTAATGTTACTAAGTATTTGCCCTCTAACCGTGAAGTCGCCGGTTCAAAACTTACTCAATTGCGCACTATTGTTGGCGATAAAGACTTGTATTGTCCCATTCACTGCTGTGGAATCCTGGACGTCACTGGCCCCCTTGCGGCTTGTATTTGGTCACAGGGGCCTTGTAAAGAGGGGCCCGGAGGAAATGCACTTACAGGACATCCTCCCCCTTCGCTTTCCCCATCCCTCTGTCCCTCCGTCCATTCGTCCGTCCCTCAAGTTAAAAGCCCATTCGTTGCAGTGTTTGTGTTTTAATTAGTGCTCCTCTATTTCTGGCTGAATGGTCGCTTCATTAGCAGGCAGGGCTACGATCTATAACGGGGAGGGGGGTGAAAAGGGGGTGAAAAGGGGGTGAAAAGGGGGAGGGAGGTAATTTCGATTGGTGATGTCATTTCCCAGAGGTGTGGACCGCCCATCTCGGAGCAACAAGCGGCCAAAACGTCAATGGAGGAATACTGCATGGGGTCTGTAGAAAATGCTAGGCCTGTGTACAGTATGTATTAAAAAGGCAAATGCCCTCTAGTCTATAAATAATAAAAAGTGTTATTGATGGCACAAAATGGATGTGGCTATGGTGATGTAGACTTTTGCCAACTACTAAGAATTCAAAGTGCATAAGTATCCATCCAGGAATTAATTTCAGTCGTCATGTTTTTTATTTCAGTCTGTCCTGAAAAGTTGTACAAAGTCGACTCTTTAGAGCTTTTGTCCATGTTATAGTTGTTTACCTTCTCTTTTACCCTCTCATTTTTTATATTTAGAGTGATTCATGCATGTTTGAGTAATCTTTGCTCTGCTCTGACAAACCCTCGCTTTCACTGTCGCTGGTATATGCCCTGCTGCTCTGTGCTTACTTCGTTATTCAATTTTATTTCCTAATTGGTGACGCGAGGAATTGACAGCATCGCATAATCACTTTAGGACAAATGAAAAATAAGCTGCTGCTCGCTAGCGTGATGTCCTTAGGCGGGGCTGACATCTGCATCTTTGTTGTGATTACGTTTATGGCGATATTGACTCTTTCACACTTTGATAAAGAATATGCCTCTTGCCTCAGATATGTTGTTCCAATCAGGTTATGATTTTACTGATACATGATTTTAAAGTTTCTCATGTCCATATCCAATCAGAAAGCAGAAAGAGCTCCTCACTTTAAGTTGCCAGATCCTCTGACTAAAACCGGTTGTAATAAACACAAATGAACTCTATGTTATGAGGTGTCCCCACTCAGCGTATCATATGACTAGGTTTAGTTGTGATGTTGTTGTATTGGCATTTTGAACATGGAGAAGCACCTGTTTTTGGCCATTAAAAGCTCGGTAACTGATTTTTACTCTCTTAAAATCGTAATAAACAGAACTATTTCAGTTCAACTTCAGTTTAAGTGCCCAAACTTATTCCTCACTTTCTTAACACAATCCGAGCATCCAAATTATTCACAAGAATTTCAACTTTCAGAGACCAGAGTGTAGGGGTGTAACAATATCCAAGTCTCAGTGTGAACCTCACGATACGATATTTATTGCGATATTGTGGGAAAGCTCACGATATTATGATATTCTACATAATAACAAGACTGACATTATAAAATGCTTTGACCAGTCATTTCGTACAACATTTATTGTCATTAGGGATGTTACGATATCTAAATCTCTCTGTACGATATTTTCACCATAAACATCTCACGGTACCATATTTATTGCAATATTTTGTAGAGGCTCACAAACTGTGAATCTGCTACTTTTTCCTCTAAAAATGCCTTCACAAGACTTAATATCCAAAGAATGAAGATTTCAAAGTGCTTAGAACAGTTATTTCTTCATGCCGTCTGCACTGAAACGGAGCAGAGGATCATGGTCTATGTAGTTCCTTCAGGTTTTTTTTTTAAATCTATTTTTGCATCAGAACTATTCATTTAAGCAAAGAGACTTGTGATGGTCCACGATATTATTGTGAGACTTTTGACGATACGATATCACCATATTTTGGTTATTGCATTATCGCTTAATGCTGATGCTAACAACAACTAGCATGCTAACAGCACATCAGGAATAGGCTAATTTCTGGTTTGCACAACAATAAATAAGCAGTATAAGTGGATGCAAGACAGCACATCGTAATCTCATTTAGATAAGAGCTGCTTTTACGATACATCCGTAATGTGAAAATGGCTTTAATCCCTTTAACTTGACATTTTGTGCTGTTTTACATCCTGGTCCCGTATATCCTTGTAAATATCTGTTCTACATCGTCTATAATCAGTGGATGCAGCCCATTGTTCCGCCCTGTCCACTGTAAACTGCTGAATAATCTGTCCCCCATGTCCCCCTGTGAGAGTGGGCGTGGCCTGAGACGTTTTTCATCCAATCACAGCGGGCATCCTCCCCTGGCCCCCGCCCCGTCTGTCTCCTCTGGTCTCCTTGGCTTCTCTGACGCATACGCAGACCTCATGCCTGCTCTATATGGTCTAATAGGTGAGATGATGTAATACAGGTTTTAATGTGCTTGCCTAGTGACAATGTGGTAAAGTCTATTTCCTGGAAAACGGATGCTGTGGTAAGATCAGGAAGTCACACATTTGCGAAACAGTATCTTTGCTCCTCTCAACCTCTCTTTAGTAGGAACAAAATATTTTTTTATTTATATTTTTTTACAATTTTTGAAGTTAAATTCTAATATTATTGATGTTGTTTGTTATTGTCACTCATGCTAAACACCTTCTACACATATTTAAGCATTATTTATAACTTTACAAATCAAAAAGTATGGTACTGAAAAAAATCTTACTGACCTAAATGCATTTTAAAGGCCCTGTATCCAGTTTTTCTCATGTATTTGAGCAAAAAATTTACCCCAGTACAGATATATGCTATTGTATAAGCGGGTCTTGAGGTCAAAATTTGTTCCAACAATCAGGAAGTGCACGTTCGCATGTTAGTTCTTAGTTTTCCTATGATTGCGTAACTTCGTAAAAAGTGCTTTGCTTATGAACTAATTACAATTGAGATGTATAAAGTAATTTAGGAATGGCAAACGGTTTCAAATGAACTAGTTCTGTTTTCACATTTATAAGACAGTATAAATCAGGTAGTTTAAAAATGTGATATTATATAACTTTAAGTTCCTCTGGCCTATTTTCTTTACTGCCATGGACTATGTAAAATTTAGAGTTAGGATGGCAGCTGCAATGAAAAAATGTATTTGAATTTGTACACTAAATAAATACAAACACCTCATTCATTTGTACTGTTCTGAAATGACGGTTGAGGTCGGTTTATTTCCTGAGTGCGGTGAAGGCGGATATGACGGTTGAGAGGAGAGTTGTGACATGGGTTTTTTGAAAGCATTTGTCCTCATTCCACCTCTGTTGGTGTGGACTTTCATAGCGCATATATATAGAGAGAGAGAGATGGACTCCCCCAGTACAAAACGGCGGTTTACAGATGTGTGTCACTGAGTCAGCTCCACAGCTGCAACACAGCTACACTTACACTTTGCATTTTAAGTTGCGTAACATATGGCTGTATCCAAAGTAGTAAGAACCCAAAATAAGCACTGTCTTTTTATTCTTACTTGACCTTGAATGGTACAGTATAAATTAGATGTTATTATTGCTCAAAACAGGCTCAAAACAGCCTCTCCGCAGGTCTGACTTTACTTGGGCAGGTGGTGATTGTCTAAGTTTAATTCCATATTGTGACACACTCCAGAGAAGGCGATAATACAGTACTGTGCAAAAGTTATAGGCAGGTGTGGTAGGTTTAGGAACGCTTTCAAAAATGGAAGTGTTAGTAATTTATTTTCATCAATCAACAAAATGCAGTGAATGAACAAAAGAGAAATCTAAATCAGATCAGTATTTGGTGTGAGCTTTGCCTTCAGAAGAGCATCAGTTCTTCTAGGTTTACTTGCAGACAGTTTGTGAAGGAACTGGGCTGGTCGGTGTTCAAAACATGTTGAAGATCTAAGCGCAGATCTTGTGTGGATGGAGCTTCCTCACATCCTTCTGTCTCTTCATGGAATCCCAGACCAGACCATCACCAACACAACTACTTCTTTATGCTGAAGATGGTTCTTAATGACTTTGGCTTTTTCTTTTGTTCACTCACTTTGCATTTGGTAAACTGATAAAAACAAACAATCATTATTTAGATTTTTGAAAGCATTTGTTGTTTACAGCATTTTTTCACATCTTCCTAAAAACTTTTGCACAGTACTGTATCTGTATTGAGAAAAGTATAGTGCACCACTTAAATGTTTTAAAGAAGCCTGGGCCTTTACTGTTTACATAAAGGTATTAAAATCTCAACTCAACCTGGACTGCCAGTGCCTTATACTCTGCAAATAGAAGACACATTCAAGTTTTACTCATTCTCTGTATATGAATAGGCCTCATGTGAAAGCCCAGAACCTCCAGAATTCCCTCACTGAGCTGCAGAGGCTGCACTAGAACTGATTCATGATCGACTGAAGGTGCTGGGGTTTAGGTAAAGATCTTTTAAACATTCAGTATGTTTAAACCAACTGGATTTCAACATCATTGCTTTGATGAAGATGAAATATTGTAATGTTAATCCTGACTCTACACCACACCTTAAGTCCACCATTCCTACCTTTATTGCACTAGCTAATATTTGATGATACCAGAACCGCGCCTTTTTGTTTAACAGTCCTTATCACTGTCCTATTTTATTCTGATGTTGATTTTGCACCTCATATTCACATTGATCCTGTACGTGTTTATAGTGGAACCAGTAGATGCTAAAAACAAGTTTATTTGACCCTGGATTGAATTAACACTTGCACATTGTCCCTTTTAAGTACTGGGGCTTTAAAGTGGTGCCAGAGGGCGGTTTATAATGAAAGATGCTATAAAGCACAGGGTTATGGGGCACATTTGGAGAGAGCAGGCCTCCTTTGAACGCCCCATGCAGCTTCCATGTCTCTGGGCGGAAGCAACATGTGTGCTTGGGTTAGCGTTAGCGTTAGTAGCCTGGAACTTTTAACTAAACCAGGCATAAAGTGTGTTTTTGATGTTCTAAACTTATACGAGGTGCCAGGTACGTGGTTTGTACATCAGCAGGTTCTTAACAAAACTGTTTTTTAAAGGTGCATTGCATAAGTTTTCTGGTTGAGGGGGTCTGTCAGTTGCATCGGCGTTGCCTTTTTGGAGATGTTGCTTTGTCTGGACAATCTTAAAACTATTAAACTCATGCACATATAGTTAATGATGCGGCTTTTGATGTTATCATCCACCTAGCAATTCAGATTTTGGAAAACCGGAGCTAGTCCTCTGTATTTTTGGCACAAACCCATCCCTTTCCTAATTGCAGCAATGGACAAAGAGAGAGAATTTCACATCTATGAATGTCTTTGATTAAGCATGTATATCTAGAGATGAGAGTCCCAAGTTTTAAATTCTTGGGAACACATATCTCTGAGGACCTCACATGGGCAACCAACTCCACTGCCATAGTGAAGAAGGCACAACAGCGACTCTATTTTCTCCGGACATTAAGAAACATCAACTTGTGCGCAGAGCTGCTGGAGTCCTTTTATCACTGCTGCATAGAAAGCATTTTAACATATTGCTTATCTGCATGGTATGCAAACTGTTCTGAGGCAGATCAGAAATCCCTCCATAGAGTCATCAACACCTCACAGAAAATCATCAGGAGGCCACTGCCACCTCTGGAGGACATCTTCAGGACACGCTGCCTCCGCAGGGCTCACACCATCCTGGAGGATCAGACCCACCCATGTCACCGCCTCATAACTTTGCTGCCATCTGGACATAGATTTTGGTGCATTAAAGCATGCACATCCAGACTGAAGAATAGCTTTGTTCCCAGAGCTATTATTGAACTGAATAAATTAATTAATGCATGATGTGAATGAATTGGTCTAACTACAGATGCACTAACAAAATTTCGTTGTACTTGTGACAATGACAACAAAGGTGAATTGAATTGAATTGAATTGAATGTTGTTATTCCTCAAAAATATCTTGGAAAAATATTAGATCTGGGTTGCCTCTTCAAAGATCTGACTTGTAACTTGGAAAGGTAGACGATAGAGGTCTGGGCAGGACAGAATTTTCAGTCTCGCTCCTGCCCGCACCCGCAAAGAACTGTAATTTTCATTTACTTATTCTCAGTCCCGCCCACATCTGTGATATTTTGTCCTTCTCCTGTTTGCAAACGATGGAGACGTTCACTTTCTTTCTCACAAAAGGTCTTGAGTTCTTCAATTTCTTCATCAGGTTTCTTGATTTTTTTATGGTAAATGTACCTCTTTTTAAAGAACTTACTTCTGAAGCACCGTGAGATTCGTTAGAGCTGCTGCCGTGTCTTCGAAGCTCCATCAAACACAGAGAAATGGAAAGAAATTGTCTAAAATGTGCACAAGATTAAACCACATCCACAAGTTTAGGCTGCTTAAAATGTTTTTATTAATGCCAAAGAAAATATCCAGCACAAATTATGTATGATAGGCAAACATTAGTCATTTGTATATTTTACTTTACACTCATATTTAGTTTGCGGGACTGCAGTTGCCCCCATGAAGACAGACAAGTTAAAGTTCATACTGTGGAACATTTTAGGCAACGTGATAACCTCTGCATGTAAAAGTTGCATAGTGCATAGTGTTTAATGTTAGTTTTAAATATTGTATTCTGCTTTTTTGCTTCCGTGTTTTACTTTTTTACCATGTATATCAATTTTAAACTAAGGGGAACTGTTGCAATATTCTGTTTTTACACCATGTACCCTTTGGTTACTGGACCCACTGTAATCTCACCAAAAGTCCAGTTTTGTTTGATACCAATATAGTATCAGTAACTGTTCAAATGAGTAGACCTACCTGGGTGTTGATCCTTTTGACAACCCTCAAGTCCATATAACTAAATTAGCAAATCAGATGTCACCATAACATACCATAACATAACACTGTACCACAAACAGATACTACACTGCAAATTTCTCTGATCTAGCCACGATTTTAAAACTTATATCGGATTATTCACCTTTTTTTCAGATTTATTATCTACCAGTATTTACTAGTTCTGAGACTGCTTGATTCTAATCTAGAGGTTATTTTAAAATAAAATTAAAACTTAAATAATCTGTCCATGTGGCGACACGCAGGCAGCAAGGTAATTTCACTGCTTTTAAGTCATTTTCTGATATATTTAAGTATTTATATCTTAAAGTGTAAAGTGGCTTATGGGTAGATAAAATGTGTTCTTGTTTACATATCTACTTGGTTCTATAACTCCGTTGTTTTATGAGTGTGAGAAACATTTTTTGCATTGTATAAGAGCCTCACCTATTTCCAGATTTGACCAGAAAATACCAAAAAGATCTTGTTTTGCCTGCTCTCTCTCTTTGTTATGCAATACTGCCTGCTGGGTAATAGCAGTGTGCGAATATCGGCCTCTAGTGGCGACTCTGGCTCGTTACACCACACTGGATGTTTTGGTTTTGTGCTCTTTTGTCTTCAGCATGTGCATGGATTACATAACTGAGCTTTCAAATAGCCACTTTTCACACTTATATACTTTATAGAAATGATTTTAAACCACAAATATAATAAGCATAATTGATGTTTTATTGTCAAATCGTGCCGTTTTATGTCTTAAATCGAGACCAGGGTCAGTCAAATGTTTGTTGTTAATATGGAGATTTTGGTGTAGTGGTATGATGGTGGAACAGATTAGCTTCAGTATTTAAAGTTTTGTGTTTTCTCATCAAAATGTGTAGTTTTAGATTCTATTTCAATTTTTTTCTCAAATATTTTGCAGATATTATATGGACTGCACCCAAGGTAAATTGTTAAAACCTTAAAAATCTTTGCCCCGTTACAAATTTATTGCTGCTATTTGCTGTCTGCATCTAATTATTCTGCATCTAAGTTTTTTGTGTGCGATAATCAGGAAACAGACAAAACAAAATGCTTACTTTGTTTGCATGCATTGTGTAAGTGATTTAGTGTTACACAAATTCATGGAAAATCAATAGACTGAACATGAATGTGGGAGGGATTTAGGAGACGGAGGAGGCGGGGCTCGGGTGGAGGAGTGTGTGAGGGAGGAGGAGGGAGGGAGTGATGGATCGCTATAAAAGAGAAGACTTTGAGCGACCACATGCTTACGACAGGACTAGTGCAGAAGAACAGTATAAGCCACACAAAGGGAGATCCGAGCTCCTGCAAAGCTTTGCCAGGGAAACTTTGACAATAAAAACAGCAAAGATGGCTACCATGTTCAGATACCCAGTGTTTCCTCATCTCCAGGGTGAGTCCAGGATAACACGAAATTTTCAGAAACTACATGCTTGTATAGGAATTTTTGTGATTGTAAAAAGCGACTGTTTTAAGGTCGTGTTATTGTCTCACTGATTATGTTGTCGATTTTACAGATTTATTGAAGTTTTGTTTCAGTATATTATAATTTTAACATTGTGCATAGTGTTATTGTGAGCATAGTGTCCATACCCATTCTGATACGATGATGACAATTAAAAACATTCCTCCAGAATGTGATTTTCAGCATTAAATAATAGCATTTTCTTCTATTACCATGTAGTTTTATATCTGTGTTAATCCCTCAGTCGTCCAGGTAGATTCCATAGCAGTCTTTGGACACATACATAAAGTTCTAAAAGGGGTTATTTTTAAGACCCTGGAGTTGCATTGTAGTCATTTATCATTATTTAACTTTTTTGTTTTGTTATATTATCATTTTTACGATGTGCAGTGTATATAAGTGTACGCCTGTAAGTTGAATTTTAAAACAAAATCTGAATTGTTCCTAGGACCTCCTTATAGTGTATAAATTTGATTTAAGCACAGTAAGCGTACATTAAAGCCTGCATACTGTATTACATGTATTATGTAATGAGTGAAAATGTATTATAATTTGTGAATTATATGATAAATGTATAAGTTACTGTGTTCATGTTTCATATAATTGTGTATATTAGTGGTAGCAGTTGTAAAAAGTTAAACTTTTTGCTCATTTAAAAACCGTGTATCTTTATATCGATTAGATTAGATCGATAAACTCCACACTAATCTTTATGTGTTACATAATCTAACAAAACACCTAAAATGTAAACACAGTGACCTTAAACTGTAATCTCTAATGTCAGTAATATTTCTTTCTGCATATTAATTATTGTTTTACTGTTTTGAAACTTTGCCAGTTTGTTAAAATTTATATATATATATATATATATATATATATATGTTTTTTGTTTCGCATAATAAAAAGTAATGCAAATTTTAAGTAAAAGAAGAAAGAATAAAAATCTGTTTTTCTGACCTTGCCCACTGACCTGGACATGCCCGCATATAGAACAATGTAAATAATATATGATAATGGGCTAAAGAATGTCCCAGTTTACCCTTTGCACAGATTTTTTGTAATATTTTGTCTGAATATATTTAGTTTTTGAGTAAAATATCTGTGTAGTTTTGCGTCTGATTTAGCTGATTCACCAAAGGATGACATGTTCCTCTCATCAGAACGGGACAATTATGTAATTCCTCCACATCACCATAGAGACCATTCACAACCAACTCAGACGACACACTTTTAGTTTTCTGGGAAACGTTGTGCAAAATAAACAGATTATTCTAATGTGGCCTTTCTAAATAGATGCTTGAAGTGTTTTGGGTTCACACATGTTTTGAGTTTTGCTGAGGTCATTGTCATAGAAACATGCATAAACGCTTTTCAGCTGCGTAAACAAGTGAAAGGAGAAGGTTCTGCTGTGCGCTGCTGTTTGAGCGAGGACTATAATATGGACTGCTACCGATACAGCATGTTTGTAGACGTCCAAACTACAGTGTTACAATTTTCCCCCCATAGAGACATAGGCATATAGATATTTTTTTGTGATTTGCTAATTGTGACCATTTGAAATCCGATTTTATTCGATTGTGATCATATTGTTCCTTTGCTGTGTTGGTAATTAGTCATACTCCCTTTTTCATCCCACTGTACAAAGAGGTATTATGTAATTTCTCTGGAAGAGGGTCCGCCACCTGCTTTGGAGATGCTGTATTTGGACTGGAAAGTTATTGCCTGGCAAATCCAGACTGATATCTATCTGTGTTTTTATTCTTGGCACTGCACACACCCATACCATAAGGATGACGCCCTCCAAATTTCAGATTAATCAGATGAGTAGTTCGAGAGTTATGCATGAAACAGACAAACAAACATACAAAGAAACCAACAAACCAACAGGAGGAGAAACAGACAGACGTTTATTGCATTAATAGATAGATGAATATCAGTCTGGTCTCCGCTTCCTCTGTCGCATCTCGAGCCAAACACGATCGTCCAATCGGATTTGTTTATATCAGTGACGCATGTGAAACGAAGGAGCTCATCGGTCACTTGTCATTTTTTGTGATACTTTTTTCCTGTTTTTTCCTCGTAAGCCGGCATATTTGTTTTGAGACTGAGAAAGTAATTTCCTACTGAATTTATTATCTCCATGTAGATGCAGGCTAATGCTTTGCTGTGGAACAAGCAAATTAAAAAACATTCATCTTCCCCTCCAGCAGAAAAGTTATATTGTGCACTATGTTAATGTATAAACGTTGTCCATGTACCGTATTTTTCGGACTATAAGTCGCACCAGCCAAAAAATGTGTAATGAAGAAGAAACAAACATATATGTCATTTTTGGGGGAAATGTATTTTATAAAATCAGAGAACCGACATTTCATCTTGAAAGGCGAGTTATAGAAGTTATAGTAATAAAAACAACTGAATAGAGAACAATCTGTGTATCATTCGTTTGTTCATTTTTCAGTATAGAACTAAAAATAAGAAAACAAAAAAACAACTCTTTTGTTTATTATTTGGCTCTAAAACCAAAATGAAAAAACGGATAATGATTTGTTTTTTCATTTTTGATTCATATATACGATTCATATATTTGGTCTATGGGCTGTCACTGTGAAAAATGTAATATACAAGTCGCACCTGAGTATAAGTCGACCACCCAAACTCTGAAGAAAAGTGTGACTTATAGTCCGAAAAATACAGTAAACTTTCTTAATGATACTTTCCTCTGAACATCCATATTCACATTGTGTTCTCTTCCTTTCCCCCGCAGACCCGTGCGCCCCCGGCCTCTCCCTGTCTCCGCCCCCCCGCAGTGTCATGGCGGAGCCGGACTACCTGGAGGACCCCTGTGACGAGCTCATCAAGCCCAAGAAGCTCCTCAACCCAGTCAAGAGCTCCAGGAACCATCAGGACCTACACCGCGAGCTGCTCATGAACCAGAAGAGGTACCAACACACACAATACAGGACTCACAATAAGTCTAATTTATCTTTTACTGCGCCATCTACTAAGTAATTTACTAACTAGTTAAATTAATTTTGCTGACTTTATTTTATCTAATTTTCAAAACAAAACTTTGACAGAGCATTTTGTTGCTTGTTTGGAAAAGGGTAAACCTATTATTATTAAGGTATTCATAAAAAATGTAGTGGTTTTACTAAGTGGTACTGTAAAAATATTATTTACAGTATGGCTTTCTGAAACTGGCACATCACTTACATGATTTCATGGAAAGCAAAAGCCGTACTTTGGAACGTTCTCCGTGAAGATAGATGAATTTTATATCTTGAGATTATAACCAAAGGAACGAGCAGGAGGAAGCCAAATAAAAGTCAGGTTTGTGGAGATATGAAGCCCTCTAAGAATAAGGGAGCACATTTTTCAGTGCCGTAAACACAACCATATCAAGTAAGTCTACTGTAAACTCTTTTGAGCCGGGGCTGTAACGGTTAGTTTTTATTGTCCTCTTTGATTACGCTCAAGTCAATATTGATAAGAAACGGTTTCAGTCAGACGAAAGTGGTGACATCTGTGCCAACCATATAAGGTAGAAACAAGCATCTAGGTCAGTGTGTCATTCATATGTAAATAATATACACATTTAGATCATCCCTGGGTATCTAAAAAGTACATTACAGAATGATATTTCGTTATAACTGTCCTCAATACAAGAATCACATTTCAGAACATGTTTGTAAAGATCTAAACTACAGGGTTCGCATTTCTTATGCAGGATATCACAGGAGATTTTGTGGTTTGTAGAGGAAATTATGGTACTTCAAAAATTGCAGCCTTTATGTCCTTAATCTTGCAACCCTAAAAACTATGTAACAATCAATATACAGTGAATTTACCATAAAGCATCTAACATCTAATGAGTGTTTGGTTTTTAAGCTATTGTCTAAAGTACAGCAATAATGAACTAGTCCAGTCATTCAGAGACCAGACTATGGAAAGCACCTTTGTTTATGTGCTGAGGCTTAACCAATGAGCTAAACCCAGCACAATATTCACTCCCAGCTCCATTTATCAAAGGCCGTAAATACCATCCATAGTAATCTGGCAATAAAACCAGTCAGTCACTGATTCTCTGCTGTTTAAATTAGTAGTAAATTGAACTAAAACATGTTTTATTCTTATCTTTTGCATGTTATTTCAATTGTAGCTTATATAAATGACCAGCCTAGGGTGTACTGACATGTTAATAGGATTTTTACATTAATTCAGTGGTGTGTAAGTGGCTCAGTCAGTTGAGTTTGTGCCCATAGACCAGTAGTTTGCATGTTTAATTCCCACTATGCAAAATTAGTAGTATAAGAGAGACATACAGTATATTAGATAACAAAAATGCAATCAAAATCTAACACGAAACCCAAATTTAGAGAGGATAAAATAAGGGTGTGACCAAAAAATAATTATTATACAGTTGTGTTCTTGAGCAAAACGCTTCACTCACCTTTCCTCCAGGCCAACCTATAGACTTTAATAGTATAGACCAGTTGTATAGTTTATCTCTGTCACATTCTTAACAATGTCTTTCACCCATGAGCTACTTTTCACTCTGATAAGGACGTTATGAAACCAACCGTGCTTATAGATTTCACTTGAGAGGTTAATATTTGAAAGCTACTGTATAAAGGCATATATATGTGTGTGCCATTTGTGCTCCAGGGTGAGATAATGCCAAACCCTCTTGACTGTGTCTGAGTGCATCTTCTGAAGTCTGCAGCCTCCCAAACACTTTTATTTAAATCTGATGACGCCGCACTTTTAGAGGACTATTTCATAAAATCAGCTTTGGTTTGTGGGTCAAACATGAATTATGTAAACAGGTCATGGTCATAACAGGGTGATGAGAGATGGAGAGTTAGGCTACTTCAAATAATAATAATACTCAAAATATAAATTATTGGTTTTATTTAAAGCATGTCTGCAAAATAAACTTTTAACCAGTTTAAAGTCCTTCTCATTTGCCCTCTCAAAGTTGTATTTGTAGTGGTTTGTGCATGTTTGAGTCATCTTTAAACGCTTATTTTCAAGATGCCGTATTGCTATACCAACTTTGTGCTGACGTGGTAATTTTAGTTCAGTTTTGTGATTTAAAATTTGCAAATTATATCATAAATCAATAAAGCAGACACAAGCACAGTCAGGTCTTCTTTAACAAACTGTTGATGAAAATTAGAGATGCACCGATCTGATACTGGCGATGATCCAGAAAGATTTACTGCAACGGATTATGGACATATAAATTGATGTAATTGACTATTTACTGCGTAGTTAGCCTAGAAAGTCTTGTGATGGTTGTATGAATGGACTTAAAAATTAACTACAAAAATAGCACTGTAAACCTTTATCTGCAAGTGTATTTTATGAGCATTGTCTATCATCTCTTTTGCAGCTTTGGCATTTTTGTGTTAGATTGATATACCAATATTATCTTCAGACCATATTTTATACCATCTATAAGTGTCTGAATGCTGAAACGTTTGGACCGTTGCCATATCATTTAACAATCAAAACAAAATCTGTCTTTTGAGCGCTCATCTGTCCTCAGAATGGCATCAGGAGCAATGCAACAGGAGCTGAAACCCGTGGACGGCTAATGGGCAGCCAGCTCGATTGTTACTGCTATTCTGTTATTGCTTCATCATATCTACAGCTTAGTCTAGCCTCATCGTTTTGGCACTACACTGTGTTTGTTTTCCCCAGATCGGACGCTTTGTGCTGGGTTAAAAATAGCTCAGCAGAACACAGCCTGTTGACTCTTACATCACAGAGGCATATGGGGATGGGCGTGCCACCTTAAAAAGAGGTCAATACGGATGCCGCCTTAAAAAAAAAAGTGGCATGCAGATGTCCAGTGCTGGGTTAATCCGCCCTTCGCTGTTTGAACTGTTTCCCAAGTGAAATTCAGTTTGACATTTCTAAATATTTTAATTCTGTTCATTTTAAACAAATACACTGACATAAAAAAAAGACAAAAATTTAAAATGAAATTGAAAATGACACAACTGAATGATATATAGAGGCTTTTATAGATTTTAAGTGATAGATTACTGGGTTGTTTGGAACCAAAACATCAAATTATACAATGTAAACCCGAACAAGTTACCAGAACTCAGAAAAATTGAGGCAATCGATTACTGCAATTATTTTAAGTTAATGAACTTAAAAATCACAATCTTCCAGAAATTAAAAGCTCAGATGCCTCACTACTTTTATCTTTTGAAAACAGCTGAATTAAAAGTGTTATGTTAAGGCAACTCAGTCATTTTGAAATTGTACTGTATTTTAGTTTATTTTTTAAAATCATCCCTATTTGAAACCATAGAAATAACAGGACTTTTAATGACTTAATTCTACTAAGTTGTACCTCATCTATGTTTTTAAATTATGCTCAATTATACCCAAAAAAAGTTCGCTTTAATAAAAAAGTATTACTCAAAAAGAAGAACATGCTACAGCAACTTGAAATAATTAAGTTAGCAGGACTGTTTCTATAACTTTGAGCTTAATATATTTAATTACTTTGAACTTTCGGGTTTATGGCACAATTAGAAAGCAAAAGTTTCAATACCAGTTGGTTTAAACCTAAAATAACTCTAATCTGAAGGGTCTCAATAATCAGTCTAGTGCAGCCTCTGTAGCTCAGCGGAGTGTTTTGAGCTTTCACAGGGGTTAGGTTAGGTTAGGTTGCTGTATTTGTACCCTAGGTAAATTTGCTTTGCAGATTTGAGAGGCTGGTCCCACATTTCATTCATCCACATTCTGCACAATAAACACCAATAAAAACACAAATATAAATATAAATAAAGTGTTGCAGTTCTCCAGTGCAGAGTGGTTGTTCCATAAATAAAAGAATTCATCTGACTGAGCTAAAAATTCCAATACATATGGACTATATCAAAAACATGATAAATAAATAAATTACAATTTATTCATAAATACAATAGCATGGGGACATGGCCTGTCCATATACTGAGAATGAGATAAACTTGCATGTTTCCTCTGTCTGCAGGTTAAGGCACAGACAACCCAGGTTCATTTGTGATCATAGTAACTTTTTAAAAATGTAGTAGGCTGTGATTGTCTAGGTGGGATTTGCTATTCAAAAACACTAGGTTCTCAGTACAGCAGGAGTTTGTAGTATCCTCTCATAAACATTATATAACTTCAGCGACACCGAGCTCTTGCAGAGATTAAAGTCTTACATTCAGGCAGTGTGCATTAGTGGGATGAATAGGGCTTGAATAAAACCTACACCAATTCATCCCATATACATTAGTTTTAGTTTTCTCCTTTTTCAAAACTGCACTACGCAAAAAAGTTGAAATGAACAACCCAAACTGCACTCGGAAAGGCACGATCTTCAAGCCAATATTACGTGTTCAGATCAGAATTTTATTTCACCACATTTTTCTACAAACAAATTCGTACATACAGTTCCTAACAGAAGTTGCAGTCGTGATGTTATGTGCTTGTTCACTGTGAGAAAAAGTGAAAGCGTTCGGCGTCAGAGATTAGTCACGATGCAAGAGGAGGAGGATGGAGGGAAGGAGAGAAGGAGAGAAATAGAGGGATGGATTGAAAAGAGGAGGACAGCTGGGTGTAGAGAAAGAGGGAGAAAAGGATCCAGAGAGGAAGGGAGAGTCAAATAAGAGGGGCCAGAGATTGGAGGGAGAGAGGGATGAAGAGAGCAGGGAGGGAGGAGATGGAGAGGAGGAGGGAGGAAGGATTAAAATGGGGAGAAAGAGAGAGAAATGGAGAGAAGGCTGGCCAGAGGAAGCAAGTGAAATAAGAGGGGGACAGAGAGTGGGGTGGAAACTGGGTGCGAGAGGGATAAAAAGGGAGCAGGGGAGGACGAGATCAGTGAAAAGAGAGAGGGGAGGGGGAGAAAGGAATGGAGAGAGGTATGGGAGAGGGAGAAGAAGTGAGTTTGAAAGAAAGGAAAGAGGGCAAAGAGAGATGAGAGAGGGATGAGAGCAGGATGAAAAGAGAGGAAGAGAGAAAGATGAAGAAAGAGGGAAAGGAGAGTGGAGAAAAGGGGATGGGGAGAGGCGAATGGAGGGACGCGGTGGAGAGAGGGATGCTGATAGAGATTGAAAGAGAGAGAATGACTGTAGGAGGGATGGAGAGATGGATGAAGAGAGAGAGAGGATGCTTGCTGTTAGCTCTCCCTGTTACATAATGCTGGTTACAAAACACGCTGTGGCTGTGGGCTGCTGCTGCTGCTTCACCTTTTGTCAACACAGACGGAGGAATTTGAGACATTCAGACAGAGGGGAGGACAGCGCCGACGGAGAAGGGGACTGGGGACAGAGATGGGGGTGGGGTGGAGGGGGTAAAGGAGTTTGGATGCCGAGGGGGGTAAAGGGCGCTGTGGGGTCAGGTGTTTGGGTGTCAGTTTGGCATTTTGGGTTGTGACTGGGGTGCAATCGTAGTGTAATGCCACACATTCAGTAGAATATTCTTGGAGTTTCATACTGAACTGTATTTTCTGTGCGTAGGGATGTAACAATAACCGAAATATGATATGATATGGTGATATCATATCGTCAAAGGTCTCACAATAATATAATGGACCATCACAATATATCGAATCACAAGTCTCTTTGCTTAAATGAATAGTTCTGATGCAGAAATAGCTAAAAAAAAAAAAAACAGAGGGAACTACATAGACCATGATCCTTTGCTCCGTTTCAGTGCAGACTACATGAAGAAATAACTGTTCTAAGAACTTTTAAATCTAAATTTTCTGGATTAAGTTTTGTGAAGGCATTTTTAGAGGAAAAAGTAGCAGATTCACAGTTGTAAAGAGAGATTTGGATATTGTTCCATCCCTAATGACAATAAATGTTGTACTGAATGACTGGTCAAAGCATTTTATAATGTCAGTCTTGTTATTATGTAGAATTATGTCGTAATATCCTGAGCTTCCAGACCATATCGTGAGCTTTCCCACAATATCACAGTTCGTAATTTATTAGTATTTTCGTCATAATACAGAGGTGGGCAGAGTAATCGAGTTGTGTGTATCGTAGGGTTGTCAAAAGTATTGGAAATCAGATACTAATTGATACTAAAACTAGTATCGATACTAGATACTAATTTTAACATGTATCAATAGTAAAAAAAGTCACGTTTACAGGACAGAAATGGGCCTTTCCTTATATAAGGCTTATATAATAGCTTCAGAATGATGCAACTGGATAAATGAGAGATTACATATATATAAGGTCACATGGTAATATTAAAGAAGTATGATTCAATGTTATAAATCGAAATCTATCTAAATATAGGGTGTTTTCTATTATCATTGTAGCATCTGAATCGGTACTGAGTATCAAGTGTATTTCTTTAGTAACTAAGGTGCTTATATTGCTTATAAACATCCATTCTTGTAAGAGACTCGCCAAACCACAGATCTGACCTGTAACTTGGCCTGGTTGCATCACCTTCTGGTCTGGGAGAGATGAACGTAAGTGCAGTGCTATACTGTGGGATATTCGAGGCAAAGTAATAACATCTTCATGGAGACAAGCAGGTTTAAATAAAAGTAACTCATCAACATTATGTACATGTGCATTCAAAATTGTAAACACTGCTACTTTACTACTGCTGCAATATCCACAATACTTTGCCATACTTTCCAAACAGCCTTGCCCTGCAGTAACTCCCACATGTTACCTTTGACCTTGTGTTTTGTCTTCATAACTCCACCACTGCCTCCCACCCTCTCCTCTGCTCCCACCCACTTCTCTGCTAGAACAACCGGCCCCTGGTTACATAAGACCCGAGATTCAATAATACGTTTAATTAAGAGTATGAGCCAAGAGCTGAGTGAGCGTGTTCCCATAGTCAGTCCGCACAAAGAGCCCTCACTGCGGCTATGTTTACATGTAATAATAGGATTCTGTTCACATTTTAAACACGTCCAGGAATTGACAAAAAACTTGAAATATGAACTGACAAACTAATACAAGAATCACATTTCAGAACATGTTTGTACGGATCTAAACTATAGGATTAGCAGCTTTTTATGCAGAATAACACAGGGTATTGTGTTGTTTGTGGAGGAGGTTATGGTACTTTAAAAATTGCGATTGATCTTGCAGCTTTAGTTATCTGATTATTGGAGTGATTTGGACTGTAAAAGTACCACAGAGTCTGGCCGTGGAGTAGAGGACAGAGGAGGTGAGCGCTCGGACAGAGGCAGAGGGCACACTTATGTTATGTAAGCCATATGGAAACAATAGGCCATTAGGATGTTGTATAACAGGGAAAAATATTTGTTAGTTAAAGTTTGGTTACATCTTTTAAGTCATCTAATCATTCTAATAGAATATTGATTAATGTTTTATTACAGCATCAGTTTATTCACACATTGTTAAAGGTGGGTACTAATGACAAACTGGGTTACATTTACTCAAATAACTGCTTGAAGACGTATCACTTTTTCACAACAAACTTTTTACGTGTACTTGAGTCATTTCTTCAAGTGCTTTTTCTTCTACATTTCTTCTAAAACTCTTCTCATTGTAAGTCTGTAAAAATACCATGTTAAATTTGGTTAGTTATAGCTTGACAATGTATTAATGTAGATATATTATCAATAAAACTATATTTATAAAATGTATATCAACTCAAAACATGCACTGTATGTGTGAAAGTGGTGTGTGCGTGAGTGTTGGTGGTAGCTTACTATGAATGAACAATGCGCTGTTAATAATGCTCTGTAAAGCGTCTTTGAGGACATGTGTCTGTGAAAAAGCGCTATGGCTGTTGTTGTAAGGTGACCTTGAGTGTCCACAAAGGCACGAAATAAATAAAATGCATTATTATTATTATTATTATTCCACACCGATAGGTCATGTTTATGGAATTTTAAAACTTTATTTTATAGTTGTGGTTATACCGGGCATTTGTATGTTTGACATTCAATAATAATACACTGGAAAAAGTCACTTCTTTATGTATTATGTATTATCCATGTATTTCAGCATTAGACTATAGCAATGAACCAGGCTTTCAGTCACAGCACTGGGTCCACAAGGAGACAAGCTGAGAGTTAGACATTTAAAACTACATTTTACTACAATTTCTTTCTATTTAATGTAATTTCTAAATCATAATGCAGGTGTCTAATATCACCTATAGCCTATAATTCATCTGAAATATAAGCTAGGTCATAGAACAGTAAAAATACACCACTTGAACATGTACTGGAGCTCTAAAATGCAGCCATGAAAGCCCCTCTCTTTAGAATATGAATTTTTCAGTATCTCGTATCATACCTACGCTCCAGTGTGCCCTATTCAGACCGGAGATAGGCAACTATTGTTAGAACGGGACAGAGTTGGAAACAAAATGGTGCCAATGAAAATCCAAATAACCACAAAATGAAAATTGATGATAGTGAATACATTGAGTTTGTGCATCCACAAGATTGATTTTGTTAATGTTTGATTAGTTGCTTGATTTAATTTGGTTCTTGGCACAGCTTAGTTTACATCGTGTTTGCTTTGCCAATTTAACAGAATACCGAGGGAGAGGGAAGATATTATTCTCATATTCGATTGTGTCCCAATGTAATTATGTGCACTTAATCAAGCCATAACAAAGATAGTAACCTTCTAATGTGTCTGTTGTTTGTCCCTTGCAGAGGCCTGGCTCCTCAGAACAAGCCCGAGCTGCAGAAGGTGCTGGAGAAGAGAAAGAGAGAGCAGGTTCTCAAGGCTCAGAGAGAAGAGCAGGAAGCCCACAAGAAGAGAAGTGACCTGGAGATCGAGCTGCTCAAACGCCAGCAGAAACTCGAGCAGGTCAATAATGCACACACCTCACAATGGAAAGCTATTAGGCCAGAGTCTGTAGGACTAGGCACTTTGAAAGGCAGGGAGGGAGGGGCAACATGCTATTTATACTCAAGAGAGGAGTTTTCTGGCTCTTATCCCAACAGTAACAGTGGAAGATGTATACAGTTTTTATATCGGCTGATTCCCAGGTTTCAATTCAATTCAACTTAGGGGTTTAGTATCTTAAACTGTCCCCAGGGGTTTCTGAAAATATGTTCAAATTGACTGTTTTATAGGGTTGTAACTAGGACCCGACCGATATGGATTTTGTTGCGGCCGATATGATACCGATAAAATGGAAGTTGGAGCTGCCAATATAATTGCCGATATATTAATGATGTAAAAATTCACTGTAAATCTTCAATTGTTTATAAAACTTAGGTTTGGCTCGATTGGATTTTCAATTGGGTTTATTTAGGCGACATTTATTGTTATTCTGCCTCTTTACGTCATATTTAAGGACAGTACGTCGGCCTAATGGCATTTTTGTATGATATTTTAGCCAGTAAAGAAAGTACTGTAAGTAAACTACCGCTATTAGATTTTAGCGGTAAATGCATGTGTGTCGGGGTAATTAATGATCTGCTAAATGCCGATAATTCACACTTCTATTCACAGCTCATTTACATATAAATGCATGCCCAGTAACATATATACGGCCACTATATTCACTTTACAGTCGCTAATAGAAGAGAAAACAGCCTGTTTATGTGTGGGAGCTACAGCAGCTAATCGCTAACCAATGAGAAAGAACCAAGTTGAAAAAAATGCGTAGTTGAGCCACATTTTTTGTCCAAATTCTGCTCAAGTAAAAGTCACTTAGGAGTTGTCTGAGTGAACTTTAATCCGAGTCCAAGTTCAGTAATTTAAAACATGAATCCCACATGACTCTCCATGTATGTGTGAAGGGAATCATTTAGTTCTTTCAGCACTTCTCTCTGGTGGTCAGCAGGGATTAAATGGAACTCTATGCAAACATATCCCGTTCTCACTTTCTGTTCCACGAAACATTAATCATTTTAATGTTTATCTTTGCAGCTTGAACTGGAGCAGCAGAAAAATGAGGAGGAGCAGGAGAACACGCCCGAATTTGTCAAGATGAAGAGCAACCTGCGCCGGACCAGACAAGAGGAGGGGGGAGAGGAGCGGACCACCTAGACCCACACTCAGAGCTGGAGGAGAGGGGGGAGGACCACCTAAACCCACACCCAGAGCTGGAGGAGAGGGGGGACCACCTAAACCTACACCCAGAGCTGGAGGAGAGGGGAGAGGACCACCTAGACCCACACCCAGAGCTGGAGGAGAGGGGGGAGAGGAGTGGATCACCTTCACCTAGAGCTAGGGCTGTCAAAAGTATTGTAAATCAGATACTAATCCATACTAAAACTAGATACTCACTTGAGGAGGTATTGATACTAAAAAAGTCCCATTCACAAATTGAAAGATTACACAGATATAAAGCCACATGGTAATATAAAAGAAAGTACAACGGTTTAATGTGGAAAATGACATTCTTTTGTCTCAAGAAAGAATGTTTTTAATCATCATCATGGTATTGGAATCAGTTCAGTATCGAGCCTTTTTCTTAGTATTGAAGCCGAGTTTGAAATTTTAGTATTGGGGCAACACTACCCAGAGTAGGGGGAGGAATGGACCACTTTTACCCACATGAGAGGGCAGATAGCTGGGAATTCCACAACTGTGAGCCTGCCAAGCTGTGTGCTCACCAAACTGTCCACCACTCTTACCGTGCGGCGTAGAGTCTCGTTAGAGAGAGTATTATTTTTGGACCGGGACTACTTTTTCTCCTCCTGCCTTCCCATGCCTTCACACAGCTCCAGTTGCTCCCCCTGCAGGCCGGACCTCACCCTGACTGAACTTGTTACAGAATACGAGGCAATTTTCCGAGCTTCCACGGACAGAGGAACAAAAATGTCTTTCTATGTTTTGCTGCCATTTCTCTTGATATAAGTGTTGTCGAATTTTGTTTTAGTTTTTTGTTTTTTTCAATCAAATGAGGAAAAGTGGACACTGGATGGACTCTCAAAGCTGTGTATTGTAAAGCCAAACCTAATGTGCGTTTCTGTTATTTATGTTTATAGTTTTTAGGACATGTTTTAGTCGTATTTTTGTTTTAGTTTTACCATATAGTTTTCAAAAAGCCAGATGAGGACAAAGGGAGTGGTGTGACCAATTTGCAAAAGATTATTATTAATATAATTTTTTATCAACATGCCGTTTGTTCAGATAAAGCAATTTGAAGCAATATGAAAGTGGCATGGGAGTGACCTTTTCTTTATGTATTCTGTTGTTTTGTATAAATAAACATGTTAATTTAAGTTTTGGTCAAATTTTGTTCTTTTGAGTCAGGACAGAAACTAAAATATATAATTTGAACCTATTATCCAGATTAGTGTTTATACTGACTCAGTGTTTCCAATTCATATAGCTAATGTTTAAAGTTCCTGTATTACGCTATTTTCTGACTTGTTGCAATGTTGTTTTCTCATCAAAAACATATCTGGAGTTGTGTTTTGTTTCAACACTCAAACCCTGCAAATTTAGGCTGAGTTCTCTCAAACGGAAAACTTTCTGCTCCACTTTGTGATGATGTGGTAATACAGGAAGTGCTCCACTGTGTTTTTAAACTCCATACACCTTTGCTAGAATCATTTGGATAATTTCAGCCCTGGAATTGCTAATCTGTACTGAAAAAGTGGCAATTAACTTGAAAACGACACCACAAGGTGCAACAGAACCTCTTGAGTTTTGGAGATGTAGACAGACTAATAATGCAGGATTACTCGATGAATAAATGAAAACAAAATATAACTCCAGGTAGGTTTTTGATGAGGTAACAGCGTTTTGACATGGCTTAAAGCTCACAAGAGTCAATTTTGCATCATATAGGACCTTTAAGCATTTGTTTAGTAGGGCTAAGCCTGGCTATAATGCACATTCATGTAATTTTTCTTAATTTGTTCAAATGATGTCCTTATTTTTCCCAATAAATGTTCACCTTTGAGAACATTTGTGCATCTTGTATAAAAGTAGAACAGTTTTCTTATTATTCTGCCATGTTTTGTCCTGGAATTTTAAAGGAACTGTATGTAGTCTGTGCTCTGTACCTCTGTACTTTGGTTGTCAGTGCCTTAACCTGCTGATAGAGAACTCAAGTTGTTCTCATTCTCAGTACATGTACAGGCCATGTCTTGTGAAAGCTCAGAACCTGGAGAATTCCCTCACTGAGCTGTAGAGGCTGCACTAGCACTAATTCATGATTGGCTGTAGGTGCTGGAGTTTAGGGTTTAGGAGAGACTCATGTGAGGCTCATTCTGCGTTTTAAGCTAAAACACCAAATTATAACATGAATAACTTGGCCAACATGTCTAATGTTTTTGCGATTTACAATTGAAACACTGATGTACTATCAGTAAAACTATATTTGACACTGTTAGGTCATGTTTATGGAATTTAAAATCTAAATCTTGCATACAGTTCCTTTTAAGGTATTTTTATATAGGACTTTATGTGAGGTAGTGCCGTAACTGCGATAACAGAATCAGTTTTAAAACAGTTTTAGGCTTGTAATGAAATGGATAACTTAGCCGGAAACGTTGTGGTAACAATCCCTACAGTTATAACGTTCCACTTTTAGAGTGAGTATGAAGTGAATGAATAATGCACAGTAAAGCACTTTGGGTGTCTAGAAAGGGCTATATAAATCCAATGCATTATTAGTACACGAATGCATATTATTAATATTATAGTTTTGCTTAAATGAGGTTTATTAGCACAGTGTGGGCAGTTCATTATCCATGGGTTACTCAGTCGATGGTTTTGAAGGTTTGCTGAATCCATTAGAGATCCTTGGTCAGCAAGATTTCTCTGGCTCCAACGCTGCTACACTGGATCTTACCCACGGCTTCTCTTGGCTCAGTTTGCACACTACATTTGACTGTTCATTAGAAAATCTAAGAGTCTCTCAGCATAACCAGTCACAGAAAAGATCTTAGATTAATTTTCATGTGTGCTAATTTAATAGATGAATGATTAAAGGTCATTGTTCTGACTCATGTATTTCCAGTGAGGCTCCAGACTGGATGAATATGACCAAGTATTATATTGTGGAAATGAAAAGCAGCCCAAGTTAAATAAGCAATAAGCAATAAGATGTAATGTAACGAAATTAAATGCACACGTTTTAAATATCATACTGTAGAGCATTTGAGCCAAAGCTATAAACATCTCCATGAACACAAGCAGGTGACTTCCTACACAAAAAGTAACATAGTGCACTCTTAAATAGTAGTGGGAAATGAAATGGATTTTGAGGTATATCAGCCTGCGGCACGGTGGCTGAGTGGCAACACTCAGGCCTCACAGCAAGAAGGTTGCGGGTTCGATCTCCGGGCCTTTCTGTGTGGAGTTTGCATGTTCCTCCCCGTGTCTGGATGGGTTTCCTCCGGGTACTCCGGTTTCCCCCATCAACCCAAAACATGCCTGCACCCCTATGAACTAACATCAAGGACCATGTTGTCCACCCTCCTGTGGGCTCACCACCTGCAGAGGGGTTCATAGGGGGGGTCAGGTGCTATGAGTATTGGGCAGCAAGCTGCCCCCGCGACCCAGCCGGATTAAGCGGGAGAAGATGGATGGATGGATGGATGAATATCAGCCTCACCCAGTCAATGATTGTTCCAGAAATCATGTGGTCAGCTCATCATTTTGTGGCATAATTTGTTTATTTATTTTTCATAATTTTTCAATATATACTTTATAAGTGACTAACCCTAAAAAAAAAAAAGATAGAGTTGCCAAATAAAAAAGACAGGGTTTTTCACAAGTTCAAATACAAATAAATATAGCGCATTTACTATTGTCTCTCAAACTTTTCACAACAAGTACCACCAAAGAAAATATATGGCTTTCCAAATAGGCTACCACCAGATCTAGGGTGACCAGACGTCCCTATTTACCCGGGACAGTCCCAGTTTTGACCCCTGTGTCCCCTGTCCCAGCAGATTTAAATACGAAATCATTGATTTGTCCCAGTTTTATACAAGAAATGTCCCTATTTTTGACCTATTTGATCCCTACCAACAGTAAAAGGAGGCATAAATTGTCATTTGTTTAGGTAAAATACAAAAAAATCTGCTTAATTACGCACTCGTTTCACAATTTTATTATTACCATCCACTAACAAACCGGGGATGTCCCAGTTTTTATTTAGAAATTTTGGTCACCCTAACCAAATCTAAACCAGGTGTAAAACAAGACTATTCTAGGTCTAATCTAAAGCTAAACCTAAAAGTTTATCATTTCTGCTGTAGTTCTAAACATGAAATTATACAAATAAGTACAAAAAGTGGATAGAGTGAGCTCTAAATTAGGCAAATATGTTGAGGCCACTGACTTGTTATGCAGTAACACCACACTATGACCAGCAGAGAGCAGTAAAAGCCCGTCTTAGGGTCTCTCCCACTCACAAACCAGCAGAAGATTCCTCTCCTCCTCTTTTGGATCATCATTACGCGACAGACATGGCCGCCGCCTGTGCGCTGCTGCTGCGCTCTCTCTGCTCGGGCGTCTCCACAGCCGTGCCAGCGCTCTCCAGACCCGCACGGAGCTTTCCACTGCGCCTGGCCACCCAGCCTTATGCCCGGAGAACTGTGACCTCCTCCAGCCCTTTATCAGCAGGTACTATACCGTATAACCTTCACCAAACGATCTCATGCGCGTCAGCTGGACCCTAAACTGGGCAAAAGTCAAAAGAGCAGGCAGAAGTGACTCTTGGATGGCAGCCGCGTTGCACAACTTTTCACTAGAGGTCCATTGTCTTGCGTAATCACTACATTTCGACTGTTTTTCTCTATTAATTCGTGTGTTTTTGTTTACAGCACTAAAATTCACAGACAAACATGAATGGATCCGAGTAGAAGAGGATGGCATTGGGACTGTCGGCATTAGTAACTTTGCACAAGTACGCCCTCTTGTCCATCGTTACGCAGATCGACGATAAGAGCTTGTTCAAATCTTTGTTATTTTTTCTTTTGGGAATCATCAGGAGGCACTAGGAGATGTCGTTTACTGTGGATTACCAGAGGTGGGCACCCAGCTGGCGCAGCAAGGTACACTTTTACGCATTTGGCATTGGCACTATAGCATAACAACAGTAATTCTGTAGCGCTTTCAATGTCCTGGTATTTCATACTTAATATATATTTATAAGTCTAGCAAGTGGCCATTTGTTACCATCACTTACAATGACACATTTTGAGTTACATGAAAATGTGCAGAAGATTTAAAAAAAAAAAAAAAAAAAAAAGATTTGCACTAGAGCTGTTGGCTTTTAGTTTAGTGCATTAATAGATCGATGGTGTATTGACTGACTAACGATTTCATTTAGATTATAAGGTTTTATATTGGACAGCCATACAAAGGAAAAGTTGGTAAGCAGGGCTGTCGGACTGCGGGAGGTAAAGAGTAATGTTTACTCAGAGCCTAGTGCAAGGAAGGGCCCCCCAAAGTTTGTAATGGACATTTTTCATTGGACATATAGTGTGGGCGTAGTACTAGCAAGATAGTTTTTACATGAACTCTTTTGAAGAGTGCAGTTTGGATCAGATACATAGACACATATAATAGTTTTGAGAACTTTAGTCAACTAAAAAGGGGCGTGCCTAATCCATCGGCAGCACATGTCTTCAGTCCAACGAGAATTACAGCCCTAATTTCTGGTTAATCCGATCTTATGTGACTGTGCAGAGGAGTTTGGTGCCCTGGAGAGCGTGAAAGCAGCCAGTGAACTGTACTCACCGCTGACTGGGGAGGTGGTGGAGGTCAACACACTGCTGGCAGACAAACCGGGCCTGGTTAACTCCTCCTGCTACAAAGATGGTACGGACAGTGTGAACCAGCCACTCATTTGAGCACTCACAATTTAACACCCATATTATGCTGAGATGTATGTGCTTCATATAGTGTAGTTTAGTGTCACAGCATGGTTTTTGTTTCATTTATTCACATGTTTTATATTTTTGAAAAGGTTGTCTTTTTCTGAATAGATGCAATAGTTAATTTTCAACTATCTTATTTTTTTTAAGTAGCAGTTTTGAAGTAGTTTTAGTCCATGTACCTTCACCAAACCTGTTCTGTGTATTTCAACTCTTGAAATGCCCTCACTATTCTGTATTTATCATGGATCTGTGTCAGCCCGACAGGGCATCGACAGCTTTCAAGGGTCGGATTTTGTAGGGATTCTTCTGTATTCTTACTATACGAACTTTAAAAATTGTTTTAATTATCAAAGTCAGCTTTGTAAGAGTTAGCCATGCCCTGCTCTGAGCCCGCGTTCGCAGCTCGCGCTCTGATTGGTCAGAACTGCTTATTTCTGACATCACATGTTTTGCGGCGTAGGGTCAGTATTCAGGAAGTACTGCGGAAGCAAATATCTTTTTTGGGCCCATGCTCCAGTGAGCACAGGCCACTGAAACCAATATGGCACAATCTTGGGTTCATGGCAGAGTTCAGGGTAGAGTTCAATTTGTCAACTGGACAAGAGTTTTTGGTAGAAGACTTTTCGCTGATCGTCCAAGCTGCTTCTTCAAGTTCTGGTCAGAATGCTGGAGGTCAATTACTCTGAAACTAACCCTACTTGTTTAGAGCTTCTGTTGTTAGCTAGGCCTGTTGAAATAGACTTGAGAGTGTCAATAGGCCTAGCTAACAAAAGAGGTAACAAGGATTAGTTTCAGAGTAATTGGGGTAGGTAACTCCTCTCTCTTGCAGGCATATATAAGTCAGTGTCCTCCAGCATTCTGACCAGAAGTGAAAAAGCAGTTTGGATGAGCGACGAAACGTCTTTTACCAAAAACTCTTGTTCAGTTGACAAATTGAACTTTACCCTTTGCCATGAATTCTACCTGGACAAATGATTCTACACACATCTTGGATTCATGTTCCAGATTTTATTATATTTCTGTGGTATTTATCCTTTGGCATCATGTTGACAGTGTCAATATTAGCCTTGGTGCTACTGTTGTTTACTCTGCTTTGACCAGCAGCGGGTACGTTCTTCTGATGATGATAACAATGATAATAAAAAAAAAAACATTTTTCTTTGGACAATATCAACAAAAATCAACATTAAATCATAATATGTATACTAGTCTACGTAGTCTTACACTTGTTCTGATGCAGCTCAAGTTCATTCTAAAGCTATTCAGGAAAGGTTCATTTCTGTCCTGTGAATGTGACTTTTTTTAGTATAATATCTGCTCAAATGAGTATTTTACTGTTTATTAGTATCTGATTAGTATCTTGATTTTTGATACTGTTGACAACCCTATGGCATTATGGATGTTTTGTTTTACCTACAAAAACACACAGGCATTCTTGTGAGGTCTAAGTATGAATGAATGAATGAAACAAAACACAATTCTGGTATGTGAATCCTTTTATTGGCATAAATATCATTGGTTGAGCGGTCAGTGATTCCAGGTCCCGTAGATGAATGCTGTCCTTGGACAAGACTATTTATTTATTTATTTCACGGGCAATGCACATTAATAAACATTTACAAGTAAATATGCCAGAATTAGCCAGAGGGCTATTTTCATCTGTAGTCCCTGGACAGGTGTAAAGTGTCAACCTGCAGGAAGTAAAATACAATAGAATAAAAACAAGGTTATTATTTACTCTCTAAAATCATTCTTACATACAGTCGCATACAGCTCCATGCAATTATATAAAGTCATAAAACCACATTCAGCTACATACATTAATTTTCAGCCACATACACCACATACCGTTGTGTGCAGTCACATACAGACACATACAGACTCCTAAAGAAAGTTACATAACAGTAACACACAAGAGGCTGGAAGGCGACAGGGGCATCGAGAGGTGGATGTTAATGATGACAGGACTCAATTAACCTTTTTTTTTTAACTGGAATTTCTTAACCCACCTTGTAAATGTGTGTGCGAATGGGTGAGTGGTTCCTTGATGTAAAGTGCCTAGAAAGTAGAAAAGCGCTGTGTAAAAATCTGAATATGGGCCCTTTTAATAACCGATTTGTGTGTGTGTTATTGAAGGCTGGTTAATGAAGATGACCATTGCCAAACCCGCAGAACTGGACTCCCTGATGGACGAGGCTGCGTACGAGAGATACATCCGCTCAATCGAAGACTAACCCTCTGCCTCTTTAAAAAAAACAGCCACTTTCACTTCTCCAGGCAGAGGGGGGGGGCAGGAGAGCCACATACAACAGGCTTTTCCGGGCATCTGTTGTATAAAGGGCTCCACTCTGCTGACCTGGCAGTGTTGTAGATCTGGACTCACTTTTTATCTACTGCTAAAGTGGGGCTGAAGAGGTCGGACAGGCTGTATTCAGTGAATTTACTATCATTTTACTCTCAATGAAGGCGCTATAATCTATAGACCAGCTTCCATACATTTCAAATATTGTGATATGCTCTAGCTCAATGTGAGATTTCTTAAAGCACTTTTGTTATAACTTGGTCTAAAGTGCATGGTTGTTGACGCTATGCATGCGACTTTGTTTGAATAATAAACATTTCCAGACTAGTTTGTTCTTGTTTTTTATTTAAATAAAGCTACAAAAAATTGAGAAATATACATCTGCCCACACAAAGTAAAACTAAATCATAATAGAGTGCATATAGTGATTCTGGGTCCCATTTGAATGTTAACTGCACATTATCTTAATATTTGCATTAAATATGTTACAGGTCAACAGACTTAACCCCACCCATTCAAAGGTCTGGTGTATTTAGGGAAATAAGTAAAGAGCATTGGTGAGTAACAATAAAAAACAATCTGAAAGTGAATAATGTGCTTGTAAATTAAAGGCTGAAGTTTACGCCTATGAAAGTAAAATTATGAGAGTAAAATTAAACACAAATGTTCTATAACCCACCATAAGATTTCACTGCAAATTTCCTTTTTTACCAGGATAATATACTCAATATTCAGATATAAAGCGTAGGTAGTACTCAGTTACATTAACTTGAGTATTTTTGTTATTACTTTTTGAAGTACCTTTCCAGCTGCATACCTTTACTCCCACTTGAGTAATGTTTTTATTGAAGTAACAGTACTTTTACTCGAGTAAAAGTTTTGACTACTCTTCCCACTGTGGTCCACAAATCAATCAATCAATCAATCAATCAATCTTTATTTATATAGCCCTTTACAACACCATTGGTAATCAAAGTGCTTTCCAATTAAAAACAGAAAATACAACAATACAAAAGACAGAACATACAACAATGTAAACAAAATACAGTAAAACACACAATTACGTGCCACAAACTACTAAGTATTAAAAGCCATTTTGAATAAATATGTTTTAAACCTAGATTTAAAAAGGTTTGAGCCTAGTTCGGGGGACTTCCAAAAGAAGTTGGTTATTTGACCTTAAAGTGCGACCTGATTTTCGGACAGATAAAAGCTCGGTCAAATAACAAGGTGTTAAGCCATTAAGAGCTTTAAAAACAAAAAGTAAAATTTTAAAATCAATTCTAAAAGAAACTGGAAGCCAATGAAGTATAAAAAGGACTGGGGTGATGTGCTGACGTCTACGTGTGTTGGTTAAAAAACGAGCTGCAGCATTTTGCACAAGCTGAAGGTGACTGAGAGCAGTTTGGGAGACACCGACATAAAGTGTGTTACAATAATCTATTCTCGAACTGATAAAAGCATGAATAGGTCAGTGCAATTTAAAAAAGGCTTTACTTTAGATAAAAGGCATAACTGATAAAAAACTGGCTCTCACAACACTGTCAATCTGCTTATCAAATTTGAAGTTGTTGTCAAAAGTGACCCCAAGGTTCCTGACAGTCAATTTTAACTTTGATGACAACCAATCAAAATCGGAAGATGCAGAATCACCAAATAAAATATATTCTGTTTTGCTTTCATTCAAATGAAGAAAATTTTGTTCTAACCACAACTTTAAGTCTTTGATGCAGTCAGTTAATGACTGAAGAGCACCATTTTTATCTGGAAACACAGGTAAGTAAATCTGCAGATCATCCACATAGCAGTGAAAGGCGAGGTTATGCTTATCTATAATTGACCCCAATGGCAACATATACAAAGAGAAAATGACAAAAACTCTATGCTGACAATATGAAATTATTTTTAAACATTTCGTCAGCCTAATACCATAGTTGCCCATTTTCAGAAAACACATTTTTTTAGCAAGCACACTGGTCATTTTTTATATTATTGATATTGTAACAGAAAGTTCAACAGATGTGTGAACAAGTATCCAAAAAAAAGAAAGCCACAACATTGATTGCAGCAGTGGAAGGAGAGTAAAGTTAGGCAGATATCACAATTTGGCAAAAAAAATTACGTAGGCAATTATGCTATTAGGCTAATTTGGTTTTCTTGCACCAGTTCTTCAGATATGATTTAGTTTGTCTCCATCCTTTGAAAATAGCAGATTTTGTGCATTATTTAATTAAAGTTTTATCCTTCAAATTACTTTCAAGTGTCAAGTTTCAATTATAAATCAAGTGTTACGTCCCTACAGTCTTGAATAGTACTTTTCCCAAATGCTTACTTACTTACTCTTGCATGAGTAATTTCTTGGACCATTGCTTCTATTTAATTAATATTATTTTGAAGTAACATTACTCTTACTTGAGTGCAATTTTTGACTCCTCTACCCTGCATATTAGTCATAGTTGTACTGCGCTTTTGCCAGATGCTCAAGGCCCCTCCGGCCACCACATTCACAGAAAGCAAGGTGGTTAAAGTCTCCTGCTTGTCCACCTGATATTCCGATTGATCTCCCATCTAAGTACTAATCAAGCCCAGCTCAGCTTTGGTGATCAAACGAGAACAGGAGGTATGGTGGTTTTTACATAACTTCAAAACAACTAGAAGAGTAACAGAAGGGTAACTGCTTATCTACCCTGACAGAAATTCATATGCTGCATCATAAGAGTCCATACACTATGAAACACACAAAAAAACAGATGATTGCAAAACACTCCACTATTAAGAACCCACCACAGTGACACCCGTTTCCCCCTTGCATATTTTCAGTAACAATAAATCAATGAACTGTATAAAAATAAAGCCACATTGAGTTCTATCTGAGTGTACTGACCACCCCTCCAGGAACTATGGAGAACGTGTCTTTGGCCGTTGGAGTCCGCCTGGCTCGCCCTCTGGGCTGGCGAGACTGGGGAAGACCTTCCATCTTCCTATAGTTCACATCCATCCTCTCCCTCCTCTGCGCTCCCTCGTTCATCACACTGGCCGTGAAATCTCTCTCGTTCAGAAAAGCTATGGTCTCGTCTCTCTTCCTGCTCACGTACCCCTTTAAAACGGCATTGTACGGGTTGGAAGCTGCGTCCGAGTATGGCTCCTCCAGCTGATGTTTGAATTCCATGCGCGTTATGAGGGGGAGGAGGAACTGTTTGTCCCTCAGCATTGTGTCGTTGTCAATACCCAGAGCCTCAGAGACCAGGCGGGGGGGCAGGGGGATCAGGTCACAGCCGCTGCCCTGGTCCACGTACTGTTTAAACTGTAGACGCACATGGGCCACGTCCTTCAGAGACTGGGTCCTGCGCTCCTCCAGGTCTGTGATGATAGGCTCGGGGTAGGACTGTCCCAGTACTACACCTGAGGACACGCAGAGGTTATGGTTAGGGTCATAGTTACAGGTTTAAAGGGGCACGCAATCGCAAATAGTGTCTCTAATGAAATGCTGGAGAATAAATATTAGTCATGTTTACTTTTATTAAACTGCTCTAATGTGATTCAAGTTTTTTAAGAAGCTTACAATTGCTAAGCTTCATTTCTCATTTAGAGTCATCGATGACCTTGATGTCAAATTACCTGTGTATCATCGCATACTGTTCTCTACTCTTAATTCAACTATAACCCCTCCTACTAATGTTTTGTGTAAACCTAGGGTGCGTTCACAAGAACATAGAGAGCATAAAAAATAGGACTAAATTGGGACTAAATTCTGAATAATCCTGGACTAGACCAGAACTAACACAGGACTAGAGTAGAACCAAACCAAGTCCATCTTGGTTTCAAACCAGGATCCAATGAGGACAAGTATGAAAGCAACCTAAGACAATTTTATTAATCCATGTAAAAGTAAAGTTAAGTAAAGTAAAATTAGCAGGACCAAGTATCTCACACATATAAACACAATATACAATATAAATACTATACAAGAATAGGTCTAAATCAACTCAAAAGCACAGGTCCTTACCGGCACGTCTGAGCATGGAGGCCGGGCACTTCCAGGGTTTGTGGATGAGCTCGTCAGGCAGGTCGGCCAATTCTGGACACCACTGTCTGACAAAGGCACCGGAGGGGTCACAGGTCATGGCTGCGTCCACAGGGTGCATGACAAAGTTCCAGTGGTCCAGTCCACACATGCCTCCATTCTGCCACATCATGGCGTCTATGGCCACGTCTGCATCCACCAAGGTGTCCTGCTCATGGGACGTATATGCCCTGGTTACCACCTGATTATATTTGTATAAATCTCGTCGTTATTCTCTGTGTGGTTTACCTGGAACCAGCGGTATCCTTCCTGCCAGGGCAGGTGCAGGTATGCGATGAGGAAAGAGGCCACCACGTGTCTCATGTAGTTGTTCATCCAGCCGCTGAGCCACAGCTGCCTCATGGCTGCATCCACCAGAGGGTACCCCGTCCGGCCACGCTGCCATGCTTTCAAGTGTGACCGGTTGGAGCTCCAGGGGAGGGCCTGCAGTCATCCACAAAATATTCATATGTCAAGAACACACATGAATTGATTTCTATTTTATTATCTAAAGATCTAAAGACTACCTACTGTATCTAAGGAGTAAATGGTGAGCTAAGCCCTACTGCATACATGTTCAGCTGGACTTTTTCTGTCCAACCAATTTGAAATTAAATTGTTATACAAACAATAAATACATTTGAAATGCTGCTGCTCACCTTATAAGGTGGTCTTAGGGACTCCCATGGCAGATCAGGGAACAGGCTGAGCTGCCAGTAGGCCAGGTCTCTCCAGGCCAGTTTGCGTTGGAACTTTTGGGGGCGACACTTTGCCTCTTTGGCATCCCACAGGAGCCAGCGTGGGCTCATCTGTCCAAAGTGAAGGTATGGAGAGAGACCGCTGGTGTTATGGCAGTCTGCTCTGCCCGACTCCTTCTCATATCTGTACACCCCTGTGCAAATAACAATGATGAGGGGAAGGAGCACAACTAAATTGTACAATTAAGTTACAAATAAATGCTCACCATCCTGAAGGAAAGTTACTAACTGGGCATGTGCCCCCTCCTCACTGAAATCCCAAGACTTACGGATGTTAGCTGCCCAGTCAATCTAAGATGAAAATGTAGACATTTAGTTTTATAATACAGTTTATACATTTTTACACAATTGGGGTATTGTTTATGTGCTCACTATGGTGCCATCCTTCCGTCGGGGCATCTTGGCCAGTTCTAGCGTGTCCAAAGGTACACCTGAAGGCCAGTGAGAGGGGGTGGGCAGAGATACAGGGGGGTCCAGGGCTGCCCCAAGAGGAGGCCCTAGATTTTGTTTACAGCAGCTCATGAAGTGGGACACAGAACCAATCCCTGCACAGCACAGATCAAAGTTTTGTTTAAAAAAAAAGTCAGCTGACTTAAAAGTACAGTTTAGAATAGTATAGCCAAAGAAACAACACTTCCATTATAGATTTTTTTTATTTTATTTAATAGGTTTAATAAGTTTCTTTGCTAAAAAGTTACTTCCTGTGGCTTTAAATACATATATACAAATATATTTGCGATTTATTTCCTTTTTTAATCAGATTCATAATGTAGGTCAAAACTAAGACTATACCAAATCAAAACCAAAACGATTTTGAGACTGAGCCATTTTGAAATTAGGCAAAAGACTGCTGAGTAACTACAAAAAGTGAGCAGGAGTCAGAAGTGAAGTGATACTAATAAAAAAAAAAAAAAATTATCCTGCACTTACATACTTTTAAGATTATTTGTATAGTGAATAATTTTGACTTCCGTACCTCTGAGCCCCACTCCCACTGTGCTGACAGAATACGGGTCTCTGAGACAGTAGGAATGATACATCCTGAGATCAACCCCATCTTTGTGCAGCGCTGACATCACCAGATCATCCCTCTGCTTCAGCCAGGGCTCATACAGGGCGTTGGCCACCACAGTGCGGGCTCCAGTCTCCTGTAGCAGCCCCCTCAGGGTCTGCAGTGAGGACCCTCTCTCAGCCTTAAGGAACACAAGACTGCTGCTGATCCGCTCCAAAGACAAACGCAGACAGGACAGAGCCTGGTAAAGCCAGAACTTACCTAGGAAAAGAGGAGCAATGTGAAACTGACAAAAGTTTACTGTTGGCATTATTTTAATACACATGAACAGTCAGTTTAAAAGATTATAAGTCATAGAACATTAAAATGGATTCGATTCTCAACTCAAAAATAGAAATTTAAAAAGCTGAATCAGCCACTGACTTACATCAGCCATATAGGCCAACAAATTAAATCAAATTTTAGAAAAATTTGAAAACATTTTATATTATATTGGAACTGTGGTTATAATGGTACAGGTACATGCTTTCCTGTACCATAATGTAGGTCAAAACTAAGACTATATCATTTATTTATTTGAATTTCCCATTCAAATAAATAAATGATGAATAAACAGAAGGTGCTAGAGTCTTCATATAATTACTGTATATCCAGTTGTCATTATGTCTTTGCACAAGACACTTGAGTTATTGTGCCTGAAATAAATGACGTGTGAGAGATTGATGGTGGTCAGAGAAGCCATTTAAACAAAACCAGCCACATCTCAGTTAACAGTTTGTTATAAATTATGATGAGTGAAGGAATAATGTCTCTGAGAGGCAAGTAAAGCCATATAAATCAGATTATTTACTAGGGATGCACCAATACCGATACTGGTATCAAATAGCTGCACCGATCCAGGAAAATTTGCTGGATAGAGTATTAGTCCCATGATATGCTGTTTGGGTCTTTAATTGGTTTTAGTAAAACTATAACTGTCATTATGTATGAATTTTTATTCATACAAATGTCTTCTGTAGTTACTGTGTTTTAAGAGAAAAAAAAAGTATTTTCAGTCCCTACAATGGTATTGGATAATATCAGGTACTGGCAGATACTTAAGGCCAATCTATCGATTTCAGATCTGAAAAAGCTGAATTAGTGCATCCCTATTATTACTTGAGTAGTTATATAAATACATAAAAACTAGACATTTGTTAATGAAACATTTAATCAAACTAAAATTAATAAGCAAATATAATAAAATCTCCATTCTTTTTCATTTTCACTAACAAAGAATTTAATTTCAAGTAATTATGCATGTGTCTGCTGACTTACAAGCTCCTCCCATGACCACAGTGGTCCCAGGGCCTTCTTCCTCATCAGGAGCCCAGATGAAGACAGGGATGACAGGTGCACCAAACTCCACTGCCCCGATCATGGCGGGGTTATCACACAGCCTCAAGTCCCTCCTGAACCACAGCAGGACCGGGGGCTGGGATGATGGAGCTGTGGGTAACCCGACTACCTGCTGCCCTGCGCCCTTACTCCTCTGCCTTCTCCTCTTAGGACGTTTAGGTTCAGAAGTGTCCTGCTTAGAAGATGGGGAAGAGTGTCTGGAGCTGTGGTCATTATTCTTAATAGTTAGTAGAGATTTGTTTTGGACGGTGGACACATCTTCAGACGTGTGGGGACGAGGGCCCTGGTTTACATTCTGGGTGGTGCTCTGCTTGGTGGTTTCTTCTGTATCCATGAGAGAGAGTGCCATTGCAAGTTGCAGCTCATCATCTTCAGTCTGTAATTGTATAGAAACATGATGTAAACATGCTCACTAATTGTGAATTGTAGGTTTTATATTATTGGTTATATACAGCAATTTCAGTTTTCAGCTGGATTTCCTATTTATCTATAAGCTCTGACTGACAGATGTGCAGTCACTATGTCATTATGTCAAAGCCCATTTCATTTTAAATAGCCTATGTTCAGTCCATTGTCAGCATTCTGTAAGACAGCTTTGTGTCATTGTGTGTAAAGAAAGAAAATAGAGAAAACAGAATCATTTTAAAAAAAATACATCATTGTGAAATAAATAGAACATGGAATTTAAAAAAAACTGTTAAAAACATCGACATTTTGTAAATAACTCATATAGGCTATAAAATGAATGTTTTCATCATGAACTTTACATAAATATTTGAATAATTGAATGATAGCATTTCACAAAACGCATTATTATTATTATTATTATTATTATTATTATTATTATTATTATTATTATTATTATTATTATTATTATTATTATTATTATTATTTAATAATGAAAACTTAACTCCATACAGAAAATATCTATGATCTACATCTCATAATTGCCAAAAGGCGGCGCCAGAGGAGCACGTACGTTCTCACGTTTTAAACAAAATGTGTAACAACAACGTGCTCTAAATTAATCCTTTAACACTTACATATTCATTATATCTTGTCTAATACTTTTATTTATGTTTGGATATTTGTACAGGGCCTTTACACTGTTTTTGAGACGCTAAACCAAGACTTGGTGCTGCACATGGATCCATGATGCTGCATTACAGGTGAGGGAAGTAGCTTTGCAAAAGTCAGTTAGCCAATTAACTTTCTACAATCAGAAGCTTTCTACACGTAAATAACACCTTTTTATATAACAAAATGGTATATTTTAATTACTGATGACGTTGTCCTTAGTCCTGAACACATATCAAATTAAACTTGTTAAGGAATTCCCACAAACCAACATTTTTTGTCATGTTTTAGCATCACAGTTTAGCCATTTAGCTAGCGGGTGCTCGTGTTAGAAATGTTTTGGACCCCTAAAAATATCTATATAGGCTTTGATTATGTTTTTTTGTTTGTTTGTTTGTTTGTTTTAAAATTTTTTAACTGTTTTTTTTCTTAATGTTTGCATGTTTTCAGACTTTAAGAACTAATAACGCCATTATAACACTTAAATGTAAAAAGGCACATACCGTATTTAATTCCACTTTACTACATACAAAACTTATATTCTATTAATATATCATTTATCTTGTATTTTTAAGATGTCGTGTTTGTCTTGTCATGTTTTAGGAAGTAATAACGCCATTATAATGCTTAAATATAAGAAGGCACATATTTAATGCCACTTTACTGCATACAAAACTTTTAGACTATTTATATATCATATTTATCTTGTATTTTTAAGCTGTTGTGTTTTGTCTTGTCATGTTTTAAGAAGTAATAACGGCATAAGACTTAAATATAAAAAGGCACATATTTAATACCACTTTACTACTTACATAACTTTTAGGCTATTTATATATCATTATTTATCTTACATTTTTAAGATGTTTTGTCTTGTCATGTTTTAAGAAGTAATAACCCCATTATAACACCATTATATCACTCGCATACAACCATCCATGGCTTACATTTCTGAAATATCCCTCATAGATGGCTGTCAGCGTTGAATGCAGAGCTGTATTCGCCCTGGACAGAGGCCGGATGAGGGTCAGGAACTGTGCCCGGGTGTCGTGGTGCCCCAGGACGGACACACACAGAGCAAAGAACCCCTCTGGATCCTCTCGACCCACCAGCACCTCCCTCAGAATCTTCCTCACCAGGGACACGCCGTTTTCACCACTGCAAATGGACGGGGACATCTTGAACAGGTACAAAATGTGTCTCTTCGCAGTCCTCCCTGTCACTGTCCCTGCTTATCAACCACAACAGCTGATTTGGGGAGTTACACAAGCCATGTGGTTGTGTTTTGTAACTTAGACTGTAATTTCTTATTTTAACCAATAGGGGGCGTGCAAATGTAAGAAATAGATCCCACGTAACAATACAACGCACCGTGAAATAACAATTGCGTTTGAAGTTACACGCAAAGCATACATTTACATAAAATCTTGCATTTGTCCTGTAGCTTTATACCTGCCTCTCTGCCAGCCTAGTGTAACACATCTCATCAGACTGGGTCAAACATTTGGCTTAGTTTCTCTTTGTGGGCTGCTAGATCCCAAAGGACAGATTGACAAAAGCCTCATCTAAGCAGGAATGCTGTCTTTTTTCAAGTGAGAAACAAAGCAATTGCACCCAGGAGTGAATTTGTAATCATAGGCCAGCGAAAGATTGTTAAGTAATTAATTTCTTTAATAAGAGCCTACACTGGCTTTTAAGTCAGCCCAGTGGGGTGCCCTGATTTGGTAGTCAAGGGGGTAAAGTCTCAAACACCCTGGCACACCTGATAAGATGGTTTTCTAATCATATCTCTTTGAAATAAATCTTTTCAAGTTATTTTTTGAGGATGAACAGTGTCTGGTATTGATATCTAAAAACTTGCCATCAGGTTTTCAGCAAGGTCGCACACTTTTGAGTCTGAGTAAAAATAGTAAAAGTAAAAAAACAAAACCACTGAAAGCGACGGCATGTGCAGAAGGAGCGATACAGAAAATAGAGAGAAAGGGGAAAAGATTGAGGGAGAGAGAGAATCAATAGTGTTTAGACAGAGAAGTGGATTCTAAGTGGGTGATCAATAGAGAGCACAGCGAAGAGATTAGCTGCTTTTCTCTCTCAAACTAACACTGACAAATTGGTGAATTGGTGTATCGGCCCTTGGGCTAAACGGATTGACCCGCTGTTTCCATGTTCTACCGTGTACTGTCAATACAGATCTGTGTTCATTGTGGCTTTCAATGGAGAGAGTGAGTGAAAGAACCCGGAAAAGAGGAGAGAAAAGTGGTACAGCGTCACCAGTAAAACGCCAAGTAAAAGGCAAGTGAAGACGGTAGGTACTAGGAAGGTAAGTAAGTAAAACCCAAGTGTCCATGTTGGTGAGGATGCTTACAAAATGTCCACACCTCTGTCTCATTAACTCACATGCGCATCCTCGTGCACAATGTTATAAAACCATAATAACGTCTCAGGGAAAATTAATGAGAGGACAGATTAAAAACTAAGTGTGGAGAAACGGGCCACTGGTGTAGCTATTTGCAACTCATAAATCATCTTGACAAAGCCATGCGTCCATGGACACATGCGCACACACACACACACATGCACACACGTACTGTAATTAACCACAGGCTATTTACTCTCTCCTGCTGTAAATTAGACATGCAGACACCGTTATTACATTAGGGGGATCTGCCATGTAGAATACTAACAGGGAGAGGAGGGGCTGTATACACACACGCGCACAACAATCCAACCCTTACAAACATCAACACAGGCGCGTGCGTACACAAGAAAGGAGACTCTGGAAGAATCATAGAGTGACGGCGGTGCCAATGAAGCCGCAGCGCACAGAATAGCGGCCCCCAGCTCTTTGTTCCTTGCTGCATTTCATTATCTGGAACGCCAGCCAACACACACGACAAACATCAGGCACCTCCCCCTCCCCTAAAGCTGTCTACCCCGCTCCCCGCATAAGGCACACAAAAAGAAGAGGAAAGAAAAAGCGAATAAAGATACTGCGTCAGTGCTGTTGACTGGCACCTTGGCACGATTGTGAAGTCTGCATGGTCATTACACACATGTACCTTCATACTTTGGTTTGTCTAGTTTGGGCTACTTTATAAGAGGTTGATGGTTGTTAGGAAAACCTGTGCATTCATTAAGTTGAAATTTGGTTGTAAGTAACGCTGGCTAGGTATAAAACCCACAACGTCCCATAATGTAATTGCTCTTTGTTTCGGTTGTGGGCCCTTAACAGTAACATAGATTGGAGGATTTCCAGGTGATGTCTAACAATATAAATGTTTTCTCTGATTAGAAGTTATGGAACAAACCGTTTTACAGCACAGTGCATGAGAAAAGTGTTTTTTTTACTATGTAGCAGCAGTATGACTGTAGCCTGTGCATATTACTTACCTCAGATAAATTGTTTTCAAACCTTTACAAGGTTGTAGGGCTGCAAGATTAATTGCAATCAAGTCAAAATAGCAAACTCGAGTGGTCAAAAGTAGAAATTGCAAAGACTGCTATCATTTAATTTACACAACAAAATATAATTTTTTTGTGATATATAAAACATATGTTGTAACCCAGCTGTTTATACCTTCACAAACATGTTCTGAAAAGCATGGATTATTTTGTATTAAAACATAAATCACAAATCTAATTGTAAATTCAGACAGCCCTAGGCCTACAAAAGGTCTAAAATGAGCCAAAACGATATCATGAGCCAAACAAAGCTAAACAAAAAAATGGATGAAATGTGTTAATATAAACCAGGAACTAAGAATCAACTAGATAGAAACTAAACTAAAGACTAAATCTCAATTTAAATGTAATGAATTATTCCAAATGTTAAAAAAGGCCAAAATAAAGACTTCTTCTAAGGCTTATCTTCAAATAATAATTTGAAGATGTTAAGTTAATTTGAGATGTGCAGTGTTGTAAAAAATGTAAAATTTGATATTTTTTTACGTAACCATAATAACAGCATATTGTGTCACTCCATCATAAATGTACTAAAATGTGGCTCTCAATATCTTAACTGAGGTTTAACTGTCAGACAAATGTGAAACGACCCACAATTGTGCAGAAATATGACTTAATACATTTGAAAGATTACTACGCAAGTTTGTTTTATTTGTATTTGTAAATAGCATTTACAGATATTGTTAATGTTCATGATACATCCATATCTTCTAAATAACGTGCCTAGACAACATCATCATACTGTCTTTAGCACATTGTATTTTGATTCAAACATCTGGATAGTGAATTACAAGTGTCATACCATTACATTACATTAAAATGTAGGCTTATAATATGTATAATATGCAATACAGTATAGATAATTAGAATTCTATATTTTCTTTTATGTTAATCCTGCCCCTAATGATCAGGAAATGCCCCAGTCCCTGTAATACATGGACCCTCAAAGACTTCCCCATAAAGGCAGAACAATGAGGAGAACTTGATTAAAAGGAGTATTGATAGACTGTCTGAGGCGGCTTGTCTCCATTTAGTTGAAGTTACTTTTTTTCCTCCCTGGCCATAGTGTTTGTGTCCTCTGCTTCCCCCAGCCTCCCTCCAGCCTCTGTGTCCCCTCTGTTTTCCCACGCTGATCGATAGCTCATTACAATCATTGACTGCAGCTCATCAGCACCTGTTAGGGTCTGAAGAGGCGGAAAGACAGTGCACGTTCCAATCACAGAGCGTGCCCAGTGATGCTAGCCTGTTGATAAGTACACACAGAAAATGGCGTCTGTAAAAAGGTGAGGGCTGCCATTTGAGTGGTTATCTTCTGATTCACATTCATCGCTGTGGGTGTCTAGTTTGTCGCTGCTTTATGGTTCACCGTCTCGGGGAACATCTTATTATGCACCTCACGTGGGTACGGCAGTTTGTTGCTATGGTGATCTCTGAGGGAGCCACGGTAGTATAGGTGTTTATGCCAGACAGGAGCGAAAAATACCCCACCAGTATAAGGGACATGTTTAACACAAGGTTTGGACCACACATTAAGAGCCAAGCCATGAATGGGCACAAAGGGAAACATGGCGGAGTGAGAATGTTAACTATTCACACTCTTGAAAGAAGCAGCCTTGTTCAAAGACACTGTTGTGGGTTTAACGCAACACTCCAGGGTTTGTTGTTTCAAGAGGCCACTCTGGGAGTTAAAGAGGAGTTTCAAGTCAAAGTAAATCTGAAGCACTAGAGTTCAGTCAGGCTGGATTTGCCATAAAAAGACATAGAATAATTAGAAATGTTTGAAGATGACCACCAAAAAGTATATTTGTTGTAGGGATGGTCCGGTACGGATTTTAGTTTGAACCAATAGGCAACTTTTGACTTGCTGTTGTGACTCATAACCAATATTTGCTGATACAGATATTAAGATTTCGCAAGGTTCACAAACATATTTAACATCATTGCAAATTTCACAAAATATCTTTTTACTTTTAGAATAACAACAACTAATAAATGTGTTCATCTGTAATATGGCATGTATTGCAGACAGATTTTTACTCTAATTGCTCTTTTGTTTCTATTTTTATTCATTAGTCTGTACAAAAATACAAATCTGCACAGAAGATAAATTGTGAATAACCCATGAGCACATAGAGATTAGATTTTCAATAAGTGATAGATACAAATTTGGTAAAAATAAAGACACAGATTTTGGATTTGATATATCACCCATCCCTAATCTGTGACTTTATTCAAATCTTAAAATTGCAAAAATTATAAATAATATGTTTATTCCAATTTATTATGTTTATGTTGATGCAAAGTTAATTAATAAAACATAAACATTAAAGAAACTGCATGTAGCCTGCGCTGTTACTGTTGTACAATCACAACTGAACCTGGGTTTCTAGTGCCTAAACCTGTATATAAAGGACACATACAGGTTTTTCTTAGCTGCAGAGGCTGCACTAGCACTGATTCATGATTGTCTGCAGGTGTGGGGGTTTTGGTAGCAGTCTAAATGGGAAGCTCATTCTGCTTTCTGATTGGATAATCTGGTGCTGAACATCTCTGTTTTGATGTGTTTAATGTCTCTGTACATTCTTCCTTCATATAAAGATTAAACTAAATATAATCAACTTGAGAATCAAAACATCAAATTATAACACAAGTAAATGGGAAGTCATGTCCAGTGTTTTTGTAACTAAGAATAAATCATTATAAAAAAATGGATAGCTTCAAAGCACCATAGACTTGTGGACTAAACTAGTAGTTGTTTTCCGGTAAATTGTCTGTTTCTCATCTTGGTGGTACAAAAAAGCTGTGTATAGTGTTAGGTGCTTTTTTTTTATCATTTATGAATTATGTTGAGTGATTAAATGTTCCCTAAAGGATTAGAAAAAGTATTGTTCTTTTAACAGATTAAATATCTTGAGAAAGTCAGTATGTATGGGCATATCTAGTTTCCGTAATGAACTGTGTTGATTACATCTAATTGTCCACCAGCTTAAGGAAAAAAAATGGAAAGCTCTACTGTGGCATTATTGACATGATTTGGTCGAGAAAGTGATAAAATGGGGATTTCAAGTGTGAAGTCTAACTCAGTGAGCTGTAAATAGAGTGTATACAAAGAGGTGCAGAAAATAAAGCAAGCCTCTTAGCCCATGCATAAATTACACACATCATTTACATATTCATTATGTTTTGTGTACTAATGAGAATATTTGCTTAATAGCCCCACCACCACAGCCATCTTTTGATTTCAGCCGAACAAATAGGCGAGTCGGGTCATATTGGTAAAGCAGATGAGGTCAATGATACTTAATCGATTTCTACTGTGGATGGGATCAATTGTTTGGCTTTAGTTTGTGTGTTGAGCAAAATGAGCCACTACCAAAGTGTAAAGGCGCGCTTGATGGGGGCTGGTGAAAGTTAATTAAATCAACATAAGCATTCAAACTCTGACTTCTTTCTCCTATTGTCTCGGTGGAATAACTTACTGCTTTAGTAATTACTTGCACGGCTGGCACAACCAGCACTCCTTCAGGTGCAGTAAAATCTCAAACAGAGCATAAAAAAATGAAGGCTTAAGACATAATTTCTAACATCCACAGTGTTAATGATTCATAATATGTATGAATTTAACGAAGGGAAGGGAGAAAAAACCCAGAAACGGGGGAAGGGCAATGAAGAGATGAGCTACAAATAGGAACGATGGCGGTGGCAGGTTGGCACCGTGCCATCCAGTCAGCTATTGAGCGGGGGCAGGCATGGGCATGGGCGAAAGGGGCGCTGAGAATAAGAATGGAAGAGGAAGAGAAGCGCACCGTCATACTGCTGCCCCGATGCCACCTTCACTGGCACAGCGGAACTAACAGAGGGAAAACATAGAGGAAGTCGATAGCGAAGCAGCCAAGTCCGACAGACGCCAATACACGGAGGGTGAGTCAGATGTAGCTGGTGCACAAATTGATACGAGAGCTTTAACGGCAAATCATAGCGTTTAACTTTTGGATCTTTTTTTCGCCCTTTGCCACTTGCTGTGTGCCATCCAGCGGGCATCGTGCCAGCTTGTTCTACTCGAAGCGAAGACGGCAAATACACAAAGACCTGTCGAACACAAGAACTTCAGCCTACAGGATTTGTATACAAGAACCTCTGCCCTCAGGATTTGTTGCTAATCACCGCTTGTTTGGATAAAGCCAATACGAGGTGCCCATGCACCTGACATAGTCGCGATGGCATAGTCGCAATGGCTGCAAAAGCACAGCGAAACAGATGGCGCTCTGCCAAACCAGCTAATCACATGTGCCAACAAAACCACCATACGGTGAGCAGAAGATTTCACATGTCGTAAATGTTTTGTACGATGGCCCTGAAGGGGCCATTTGGAAACAAGAGATGGCACCATGCCAAACGCCAACCTGGAGTTGTTCGCTGGCGCCAAGCAAACTAAATCGAAAAGCAAGCTAAAACGATGTGGAGTAAATGTGGATGTGAAAAAGTAACCAAATAATGGACAAACAAGTTCATGTATTCTCTGGGATAGATACATGATGATGTCCTAAAGTCAAAAACAGTAAAGGAAGCTACTGTTTTTCCCAAGGAATGGTATAGTGCCGTTCCATTGTAGTGTTTAAAAATGTATAAATCATGTAGCAGATAAATGTAGGGCAGTGAAACAGGAAACACCTTCAGCCTAATGAAGAACAGTAGGACTGGGTGAAGAATGAGCATCCCTTTTTCTGAACGTGCACACCTGGGATGTTCTTAAAGGGATACTCCCTCAGCATGCTCTGACTGCTAACAGGAGGGATGTGCTGGCATCATCTCAGGATATGTCAGCTTGTGTTTTGCCTTTGCCAGTCAGGGTGGTGCTGCAGCCACCAGGGCGGGCGACTGTCTGGGCATCAACTGCGTCTAATTAACGGCCCCAGACTCATTCTAACAGCCGATCATAATTAGTGATTTAATCGCTCGTCAACGCTTTCTCTCCCCCTTTTAAAATGCACCTCCTCTTTGGACACGTGCGGATAAGCTAAAGGAACGCTGGAGTCCCCCCTCCCCTCGTCCTCATCCTTCTTGGCTTCAGACTCCGGAGGGATCTTAATTAAGCCTGGGCTTCATTATGCAAATGGAGTACAATAAACGACAGCAGAGGCGGAGCTTCAGCCAGACGCAGACCAAGCCAAAGACCCTGGAAAATGTAAAAAGCAGAAGACTACTGGATCTCTGTGATGTTTTTTGCACTACAGTAATTGTATACTTTTGTCTGATGTATGTCTTTGGGTGTACACTGGTGCTACTACAACTAATCATGTGTTCACTATCTCTGCTTCCACTGGAGGAAACTGGATGTGCAGGATTTCTCCTCACAAAGAAAACTCATAAGGGACCAGTGACAATGAGCCCCTTAATATCACCAGTTGGCCGTTGTCGTGGATACGTGGAGAGATGGTTGAGATAGGATAAGAGAAAGAAGGCAGACGGAAACACTGACAGTGGCAGCAGCATGGCAGCTAATGTCATCTCAGTTTAATCATCGCATGGGATCATGGGGTTCATGAAAATTCATTTGCATATCATTAAACGGAGAGAGGTTATTTTGTGCGGGCAGCCGAAATGGGATTGGATGAAGACAGGAGGAAAAAACGGCAAATGGAGGAGCTCGTTATTAAACAGCAATGTTTTATAGTCTGCCAGCCGATTCATTTAATTTAGGCATAATTAAAATGTGTCAGACCCAATCAATCATTCCAACAGGGATACTATCAATGTTTTAGACTGGAAAAACACTAATCTTTAGATATAGGGGCAGACATTTTCCAATAACAGCCTAAGTGCTCAAGTCTTCAGTGAGCTTGACCTGTCCACTCTTTATCTGGAGGAGATTGATCAAAACATCCATTGTGGCACACATGTATTGTGTCAGGATACATTGCATTTTGACAGGTGGTGCGTTTGCTAGTAAGGGCCCACACCACATCTTTTTGACCTTATAGTAAGTGTTGGTGTGTATGCATGTGCATTCAAACATGCATCCCACATTTGCATAAGTGATGTAATTAGACCGCCCTTTCACATGCAGATCCATTTGAAAACATGGCAATCACACTAACACACACGTACAGGCGTGCACACAAACACACGTCAGCCACACGCTTTGTGCCGTGACCACCCCCGGATCATGGAGAGTCTGTTGTCTGTGAGCAGAGAGTGTAAAGATTAACATAATCCAGCTAATAAGTGTGAGTAATATTCACACAGCGACGCGTGGCATAGACACTGTCCTGCTGATGCACATTTGTATCTCATTATAGATGTAAAGTACTGGAGGGGGGCTGACTGAGGGGTGCCACGGTTCAGGAGGGAGGATCAGGGGCTCCCCAAGAGTGGACTTCCAAAATAGACACCAAAAAATAACATACACTTCTTTCATGCAATTATAGCGTGAACCTGAGTGATCCAGAGTGTGCTGTTTTCTTACTGCGCCTTATCACAAGTTGCACCCCCGGATCATCACACAGGAAGGCATTCTAATGTTTGCCTCTGCTCATTTACAGTAGATAATGGCAGCAGCTACAGAGAGCGTCCTTTTTCCTGTAGAATGTAGGAATTATAAATTGAGTGTATTTGGGCTTGCAGGCGAGCTCTGCTACATGATTGATTAGGATGGTGTGACGACCATTAAAAAGTCATTTAAAAGATGGATAGGGACCACATTTCCAAATAAAAACCACTTTATACCTGATGAAGTGCTGAACAAACTCTCCTTTGAAGACATTTACTGATTACTCTCCATGTGACTGAGTGTAATGTGGGAAGTATCTACATGTAAAGAGTGGAGCCCACATTAATTGCATAAGATAGTGAATGCATGGTAAAGGATTAATTATTAGAATGCATGCTGTATTAAGAAAGTAGAAATTGTAAGAAAGAATTATTGTTGTCTCGGTTCAGTAGCAAACAGAGAGCACAAATACTGATTGAAATGTATCAGATAGCGTGCGTTGCTGCTTCAGAAGCCTTATCCACAGAAGCAGAGCTGTATCTAAACGTGCAAATGTATTTCTGTTCTGTGTCTTTAATGCCTGGCTCCTCCACAGCAGCGTGCTTGCAGATTCATGCATAAACATGAGCTGGCCTTTCGGCTCTCTCCTCACATAACCAATCTAAATCTAAATGAGCCCCCACTACAGATAGACCAGCAGGCAATGACATTACACCCCCCTCCGCCCGGCCCAACCCCCTCTCCTCCAGCCCGCTACCCCCAGCGACACATATTCACCAGCAGGCAATCATTTCACGCCATCCCTCAAAGCCCCACCTTCTCCCCCCACGCGGCCACTCGTACCCCCTTTTTGCCGCAACCCCACCAGCTGCACAGCATTCATTTGATTAAGAGGGGGAGGACAGGGAGAAGGAGAAAAGCTGGGGGATCACTTTATCAGGATGACTTTCTAAGATGGCTATCACAAGCTACCAAGCCATCTCAAGTTGTTTATTTGCCTTTTCCATTATGCAGTGTGTATGTTTAGCTTTAATTCATTTGTACCAAAGTGAGACTAACCTTTACATTATTGCAAACAAGAGCACCATAGTTAAAGAGCTTGTGAAAACCAGATGCTACCTCATCCTCTCAAAAAAAGTCAGATTACATAAGTTTTGGCCTTTTGGAAGTTACATTCTTTGCAAAAAATAATAAACAAATTCTCCTGGCACTAAGATTGATCTCTCAAGTATACATTGTATATGAAAATGTGAGTGTCCTAAATGTGCTGTGGTGTGCATTTTAGTCCCCTTAGTCCCAGAGTCATAAAACACATTATCATCATCAGCAGCAGCAGGAGCAGCAGCGTAATTCATCCAAGGTCGTTAATATTCATCATATCATTTAGTCACAAAGGAAACTCATCTGGCTGAATGTCACAGATGTAATTAATGAAGTGACCCCAGAGGTCATGGCTCCATTCACCAAACACCTTCCACACATCGCTGTTACACTTATCAGAGGTACACACGCACAGACCCCCACACCACCCACAATATGAAACGCATGCAGAATACCCCATGCATACCATAACACAAAATGGCTTCTTCTGGGTAAGAGATGAGACCGGAACATGCACCAAAGCAGACTTTATTAAGCTCAGTGGAGTTTGGGGAAGGGAACAGGGTGGTAACACACAGCATAGGTAAGAACTGGGCAAGGGACAGTATAGAGACACACTAAACCACTGGAGCAAGACGTTAGGACAGGTGCACATCACGGGTATCTTTTTGGTCATCACTATGGCAACAACATATCCAGAAAATAAAGAAAAATAATAGTTTTACCTACAGCAAGGTTAACAGAGCCCCTTCACCATAGAGGACCCCAATATGTACATCTTACAGTCACTAAGATCAAGAGAAGTTAAGAGAAATGAAACCCAAAGTAATCAGCGTATAAAACTGTCTTTGCGGTATTTGGAATGCACATTTCTGCACAGAAAAAAGCTCATTGGTATTGACGTAAACATTGGTTAGTTAGAAAAACAAAAACTCGACAAAAGTGAAGTCAGTCCACATGCTTTGGGAAGTGGGTTGTGAAGTCCAGTCGTTGCACTGGAGCTCGATGGACAAATAGACTAGACATTGCACAACACAGAGAGACTGACACTGTACCAAGTGGAGCTTCACGGGGCTGAACTCCTTCAAAAAGCTATGCAGTATCTCTCTAAGCACTGAGAAGGTAATGCCCCAGTAGCGTAGGGTTACTCTGTAATCTGGAAGCCTCTATGTTTGATGAAAAAAAATGAAAAAAACATGTATTGTGAAAGCCATTTTGTAATAAATATGAAGATACTGACAAACTTGTTGGAATTGAGCCCCACATATCCATTTTCCAATAGTATTACAGGAGCAAGTTTAATCAACAGCATCACAGGTATCATTACAGTTTGTAGTCATTAAAGCCTAGTGGTAAAGCGATCAGAGCATGCATCTATCTACAGTATCATATTAGAAACTACAGTACATTAGCAGCAAACTGGACATCCTTAAGGGCTGAAGTTCAACACTATGGTTTAAAAAAAACAAACAAACAAAAAAAATAAACTTTCTCAAGAGAAGTAAAACTCTTTAACCGCTATACAGACTGCCATGGCTCTAGGTTGGGATTTTGGTTACAGTCACCAGTGTGCTTATGAGAGGCAGAAAAACAGTAGCTTAGATATAGGGACTCCTTTCCTTTTCTTTAAAAACAGCAATACATCGTCAAGTAAACAGTAGCGCTTATTCTTGTAGGTCATATGGTTAAAGTATTATCTTGTCTTTGGATTTTTGTCTTAAAGCATTAATTATTGTTTAGCTATTATTGTTATATTATTATTACAGTCAGAATAAGTTGCAAATGAACACAGTAGTAAAGGTTAAGAGTAAACAAAAATAAGAAGGCAGGTAGGGAGGAAGAATAAATTAAGTTTACAAAAATAACATCAGTAACATCCAAAGTTGGTTTGTTTTTTCCTATCGGCTTTGCGCAGCAGCTCCTAAAACTGTAAACAGGAAAGGGAGCCAAGTCTCAAACATCCAATTAAGTCTTGAGTCAGCCATACAAAAGCTAAATACTGTACATTTACCCCTCACATCATTAAACACTTTAGTTTTAATATGTAACAATCTATTACTCAGTGTGAAAAGCTCAGATCTTTGAAATGCAGGTCTTTTTGGGTAATTGTTAATACTTAACCATGCACCTTTTGTTTTTAAAAGGTATGGTATTAAAGTCACATTGGAAGTGGAGCAACGTTGAGCTGTTAACCTGAGCATAGAAAGCTTTACATTAATCACATAACATTGGTAAGCCATTGGTATATTCAAATAGAGTGGAAAGGCAGTTACGTCACCTCTCCTGAACATATCAAAGCTGTCTTTTTCATAACCGTGACACTATAATATCGAAGCAAGACAGTTTATCTCGACCCATAAGATTTTATATTAAGAAACTATTACTAAACACACACAATGTCAATTTGAGTTTGGTTAAAGTTTCCATATACAGTATTAATGGTTGAGTGCTATAAAAATAGTTTGCCCCACTGAGGACAAACTGGCCTTTTGCTTTCTGTGCTATTTGGGTTGTTATCCACTAAAGGAACATAGAAGGTGTACAACAGAAGACTCATCATTGGCTTGTGGAAGGGCGAAGCTGGAGGTTTGCACCGTAGTATCAGTCTTTTTCTACGAATGTTTACCAATGCCAGCAGCAGGTCCCATCCTTTCACCTTACAGACGTCAGCTCTGCGGTTCATTATTGAAAAAACAAGCACGTTCAAACTAAATCCACAGACATGTAAAATTTTGGTTATGAGCTTTGGAATCTGAGTCAGTCTTTACAAAAGCTCTATGCAAATACCGCCATCTAAGATATTATTTGTTTTTTCACTTTTTTGTCCTTTGACTTTTTTCAAGTTTATCTTTTGGAGTACTCTATTTACACTAAAATCTCTTTGACAATTTTTTGTGTAGACTGGCGCTACATGCTACACAACAAGTCATCTAGCACTGTCTGGTGGAGGGCCCAATGTGAGTCTGGCATGCAGACTGAGAGGTAGACTGCAGGTCTAGCTGGGCAGTGAGGTCACGTACTTGGAGAATGCTCTTTGGCCTCTGTGGCATCTGGTTATTTTTCATCAAGATGGTGTTTGGTTGTAATAGAAGCTATTTTCAACACTGAAGGACAGACCAGCAATGGGTTAAAGTACAATGGATATGTGTAAAGTAATGGTAGCGAAGACTTGGTTTGGACTCTCCAATTCACATGGAAGAGTTTCTCTTTGGGCCACTATGGCTCTGGATCTTTGGGGTGTTCAGGTTGGCAGCAAGGTGGACAGTTTATGGTAGCAGATGAACATTAAGTGCAGGAAGATTTAAAGGAGTAAAGGAGACCACTGGAGAAATAAGGAGTACAGCACATTTCAGGCTCTATCCCGCTCCCCGGCCCCTGCACTGAGCTCTGCCTCTCGCTCCACAGAGTCAGAGCTCATGCTGCGGGCTCTCTTCTCCTTTGCCCGGGCATTCTGGAACCACACCTGCAACATAAAGGGGAAAAGAGGAAATTCAGACCTTTCAGTAAGTATAATTTATTAACTGGCCACAATCTCATTTGGAAAAATTGAAAAACAACACATCAATTAAAATAAAGAGAGATGCATTGTCTGTGTCTGTATAATTTCAGGTGAGTCTTTTGTAATACACTGCATAAACCATTTGATTAATATTGTTTTTCATTTGATTAATTGCCATTACTCAAATATACTCATAGATCTGATCCTCTTACAAAAAATGTTTTTGTAAAATTATTTTTCTCATGCATTGTTGATGTTTACCTGCACAACTCGGTGAGGCAGTCCAAGTTCCTGGCCTAGTGCCTCACACTCCTGCCGGTTTGGTGTTCGGTGGGTCCTGTAGAAGTCTCGGAGCTGGAGAATCTGGAAGTGGCTCATCTGTGTCCTTTGGCGCTGCTGCTGTGAATGTTGGTAGTTCTGCTGCAAATTTGGTGTCTCACCCCAATCTGAACTGGGCCCGCTGGATCCCTCGGGACTCGAAGACGCCAGATCGGCCATACTGGAGCTCTCCTCGCACGGGTACTCATCCTCTTCCTCCTCATAGTCGTCATCCTCGTCTGGGTTGTTGAAATCAGTTGTAATGGACAAGGATGACAAAGGGGGTCTAGCATTTGGTTCTTTGTTTACGGGATAGCCAGGGTGTGTAAGATGGCTGGAGGAGATCGATGGGCCAGGTCTCTCCATGACAGAGGACGTGGCTATCTGCCCACTGGATCCATTACTTATTGACAAGTTAAAGCCTGCTCTTTCAGCTTCAGCCCAGTGTCGAGATCGCATATGGGCATCCAAGGCGCTCTTTACTTTGAAGAGGGCTCTACAAAATGGGCAGCGCAGGTGGTTTAAACCCAAACTGAAGGTGGACCCTGGACCCATTGACCGGAACTGTCCTTTTCTTTCTCTGGCTCTTGTGTTCTGAAACCAGACCTGTAAAAAACATGACACTTTAATTTTGTAATACATTATTTATTGCTCACTTACTTAGGCCAGTTTGACCAATTTACTTTAACATTGTCACTTTTGTTTACTCTATCTTATAAGGATAACAAAATTATAGCTCATCTTAAAGCCGCATGTGGCAATAGTATAATATCACAATATGTGGCATATTTTAAGTGTAAAATAATGTACCTGAACAACTCGTCTTGTAAGGCCCACATCTCGTGCAATGCTTTCCAGGACTCCTCTGGTGGGGTTGGAGTCAATGCTATAGCGCTGGTACAACACCTCTAGTTGTTCTGGGGTGATGGTTGTTCTCTGGCGCTTGTCTCGTCTGTGTTCCTCTTCCACATCTTTACCACTCCTTTGAGATTCAAAGTTGACTTCTGCCATAAGCTTTGAATTTTGTTTCAGTGATGCAAGAGTATTTTGTGAAAGGCTCCCAGAGTGATCAGGCAAAGTATTCTTCATTTGTAAGCTGTTCAAATGTGAAATCATTGGGTGTGGGGCATTTGGGTGTAACTGAGACATAGTGCCCGAAAGCATTTGGTTGGCCATTAAGGTGTGGTTCGGATGGAGCATCATGTAAGGCATTGTTCGGTCTGTAAAGCCAGAGTGGAGAAGCTGAACTTGGGACTGAGCTGCCAGCAGGTGCCTAGTTTGGTGCTCTTGCCACAGTTGGAATGATGGCAAAGACATTGGACAGAATGTACATTGAAACTGCGCTGTAGGGACGGGCTGGGAAGTACTTTGTTGCTTTGTTTCAGCAGTCAAGCTGGACAGGGTGCTCCTATCCTCAGATTCGGATGGTTTACTAACAGCAGATCGTTCAGCAGCTGGAGAATTTGTACTTTCTTTTCTAGAGTCAGACACAGGTGCTATTTTTTGGGAAGAAGGCCATGGCTGTTCTCTGTCTTGAGTCCCTTCACCTTTTTCAGATAATGACGTGTGCATACCATCTATGTTTTTTACACCCTCATCTACATTCTTTGTTGTTTTGTTATCATTTCCCAAATTAGCTTTATCATCTTGTATCTTTTTAACTGGTTCCAAAGCATGAGCAGAGGACACTGGAGCAGGCGAGTCTGGGTTTGTATAGTACTCATAAGTGAAATCCATTGAGTTTTCATTATGACTGTCCCCATGTCCATCCACGCATCTGCTCTCCTCTTCATCATTGTTCATACTGAAGCCATTACTCTGAACGTGACTGTTGTCAAAGTGGCTTTTACTCTCGCCCCCAAAACCTTCCTCATTTCCTCTGTCTTGGTTCTTGCGGGCTCTTTGTCTGGCATTTTGGAACCATACTACAATAACTCTGTTAGGCAGAGACAACAGAGCAGACAGCCTTTCATATTCCTCCTCTCTGGGGTAAGGAGTGGCCTCAAACACACCCTGGAGAGTCTCGAGTTGTTGCTCTGTAAATCGGGTTCGAGAAGAGCGCCTGCCCCGGTGAAGTTCTCTAGGGAGATCCACTGGCTGGGGCTGAGTGGTCACAGAAGTGAGGGCTGGGGACATAGTCGATGGAGATACTGACAAAGACTGACTCTGTGCTTCTTCCTCTCTGCTTTCCTCTAAAGCTGTGGTTGGGGGGTTATTAAAATTGTAAGGAGAGTCTTTGTCTCTCTGTCTTTCTTTAAATAACGTGTTGCGGAACCAGTGTTTGATGACTTTGTGAGGCAGTCCAGATGTAGCAGACATTTTGTTGATCTCTTCATCACTGGGGAGGCTGTTAATATCAAAGTGTTTCCTCAGAATTGCAAGCTGCTCCTCAGAGATCCTTGTCCGGGTTCGTTTACCCTGTTGTTCAAGGATAGATGGACTCATTTGGGGTTGCTGCCCTGCTGGGACGGGGCTTGGCTGGGATGCCTGACCTAATAGAGGAGTGTTAAGCTGTGGAGGCTGTGCAAGTAAAGCTGGACTCAGAGGGGACTGCTGAGCTAATAAAGCAGGGCTGGACTGCGGCTGTTGCCCTAAAAGTGCTGGGTTTAGCTGGGACTGGTACAATTTTGTTAGATCTGGGTTTGCATTTGAATCAAGCCAGGGTTGGGGCTGCAGGGCAACAGACTGCATGACAACAGGGGGAAGAAGTGGTAACTCCATGGGGAAAGGGATAGGGGGCATTGGAAGCTTGGACAAAGGCAGGGGAGGTATCTGAAGCTGAGGCAGTGACAGGGGAAGCATAGGTATCTTAGGTAATGAAAGAGGCATGGTCTTCGACTGGGTTGTCCCAGAAGTGCTTGGTGTTGTTGCTTCTTCCTGTTGTGATAAGGCTGGAGCTTTTGGAGAGGGTGGAGAAGAAGAGGCAGTTGATGTTTTCACATCAGAAGGTGAAGTGCTTGTTTGTTTTGGAGCTTCAGATGCTATGGGTGACTCTGAGGATGCACAAGGTTTCATTTGTGCTTTTAATTCGTCTGCTACAGATTCTGGGTCTTCATTTGTTGACTTTGCTGTACTTGTGGTGGTTACAGTTGAGCTCTCTGTAGATTTAGATTGTGTGATGGGGTACATCTGGTCATATTGGGATCTATACTCTTTCGAAAATTTCTCCAGAGCAGATGTGGGAAATAACATTCTATGAATGTATTCTTGGTGGCTTTTCAAAATAAGTGCATCTGAAAAGAACTTGCCACAATCTTTACACTTTTTTCCATCACCACAGCATGTCTTTTCTTTCTTCTCATCTTCAGGTTTGTTCTCATTCATCTCCAGTGCTAAACTTTGGGCCTCTACTTTTTTTATGTCCACTTTGTCCATCTCTGACTGCCCATCTTCTTCCTCAGCAACATCTCCATTTTCCTGTTTAAAGCATGCTTCTAATTGTTCGGGGCACTTTTGTTTGTCTTGAATGAACGGACTCTCCTGCTGGTGTCTGTGCCTACTTTGTATGTATTGCAGCGCCAGCTCATACCCATAACTCTGCAGTAGTGCTCTAAGAGGTTCACCGTTTACAGCAGCGTAGGGGACTCTGGGAGGAGGGCACTGCTGTCCAAGGAGATTAATAGGAGATACATTTACTTCCTGTTTCTGGCTCTCATTTTTCACTGGGGGAAGAAGCACTTCTCCTTTATCTACCTCAGAAATTCTAGGTTCTTTTTTAGTCTTAACAAAGGTAGGCTCACTGCCACTTTCTTCACCATTAGCCTCACACTTCTCATTTTGTTGGTACACTGTCTCATCTGAGCTTTCATTTTGGTTTTGCTTATCAGTTTGGGGAGATAACTCATTTTTCTCCACAGTCTTACTACCTTCTTTTAATATAGAGTTTGTAAAGTCAAACTGGCTGAGATCAGGGATTTTGCCAGCAAGTTCAGAGTTAAGCTTAATGTCTCCAGCTAAGTAAAAGGGCAGGAGAAGCTGTTGCTGTAGAGAGAGCAAGTTATCTGCAGCCACAGGAAAGTGATGCTTAAGGAGATTATCTAGTCCCATAGGCAGATGATGCATCACTTGGGACTGCAGTAGCGCTGTTTGCTGCTGTAAGTGAGCTTGGGCCTGAGCCTGGGCTAACTGCTGCTGCTGTAAAAGCATTAGCTGGTTCCTTGATGCTAACAGCTCTGCTACTCTTTTTTTAGCCTGCTGGCACTCAGAATTGACAAGGGCTGACTGGGCCTCAGCAGCCAAACTGTTGCCTAGTAATGAAGAGGCTGAGGATCTTGCAGCATCTGGTCTTTTTGTTAAAGCTGAACCCTTAGATGGTTCTTCTCTAGCCTGAGTAGAGGAGGTTGGAGCACTTGCAGAGGTGTTTTGGGCAGCACGGGCTCTGGTTTGGTGAAGAACAGAGCGAAGATGTATGTCTAGTGTGGAACTCTGACTGTAGCCCACTCCACACAGTTTACAGCGGTAGGGCCTAGGATCTGGTCCACGAGGGGTCTCAGCGGTAGTAGTGCTGCCTGCACTGGAGTCTTGGAGGGCTCGCCTGGCTCGGTGGAGATGGGAAACAGAGTTAAAGTGCACCAATAAAATGGTTTTCTGAGTGAAAGACTCTGAACATATTGTGCATTTGTAGGGTCTAGATGGATCTAAATAGCGATCTAAGGTGGGGTTTGAGCTCTTTTTGATAAGAGAGTTAGAAGTGGCCTCAGTGAAAGTGGGCTCAGTTATGGCCTCCTCATGTTTATCTGTATCTGTTAAACCTTCTTCTTCAATCTCACCCACCATTTCCTTGAATTGCTCTTTTTTCGGACTTTCTAAAGCTTCCTCTTCTTCCATCTCCTCATCCTCACCCTCTCCCGCTTCTTGTCCAATTTGAGGTGACAGGCTGAAGTCCTGCTGAACGGCACTCTTGTTATGCTCCATGTAGTGCGCAGTATGGGGTAGTAAATGTGTGTTCTGCCCCTGTGAGTTGTCCAGCTGTTGCCCGGAGTGTGTGTTCTGCATATGTCGCTGCAGGGCCTCCTGACTGCGACATTGTCTGGAACACAGGGGGCACTCTGTCGCCGCCCTCATGGCATGGTATTGCCAGTGCAGCTGCAGCTTTTCCTGAGTAGGAAACGCTAGGCTGCACCTGCTGCAGCGAAAACGGTAACCATGGCGATCTGTGAGAGGAGGGGGGTCGCTGGATGGAGACGTAGGCGGAGAGGAGGGGGACTGAGGAGCCACTTTGCCGTTGGAGGGGTGAGTGGTGTTGTCTTCTAGTGGTGGGGTGAGCAGAGCTGTGACATCTTTGGGTGCGGCAACTTCACTTTCAGTGGTTTCTGTAGAGATGCCTGAAAAATAAATGATACATTCATTTCTTGAGTGTTCTACGTTTCTTGAGTTTTTACAACCCATTCACACAATACAGCAATAAAAATGTGCACTTTAATTTTGGTTCAATTCTTTTTTAAATAGGGGTACCCTCAATACAGTATGGCAAGATTGTCATGCCCGTAGGTGAGGCTATTCCATATAAATGTCTAGGGTTAAAGTGTGGTGCACATAATAATATTCTGGTTTAGACCAATTTTATTTGAGGTGGTTTAAACTTGACTAGATTAGACTGCCCTTGGTCCTTGTTATGAGTTTGGCCAATATTAATTGACCCAGTCAGTATTGAGAAGGTGTTGATGTCATGAAGGAGAATGTATGTCTCTATTTCTTTCAATTTTACCATGGATTATACAGGAATTATCTTTTCATCTATATGTATTATGTTATTGTATAGAATGTGATATGATTATCACATTTTATACAATTTTATATATTCAATAATATTCAAATATTAAAATGCATTCATTTAAGTACATTTAATTATGTATTTCAACAGAATAGAGGTTTGCATCCCACTTCCATAACACTAGGATCTAGATCTATAAATAATGCTTTTTCCATCAAAATATAGACCTATATACTAACCATTTTTCTGTGCATCAGCAGAAGTAATAGCGTCCATAGTCTTTGCATTACTAGTCTTCCCATTTTTCATTTTGTGTTCATCTGTGCAAGAGGCAGGCAAGGCTTCCACCTTTGAGTGAAGCGCCGTTTCTTCCACCGGTGGAGTTACCTAAAAGAAGGAAAACATTAGTTATTCAACATTTTCTTAATTCAACTGCCTGAATAAAACATGTTCACTTGTACTGCAAACAAGCCGACTTATAAACAGCGGGCGCCTGTTTCCTTCACCAATAAAAGATTCAAGTATGAATTTGTAATGTACATCTTGCACCTGCCAGTACACACTGATATGAAGCTAAAAAAATGCATTAATTTGGTAATAAGTGTATATAGTGGTGATATGTGGGACTACCATCTCCTCCTGCGACACCCTCCGACATGCCCCAAGGGTTTAATAAAACTTTACTGAGCTGAATAATGAATTTATTTAAAATCATCCCTCTCCTTATAGAAACCCTCCATCTTGGTAGCTTCAAGCACTCGGAGCAAATGCTATATCTTTGCGAACAACTAGCTAGCCCACGGAAAGGGACAGGCGGCTAAAGATGAGATTTACATGACAAGAGTTTTTTTTAACAGATTCATAAGAACGAATGAGAACGTGCACACACACTCATCCACGCGCACGCTGCAGAGAAAACTGAAGGTCAGGCTTAATCTAGAGAGCGTAATTGGAAAGCAAGGTACATAATGGCCATCATCACCTCAGTCTGAATTAATGAACCTCAATTACTATCAGAGAGAGTGAGGGGAGGCAGGACCATGGTGGTGGGTGGGGGGCATCCAATATGAAAAAAAGAGTGGAGGGAGGGAGGAGGACATAAGGGGCAACGAATTAAAAAAAACTGCATTGGAGAGATGGGGGAATGAGTACAGGAGGGGGTAAAGCATAAGAAACCAGGAGGGGTGGAGAGGAGTAAGACCGGACGGGGAGGGGCTTGAGGACGGTGGGTCGCAGAATAGGAATGATAGAAGGAGCTGGAAAGGGGGAGGAAGGAGGGGAGGCAGAGGGGGGCAGTGGAGGGGAGGAAAGGGTGAAAAGCAGTCAGTGAAGTGGAGGCGAAGAGCGCGTGAGACAAAGGCCACTTAGCATACGGGCCAGCGAGATGGAGGACGCTGATGTGGATAGATGACCAGTCTTTGTTAGTTGGAGAGACATAGTAAAAAGCATGGGGGGGGCTTTTTAGCTTGACTGCACTTCTGGTAATAGAGGGCTACTTAAACATGCATTATAGAAAGACTGGCTTTTTCCCTCACTCGCTCAGTCAAACCCTCTCCTACACTCTAAAGGAGCACACACACGGGAAGCACACACACTAACACCAAACGGACGGCTGCATCAAAGATGATAGCGGGGAGCTACTTAAACATGCATTAAAAAAAGCCATGCCTTTCTCTCTGGTGCCTTCTTAATGGAATTGTCTCCCAACATTTCACTTGCCCCCATCCCCCACTGCTTTGGCTTCTCATTTTCTATTTTGCATCCAGACAAACGCACATACAGCAAAAAACTCAGGTAGACTTACAGTGCTGATGAGCTTGTCAACACAGTCCTGTGCCACACTGTGCACATGAGTGAGGTGTTGGCGAATATTAGCGTAAGGGACTTTGAGCTGGCACAAGGGGCACTGGACAGTCTGAGGGAAGAGAACACAGGTTAAACTATGGAGAATAATATTGCCTTATGACAATTATGAATACAAATGTACACATACATTCTTATTAAAACTAACTATAACTATATAAAAGGCATACCTGCTGGTTTTCATTTTGCTGGTGTGTTTTGGGCCGTTTATTTGAAATGGCGTCGTCTGTTTCTGTGCATTCAGAGAATGAGCGCTTTAATTCCCCCTTTTCCTGGTCTTTTCTTCCATTTTCTATTAAAATGAATAGTATGTGAAAATTGTAAACAACACAATCATGTACACTCTTCGTCATTGTAATACATGTTTTAAGATATATTTGGAAAATTCCTTAAAATTTGCCAATTTTTTAAATCTGGAGCTAAATTATTCATTTATTAGCATATGCAATGCCTACCATTCTCTGTAGAAACTAGGTTTGACCCCGTGTTGCTTGTGTCTTTGGTTTGGTCCAAAAGACCAATTTGAAGCTCACTGGTAGTGTCCATGTCATCGCTGAGCTCTTCTGGGGGTTAAAAAATGACAAATAGTTATGTTATGCTTGAGTACTGCATCTTAGCATATATCCTTTCTAACAAACTCCCTTAGTCAGGCCAGTGTCTCAGACCACACTCACTGGCCTTTATTGATCAATTATTGATTCTCTATTAACTTCTCTTAAGAGGCGGAGTAGTGGCAACATGACCGGAGAACATCAGCTTCTCTTAATAAGTCTTAAACAACACAAATACAAATTAAAGGACTTAATTTAGACTGCGGTGCTTATAGGTTAAAGCTATGCTAAATATATTAATCAATATGAAATAATGTTACATCTTTGGAACATCTTAGTGGACTACATGTCCTCCACTCACCCATGCATTGGCCCATTGATTAGCAGGTGCTAGTTAGCTGTTGTCAGGGGTGATTGGGGATATAACAAGGATGTATATTGACTAATCAATTTGCCTGATCAATATTTGAGCAACAGCCATTACTCATGTTCTCACTCTTTTCATCTTAATCCCTGGGCCACTCTCTTGATGTCATCAAACACATGCCAGAGAAAATCGCATCACGCTGTGCGGCTGAGCAGCTCACCTGTGACTCCATCTGTGTTTTTCCTGATGGTGAAAATGGCTGCCAGCTCCTCGCCCCCCATTGGCTGCAGCTGGATTAGCCCTTCCCTCTGCTGATGGGTTGGGGTTTGACTGTGTTTGAGTACTTGAATTTTAGATGAGCAAGAGTGGTTGCATAGGAGACAATGGAAGAGCCATGAGCCTCCGTCAACCTCGCCGTCATACTGTTGCAAAAACTGAAAGGAGATGAGAGCGAGATTGACTGTTGTTAATGGAAGGAAGGATTATTTGGTCTTGCTTTGACTAATAGACTGATACTTTCAAATAGAGTGCAATTCCAAGTTGAATAAATGTTTATCTTATTTGTTGCTTTCTGATACTTACATTTGAAAATAGGTTTTCCCAAATTCACTTCAATAGTCAGTACTAATGTCACTACAATATTTTCAAATGTTTGCATCTTTAAGCAGTCAAATATATCATAGGAAATTCTTAGTCTGAGATACACAGAATAGTGAAATACTATTTTCCCCTTCATTGTGTACGTACTCTGTAGACGCGGATGCCAGCTTTGTGTTGTGCACTGAGCGAGTGCCCGCGGAGCTTCTCCAGACTGCTGCTTACATAGTCGCACAGGTTGCATCTCAGTTGGACCGGGTTCCCTTTAGCAATCAGGGCAGCACCTTCTTGACCCCTGTCTCCACCTTCCTGTAAATGAGCTGCCAGCTGATACCTGGTGCGGTGTCGGTCAGTCTGGCAGTGCAGGGAGAAGTTGGCCCTCAGCGGGGTAGTGTAGCCGCACAGCCTGCAGTGGCAACCCCCAGCGACCAGGGAGCACCATTCAGTCTGGGGCAGAGAGCGAGGGGTGTTCAGATGCTGCTCCACACTCTCCAGGCTGTCAGAGGAGAAGCTAGAGCATATCATACACTGGAAAACACAGAGAGAGAGAGCTCCTGAGGGGGACAAAGAGGCAGCTGGAGGGGGCGAGGGTGAAGGCGATGGGGAAGGAGTCAGAGCTGACCCCAGTGTCACAGGTGGCTCTGGGACCTGCTGACTGCTTAGGCGCATGCTTAGGGAGAGCTCACCACCTGCAAAACAAACAAAGGATTAGCTACTGCATATTAGTAGTGCACAAATAATGACTCATGCATTCTACCTGTGTTCTGCAGATGTTTGAGCGGAGGGGCCAGGCCTCGGCACTGGGACAGGTAGTATCCTCTCTGTAGCCGCAGCATGTTGTGTGTGTGCTTCTCGCTGGTGGTGTGAATGCGCAGGTTTCGGGCAATGCTGGTCTCATAATCACACACATCACAACGCCAGCGCTTACCACCATGCGAGTGTGAGTGTACCGCGGAGGTGATCTTAGCCGGCTGGGCAGCAGGAGTGTGGAGAGCCAGTGGAAGCTTGTACGTTTGCTCGTCCACCGTGTGTCCACCAGGAGTACTGCTGTTGCTGACATGCATGTGACCGTTTGTGTTTCCCCCACTTTGGACATTGTTCAGGTGCTTGTCTGACTGCATGTGTATGCTTAAGTTGCCTTTGGAGGAGGTGGCATAGTCGCACACCTCACAGCGGTAGGGCTTGTAGCCACAAGCGTAGGTTTCACCTCGAGCCAGGCGAGGATGGGGCTTCCCTGAACTGCAGTAAGTGCACACCCCTCGAGCTGCCCCCCCACACACACATTTGCCAGCCGAGCCACCGCACACGCACTGCCCTCCGGTTTCTGGGTGTTTTTCTTTCATGTGGACTTGGAGCGTATGCTGGGATTTATAGTGCCAGTTACACTTAGGGCATTTCAGTGTCTTGCATGAATTGCGTGAGTGCATTATGGTCATGTGACTCGTTAGTGAATTTGGAGAGAGGTCTTGGTTGAGGTTTTTAGTTACAGCTTCTTTCGGATCTTCTTTTTCTCTCTCATCATCCACCTCTGTCTCTGGTTGACTGTCATTTGGTTCTGGAGCTTTGGCACCATTTCCATTGGTAACGGAAGAGTGAAGAACCCCTGTCGGCCCTCCATCCTCAGCAGTGGGTGAACTGGCAGGCCCCGTACCTGCCAGTGCTGGAAACGTCGCAGTCGACTGCTGGGATTTAAAGCTCTGTGGTAACCCAGAAATCCAGCCCTGATCTCCCTTAATGTCTTTTACCTCTGTGTCGGGATGCAGAGCAGACGAGGAGGACGGACATGTGAAGTGCTTTGGAGAGGCGGAGAGCGAAGGGGCGGGCTTTGGAGAGGAGGAAGGGGTGGGGTCTGTTTTGCTGTCGAGTGTGCCACTGGCCTGTGCAGTGCTGGAAGAAGAGCAGTGCTGGCTCTGTTGAGGTAATAAAGAACATTTGGATTTATTTTGGCTTTGGTTTGAGATGGCCTCCTCCTCCTCTTGGCCTCCGCTGCCTGTAACTGACGCCTCTTCCACACCTAAGTGCACCTCCCCGTCTAACCTCCGTCGCCCTGACAAACATCTTTCCCTCTGGTTTCCCTTCAGTTCTTCTTCAGTCTGCTCATCTCCCTGGACCTCCTCTGGCCCTTGTGGCGAGAGGGTCAGGAGCTCTTTGGCAGGGGCCATGGCTGAGGTATGAGTGGGTGACCCCTGCTCAGGAATGGCCGCCCGGGACCGCAGAGGAACAGATAACCCCTGGGGACTGAGGTCGGACTCTCGCTCCTCTCCTCCCCCTCCATCCCCTCCTTCACCGCTGTCCATACCGGAGGCTACAGCTGCCGACCATCACGACCCCACCTGTTAGTGCGGAGAGACACACAAGAAAAGCACGGCCATGATTAAAACAAAAGATGGAAGGCTTGAGTCATGTAAATAATATTGCATAACACAGAGTCCATTGATTAGCGTCCCTGGATAGCATCTGTTCAATACAGACTTCAGAGTGCAATACATAGGCTGGTTACTCAGGGGTTAGCGTTAGCCCTTAATGGGAAAATCAATAGCCTGAGCGCTAAACTAGGTAGAGGAATGCGGGTGAGGGCTTCGCAGGAGGTCTATAATATTCCTCAGGGGATAGGATTAAATAAAGAACTGAACGCTTTTGAGCTAAAGGGCTTTCACTAAATTGCCACACTCGGATAAAAGAACACATTCTTAAGCCAGTGTATCAGCTTTTCCATCTACTGAAGTGTGTCATTAGATATTATAAGTATATGGGATCTCTAATTTAGTATTAGTACCATTACATAACATTAATAAACCAGTGGAAGGTATAAAATATTGAGCTAAATGTAAATTGATAAAAAAGGCCAGTAGTTATAGTCTTAACATAATTATATATTGAGCTTTAATGTTTGCTATCACGTGATGCATTGCAGCACACGGAAGGTGTAATTGCATTTCGTCTTCACAGACCCAGATCTGACGTGGTGTCCACCCCCTAATGGATTGCACACAGTAAACACACATTTATCCTTGCAAGAGAATAACTAATGATTCTTTTTTTCTAAGAGCAAAACACAATTGTCTACACTATATGCTATATGTAATCCAGTCAAATCATTACTGCATGTCGAATGATTTTTAAAGAAGTGTTTTTGTTCAGATGAGTAATTGAACATGATTACAAAAACGTCTTCTCCTCCATGGACTGACAGATAGGTGCTAGATATGAAGCAAGATGTATGTTTCATATTGTGTGCCTATTCCACAATCTCATTACCGACCTTTTTTAATCAAGGAGAGACCTTAATGTACCCTTTCACCTTCTCCTCCTAACCCACCCCCTCCTCCTGCATGGGCCCCACTCTAACACTCCCCAGCAGCCATCCCCCTTTCCCTCTGCCCTGCCCGCACTTTAAAGATATATGGCTCATATCGGCACTCTGATAGTCCTTTAATGTACTGTGCTTATGTCACAGGCCACAGACCCTTGGCCACTGCAGCTGTCCACTGTCCTGCCTGCAAGTGCTCAGGGACCCTGCCTGTCTGCCAGCAGCTGAGAACACTCTCTAATCTGATAAAGATTTTCATTTACACTGCAATCAATAACCCCGGTCTATCGGCAATGTAACTATTTATACAAGCATTCCTGGCTCCCTATCGATCACGAGTGCGGGAAACCATCATTTAACATGTGTGTGTATACATCTAGGTGCGTTAATGCATGTACATTCTGTTGTGCGCATCATGGCCATTAAGCACAGGTTCCAAAGCAGTATTTCAAAAAGCTTATACTAACACTAGTTGGGGTAGCTAAGAGTATTGTTAAAACTAGGTTTCCAAATCCAAACAATGTATTCCCTGGGTGAAGTCTGTCTACCTATATGTGGGGAGTGAGGGTGAGTGCCAAGCGTGAAAGGATGTGTGGAGGAGAAAGAGGAGGAGGCACAAACACGCACAAGAGTTGTGTGACTATACTTGTATTGGTTTTACTTTACAGTATAGGACCAAATGACCAGTGGATATTGCTTTTTCTTCATAAAGGCTGATGTCAGAGGAGCTTGCAAACACTATGCACCAGTATCAGGTAATAGCACCGCTACCATTGTGTTATTAGGGGCTATCGTAGAGCTAGTGCGGACACAGAACAAGGAAGGGACTTGGTAGTTCACTCCCAGCTAGTGTGTTGTCAAACCACTAACCAACATGACTACTCCAGCCTTTGTTTACAACGGACCGCTCCGTACCACACCGATACATCTTAACCGAGCGTAGATATCCCGTAACAGGTGACTCGAGCCATAAGCAGATCAACAAAAGCGTCATTTGTGCGAATTAAAGGGATACGCGGACCAAACAGCCTTCTCCGGACCATCGCCGGACGTTTCGTCTGTCGCTGCAAACGTAAAATAAACAAGTGCGAGCACTTACATTTGTGCAGCGGCTCCGGTGCGACGCTCCTCACGTTTAAGTAATCCACAAAACAATCGTATAGAGATCCCACTCATTCCTTTTGGATGATCCTCTTGTGTTTTTACGAAGCAGGAGAGGGGAAACGGGGAGAGGGAGAGAGCAGCAGGGTCCGACTTGTTACCAAACAACAGTGTAATTAAAGCTACATATAGGCTGTGGTAAACAGAAGATGGGGGACGGAGGGGTTTGTGCGAGCTCCAGAGGTAGAATGAGTTCTGATCACTGTGGGGGGAAAAACACTTGGCTCTTTATTCCTGCTAATTAGTTTCCTTCAAAAAATGGCTGAGATTACGCCCAGTGCGCATGTGCGTAATTGCGCAGACACCGCTAATTAGCCCGTTTGGATCAATAGGATTCCGCGAGAGCGAGAGGAGAGAGAGAGGGAGGGGAGAGGCTTCACGGGACGGAGAGAGAGAAAATATAACATTTTTAGACATTTTTAGGCGCACGAAATTATCGCTAGTATATTAAATTGTATTTGTTTATTTATTTTTACATCCAGTGACGTAGTTTTCGGACGCATGTATTAAAAAGAGAAAGAAATATATAGTACATATTGTTAGGGGAACGGAATTCAGAAACACAATATACTAAAAATACTGTCGCGTACTTTTAACACTATAAGTAGGTCTAGTTGAAACAATAGAAAGACAGAGAAGTTGTACATGAGACATTATTTAAAAAGATGTAAATCCGTAATTTTGACACTCGACAATGTCTCCGAGATTCAGCAAACTAGGAGCATCGAGCACAGGGCCTCGAGACGATGGTATATGTGTAACTGTTTATTTTACACAACCGAAAACAGGGAGACATTTAAAATTCATTTTACATTTAAATATGCAGTCTTATTTGACTGTGTTGTCCCTCCTTTATCCTCTTGCGTTTTACTGCTTTGCTTTTCGAGTTGACGTGTAATTACGTTGGTTTCTCTGCAAACTTTACAAACATTATTGTAAGTGAACAATTGTTAAGAAAAATCTACAAATATTATTTAAAATAATGAAAATATATCCCGAAGAACACTTGTTTTTTGTGAGACGCCACCCTTGGTGATGTCCGGTCAATCTGGCCACAGCTGTGCGTCACGCTTTTAACATAGTGTTAGTGTTTCTTTATTTGTTAATTCTTGTATGTAAAAGAGAAAATAAATAGTTATGCACTGGTGTCCACTGCAATGTCCGGACAGAAGCCTGAGTTTGGGGTTTGTTTTTTTTTTTCTTCTGTGGCCGTCCCATCCTGCCACACGGCTCGCCTATTGTTATGATAATACTATTGTGATTTTCATGGTGGATGGCAATCTGTCCTTCGTCGAAATTTAACGCACAGAAACAGATTATGTGGACATAGAACTAAAAAAGTACTTGAGAGAGAGCTTAGAATTGCTGTTTGGTATTATTGTACCTAGATTAGGTTTACGCACAGGTGGATCAGAAATATCCCTCACATATTATTTTGTGCATTAATATGGTAGTGATCATAATCTATAGGCCTTAGTTCTCTCAAGATGTAAGCTTTACGAATTGTTTGTATCCCAACCATGATGTACATTACAGTAATTATAATGAGTATAATGAACCCTATTATATTCCCTTATAAACTATGCCTCATTCTGCATTTCTACACACATTTACTTTGTCCTGATTTTCCTTCAATTTATTTCTGACAATAAATTCGTAGAGAATCCATTTATTGGCCAGTTAACATGCTGGCCGACATTTGTAGCTCATCCAATAATTATTTTACGATTTGAACACCATGGTGTGAAGTGGTCTGTCTGGCCCTCACCACACAAAGATTGCAGCATATTCCAGGCATAAATCAGCGCGTGTCCGGCTCCGAGCGCTGCGTCTTTACGCACACATGGATACGTTTTATTATTGATGAGACTGCGTTAAAAGACACTGACGAGCCTGTCATTTATGAGCTAAACACGTCGGCTGGAAAAGGTGGTGTGATTTTAACACCAGGCCATTTTGCATATGAGATGTGTGGCGCGCGTGCGTGTGCGTGAGGTCTATGCGGTCATAATGTGCACAGTGAGAAAAAGACGTAGGCTAGTGGACTTTATAATGTTCGAAGACAGAGAAAACCTATCTGTAAATTAGCTTCTTCTGTTTATAAACTTGTAATTGTGTTTATACCTTGTGTGTTGTGATTTTTAGACATAATGAATATTTTATTATTTACAGGCAATTTCTAAATTAGCATATAGACCTATAAATGTGTAATGTGAAGTAATTGTCTTTACTTTGACCCAACCCTTGGGCCTGTAATCAATATTTTGTATTCATTAATAAAATATGTGCCAAAAAATAATACAGTTTTGCATGTACAAAGTAAAAGCACAACCGTACATCTTAACATGTAGTATATAGGTATATAGACTATTTCATACAAATAATAAAAAAAATGAGCTTGCATTTTTACAGATCACTCCATATACACTCTTACTGTAGTTGCATGAAACACATATGCATGAAAGGATCACTTTATAGTCACTGTATATTAAATATATGATCTTTCACTGTGCATTGGGATATTTACACCCGCAGTCTAACCGCGGGCCCTCTCCGGATGCACTTTTCTCATGCACTGTGCCTCTTGTGCCCTTAGGTCCATGCCAGGGGTTGTTGTTTTCACTGTAATATATAGTTAGCCATTCCACCAATTTACCCTGTCACTGTTAATGGGGCAATTAACCACGGCGATACCCCCAGGCAGAAAGGAGCACCCCAACTCCAAACTTGTCTTTATGACATTTATATGACACTATGTGGGGGAAGCTGGGGACCCATCTGACACCTTGGAGGGTCCTTTATGTCACTCCCCTCTCGGCTGCTCCCGCCCCGATTTCTGCCCCGGGGTACGACACAGAGCAAGTGTAATGCATCATGTACAGAGGAGGTAGAGGGAGAACTCTCAAATCTAACTCACACATCATTGCGAAAAGACTACGAAAAGGATTGAGAATTTAAATCATTTTAGCCAAATTTGATTTATATTGTTATTATCTTCTGCTCTAGCTAAAATATGATCCATAATATTACTTACTGAATTTTTAAAAATCTCCAAATACTTTTTTTTTTCAAAATTAGGTTATAAATATCAAATGAACGCATATGATGAGCGAAAATATTATAAAAATCTGTAAGACAAAATATCAATAATCTAAATTAATCTTAAACACAACTCACATCCTAACTTCAAATACATTTCTGTGCAGTTAAACACAGCTAAAATCCCGGCAGTCCAAAAAAAGTAAAAAGTAAAGTAAAAACGCACGAGGAAAAGTATAGTTAAAAGGCTTTTATTAGGATGGCCAAAGTCAACATGTTTTGACCATGACTGGTCTTCATCAGGGCTTAGTTTTTACGTTTTTGTGCCATTTGGGCATAAGTGATGTTTTGGGCTAAATTATATCAATAAGAAGCTAATTTTAGTTCAATCCTCTGTCAAAATATTACAAAAATGTTTTTTGTAACTGGTGGAAAAAATATACAACACATTACAGTGCCAAAAGCGTACAAGTGCATCAGTGTACTTGGAAATTATCTAATGTTTGTGCTACAAGATGCAATTCTTCCAACTTCCTGTCCTTCTGCTTGAACTTCTCATTCATGGCTGACCTTTTTGTCAGATTTTAAAAGTTAGAACAGTTACACATACATGGGTAAGTATTTAGTTTTCGACTGTGGACAAATCTAATAAAGAAAGTCTGCTCAAAGACAGTGGCATGTCACTTAAGGCCTTTTGATTCTGCGCTCGGGATACGTCTGCAAACATATGTCTAGCTTATACGCTCCTCCTTGACCTCACTGTTTATACAATCCATATACGGAAGTCTCTCCATTTTGGTCCACATTCGGCCCTGTCCTTCTTCCATCCCAGAGGAGGCAATAACCTCCCTAGCAAGTGCTTCCCCCTTGAGCCGTTGTCATAGTAACTCGCCGACCGGTCGACATGACAACCCCACCACGGTCCAGAGATAGATGATAGGCCAGAAATTGGGAGGGAAGAAGGTGCATGGGGGATTTGCACACCCGCTTTAATTTAGTTTGCCTGATTCACATTCAGAACAGTGTTTTTTTCCTCCTTCTCAAAGGCTCTCCAGAGGTTAGTTATACATTCATATTTACACAGGTATAATTGCCACATATAACTGGTCAGCACATGGTCTCGCTGCAAATGGAAGAAACTATTCCACGTTTATCATTTCAAATTTTGTTAAGCCATATTCTGACATATGAATTAAGGCTGGAGTTATATTGCAAAATAACACAAATGCAATTTTTCTGACAAATTGATTATACTTTCAAAAGTAAGATTTAGTTCTCAGCGCCCATTTTAACCACATATGAGAGTGATAAAAATTGAGACAATACAATTAGAAGAAACCGGTGCATTTCGGGACATGTTTGTTAGAGATAGACCAATATATCGGTTGGCCAATATGTCAGGCCGATATTTGCATGTTTTAGCGTATAGGCCTTAAATCTCCAGCACAGGCCAGTGTTTAGTGTATTTGTCTAAAGAGGATACATAAAGTTTTGGCTAAAGAGTACACATAAACACGATAACTGCACAAAACATGACTGCAATGACTACACAGCTTTCGGTTTGTGGTAAATAAAAACAAAAAAAAATCAAAAGGGGGGCTGTGGTTGAGTTTTATAAATTGTAATTTGAGAAAAATAATCTAAATCTGTCCTACATATTGACTATTAAAAATATCGGCAGAGCTTATTGACTGGTTGCTCTGGATTCTAAACCATCGGAACTGACACCGATCATGAAAAAACATATATCGGCCAATCTCTCATATTTGTAGTGGTCTAAACTACAGGGTTAGCTGTTTTCACAAAATAACTTCAGAAATAATTGCAGCCTTTGCGATTTGCCATTTTGAACAATTCATATGTTATCATTTAGACTGAATTTCAATGAATTGTCCAGCTCTGATATTCGTCACTTGACATTCTTGATTTGAATATTTATGTTTACGTCCTTATCACCACCGTGTTTTTCTCTTGATTTGAACAGCAGGTGATAACAAAATCTGCATCCTTCAGGAATGACTATAGGCCTCTGCCCGACGACTGACCCTGCACTTTGACCTGAGCGTGAAGCCAGCCATGCAAAAACTGACATTAAGAATCAATAGGTAACATTTAAATTAAGACTATTCAATTAAAATAGACAGTGTAACCTTTCAGACACCTTAGCATAATGCGAATGCTATAGAGCCCATGTAAATGTGTGTCGGGCTGTGGTCAGAGCTCCTCCATGCTAATAAAATTACTGCCGCTGAAATGCCATTATAGCCTATGAAATATTGTACTGAGCTATTACATATCCTTAGCGATCACCGTGTTATTGATGCTTGATAAATTTCTAAGTGTTATTGTGTGCGGATGTAATATTAAGATGGAATATATTATCAATTTTATGACGTATTACACATATATATATATATATATATATAACATATTTGTATTATAATGTCACATTGATTGTCAAACTGCACTTAGTTCTAACATTGTCATAGGAAACAGTATGAGAAAAACTGAATGAATTACTGATAGGCCCGTTGTGATAATGACTATATTGATTTACTGTTCAATATATGCTAGGTGAACAATATTTTTGATCATGTGTACCTTTTCTTTGCACAAGTGGGGGATTGTCTTTTGTCATTTTTGTAGTATTATGCCTTTATGATGACATTTCAATTGTAGGTGGTCCAATAATTAACATGCATGACACCATTGTTTGCCTTCAGTAGGAGAGTCTTTGGTGGCTAAACTTCTAAACTTCTCTCCGATAGTCTAAAAAGAACATGGACTTAACATTGGCAAAACAAAATCTCAGGTTGTTGCTTCTTGTATTGTCATTTATGTAAAAATACAGTGTTAAAAATACTGATAAAGGGGCTGTGTTATGCTGTTTTCTGATTTATGTTGTAATGTTTCCTTATCAAAAACACACCTGGAGCTGTATTTTGTTTCATTCACATATGTTTAACACATACACCCGGCATATTTAGGCTGAGTTCTTCCCTCGATCAGAAAATCCCACATCGTGATGTCATGTGGTAATACAGGACGTGCTCTATTGTGTTTTTAAACTCCATACATTTTCACTAGACTCATTTGGATTGAAAATTACTGCTTCGTGACAATGTGGAATGGAGTATTTTGAGGTTTGGAGAATGGAGACTAATAATAAAAGGTTATTTAAACATGTGTGACTAAAAGAAAATACAACTCTAGGTATGTTTTTGAGGAGATAACATCATGCATAATATAGGACCTTTCAATATGAAGTACAGGCAATACTTGACTGCCCAGGCGTATCAAACATTCATAGAGATGCATTAGTAAAACAATATTTTTAAGAAAGTAAACTAACAGCCACAAGCTGCTGTGTCATTATGGGTAAATACATTTATAACTGTAGGGTAGAACTGTCAAAAATAACAAAAATCAGATACTAAACCTAGAAACAACCCTAAATACACAAATGCTATTATTATGTGTTGAAAATTACAATATTGTAAGCTTTTAAAATGATCATTTGGGCATCAAAATGGTTAAATTCTAAGTATCAATTCTATTCTTTAGTATCAAAATAAAGCTTAAAATTTTAGTATCATGATAACACTACTGCAGTGTCATAATACTGTGGAATGAGCACTAACTTTAGCATTTAGCATCTTAAAATCTCTGCCGGTTTAACATTAGGCTAACTGAAAATTCTGATGAGGTGTGACGACAATCCCGAGGCCTAGTGCGGAGATGTGGGGGCAGGTGAAATGACTATTGCTATTATGCTGATTCTGTGGTGTGTTAGGATACGTATAGCAGGATAATGGACCATGTCACCAAATGGTTCTACATTTGTGCATTTTCATTTGTGATATTTAAATCAATACTGGATTACTACCCCCATCCCCATTTGGATAACATATTCTTTATTTTTTTCTATCATCTTTTGCTGTATTTTGTCATGTTATATTAATAAAAAATCATGAAAAATATACGAAATAGTGTATTGAACGACCCCAGTGATGTTTACAATCATCCAGGTAATCATCAATTTATAAGGCAGATATAGAAGACATTTGGACAAACATTTTAATTAAATTGAATTATTCATGTTAAATCATTTATCTTCAGGGGTTAATAATTTGTATTTTCAGGGGCAAATGTGTATAAAAACAACTTCAGTGCTGCTGGGGAAACCCGTCAGGAGCAGCAGGACCTACTGTATCTCCGGATCTTCAGATAGTCTTGGTCAGGACTATTTTCGCTGGAGGATTTGACTTATTGCGCGTGTTTTGGGTTGACTGGAGTGCCTGGACTAAACCTACTCCGACACAGGGAGAATATGCAAACACCACAGAGAAAGCCCTGGGCCCCGGGAGTCGAACCTGGAACATTCGTACCAAGTGTCTTATTTTATTCCTGTATCAATTAGACAATAGGGTTTTTCATCTTAAAATCATCTTAAAGCGATTCAAACTGATAATCTGTATTTATGACATGTATTATACGACTTTATGTATGACAGAACTGAAACATTTAAATTCAACTCTTGTGATGCAATTTATCAGCAAGGACTGTAAAAAATTTATCTTGGTAAAAAAAAAAATGCATAGAGATCGACCAATATGAGTTTGTGTCGTGGCGATCCAGAGAACCCAATGCCCAATAAGCTCTGCTCATATTTCTGGTCCAATATGTGAAGCCAGTTTGGATTATTTTCCCCAAATTATGTTATGTCAGCCCTTTTTTTTACCACAAACCTTTAAAAGAGCTGAGTAGTCATTTTGTGCAGTTATCTCTTCACACTAAAGTGTTCAAATGCAGCTTTTATTATGCATATTGTTTAGACAGCAAGTCAAATATCGACCTTTGCTTGAAATTTAAGGCTGATCGCTCATAAATTGCAAATATCAGCCCGCTATACCGGTCTATGTCTCAGTTTTTAATCTAAATAATTTGGTTGCTTCTAGGAGTGGTTATTGACTGCCTAAAACATTGACTTGACGTTTTAAACTATATCATCTGAACAAAACTAATAGATTTGCTTATTTGGTTAAAGGTAAGTTCAACATAACATTTCCATTTCCATTTTAGGACTATTCAAATGAGCCACAGCGAGGCAATTCCACAAATGCATATGACTCTTATATATAATCCCATAGATTGATGATGGCTCCCTTCCTGATTAAAGATGTGGTCTGATATGTCCTTTTGTCTTGCCTCTCTCTGACGGCTTCTTTGGTGGCGTGGACGCGTTTGATGGGCACGTTTCATCTGGTATTTGTTGCCTGTGCCGCTGACAGATGAATCTTCCCTTGGGGATCAATAAAGACTATGGGTCTCATCTCATCTCATCACCTCTCCAATGGGCTTGCGCCAGAGAACATCCATAAGCGGGGCGCTGGGTGGAGATGAGGTTGTCCACAGGTACACAGATCGTACGGTGCAATCAGCAGAAAGCATTAATATGATGAGCGGAAGGTGCGGACGTGTTGTTACGATACTAAAATTTCAAAGGAATATACTCGATACTCAATACTGATCCTGAAACCATGATGATAATAAAAAATATTTACATAATACAATGTTCATAGTAGACTTTTCAACATTAAATCATAGTACTTTCTTTTATATTACCACATGGCTTTTATCTGTGTTAATATTGTGTTATATTTTATATTTATACTAGTCTGTTTGGTCTTATACTTGTTCTGATAGAGCTCAAGATGATTCTAGGGCTATTCAGGAAAGTTTATTTATGTTGTATGAGTGAGACTTTTTTAGTATCAATACCAGTTCAAATCTAGTTTCGATACTAGTTTCAGTATGGATTAGTAGTTGTCGTATTTTAGTTAAAAGGCTATTAGTAAACCTTAAAATGGGTTTGTCAATAAAATCAATACCAAGATACTAAATGATATTAAAACTACTGAAGCTACATAATCATTTGAATCTATATTGAAAAAAAAAAATCATAAAAATCAGTGTTTTAAAATGGTCTTGATCCATATCAGAACTAGTATAACAATACTGAGGAAAAATACTATTAATATGTATGTATGAAAATTACATTACAGTGTATTATATAAAGAATGTTGTTTTTTATTATAACTGATGGTTCTGAAAACTGTTCTAAAAGCAACATACTAATATTTATATTAAAATTAACACCACACGCAAAAATATTGAAAAAGATATTAATATGTCATGCAAATGATATTCTACTATTTAAAGTGTCTTCTTTTTCAACACAAAAGAACTACAATTGTGTTTTGTTCACACTATACTAAAAATATGTTATAACTGCCTTAACTGTCTGCAGTCCTAACAAAAAGCAAAACAAAAACACACACACAATAAAAGAACATAGACACACATTTACCGGTAGTTAGGTTAGAGTTAATTCATCTATTCTAAACTTTAAGAAAATAATCAAGCTGGACATTTTTTAATATTCTTTTCTAAAATAATGTTTTAAAATGCAGGGCCACTGTCTTTAGATCCATAGAGATGTTGTACCTGTCCTCCGTTCTCAGCGCTGTATTGTGCAACCGGAAAATTGTGCAACAGCGCAACCTAGTGGCGAATTAGTGCAACAACATTGAGACCGGTTAAAGAAAATCCCTCCCGGACACCGTACTTTCGCGGAAGCTGGTTAAAACCTGCATCAAAACAAAATAGCGTCTATTCTGAATATTTTCATAACTGAGCGTGGTATGCAGCTCTAGTTGAATTATTATTAATGTAGTTAAATAGTTTTGACAAACGATGGAGGATGAATGGGAAGAAGAGGTAAGTAAAGGCTAAAATCACTAAATGTATGTGAATCTAAGCTTGGTTAGCTTCAATGCTAATCCACAAGCACATCTATAAAGGTTGACCAAACGTCCCTGTTTACCTATTTATTTATTTAAATGTCCCAGGTTTCCCTATTTTTGACCAATTTGATCTTAACCAGGACTAAACTAAGATTAACCAGGACTAAAACGGGACTGTCAATTTTTGACTAATCTGATCCCTCCCAACAGTAAAGAGGAGCATAAATTGACATTTGTTTAGCCAAAATACAGAAACCCGTGTTTGCGAATAACCCTAAAGCACAAACAAAAAAACAAAAACAAAAAATGCATTAACAGAAGTCCCTCAGATTATGACTGACACAAGACTGCACAATGTTACTCCCTCTTTTCACAGTTTTATTTATACTAACCTGAAAATGTGGTCACCTACACTAATAGTTTCCTCTGATCTAAATTATGCAATTATCATCCCTCACCACTAAGTGCAACACACTTAAAGGTGCACAATGTAACTTTTCTGGTGGAGGGTCTGTCATGATTGCTTTGCTGAGAATTCTGCAGAGAGGAGAGCCTGCTCACAGTAAAAATGCATGTTTTTCCAATATATTTTCTAACAATATCTGTAAACGCCTGTAATTGAATAGATATCGGTAGATAGAATTCGTCATAATGTGGAACTTTACAGTCAAAGCAATAACATTGGTGCCATATGTACCACCAGAAAGGTTACATAGTTCACCTTTAAATAAAGACATTCTCTGCGTAGCACATTTTATAGTGCATTCATAATATATCACAGAAATATCAGTATAACAATAGTCTTAACTGTAATCTGTATTAACATTACTCACACAACGGTGTTTTCAGGAGCAGCTGGTCGTGGTGGAACTGGCCGGAACCCTGAGCAATGAGTTTCTGACCAAGAACAAGAGCACATGTAAAGTTCTTGTAAGTCTTTACTACTACGATACATTTGCACCATTTTTTGTATGATTGTTACTACTTTCTCTGTTTCCAAGGATATTGACAGTGATAATCCATTCATACAAGTGGGGCAATTTGTTTTTGCTGGAGAATATGAAGGTAAGAAAATAAAAATAGATTGTTTCGTCTACTCGTTTTTTGTTTTTTTTTCACTCACACAGAATCAGGACAGGACAGCATATTGTTGTCACCAGTATTTGTTTACATATATACATCTATTTATTTATTTTGTTCCTCTGAAAGACCATCAGGACATGCACATATTCTTATAAAGTGGTTATGGTTGTAATAACTAGTTAAAATGTGTTTTTCTGGTGGAGGATCAGCCACTTGCTTATCATCTATCTCCAAGGTACAGGTACAGGCAACTCTTATAGTAAGAATACATGTTTTTCAAAGTATTTTTCTAACAATAGGCAACATTCACATGACATTGTGACATTGTAGAAGCTCAGTAGTTTAAATTGAGCTGGAGGACATGTTAGTATTCTGTGCTATGCTGTTTAACTGTCAGATTGCAGATTTGTTGACCTGGTTTATGGTTAATAACTGTAATTACTGGGCCTAATCACATGAAAAAGAAACTGACACAGAGACATTAATTTCATATCGTTACTAACTACCTCTTATACTGTCTTACTTGTTCAGATGCTTTGGGGACTTCTATGCTGTTTGAGGAGTTGCCACGGAAAGGTAAGCATCTAACCTTCAATATCTTTTCATTTCATTTCATTTTAATTTCATTCCCGTGTTTTTGCAGGAAAGGACTCCACCGCCGAGCTCAAATACATGTGTCACACTGTAAAGAAGCTTATGATGCAGCGCGTGTTCCTGACAGAGAAGAAAGAGGGGGAAACTAGTCAAGGTACCATCACATCACTTGGAGCACAAGCTCATTTAAAACACTTTATTCATTTTATTCAATAGCATTGGCAGATTATTGTTAATGGCAAATGCACATCAGAAATTATAATCTAAAACATGAAAAAGGTCTGCATATGGTAGTTAATTTATGGAGTTTAAATGGCATATATCATGTTGTTTTCTGATCTATGTTATAATGTTTCCTCATCAAAAACATGCATATTGTTTTGTCTCATTTACTCATCTTTAACACACAGATCCTGCATATTTATGTTAAGTGTTTCTCTCAAATGGAAAACACTCTTGGCACCTTGATGCCTTGTGGTAATACAGGAAAAGCTCCACTGTGTTTTTAAACTCCATTCACCTTCACTAGAATCATTTGGATGATTTCAGACCTGGAATTGCCAGTTTCTACTCAACAAAAGGAGCTGTTAACTTGAAAACTACAGCTTCATGATATCACAAGTTAGAACAGAACGTTTTAAGTTTTGGACATGTAGACAGACGAATAAATCAGGGTTACATGTGAATGAAACAAAACACAGCTCTGGATGAGTTTTGAACATTCTAACGGCTTACAGCAAGGGTTTGGTTCATAATCTTTCTGATCTCGGGGCTCGATTTTTTTCTGAAATAGTAATCTTGGGCCCAATCTCATGTCATTTGTGGCCCTATGGTTAAGAATCACTGGAATCTCACAGTTCGCGAAGAATCCAAGAATCTATTTGTGTAATATTGGACCTTTAATTAGTTCAAGGTAAAAGAAAAATGTCACATTTCATCTTTATCCTTAATATTTGCTTCAGTACAATAATCTGACAACTCCAGAACTCAGAAAATGGTCTGATTTTTAAAGGTAGCCACTGATCTTGGTCTTCTTTAGTGAATAACATTTGTAATTTCTTTTACAATAAAGATATCATCCATCCATCCATCCATCCATCCATCTTCTCCCGCTTAATCCGGCTGGGTCGCGGGGGCAGCTTGCTGCCCAATACTCATAGCACCTGACCCCCCCATGAACCCCTCTGTGGGTGGTGAGCCCACAGGAGGGATAAAGATATCAAGTTATTATTAATTTGAAGCAATTTTCACACTATTGTTTTCTCAAATAATTGCCTGGTAAGTCTAGAATCTGTCTGCATATTTTATGTCAGGCTAGTCAGCACTTCCTTTGTAGCGTCTCAAGCCAGAACTAAACATGATCGTGCAATCAGATGCTCCGTTCTCAGTGACACATGAGAAACGAAAGCGCTATTCGGTCACCTATTCTTTACAGAAAAAGTACATCTCACCTCAGATTAACAGAGTTTAGAGTTTTGCTCATTGATTGTACAGAAATCTGTGATGTTTTTCTGTCCCTTGTGATAATTATTTTAATAAGGACAGGTCATGCATGTCTCTGATTAGCAAATCCACCTGTTAATCACACCCATCTGAACTCGGGGAGATTCATCATGACGACACAGCAATTACAAAATCAACAGTAGTGATTTTGTAATAGCAGTATTATTTTCTTTTTCTCTATATTTGTATCAGAGTGTCAGTCATTTAGCAGTTCTGCTGAAGTTACAAGCTTTGTACATTTTTGTCTCTTACCAGGAGGCACAGAGGACGGTGGAGAACAGGATGACGCCGTCTTGTTGAGTGAGGATGAGGAGCCTGGGGCAGAGCTGGATGAAACACACAACACTGCAGATGTGGAGGACTCCCTGCTGGACTGATCTGAAAAGGACTCACTGTACTAGTATATGAGTCCTTTTGTACATCTCAAAAGTTCTCATAAACTAGTATATATGTGCATGGGGGACATTTAGGCAGCTCAGCGCCACAGGAAGACTGGTTTGTACAGACATCTCGATTTGTCAGTTTGCCCTTTTTTATGTTTTATAGTTTGTAATAAAAATAATAATCTGAATGATTTTTGATGTGTTGTTTTTTTAAATCAGAGGTTTACAACTTGTACCCCGGGTCAAATTACATCTGCACATGATCAAGAGTATAATAACATAATAACTTCACAAGCTTGACAAGCCTCTAAAGCACTACACTGTGGTTAACTCTCTGACACCTCAGTATTTTTGGTCACACTTGTACCCTTCATGTCACAAACGGCATACCTCAGCTATGGCCTTTATCTAAAAATATGGTGCACAGGTCACATACCTCAGCAGGTCCAGATGGGTGACAGGAAGATCGTCACAGGGCCCGTCAGAATTTAGATACTGTGGGGAGTAATGCCATTTGGTGACTTTTTAACACACAAACAAAGCCACCTGCAGTAGGTTTGACTGTGGATCATTCTGATATCACACATTACCTTATTACCTTTACTTTGAGATTATAACTGGATATCATGTTTTGTTTTGTTTTTTAAAATTTATTTAACCTTTATTTAACCAGGAAAGTCCCGTTGAGATTAAAAACCTCTTTTTCAAGGGAGTCCTGGCCAAGAGGCAGCAATAAATTCATACAGTTACAATGTTACAGATAAATACAGAGGAGATAAAAACAATGATGTAGAATAAGTGGAGTTCATCTCTAGGACTATGCATTAAAAATAATAGGGGAGTAAGGACAAATTCAGTCCTGAAGGGCCAAAGAAAACTGTTTTTATGCCCATGTGTGGCCTCCGGGTCATAGTTCATACGCCTCTGATGTTCAGCACTGTGTTTAGGATTAGTTAAAACCTAAAAAAGGTCAAAGTGAAAGGTGCACCCTTCCTGTGGTCCTTTAACTCCCTTTTTCAAAAATGATGTGCTAAAGCAATATTTCAGGCTGAAATTTCACTGTTTTTTTTTTATGGATTTTTCTGACTATCTAGAGACAGGGCTCTTATCATCACCTCATCACATCACATCTGCTCATCTCCATCTCTTGTTCTTCATCTTCTGGAGACACATTTCTTCTCGTCAGCTTCATCAGATCTCAGGACCACAGGGTTTACACGGACTCACTGAACCAGTCACCATGGGAACAGAAACAGACGGTGTTAAAGTGTAAAGTGCACATTCAAAAGCAACTATGGGATCATTATTATTCGCTCACCTCATGTTTGTGTATTATTATTAGAGTCAAATGCTTTTATTAAGTTAAGATGAAACACATAAATCTAAAGAGGAGAACCAGGGACTATTCAACCAACCATTGTCAGTGAACATGCCCGGATCTCTGTATTTATATATTACAGTACATTCAAATACATTAATTACAATTAAACACAGTAATTCTCCAGATACAATGATTCATCATGGTCTAATTCACTATGTACAGTCTTCAAAGAGACTTTACAGCCTCAGCTCTAACCCTCCTGTGCCAAGTTTAAAGTAAATGCAAGATGTACTATGCAGGAGTTTCTGTCAAACTGTAGAACTGTACTAAATTTAGTGCATCAATTAGAATTCACTTTTTCAGTACAAAGTATCTTGGGGCCTTATTATGGTACCTGAATTATACTAATGTCCCTATGGTTAAGAATCCATCCATCCATCCATCTTCTCCCACTTAATCCGGCTGGGTCGCGGGGGCAGCGTGCTGCCCAATACTCATAGCACCTGACCCCCTATGAACCCGTCTGCAGGTGGTGAACCCACAGGAGGGTGGACAACATGGTCCTTGATGTTAGTTCATAGGGGTGCGGGCATGTTTTGGGTTGATGGGGAAACCGGAGCACCCGGAGGAAACCCATCCACACAGAAAGGCCCAGGCGACCCGGGGATCGAACCCGCAACCTTCTTGCTGTGAGGCCTGAGTGTTGCCACACACAAAAATTATAACACTCAGCTTCACTTATAACCCTCCCATGCTCAAAAAAAGTAAGTCTAAGAAAGGTGTACTATGCAGGGATTTCTGTCAAAACTGTAACACTCAAATTAAATTTTACATTAATTAAGGGCAAAAGGGGAAATTCAATTTGTCAACTGGACAAATGTTTATTTTGGTCTAATATGTTTTGCAGCTCATCCAAGCTGCTTCTTCAGTTCTGGTCAGAACGCTGGAGGACAGTGCTGAAAATCACTCTGAAACTACATCTACTTGTTTACAGTTTCTGTTTGTTAGCTCGGCCTATTGAACTTGCCCTGAGGGTGGGGTCATATTAGCAGAATCATTCAAGGCCTTCTGTGCCTGACTTAGACTTAGGACAAACTTTATTGATCCACAAGAGAAATTATTTGGACACAGTAGCTCACACATCATAATATAATATAATATAATAATAAAGAGCAAAAATATAAATGGTAATAATAAATTCTAAATTAGAAGCTAAAAAAAATAGCAAGAGACAGTTGGGTGAGGTGTGAAAAACAACCTGACCTGGCAAACGCTATTGTCCTCTTAGTTTGTTTTGTGTCCCCTGTCCCAGGAGATTTATCCAAAACCAGTGATTTGTCCCAGTTTTATACAAGAAATGTCCCAGGGGTCCCTATTTTTGACCAATTTGATACCTGCCATCAGTAAAGAGAGGCATACATTGTTGTTTGTTTAGGCAAAATACAGAAAAGCTGCTTAAAAATGCCCAAAAGACAAAGAAAATGTGACTATACTGATAGCCTACATGTTAGTCATGAATGGGCCGAGTGCAGAACAATTTTCCTTAATTATGCACTTGATTCATAATTTTATTATTACCAACCACCACAAACCAGGTGGGTCCCAGTTTTTTATTTTGAAAATCTGGTCACCCTAATCTTGGGTGACCAGCTTTTCTGTTTTACCTAAAAAATGAGAGTTTATGCCTCTCTTTACTGTTAGCAGGGATCAGATTGGTCAAAAAATAGGGACACCTGGGACATTTCGTGCGTAAAACTGGGACAAATCACTGGTTTTGGATAAATCTCTTGGGACAGAGGACGCAGGGCTCAAAACTGGTACTGTTCCAGGTAAATAGAGACGTCTGGTCACCCTGCTCTAGTCATATGTCTAAAGATTTGAGTAGATGAACATTCCAAAAACACATGGTGGCCCGTTTCTTCAACTCTATGACAGAATGAGCAAAGATGACGTGTGTTTAAGCGGAATTTTGAAATGACCGCGTTGACAGGGTTAAATCTATGCAGGATTTCCAGGCAAAATTACACAAAAGCCAAACACAGATTTATGAATGAACGGGATGTTGTTGACTTTGAGGACGTGGCGGTTCTGGTCCAATCCAATCACCGCCCTGCTTCTGAAGTGGACCAATCACAGCGCGACATCACACTCCTCGCGCTGGCCTCTGATTGGCTGCCCGCAGCTTTAGCACCGGAAGTGCATGGGTGTGTTTCCGCTCTGCTGCTGCCCTCAAACTGCACCGAACAACTTCACCACACCACCGGGTACTTGCTTTTACTTTTAATTTTTTGTAGCCACTAAAAATCTGTAGGATTCCGCCGATTTATTAGCTGTGACGTAGCGGACGCGTGAGTTCTTCCTAAAGGAATTTGTGATCTTGTTTTCGTAGCCAAATGTCAGATGATTGTGTTGACTCCAATCTAACGGGACGCAGATTTCACTATTGTTACTCAGAGATTATACTTTCTATCTTAAACGGGCTATTGTAGTAATCTAAGTAAAAAAGCTAAACGTTTACAGGCTGTGATGAGACTTTGTGCATTGTAGGTGTAGTTTTAAGGTGCAGTTATGACCTATTTTGGATTAAATATTAGACAGGCAAGAAACATGCCTTGTAACAGCTCTCTTTATTTGTAAAACTCCATTTAATAATAATAATAATAGATCAATAGATGCAATAACTAATTGCGAGGTGTCTTAAAACTAAGAATTGCATGAGAAATATTGATTTTAAATGTGCACTGTGTAACATGTCTGCTAGAGGGACCATCTCCTGCTTGTTTTCTAGAGATTGTAGAGATGTCAGTGCTTTCATGCAGCTAAAACCTGGAACAGTCTTCCTGAAGATATTAGACAGGCTTCAACTTTGGCACGGTTCAAATCCAGGCTCATAATGCTTAGCTGCATATGCATGGAAGGTTTTCAATTTTCATTCCACAATCTTTTCTTTAATTGATTATTTATGTTTTGATTTGTATGTATTGCGATTTTAATGTGTTTCTTTCTGTATTTCTTATTCTGTAAAGCACTTTGAATTATTTTGTGTATGAATTGTGCTATACAAATAAACTTGCCTTGCCTTTCCCTGGAATGTTCTACAGTAGAGCATTATACATTTTTATGGAGACAACTAATCAAGGCCCCATTCATAGTTTTTAACGTTATACCTGAGCTATGAAAATGCAATTTAAACAATACTACATAAAGAGAGATACTAGAAGGTCAGTGCCAAAGTGTGGAACATTCTAGGCAAGGCAATGATACCTTAATTTAGACAAATGGGTGGCGAAGATCATTCCCCAGAAAAGTTGGACAGTGAACTTGTAACTATACCACTTGTGACAGCAATATATCTAATAATTTCTGTTCTGTAGCAGATCATGAAGATGGAGCTGTGCCCCTTGTTCATGTGTTTCGCCGTGTGCCTGGTCTACGCCTCCAGTAAACCCATGGAGAAGAAAGACCGCGTCCACCACGATGAACCACTGAGTAACCGTGAGCACAATGACGACGAAGACTTCGACTATGACCACGAAGCTTTTCTGGGACAAGAGGAGGCTAAAACCTTCGACCAGCTTACACCTGAGGAGAGCAAGGAGCGCCTCGGGTGAGAGAAAGTAGTTCCTCTAAAACATCTGGAGGTTGTGTGTACGGTGATGCCCATTTGTGCTGAGTGAGTGTGTGTGTGTGTGTGTGTGTGTGTGTGTGTGTGTGTGTGTGTGTGTGTGTGTGTGTGAGCAGTGCCGGTGATACCAAATATAGCTTTTACTGCTTATAATTGTAATGCTAATTTATTCTTGATTACAAAAAACATCAGACATGTTGGGCGAGTTGTTTATGCTATAATTTGGTGTTTTGGTTCTTAAGATAATTATCAGAAAGCAGAATTAGTCTCTCATTTGGATGGTCTGTTTTAGTTCTGAACTCCAGTTGGCTAAAATCTTAAAGGACTCTCTGATCTGAATTATCACTACCTAAAGCCCAGACTCTGCAGCCAATTAAGCATTGCTTGTGCAGCCTCTGCAGCTCAGTGGGTGAATTCTGGACGTTCTGCTCTTATACATGAGGCCTGAGAATGAGAAAAACTTGTTACTTGTTTTGTTTTTTGTAAGGCAACATTCTACATACAATTCCTTTAAAAAGTAACCAGAGCTATTTGTGTCTTCTGAAAGTTGACCCGTCACTGTGGTGTTTTAAATATATTTTAGCATGTTGGTGGAGCGTATCGATGAAGACCAGGACGGTTTTGTGACTGTGGAGGAGATGAAGAAGTGGATCAAACACGCTCAGAAGAGGTGGATCTATGACGACGTCGACCGGCAGTGGAAAAGCCACGACCTGAACGGAGACGGGGTAGTGTCCTGGGACGAGTATAGGAACGCCACCTACGGGTATATCCTCGGTACGACTACTCTGCTTCTAATAATGCAGTGCACTTTTATGGGCTGTCAGAGGTGTTGACAAGTCTGTGCTACAACTAACTTTAAAGTAGGACTAACAGAATATTGTATATATTCTTACATGAGTCTCTGATTTTGGGTTGCCAGTTTCAAAGCTGAAATCCAGTTGGTTTAAACCTAAAAAGTCTCTCTCTGATCTGAATCATCCCTACCTAAACCCCAGGACCCGCACTGGATTATTAGTCGGTAATAGTGCAGCCTCTGCAGCTCAGTGAGGGAATTCTGGAGGATCTGTCCATATCCTGAGAATGAGAAAAAATGGTATTCTCTTTGCAGGTTAAGTCACTGGCAACCCATGTTCAGATTGTATTATCGTTTTTAAAACCAGTGCAGGCTACATACAGTTGCTTTAATAAAGGACCAAAGTTACAAGTCCTGGTGCCATTAGTGGTTCCTACACCATTGACAACCACTGCAGTAAAGACATAATATCAATCTTTTGGTCAAAGTTGATGGTTTCATTTAGATTGATAGATTTAGATTGAGATTTAGATGAAAGAATCATTTGAGTATCTAATGGGGTGATATGTCTTGCCAAAGGATGAAAGAAAAAGAAATGAGTCAAAGAGGGAATTGAACTACCCCAAAAGAACAGGAATACACATATTAGGATGGCTCTGTATTGTATTGTTTTGCAGATGACAGCGACCCCGAGGATGGGCTCAGCTACAGACAGATGATGGATCGCGACGAGAGGAGGTTCAAAATGGCCGACCAGGATTTGGATATGAAGGCCAACAAAGAAGAGTTCACTGCATTTCTTCACCCAGAGGAGTACGATTACATGAAAGACATCGTGGTGCTGGTGAGAGCAAAGAAAGGTTTCCAGTCAAAATCGGAACGCTAGAGGAATCACATTTTTGTTTTTATTGGTTGGTGTGAACAAGATTTCAACAATGTCTGTGCGCTCAAGTCTAAAACAAAACTGACTAGTGATAGTAGAATGTCAAAAAACAAATACACAATTGTCTTTATTTCCTATCCTGTGACCATTGTGCAGTATTTTATCTTTTGACATTCCAATCTGTCTTTTTCCTGTAGGAAACCATGGAGGACATTGACAAGAACGGAGATGGCCTCATCGACCTGGATGAGTACATCGGTCAGTTTTTCTTTCACCAAGATTAGACTTATTTTTGTTGTGAGCAGTTTAAAAAATGTGACTACAACGTTGGGAAACCAGTTAGTTGGTGGAATGAGGAAATATGTAAGCGGTTTCAACTTCCCAACAAAAAAATTTGACAGTCCAGTCTATAGTAAAAATACTTGTAACTAATGCTACTCTCTAACTGCACAAATAAAGAGATTATATAATTTAATTTAGTTCATGGCTATAGACTTTGTGCCTGTGTTTGTAAATCTTAAGCAGCAAATCCTAATGTAGAATTCTTGGCTGATACCTCAGTTTTCTAAGTCACTATATGAAGTTTTATGATGAGAGATTTGTGATTTACTGTTCGCAAACCAAGGCTTACTGGCTGCTGTTTTGTTTTTCAGGTGACATGTACAACCAGGACGGGGACGCCTCTGAGCCTGAGTGGGTGAAGACTGAGCGCGAGCAGTTCACCGAGTTCAGGGACAAAAACAAAGACGGCAAAATGGACAGAGAGGAGACCCGAGACTGGATCCTGCCCACCGATTACGACCACGCTGAAGCCGAGGCCAAGCACTTGGTCTATGAGTCAGATTCTGATAAGGTATGGGTTATTAACTACTCAAAATCTCAGAATAGAAGTTAAATTGTTTGTAAATGTGTGGATTCCAAAACCACCATAGCAGTCACCTCTCAAAAGTGCACTTACCCTCCAGAACTTTGTGTCCAAATTGTAAATAAAAGACAGGATTGCAGACACATTGCAGGATTTGTGTATTTTTCTATTTTAATCACTGCAGATTTCCCAGTAAAACCCGCTCAGTAAATACAGATGTATTAATCATTAATCAGGAACAAATGTTGGGATGCTGCGTACATTTTGAGCTTTATTCGTTTTGAGATAGTTGTGCACAAAAGGCAGGACTAAAACCCAGAGTGAATATTAACACAAGTATGTGGTGTTGGCTCAGTCATGTTTGTCCACTGGAGAGACACACAGAGGAGATTTGTTTTCTGTGGGTTGAATTCTCACTATTTACTCTGTTGGATTACTGTTGTCATGGTGAATCCTAATGTATTTTCAGGCATAAATTCTTTATGTTTCTTTCATTTCACTAACCTTGCACTGCTAGATTGATGGTGCTTTTTATTTTGCTATTTCGCTATTTTGTCCATAAAATAATTTCTATTCCTAAAATGGAGCTCCAAATTTGCCCTTATAACTGCTCGCCTCTATGAGCTTCATTTGATTGAACCCAAAGTTATGGCGTCACACTTCTTTACACAGTCTATAGACCCATTAATTTCCTACGATAATTATAGAAAACAGGACAATACAAAATAATTATTGTATAAAGGTGCTCTGACCACTACTTTGATTTGATTTTATTTCATTTTACAGCAATTTAACCACTCGGGGTGTACGGGAAAAAAAAAACATTCAGTGATATATCGTGATACTTCATTGCACAATTCTCAAATCAATTCAAAATGCATCTGAATCAATTTTGTTAAATAATATTTTTCACAATAAATTTTTAATACTATGGTTAAATGCTACTACTAACTGCTAACTGCTGCTGCTAACTTCTGCTGCTAATTGCTACTGCTAACTGCTACTGCTAACTGCTACTGCTAACTGCTACTGCTAACTGCTACTGCTTACTGCTTACTGCTTACTACTTACTACTACTACTACTACTACTACTACTACTACTACTACTACTACTACTACTACTACTACTACTAATATCAGTAATAATAATACATTTTATTTATTAGACGCCTTTCTGGACACTCAAGGTCGCCTTACAACAACAAAAACAAATTAAGTACTATTTAAAACAAAAAAATACAGTTAAAGTGGGGCAGTATTTAATTGATTGCATTTAGTGTTGTATTTTATTAGTATTCAGTAATGTGTCACAGTATTTTAATTGATAGTTTAGTTGCATTTACTGTTCTCATGATTTAAAGAAATGCATAAATTATAGTTCATACAATTTTGTTCTCGTGAAGGTGTAGTTGATTATATTATTAGAGGTAATTATTGATAAATCGCAATGTATGATCCATTGTTTTAATATCGGGATTGAATCGTGTCATGCATATCATGAAAAGTATTGTATCCTCAGACTCATAGTAATGCACAAACCCACCAGGAACTACTGGCCACTCTTGCCCCATATTAACCTGCTCTTTTGCCCCTCCTGCCCTCCAGGACGGCCGTTTGACCAAGTCTGAGATCGTGGACAAGTACGACCTGTTTGTGGGCAGCCAGGCCACAGACTTCGGGGAGGCACTCACACGACATGATGAGTTTTAACCCCTCTTCTCCTGCTCAGAGACTCAGACTCGCCTCTGCCACTAGAGGGAGTCCTGTCACCGAGATGAGCCCAAACGCCACGGACAATAATTTATTTGAATGTTTTTTGTTTTGTTTTTTTAATGCAAATTATTCCATACACAAGCTTAGCTGGTTTTGAATTCTACCTTTTCAGGTCATGAAGATGGACAGTGTTAAAGACAGAAAGACAAAAAAAAATCAGGACGCATCTTTTTGAAATGCACTGGACCATAATCCGTAACATTTTGCTGTACATTTTGTATCATGCCCAAGTAGATGTGTTTTTGTTTTGTTAAACGTGCAATATGTAACTTTTCTCATTTAAATCCCCTGCTTTTCTCCATGGAGATGTTAGTTTGGATGATTTACTGTACAGCAATAGAAATATCGGTGATACTTTATAATATAAATAACTACACTACATAAAGCCTAAAGAAAGACTTAACCCAAAATCAACAAATAGTTTACATGATTAGTACTAAATCATTTTAAGTTACTAAATTGTTCTTAGAAGACAATTTGTTTGATTTATTAATTTATGTTTAGTTTAGGGTGACCAAATTTTCAAAATAAAAAACTGGGACTTCCCTGGTTTGTGGTGGTTGGTAATAATAAAATGGTGAAACAAGTGCATAATTAAGGAAAATTATTCTGCTCTTAAAATAGTCTTAATATAGTCACATTTTCTTTGTTTTGGTCATTTTTAAGCACCTTTTCTGTATTTTACCTAAAAAAAAAAGACAGTTTACGCCTCTTTTTACTGTTAGCGGAGATCAGCTTGGTCAAAAAATAGGGTCACCTGGGACATTTCGTGCGTAAAACTGGGACAAATCAAATGGTTTTGGATAAATCTGCTCACACAGGGCTCAAAACTGGGACTGTCCTGGGGAAATGGGGATGTCTGGTCACCCTGGTTTAGTTATTGCCTTAAAAATGTTTTTCAGGGTATCTTAATCACAAAAAAAATGGCAGTAATTCAATCAATCTAATGTAAAGATCTTGTGCTATGTAACTTTCCAGGCAAATCAATCACATTTTTATGGAAAAAGCAGGTGGCAGACTGAAACCTTCCGTTAGAAAAGTTCTGTATTGCACCGTTACTGACTGAATGTTGTTTTGCTGACGATAAGAGACTGCTCTAAGAGTTTGACAGTGAAGATGATTTGGACCAGTGCAATAATGAACGCAGGATTAGTTTTTGTTAATAGGACGATGTTTCTCAGTGAAGGTTGGACTTGAAGGTCTTGGTTGAACTAAATCGTTTTGTCCAGAGAAGCTGCATTATATTGTTGAAGCATCACCGTGCTGGTATGCATGTTTTGTACATATATTACTCGTGTATTTCTGTTTGGTGTGTTCACTTTTGTATTTCGTGCCAAGCTAAAAACAACTTTGATTTCACCCCAAAACTTAACCCTTTGTTTTGATTGGATTCTTTCTAAATGTTTGGCTTGTATTCACACTACCACCTTATAACCACTGTTGATACTTTTATCTATGATTATAAATTGTATATGAAATTGTTTTTTACAGGCTGGCCTCACCAACAGCGTTCACAAGTGACTTTACTGTAATGATATTGTTGGTGCAGCCCAAATGAGGTCCATTTTGTGATTGGGAGAAATGTCTCAATAAAATAAAACAAAATGATTACCGGTAACTGGTGTTGATACTGTTAATGGTGGGATGTTAAGGGAACTTTTGGGGCCACATAGTGAAAGAAAAGCACACTAGAAAACCATATTATGTGTTTATTTTCAAGCAATTTTCTACAATAAAAATGTTTTACTAAAGACCACTTCTCAAAAGATTGGGCTCTTTAAGTACTATCAAACCAGAGGAACAGTAAAGTTTGACCCAGATCCTAAACCACAGATAAAACTGCACAGATCTGTATGTACTAAAGTGCATTTGCAAAACACCACCGATCTTGCAACTGAAATTTCTGTGAGCAGAGGGGCCAGTGGTGCAGATTGACAACCTCACTTCCATCACTCTACCCCAGGGCAGCTGTGGCTGGGGTATTTTTACTGGAAAAGTACTATATACCGCATTTTTTAAAAACTATAAGTCGCACTTTTTTTCAGGGTTTGGGTGGTGACTTATACTCAGGTGCAACTTATATATTACATTTTTCACACTGACAGTCCATAGACCAAATATATGAATCATATATATGAATCAAAAATGAAAAAAACAAATCGTTATCCATTTTTTTCAATTTGGTTTTAGAGACAAATAATAAAGAGGTGTTTTTTCGTTTTCTTATTTTTGGTTCTATATTGAAAAACGAATGAATGATACACAAATGCTTCTCTATTGGGTTGTTTTTATTACTATAACTTCTATGACTTGCCTTTCAAGTTGAAATGTTCTTGGTCTCTGATTTTATAAAATAAATTTCCCCCAAAAAGTGCCACTTATAGTCCGACTTATACATGTTTTTTTCTTCTTCACTGTGCATTTTATGGCTGGCGCGACTTATAGTCCGAAAAATACGGGCAAGTCTAATGCAATATTATTAATAATCCATGTCACTCACTTGAATCCAGCAGCGTTTACATTTAATCCCTTTGTGTGTAATCACATGTCATTGCTTCAGTGGCACATCACACACCAAATATTTGTTACATTTCTAAAAAAAAAAAAAATAAAACATACTATAAGGTCAGAACAGAAGTATAACAATCATGTTTCTGACAAAAATAAGACATTGTGTACCATAAAAATAAATTAGCCCAAGTCTAATTTTCTCTCTTTGAAGCTAAAGTCCATTGCTACAGGTGGTCGAATTCTGTCAGAAGCCAAAAAACAGCACAGATCAGTGTTTCCTCGGCGGAGATCTCGCTGTGGCAGTGAGTCTGTCAAGGCAACAAACTAGTGTAGTGATGGGGACAAGTTCTTAACTTCCACATAAAACACCAATTTGCTTCACACTGAAGAAGTTTAACACCACTTTAACCCATCTTACAACAGCCACGAGTCTAACAAACAAAATGCTCTGCCTGGTTCACTCATTAGTGTCTGGAAATGTTATAAAAAACTTTATAAGCAGCTTTAGCCTTACTTCTGTTGATTTCCCACTGCGCCTGTGAAAGCCCAAAAGACTCGATTGTCGACTCCAGCGGCGGCGAGAGGCTCAAGCCAGAAGCAACAAGTGAGGATCGACTACTGACGGTGAAGAAGAAGAGAAACTGAAAGTTGTTGAAAGAAAATGATTTCTCATGTGCAGTGGGAAATCAGCAAAGGTAAGGCTAAGGCTGTTTATAAAGTTGTTTTCTAACGTTTCCAGACACTAATGAGTGAGCCAGGCAGAGCGTTTTGTTTGTTTGACTCATGGCTGTTGTGAAATGGTTTAGAAAGTGGTGTTAAGCCTCTTCTGTGCAAATTGGTGTTTTATGTGGAAGCTAAAAACTTGACCCCATCACTACACTAGTTTGTTGTCTTGACAGACTCACTGCCACAGCGAGATCGCTGCCAACACTGACCTGTGCCATTTTTTGGCTTCTGACAGTATTCGACCACCTCTAGTAATGGACTTTAGCTTCAAAAGTGCCGGAGTTCCCTTTTAAAACGAGTCTTTGTCTTCTTTGTGTTTGTGAGCCTATTTCCTGAAGGTGACCATCACAGGGTAACATCTCTCCATCACCTCCAGCAGCTCCAGTTCGTCTGGCAGCAGATCTGGACTAACGCTCTCCTCTTCCTCCTCTCGTCTCGCCCCCGCAGAAGAATGGTCCGAGTTATCCAGCGACGTGGACGGCTCTGCCTCTACCTCTGCTCCTGTAAACGGCGACTGACGCAGGGACGACCAGCTCAACAGCTCAGGGCTCGGAGGAGGGGTGGAGCCTTGTTGTGCACACAGCAGAGGAGAGGAGGTGCGTATGGTAGCGCTGAGGACTTTGCAGGTTGGTTTGTCGATCGCGGGCGCTGCTAAGGTTTTAGGAATACTTAAGTTTTCCAACGGGCGTAGAGGGGAATCACATGGAAGTGTTTCTAGGCTGAGGTTTTCTGTGTCCTGGCTGGTGGTCTGCTCACGCCCAGTGGCTTTGGGGTTGGCATTAGAGGTGGAAGGTTCAGGCTGAGAGGGGCTGTCCTGGTTGGAGAATACGAAAGACGGGTTGGACGTCCCGTAGTCTTCAGCGTTGAATGGGAGATCCTCCATCTGGGGCATGGCACTTCCATGGCTCACCTTTGTATGGAAATAATTCAGTTTTAACAACAAGTTTTAATATTTATATAGATATATAATGTAAACTATCCATCCATCCATCCATCCATCCATCTTCTCCCGCTTAATCCGGCTGGGTCGCGGGGGCAGCGTGCTGCCCAATACTCATAGCACCTGACCCCCCCTATGAACCCCTCTGCAGGTGGTGAGCCCACAGGAGGGTGGACAACATGGTCCTTGGTGTTAGTTCATAGGGGTGCGGGCATGTTTTAGGTTGATGGGGGAAACCGGAGTACCCGGAGGAAACCCATCCAGACACGGGGAGAACATGCAAACTCCACACAGAAAGGCCCGGGCGACCCGAGGATCGAACCCGCAACCTTCTTGCTGTGAGGCCTGAGTGTTGCCACTCAGCCACCGTGCCGCCTATAATGTAAACTAATACAATAAAACAAAAAGTAAATTAAATTATATTAGTACACCAACACAAGAAACAATAGTAGGCTACTTTCTTTCACAAAGAAATACATACATTGTGACTGAATTTCATAGGTGTTTCAAACTAGCCCATTTTAAAGGTACAGTGTGTAACTTTCCGGAGGCAGCACATCACCTGCATGACTCCAGCTCAATCATTTGTAGTGTTCAGTTTGCTGTCGTTCGTTCTCGTTTGTGATCCCAGTGTGAAGCTGTTGCTGTGTGTCGTCCAATTCTCTGTGATATCGTGTTTTGTGTTAAATGTGATTTTAATGTTACCATCAGCTTGTCCAGGGGTAACAGAAGGAAATTAGCCTGTTACTATCATCTTACAGATTTACATATGGTATGATACATTAGGGGTGTGTATCGCCTTGAGTCTGACGATACGATACATATCCTGATATGCATGTCACGAGTCGATATATTCCGATATATCCCGATACTAAAACAATGGATGACATATTGCAATTTATCAATAATTCTATAATAATACTGTCAACTACACCGTCATGAAAACCAAATGTTGGTAATATAATTTATTTGTGAATAGATATTACTTAAAAAATCGATTCAGATGCATTTTGAATCGATTCGCGAATTGTGCAATGAAGTATCACAATATATTACTGAATCAATTTTTCTCTTACACCCCTATGATACATGTGTTTATTAATATGTGCTGTCCCTTTTCTAAATTAAAAAAGAAACAAGCAGGAGAAGGAGAAGCAGGAGAAGAAAAAAGCAGTTTTTCTTTTCTTTTTCTATTTTTGGCCAAAAGGCGATGCACATATACATTTATAGATAGTTAAAATAAGATTTTTTAAATATATATATCACTAATGAAGTAATGATTTTGTAATATCATAATAATGTTCTATTGTCCATAATTCTTCATGTTTATTGTACAGCTTTAAATACTGAGGTGAAAAACAACATGCACACATATAATAAGACAAGGAAATACTACAAGAACTCACCAGTTGAAACCAGCGCAGACTCTGTGAACACATAAAGCACTTCTGTCACTCATGTTACTCTGCACATACATGATTATACAGTTTAAACTTTGTGCTCTCACCACATTGGGATGTTTGCCCTGGGCCACACTGCCCCTCTCCGGTGGGTCCCCGTGGTCCTGCAGCCTCTTCTTCATCCACACACACAGGTAGAGGAGAGACAGCCCCAGAGACAGAGCCACGAGGCAGAGGAAGAACGCTTTACCCACCACACAACCGCTGAGGCGCTGCCCGGACACCTCACTCTGAGGGGCTGAGGGGCACAAGGCAAACTAAAGCTTAGTGTAGTACAGACTGCAGACTAGGGCTGTCAAATTATCCAAAATCAGACACTAAACAGTACCAAACTAGGCAGTCATTTTAACAAGTGTTGATACTACAAAAGTCACATTCACGAGACAAAAGTGAACCTTTCCTTTATTTTACTTTATTTTTATTTTTGGATTTTGGTTGATAACATTGAAAAACATTACTGTGAGCAGGCTCCACAAACTAGACTCTTACTTGAAATGTTTTTAATAATCTTCTCTGGTATAACTTAAAGCAGGCATGCCCAAACTGTGGCCCAGGGACTAAATGTGGCCCTCAGATCAAATTGTTCCAGGTAAATTGGCTCATACTGCCGCAAGTCGTACTTTTTACTGCATGTTTCTGAAATCTACCTTGATCAAGCAAATGTAGCGTGTCCTTTTGAGGGTCTAAGCATGAACAAAGGGTTATTGGGTCATTTAAACCTGTTATAAATGCACAGATTTGAATGACTCACTGTTTTGACCCTCAGTCTATGACCCTCGATCGGCCCTCACGCTGGTTTGTGTTTTAATATGTGGCCCTTCATGAAAAAACTTTGGACACCCCTGACTTAAAACACGTCTATCACCATCAGAATGTCCTGAAGCACGGTTTTAACTTTCTATTTACATGGAATCATGCAGTTTAAATCATATACTGTCCTCTCAGCTTAGTCTCTGTAAGTCTGAGTTAAATGAGGGCGTATTTTTCTCAGGCTGTTTTGTTTTTCTTATCCACGGGTATGAGATAGGACTTTGTTTTTTATCAACAACTCTACAATGCCAGTGACGTCCTACTCTTTTATCTGATATACTCTTTCAATTCTCAGCCCTTGATATATAACAATAAACAAACAAAAGCTCTAGTTGATAATGCAAACCAAAGTGTCACTAACCTGCTTGTCCCTCAGCCAACACCTCCACAGTCACAGTGGTGAAGGCGAATTCTCCCGAGTCCTGGTCCTCCGCTCTCACCTACAAAACATCCAGTAACACTTAACTATCAGCAAGTTAGCAGCAAAGGTAACATTACCTCAAAATAATATTACAAGAAGTACAAAGTAATGCTTCAAGAATTTACTGAAGTAAGAAAAAAATAATATTTGAGAACACTCCATCTCAAGTAAGAGTAACTTATAGAGTAACTGTCAAGATGTAACATTTCATTTATAATTTAGTTGAGTGAATTGGAAACACAAAACCTGCTATTTACAAAGGATAAACACAAAAAATTAGACAAACTAAATCATTTCCGGAGGAACCGTGCGAGAAACTTGTCAAGCTTGTCATTTGTAGACTTAATCACAGTGGGAAGAGTTACCAAAACCTTTACTCAAGTAAGAGTACTGTTACTTCAATAAAAATATAACTCAAGCAGGAGTAAAGGGATGCTGCTTGAAACGTACGCTGAAAAGTACAATTTCTTCAATTAGTCAATCAATCAAACTTTATTTATAGAGAGCTTTTCATACCAATAATGCAACACAAAGCACTTTACAGTGATTAAAAAAAGAACAATCCCACATTTCCCACATTTCCACAGAGATTTACTATCTGTGACAATCCCACATAAAGCTAAACTAAATATGAGTCTAACTGTGACGTAACTGTCTTTATTTACGACTAACTGAAGCAAGAAACTGGCGGCACGATGGCTGAGTGGCAACACTCAGGCCTCACAGCAAGAAGGTTGTGGGTTTGATCCCCGGCCTTTCTGTGTGGAATTTGCATGTTCCTCCCCGTGGGAACCATAATGTCCACCCTCCTGTGGGCTCGCCACCTGCAGAGGGGTTCATAGGGGGGGTCAGGTGCTATGAGTATTGGGCACCAGCCGGATTAAGCGGGAGAAGATGGATGGATGGATGAAGCAAGAAACTATGAGATTACTACCATGACATACTATCTAACGCTTTCTATCTGTCTCTGTACTATACTTCAAAAAGTTAATCAAGTAAATGTAACTGAGCCAATCTAACTCTAATATCCACCTCTGGCCAGTAGTTCTATTGGATTAATAATGTGATTTATAATGCATTCTCCATTAGTATCTAGTTAATCACAGCAAGATATTTAACAAAAACTGCCCTGAATCTGGAAAACTGGCCTCTTCCACCCCTCCAACTACACATTCACACATATAGGATAAGAAAAAGTGTGATAAGGTGTATGGTGGTAGCTTTCCCATAAGATTACACAGTGGTGATATTGTACCAAGGTCATCAGTGAAGACGCACAAATCAAAATTAATCTCCTAAGAATATTTCTGTTAAATCCTGACTATCTCTGCTGTTTTAAAGTGTTCTTCCGTTGCACTAATATACCACTGCTAATCTTTTTGTCCTTTTATGGCTGTACTTTTAAAGATAGACCATGTAACTTGTGTTTTTTAAGTTTTTTAAGTAATGGTTTAATAACTTCCATAATGAAACTATATACTTATTTTAGTCTTATTTGGCCTGTTTGTTGGATAAAAAAAATCACGCCACCCCAGACTTAAATGTTACTGTGGAAAATTACAGGCAAAGCAATGGAAATGAGAGATATTCCACCATAAAAGTGACAGAGCGCACCTTTAATTTGATCTAGTCCACAGATTTTGAAGGAAGAATTACAAACCTCGAGGATATGTTTCTCTCTAGGGCTGAGCTGACCTGTCTTCACAATCAACAGCCCCTCTTTGGTGACCGTGTACAGCTTTGAGTGGTTCGACACAGGACTTATACTGAAAACGATCATGGGATTGACACTCTGCAGGATCGCAATAAAAAAAATATTAACCAAATCGCAAATCCAGTTCAAATATCGCGTGAATGAGTTTTACCTGGTTGAAATCCTGGTCGATCACGGTTAACACGAGCTCTCTGTTGCCGTACGTGTGAACCAGGGCGACCGCACCGAGCCCCGTCGTTACAAAACCCGAATACTGAGACTTCTCAAACACCGGCGGAAACTGGTTATGTCCTAAAATGTGCACCACTACTGCAGCCACAGAGTACTTCCTGTGATCATTGTCCTGGAACGCCTGCACAAAATATAAAAAGTTGTTAATCAATTGGTTAATAGAGTAGCTCAGATCCGATAAGGTGTGTGCAGTTCTTACCATGACCTGCAGGTGGAAGGCTGGAGTTACGAGTCTGTCAGGGACACCTTGAGTTAAAGAAATCTCCCCCGTCTGTGTGTCTATCAGGAAGTGGCCGTCGTCATTCCCTACAACACAGATATGTGCGTTTAAGTGTTAAGAACAGCAGATATTAGCATGTATTCTCACTAGACTAGAGTACATATTAGACCTGTGAGGATGGCGTAACTAATGGAGGAACTGAGGCCGCTGTCCCCGTCCACTGCAAAGATGGGCCCAGGAGAGAAGTTCAGCACGATGTCCTGCAGGAAACATGTTATTGTTGTGAAATTGGTTTGAGAATATTTTAAATTCAATAACATGATGCAGCTAAAAGACATGAGCACATAAACATAGGAATATCTGCCAAATGGTGAATATGTCTTTGTACAAATGCTTTAGTGACCTCATATATTAATAAAAACCTTCGTACGCAGCACTGAGATCTAAGACATTGGGGATCATAAGTTGGTATATTAACCTATAACATTTATCTTTTATATTGTGAGATATGTGCTGTAAGAAACTGTACATTCCAGCAGTGTAGCAATGGATCTACATATTTAGGGAACTGTTATTAAACGTCATCATATTTTAAAACAAGGCCAAATGGTACATCAGATGGTAAAAGGCAAGGTGTGACTTTCTGATTCTCAGGACAGGCCATGACTCACTGAGATGCAGAGGCTTCACTAGCACTGATTAATGATTGGGCCATAGACCGTATATATGAGTGGACTAAGTGAGTGTGACGTCACCTACAGCATTCAGCGCCGCTCAGCATAGGCCGTATATATAAGTGGACATAGCTAAAGCATTAGCCAAACAGGAAGTGCTCCAGGAGGCTCTTCCAGCTCCTTCTCTCCCTTTTTCCCATTGACTTACATTGAGATATTATCGTCCCTCTCTCTGTAACTCCTACACTGAGTCTCTTCATTTTGGTCTTAAAATGTTCGTATGAACCCGCTCTACATGATCTTAATTTATTTTTTTTCCCCAGCTATTTTGTCCGTCAAAAAAATCCTATTCATAACATAGAGCCTGGCTCCAGATTCGCATTGCAGGCATTTTGAGCCTCATCTGAGCGGCGCTAAACGCTGTGGGTGACGTCACACTCACTTAGTCCACTCATATATACGGTCTATATATACAGTCTTGCGATGCTCACGGTTAAAGGAGCGAATCTGGTGCCAGACTCTATGTTATGAATGGGGTTTTTTTTGACGGACAAAATAGCAAAAAAAAAAAATCAGGATCATGTAGAGCGGGTTCATACGAACATTTTAAGACCAAACTGACGAGGCCACAGCAGCAGGTACAGAGAGAGGAGCAAAAAGATCCTAATGTCAATGGGAGCCGGCATCAGAAGGAGCCGGAAGAGCCTCCTGGAGCACTTCCTGTTTGGCATGCGTCGGCTAATACGTTAGCTATGTCCATTCATATATACGGTCTATGGATTAGGCGCATTCTGCTTTCTGACTGGACAATCATCAAAAACACAAAATTATAGTAAAAAAAATCCATATCTGATTTGAAGGTCGACTCTGTATCTTAGGGCACAGACCTAATATAGCGATCATGGCCTAACGTAAAGACTGTGTTTACCTGCTGTCCCTCGGTGACATTGGCCGTGTATGTGGGGCTGACACACACATGGGCACTGACATCCTCGTAAAGAACGGTACAGGGCATGAACAGAGGGTACTGGTCATCTCCGTCCTGCACTGTGATGGTGACCTGAGCGCTGGTGCTGTACTGCTCTGCTGTGTCCATCTCCTGCAACAACACAGTCTGTCACCGAGCGCCCGTGTGTGTCAAAATGTTTTAATATTCACTCAGTAATCTCACAGTAGCGTGCACGACCACACTGAGCAGAGTCTTCGTCTCGTAGTCTAAAGGTTTGGCCAGGGCAATTTCTCCGCTGTTTGGTAGAACCAGTTTGAAGTACTTCGCATCAGGCTACAGACATAATAATAATAAAAATAGTAAAATACATGATGGTGCTTTGACATTTCCATCTAAGGCTGGGTGATAAGACAAAAAACAAAAAAAAACAAATACAAATTGGTCTGTCTATCATTTTCCTAAATATAAACAATACCAACTTCATAATTTTTACCATTTAATCCAAATACTGGTCACATTTTTTCTTTCAAAGTCTAATTTCTGCTACAAACCACATGCCACCTATTATTTCTGATGATTAAAAATGACTGAATATCAATCTCGATTAGTTGCCCAGCCCTATTTTAACTGTCTAAATGTTGAATTACAACTTACCGATGCCTGGTCAATATTGTACACAATGATGTCGTTATCAGCGTCTGCTGCTTGGACCTCGAAAACAACTGCGTTCACTGGAGTCAACTAGAAACAGAAAATTAGATAGTCACTCAAGGTTAACAAGCGGTGAGAAAATAAATATGTAATTAAAACCAAAATAGAGTCAAACAGGCAGATGGGTGTCTGGAAAAGCAGAGTAAACCGGACAGAGATGAAGGGAAAGTATGACAGAAACAGAGGTTATGTAATAATATCAAACACAGGACCATATTTACATGGTATTTACACGGTACAGTATTTATTTATTTTGTGAACTTGTGGGGAAGCTTCAGTCTTTGCAATTCCTTCTGTTTTGCAGGCTGCTACAACTAAGTAAGGCTTAAAGAAATGTATGTAAGGTTTTGATTTTACATTCTATAAACACACCGCAAAAAAGGATTTTCTAGCATAGTTAAATTGACTTGAATCAAGCAGATTCATCTTAAAAGATCAATTTTAAGATTTTTTTGCTTAATAAGATGAGATTTTTTTTACTTGTTCCAAGATATTCCATCCTGATATGTCTAATCTAGATTTTACAATTTATTCTAAGCACGTCTTATATTAACTCCAGTCCAGGTTAAGCCTCTTTAACTTCCTTCTCAATCCAATAAGGTGAAAAATCTTGCCATAAATACTTGAAACTCATGTTTTCTGCTGAGAACAAGATTCATATTTTGTCTTGTTTTAAGAAAATTTGGTAAGTGAAAATTTCTTACTGCACTGGCAGATAATTTCACTTAAAATAGGGCATTTTTACCTCAAAATTTTTATTTTATTCTTATTTTTGATAGGCCTTTTTTGCAGTGCATTACCTACCTGTGTTCTCATATATGAAGTAGATGTGTTAAAATTAGGGCTGGCAATGTTAACACATTAACGGATGTGATTAATCACAAAAAATATCACACTAATGTTTTTTTAAACGCTAATTAATCACACAATTTATTTGACCTGAAAGGCGGCACAGGTTATTAGGTCAGTGATCAGGTCTGTCCATACGTGACTTTAGATAAAACTAAGGTAGTTTGCGGATATTGCAGCGATAAACTCTCTTTCCACAGAAGCACAAGTTTAAAATACCATCTTAAAGCAAAACACGGGTTTGATTCAGCAGCAGCAACGATGCTACTTGTACCAACAACAAGCCGAGCACGACAACACGCAGCAATGCTGTCAACAAAACTACCAGTGATAGAAACATTTCAATAATATAATTTTTTGATAATAAATTGCATTTTTGTCAAAATATTTTGGTCTTTTTTTTTAAAGAATAATTAACTGCGTCCGGAGAAGCTGGAGGAAGTGGCTGGGGAGAGGGAAGCTTGGGACCCCTGCTTAGACTACTGGCCCCGCGGCCCGGCCCCGGATAAGCAGATGGATAATCCTGATTAATCAAAATTCTAAAGTGTGATTAATCTGATTTAAAACATTCATAGTTTGACAGCACTAGTTAAAATCAAATATAACTTTTGCTGAGAACTGTAAAGCTGAATTAATTACAAAAACATTGAACGTGATGTCCCTTTTATTTATGTTATAATTTACTATTTTGGTTTTCAAGACATTTATCAAGTCAGAAAGCCTCATGTGAGTCTCTGCTTTGGGTTTAAACCTAAAAACTCTCTCTCTCTGATCTGAACTGTCACTACCTAAACCCCAGTACCTGCAGCCAATCATGTTTTCACAGCTTTCACATGAGGCCTGCCCTGATACTGAGAATGAGAAAGACTTATCTGTGTCCTTTATCTGCAGATTAAGACTCTGGCAATCCAGGTTCAGCTGTGATCTCAGTACCTTTTTTAAACCAGTAAAGGACAAGGAGGCTGATTATTTTGCCATTGCAGTCAAGATTGAGCAAAGGAGAGTTAAGGAACGTAGCTGGCAAAGGGAGTGGGCGGTTACTGGCTGATCCTAACAGACAGGTGACATACAGGTGGCAGACAGGTGACAGACAGGTGACAGACAGGTAACAGACAGGAGAAAGGACCAAGAGGAAATAGAGACTTCCTGACTGAATTCCCACAGCTTCACTTGACTGAAACACTGTACCTCACTGATGACAGCGGTCTGCACAGGCCCGTCCACAAACACTGGGATGTTGTCGTTTTCATTGAGAATCTCCACCACAATCCTGTAAACAGTCTGGGACAGGAGGAAGGGATCAGGGACAGAGTGCACCAGGGCATTCTGGGTAATGTAATGTAATGTAATGTACCTGAAGTGTGTCCTCCTCATAACACGCCAGCTCTGCCAATAAAATCTGGCCCTGTATCTGGTAAAAAAGCATTTGAAAAAATATACATACTTGGACTGGATTGAGGCAAAAAGCTAATATGCAACAACAAGAAATTATTTAAGTTATGTTACGTTAACGTGTCAAATGATGAATCTAAGGAGTGTGAACTTGTGGGGAACATGATTCAAGACTGTGATGGAAATTTCTTACTTTGTCAAGCTAAAGAATGTATTGTTTGGGTTTAGATACTAGTAACTCACAAAGTGCTAAAGTATCTCTGTATTCATGGTCACTGCAGTGGTGTGATCTGCTGTATCTGGGCTTCTTAAGGCAGGACATTATGTTCAGTCCCTATCAGGGTTAAAACAACAGGTTGTTGTTTTATTCATTCATCATTTAGAATTATTGGTACACTTGAGTTCATCTAATCGATGCCCCAGTTTAACCCAGATAAATCGTCTCCTTTTGAGAACTGTTTAGATATACTGTAGTATGTTTTACATCATGTTGATGTTATGACGTTTGTCGACTGTATAAGAGCCTGTTTTTGTTTTGACATGTATGATTAGGGAGCGACGGACCTTGCGTGAGGGACAGATAGGTTTCTTTTTCACTTTCTCTGTAATTGTGCGCACAATTGCTTTAATAAATCCATAAAATAAATCTCTTTGATTGAAGACAACTTCTCTCCAGTTTTTATTCTTCTCAGATTTAAAAATCCACAACAAGACCAAACATGACACAAGTATAATCTTTCTCTGAACCTTTTAGGTCAGTTTGTGTTTGACAGGCATTTTATTGTTATATTGTTACAGAACTTACAGATTAATGGATTTAATAGTCAAATAACTTTGAATTTGGTTTTAGACACAAACCTGAAATTTGTCAGTTTCATCTGAGTTCTGGCTGTTGTTGTGTTCACACAGACACATCCACCTTGTTTAGTATCAGTGTGGTGTGTGAGTTTGAGGTGTTGCTTCTGTCACTCTGCCCCAGGGAAGCTGTGGCTACAATAACAGCTTAACTCGTGGCCATACCGGCTCGTCAAAGCCTGATCCCGTCAGATCTCAGAAGCTCAGCAGGGCCTGGTTAGTACTTGGATGGGAGACCACTGGGAATTCCAGGTGCCACAGTGGGGCGCCAGTGGTAAAAACTGTTGTTGTGTCCTTAGGCAAGGCACATCACCCACATTGCCTAGTATGAAAGTGGTGTGTGTGTGTGTGTGTGTGTGTGTGTGTGTGTGTGTGTGTGTGTGATGGTGGTGGTCGGAGGGGCCGATGGTGCAGATTGGAGCCTTGCTTCCATCAGTCTGCCCCAGAGCAGCTGAGGCTACAATAGTAGTTTACTACTACCTGGTCTGGAGTGAATGAATAATGCTCTGTAAAGCGTCTTTGAGTGTCCTGAAAAATGCTATATAAAACTGATGCATTATTATTATTATAACTCCACCAAGTCTGGAGTGAATTAATATTGACTACAGTCCAGTGCTTTGAGAGGTTTGTCAAGCCTCATTTGCACTTATGCTCAGCTCTGATGTGATCTGTACAAACGCCTGACCTGCGTGAACTGATGTATGTGAGTTTTTTTCGCTGCGTTCTGTGACCGCAAAGAGACTTGTAGTTTTCTAAACTTAACTAAGCATTTGCATGTCATTTAAATCATCTTAAAGGTCCAGAAATCAGATGATAAGATTGTTATGTGCATGTAATTGCAGCCAATAACTTGAAGCTTTTGTGCCCTTTCATTGAAGATATTAGCACATTTAAGGGGTTTGATACTGTGTACATATTTTTATATTATCATTATGTGTAGTTCCCAAAACATCACTCCATTTTTAGATCCTCAGTCATAAATGGATTCTTTACAAGGTCAAGGTTTACCTCTCGGTCCAGGACTTTTTCTTTAGACGTGTTGAGCCAGAGGTTTGTCCCGTCTAAGAAGAACCAGTGTGCGTCTTTTCCACGCACTATCCAGGAGAAGCTGTCGTCACCCCAGTCCCCAAAGAGCTCCGGAAACAGAATAACCGGGGGACTGTTCTCCCTGACCGCAGCAAACACATCCTCACCATCCAGACAGCGACCCCAGCCCGACATACCTGCAACAAACATAATGTAACTCTACAAGCTTCAGAACAACATTATGTTACACATATTTTACTTTACCATAAGCCTGTGGACTCTGCAGTAAGAGTAGAAATACACAGAATTGGCCCTTGGCCCTCAAAACATGTAGTAGTAATTGTGTAGGGGCCATTTCTTGTCTCTGTTGGAGCTCACATCCCACATCTGTGAGAGAGTAAAAAATACAGTGAATTAGAAAGTTTGCATGATTAACTGTGCTGAATTACATAAATAGTACAATATGTTAAATAGGCATATTATTACTGAAATATAATTTATTTAGTCTATTAGCAATCGTTAATAATGTACAATATAATAACAAGCTACATTACATTGCATAAACATAACATAATGAAAGAATATCCTGCAGAAGCCTTCTTTTGACACTTATGTTTTGTTTTTTGTTTATATGCTGTTCAAAAAATATCCATGCCAAACTGTGGTTATAGGCTAGAGGTCAGTCGTAATGACCACAGTTAGCCTATGGTTATTCTGTCTCAAATATAGCAAAGCAATAATAGGGTGACCAGATTTTCAAAATAAAAAACTGGGACATCCCTGGTTTGGGTTGGTTAGTAATAATAAAATTGTGAAACGAGTGCATAGTTAAGGAAAACTGTTCTGCACTCGGTATTAATGTGAGTCAGTAGTCACGTTTTCTTTGTGTTTTTGTCATTTTTAAGCAGATTTTATGTATTTTACTCAAACAAATAACAATATATGCCTCTCTTTACTGTTGGCAGGGATCAGATTGGTCAAAAAATAGGGACATCTGGGACATTTCGTGAGTAAAACTGTAACAAATCACTGGTTTGGGATAAATTTGCTGGGGCAGGAGACACAGGGCTCCAAACTGGGACTGTCCCGGGTAAATAGGGACGTCTGGTCACCCTAAGCAATAAGCTACCTGTAAAAATGACTTTACAAAGGTTAGATCCAAAATAGTCTAGTTTTGAATTTTATTACATCTAATAGCAGACCAACCTGTCAAATCCGCAGCAGCTTTCTTCCCAACTTTCCATAACCTCTCCTCCTTAGGTCACAGGTGGAAGACATAGGCTATAGCACCAGGACTATCCCAGACTCGTTAAAAGAAGGGTCCTGGGTTCAGAAAGTCCCACCCAGAGTCCTGCATTCAGCTAAACAGGTCTGCACCCCGGCGCAGCGGCTTACGGCGTATGTCTGTGTCCTGTGTCCTGAGTCCTGAGTCCTGTGTCCTGTCCTCTGGTCCCGTCCTGGTCCCGGGATAATCTGAGGCTCAGGCGGGGGCGGGGCTTACCTGTGCCGCACGCGAGCCAACCACGGCGCGGGAAATCACACTTTGATGTCTCGGATTTGTCCCATGACTGATCTTTGACTGCAAACAGCGCCAAATAGTGGCAACAAATCAAAAAGGTAAAGTTGTCCAGTCTGATTAGACAGAATTAAGTATTATGTAATATAGGGTGACCATATTAGTTTATATTAGTGGTGGTTGGTAATAATAAAATAGTGAAACGAGTGCGTAATTAAGGAAAATTGTTCTGCACTCTGCGCTAATGTCAATTTAGTCACATTTTCTTTGTGTTTTGGTCATTTTTAAGCAGCTTTTCTGTATTTTACCTTAAAAAATGTCAGTTTATGCCTCTCTTTACTGTTGGCAGGGATCAGATTGGTCAAAAAATAGGGACAATTGGGACACTTCGTGCGTAAAACTGTGACAAATCACTGATTTTGGATAAATCTGCTGGGACCGGGGGCACAGGGCTCAAAACTGGGAATGTCCCGAGGAAATACGAACGTCTGGTCACCTTGATGTAATATATTTGCAAATGCTTTTATGGAGAGCTGGCAAATAGTGTAGCATCTTGTAATTGTGGCTGCTATAACTAGCCTAAGGAATTAATTCAATTAGCCTGGCGCCCTACCTAATGTTTCCTTATAAGGATTTAGCTACCAAGTCGCAGCTGCTCACCTGCTCAAGATTAGCCTAGTTCTGCTAACACACTTGTCCTACCTGAGGCTACATAACCTCACTTCACACGGTCAACCAGAAATAGTGGACATGTATGAGGAACTAGACATATTTTCCCCATAAAATGCCCTTGGGTTTGATGGATCTGTTGTAAATTAAGAGAAACCACTGAGCTGAGTGTTGTGGTTAGAGCTGACCACATGATGTCAGCAGAGTTCAGCTCAGGCATTAGCGCATTCTAACCACAGGGCCAACTCTACTCAATCTTTCTCAGAGACATTAGACTGTTCAACTCCCAGCTTATGTGTTTGGACCCAAATCTGGGTCCCCCAAGATTCTCAGCTCATTGGGGTTTCTAAATAGAAGACCAGACAAGGCTGCTTGAATTCTTAAAAGGATGACACTGCTTACATTATAACAATAAAATGTCACATGGCACTGCAATTTAAGAGCAGACAATGTACTATTACAATATATTTAAGAGGTTTACTCAATACTGCTGCATTTACTTTGTGTCACTGTAATGAACACAGAGCAGTCATTATGCTTCATTGTGGATGAACTAAACCCACAAAGAACTGTGTCGAGCTTCTAAAAACAAAGAAAAAAACTGCCAATGACTTGATGGTGAAACGCTGGAATGGACCTTTAGAGTTCTTTTGTCTTCATCCAGTGAGTTTCAGATACACCTTGATGACACACACTTAATTGCTTCTGAACCATGATGCATTATCTGTGCATTATCTTTGCTAATTTGGGAAAATTCAACACCAAATTAGAGAATGCTCATTCTTCAAACTCTGTTATCTCCAATATTCCGCCTGAAGTAGCAGATGTTGTCAAATACTTTTTATTTCTGTGATTAGCATGTTAAATGTCTGTATTATTTTTGTTTTATTATTTCCGTTTTATGATCCAGCAAACATGACCCTTAACAATAAAAACTTTATAGTTGTTGGACTTCACAGAACGAATTTATTTTTGGAGCTCCCCAGGGCACGGTGCTGGCCCCCATTTTGTTTTTATGACCATGGCCCATTTAAATGTTTCTTCTTCTGGTTGAACAAAGGAGTCTGGCTGGTTAATTAACTCCTGCAGTACAGAAGTAGTCTAAGTGCTGTGCTTTCCAGTGGTGCGTTTATGTTAAAGGCAAAAGAGGCAAAGAAAGCGGGCTGATTTTTTACGGGAAAGCTTTGTAAAATCTCTGTTATTACGGGGTCACTTAAATGCTGGCATGAGTCATAGATGAGCCTTTGTTTCTAGCGTGGGGAGAGGGGGTCTTAATGAGAATCAGGTGCCGGGATGTGTCACGTGACGTTATTTGCTACGAGTTTTAGCGGTAAACACATGCTCACACTTCCAATAATGTCCCTGCGTCAGATTGCGCGCAGATTAGAGACTCCATTGTGCTCCGAGTGCCCGAAAGTCTTGAAGACAGTGGTGGGGGGGCGCAGTGACTGAACGCAATGGGGATGCACTCTGCTTGGCCGTTTTCCAACCCCGTGTAACATGACCACTTATGTTTACTCCCGCCCTTTCCATGCACTTTTACGCACACGCACATTGGCCAAGTACGCACACACATTTTGGCTGTATAAACAATAGTCTATGGGTCCTCTCCAGTCTCCGGACCAGGTTTTAGCCCATTACCAAAATCGTGAGTCCTTGGGAATCTCTAAGTAGTCTCCTAGGTGGGGATTCTTCTTTTTTTCACGAAGGGGGAGTAAAGGCTCTCTTGGGAAAGTTCTGCACACCTGAATGTTTGGAAGCGTTTTGGTCTTGCGCTATTGAAAGTTTTGGAAGTAGACTGTGTGATAGATTCCCTTGGGGAGAATGTAAGTGACCGCGGAGAAGAGACGCCCTGCCTGCCTCCAGATGTTCCGGTGCGCGGCGCTTCTGCACGGAGGGAACGGGAGAGAGCTCCGGGGAAGCGGGGAGACCATGCGCCGAGCCGTAATGTACCGGTCAACATAGCGGTGCATACATCTGGATATATAGCAGAGAAGGGATCAGACACTGCGCAAAATGGATTGGGGGAAAGTGAGGACGCTGGCTGTGCTCAAGATACTCGTGTTTTTGACTGCTGCGTTCAGCGTGACTGGAGAGACGCTACACGTTTATGACACAGGTAGAAAAAACCGTATTTACAATAATGTTCTCTACGAATGTGTTGTTCTGGGTGACTGTCAAATTGGCTAATACAATAAAACAAACAAGAAAAGTCATGCTGTTAGATCAGTTGTGAAAACTTTCTATTCAAATAATCCTTAAGTGATTCTGACTTCTGCAGTTTGTCCAATCTGGAGAACACATGGCTCAGACTTTATGTGTTCTTATTTAGTGTAAAAATTTGTTTGTTCACAGGGTGTACCAAAAATTGACATCATTTTAAAAGCATTTTTCTCGAAAACTACTAAGTCTAGCTCAATGAAATTGAACATTTTAGGTGGTGAACATCATAAGTTTATTATGGGACGTTGTTTGCCAGTTTTTCCAAATTTTACACTGAAGGCTGCACAGTCTTGGGTGAATGTGTTGGGCTGATTCCAAGACAAAATTACTTCTCTTTGGGAGTGAAAGGCATAGCTCAACCTCAAAACAGAACAAAAATAAAACCTTAATAAAATCTTGATCTTTTTCTGTACATTCTGTGAAAATTTGAGGTTATTTCAATAAGAACTGCCAAAATTATCAGCCTGCAAAATTATGTCATCCTGTATATAGGCTTCTTATGTACTGGTCATGCAATGACCTCTTGTTTGCTATAAATATGTAACTCTTTATATGTGTGTGTGTTCTATAAATGCTGTGAATAGATAAATTGTGTGTGATGTGTTTGTAGTATTGGACCTGTTGGGAGCTCTGAACCTGTCCCAGCCCATCAGCGGGGTGTCCTTGGTGCAGACCACCACTGGAATATCATACAAACTCCGCAGCAGAGCTCCACACCTCACTCTCCCGTCAGAATACTCCCGGTACATAAGCTCCACTGTTAGCAGCAGCCTGGGTGTGCTTCTCAAAGGTTTGCAAACCTCCAACTCTCCTGCCACCCTGTTCTCTCTCTCTTCTGCATCCTCTCCCATTCTGCAAGTCACATCGTCCTCTAAAAGCCTGAGTGTGGAGTACTGGTCTTCAGGAGCAATGCAGAAGCTCTCCAGCCTTTTGTACCCCAGAAGAAACCCCTTCACTGCTCAGGATCCGGTTCAGCTGGCCATAAGTGTGGAGCTGGAGCGGGTTACCTTCTTTGTAGACTGTGAGAAAGAAGTGGTTGTACCAATAACAAATGATGACAGAATCAACTTGACATTACCTGGAGATGTGCTCATCACTGTGGGCAGCACGCCTGGGAGGAAACTCAGCAAATTCACTGTGAGTACCGCATCAGCACTTTAAAACATGTTCTTAAAGGTTAATTTTCAGAAATTATTCAACTATTCAAATCCAAATCTTCTGCTTTATGTAGGGCTATCTAGTAGCTGCAGAACTCTCTGTAAAGGCTCTTGAGAAGAGACCATGGGACTGTGACAGTACAGGTAAGACATTGATAAAGTTCGACAATATTTGCTCATTAATATTTGAAACTATTGTACAAATGGATATGAATGGATTTTAAACTTTGATTTCTATTGTCACAGCTTAATCTAATTTCACATTTTTCACTGTAATGGCTAAAAACATAATTCTTTGCCTTAATATTAGGGCTGGGGTGATATGCTTTTGTCATGATACAATATATATACAGTGATTTGATATGAGTAAGTATTGCAATAAATTAATGCAATTTATTCTGTAGAGAATAAAAACAAACATAGAACTTTAGCTGCTTTCAGACCGGCCAGACCGGTGCCAGTTCCCACACCAGTCCCACTGGGAACTAAAGTTCTCACCAGCGAACAAGCCAGGTTCAAACCATTTAAGTGAACCCAGGATGCATCATCAAAAGAGGACGTGGCTTTGCCATTAAATAAAAACAAGGCAATACAAAGGTGGATATCAGAGCATGGAAAATAACAATCATGGATCGCATATCGATTATGAATCGATATAACTTGCTTTTTCTTGTGCTGCTGTCTAGCTTCTGTTGGAATTCTGTTGAGTCCATATGGCCAGCAAATATTTGGTCTCCTCCACTGACCCCTGTACAATCATCTTGTCACTTTTCTCTGCCATGGATGTATATTCCACACACCTTTTTTTTGTTTGTTTATTTTACCGTGTGTGACATGGGTGAACCTGCTCACATTGTCTGTGACTTCACGGTTTGCTTGGAAAAGCCAAGTCTTACTTGGTTCCCGTCGGGAACACGTCACTCGGTTCGAGATTAGGTGCAAGACCGGCACCGGCACGGTTCTCTGTCGGCCTGAAAGCACCTAGAGTGAGCACAGAGTCATGATCAGTGCTGTGCCGCACTAGTGTTTCCAAGAGTTGTTCCGTCTGACATATATTTGACATGTATAAGTACTGATACAAAAAATACTGCAATTTATCAATTTACTATAGGTTTGGGCTCAGATCTGGTGGTTAGGAATTACAGTATGCAAGCTTTAGTATTTTCTTTTCTATGAACAGGATAAGTATAACCACATTTATAGACTGAATTTTTTTTCTCCTTTAGTTTCTGATCAGGTGAAGTCTGCAAATAGGAGCACAAATCACCAGAATGCCTCTTCCAGCAAACCACAGAGAAAACCAAAAGCCACTAAGGAGGTCCAGAATGAGCAGCAGCACAGAGGGGTGGTGCTGGGGCCTCCGTCACCTCCACAGGGCTCAAAGTCGAGTACAAACCAGGGAGAAGACACTGACAGGCTCAGGACTGTGGAGCTCAGACTGAACCAGCTCACTCAGATGTTGGACATGATAAAAGCTCAGGTACGTCATTGTGAGCTGAAGCAAACTATAGTCCTCAAGTGTCTAGCAATACATGAACTATATACTGTCTACACATAGAAAACTAGAAAAATCTAAAATAATTAATAACATTTTATAATATAATATAAAATCTGAGCTGTTTTATTATGAGATCATTTGAACATTTTCATAAACATAAAAACAGTATTAACAAATTCTCCAAACAGGGTAATTTTAGGTGATTTTACTACACTTTGACTGTATAAGTCCATTTGCAATGCACTGTAGCCCAAAACATGCACTGTAGGTGTGAAAGTGGTGTGTGCGTGAGTGGTGGTGGTAGCTTCTACCGTTGGGTATGTACTGAATGAACAATGCTCTGTTAATAATGCTCTGTAAAGCGTCTTTGAGGACATATGTCTGTGAAAAAGTGCTATAGCTGTTGTTGTAAGGTGACCTTAGGTGTCCAGAAAGGCACCAAATAAATAAAATGCATTATTTTTATTACATGTTTAATATTGGAACATCAACATTGGGAAGTTTACAGCACTTTTCCGATGGGCTGCAGAAGAATCAGAAATTATTCTTTAATATGATGTTCATTTTTGTCGCTACGATCCACTCTTAATGAGGAATGCAAACTACACCGGTCATCCAAAGCTTCAGTCTTCAACACGGCTCAGATGTGGCCGCATATTCACCCTGGAATTTGAGTGAATATAAACAGTATCAGTGGAATGTATGATTTGATGTGTTTGATCATATGTTTTCTATATGTTGGACAGAACGCTGAGCTGCAGACACGTGTGCAGTACCTGGAAGGCTGCGAGTGTGTGAGGCAGAGGCGGAGGTGTGTGTGGGAGGGCAGAGAGGTGGAGGAGGGACAGCACTGGTACACAGACAGCCACACCCTGTGCATCTGTACAGCCGGCTCGGTTCGGTGTCAGAGCAACATCAAAGGTAAGGTTTGGTTATATGGGTCAATGACGTGTAAGGATTTTTAACAGGCAAATTTTAAAATATAAAAAATATTAGGTTCTATTGAACTTTTTCAAATATTGACAGTGTCAGGTGCATAAATCTACGTTTAACATTTATATGAAGCGTTTTTTAGTGTAAAATGTCATGTGGTGCAACTGAGAATAAACTTAAAATTGTTTTATTTTCACATGGTTGGGATATTAATCTAAGTTAAAGACAGTCTAAGAAAAATGCCTAAAGAATCCCATTCACCCAAGTCGACTTTGTCTGTTATTAAAACTCCAGCTATAGAATTCCTGCTGTTATTATTCGCACCACATGATGCACGGTCGCACCACATGACATTTTAACACTTTAAGTACAAAAAACATGCAGAATAACTAATGATTTCTGAAAAAAATTATTTTGTTCCATGGAGGTCAGAGGTGCTACAGAAATGTGGTGAATTATTATGAAATTTTAACCTTTTAGCTGAGGGAATTGCAACTGGACAGCGTTATGTCATTGACCCATATACATGTGTTCTGGGACTGATTTTGTTTACTTATTTATTTCAGTGTGGTTTTGTCAGTGATGGATTTCCCCAGCTAAAGGAAAATAGTAAATATAAAGTAATATAAAGTCAAGATTAAAAAAGAGTTGTCTGTAAAACTAGACAAAAGATTGTGAGTGACTAAAACTACATACCAATACTTTTTAGTCAAGTAAAACAGCAAACGTTGTATTAGTGAGAAACCCAGTTGCTAATTGGTTTAACCTTTGGTGTACCTTCCATAAAGTGTCATTACAAACAGCATGTGATTCAGAGTTCCCACTCATCACAGGGAAACACGCTTGTCTAAACTCAACTGTGTATTATAATATATAAACAAAATCCACATGCTCTAATGGAAGGTCACACAATTCTGATTATACTATTCCAATTATTCTATATATCATACTTTTCATTTATTGAGTAACATTCCAGCAGTGATTTAACGGGGAACTCCGGCACGCTTGAAGCTAAAGTCCATTTCTAGAGGTGGTCGAATACTGTCAGAAGCCAAAAAACGGCACAGATCAGTGTTTTCTAGACGGAGATCTCACTGTGGTAGTGAGTCTGTCAAGGCAACAAACTAGTGTAGTGATGGGGACAAGTTCTTAACTTCCGAGTAAAACACCAGTTTGCACAGAAGAAGCCTAACACCACTTTAACCAATCTTACAACAGCCACGAGTCTAACAAACAAAACACTCTGCCTGGTTCACTCATTAGTGTCTGGAAACATTATAAAACAACTTTATAAGCAGCTTTAGCCTTACCTCTGATGGTTTCCCTCTGTGCATGCGAAAGCCCAAAAGACTTGATCACCGATGTCTTTTCTAATCACATTTATTTACAAGTGAATTATATTTGTTGAAAAAAAAAATACCGAACCATTTTCTTTCAACAACTTTCAGTTTCTATTGTTCTTCACCGTCAATAGTCTCTCCTCACTTGTTGCTTCGCCGGCGCTGGACTCGGCAGTTGAGTCTTTTGGGCTTTCGCATGTGCAGTGGGAAATCAACAAAGGTAATGTTAAGGCTGTTTATAAAGTTGTTTTATAACATTTCCAGACACTAATGAGTGAGCCAGGCAGAGTGTTTTGTTTGTTAGACTCGTGGCTGTTGTAAGATGGGTTAAAGTGGTGTTAAGCTTCTTCTGTGCAAATTGCCGTTTTATGTGGAAGTTAAGAACTTGCCCCCATCACTACACTCGTTTGTTGCCTTGACAGACTCACAGCCACAGTGAGATCTCCGCAGATTCAACACTGATCTGTGCTGTTTTTTGGCTTCTGACAGTATTCGACCACCTCTAGCAATAGACTTTAGCTTCAAACGTGCCGGAGTTCAACTTTAATCTTGAATCCAAACTGATTCACTCTATATATTTTCTCTACATCTCTACTTGTTCTGTTCACCACCTCCTCTGATGTGTCTCAGGCTAAACTCAGCACCGTCCAATCAGTTGTGTTTATTTCAGTGACACATGGGAAACAGACGCAGTCATTTGTCATCTATCATTTAGAACAACTCAAACTAGACACTCTTTTTCAGTCCTCGGCATTATTATATTATGATTATTATTTTACTCGTAACTAAACTCCTTTGTTGTGATTGTGCCTATTCATTTCTTTGCTTGACTAACGTGTATATCTATTACGCCACTCTGCACTCTGAGTAATAACGCTGGGACTCATTAAAATTAAGATTGCATCCATCTGTATCCTGTACCTGTCATTTTATGTTTCCTTTACACTGTTTTGGGATCTGTTTTATGATCAATTTTCTATGGATGGTGAATTTAAAGTGTGGCCTTGAGGAGTACATGGAGGAGTAGATTATTTACAACTCTGAGTGACTGCAGAGCTCAGAGTCGGCAGGATTTGTGGGACAGGAGGGGATGCTTTCTGAATATGATGTCATTGAAAGATCAATGTGGCATATCCGCCACAGCTGCTGTGGGCTCAGCTGTTCTCTGGGGTTCTGTGGTGGAGCTGTGAGACATGTTATGGTTACAGTGTCTATTTATCAAGCCAGGATTGTGATTAGGTGCAGTACTGGTCATCCAGGTTTAACTTTTATTAATAAAATGGCTCTTTTGTACATTTACCCCGACTTGAGCACTAAATTTGACAGTGTACTCTGTGGTTACTCTTCACACTGAGTAAGTCTGCAAGGAACAAACGCTTTATTTATTGCTCCTTCAGATATGATTTTGTTTTCCTCATTGTTGTGTTTATCCTTAAAGTACCAGTGTACCTTAGTGTGTTAGTAAAAGGTTTATTCTTCCAATTACATTAACTTCTATAAAGTAAATGTTAAGTTAAGCAGTTACTCTTAAAGTTGAGTAATTTTTTAGAGCACTAATTTCTACTTCTGCTTGAATAATATTAAGTGAAGTACCATATTTGTCAGAGTTTAAGTCTCACCAGCCAAAAAATACATAACAAAGAAGAAAAAAACATGTATAAGTCGCACTGGACGATAATTTGCACTTTTGGGGGGAAATTTATTTTATAAAATCAGAGACCAAGAACCGACATTTCATCTTGAAAGGGAAGTAAGAACCAAAAAAATAAGAAAACAAAAAAATTGTTTTCTTTATTATTTGTCTCTAAAACGAAAATGGATAACGATTTTTGGATAAAAATGGATAACGATTGTTTTTTTCATTTTTGATTCATATATATGATTCATATATATGATTCATATATATGGTTTATAGACTGTCAGTGTGAAAAATGTAATATATAAGTCGCAGGAACCACCCAAACCCTGAAAAAAAGTGTGACTTATAGTCCAAAAATACAGTAACTGTATTCTTACTTGAGTACAATTATGAATCAGAATCAGAATTACTTTTATTCATCCCCGAGGGGAAATTTTCTTCGTTACAGATGCAACCGACCAAGAACATGTAGTTAGAATCAAATTTTCAAAAATAAGATAAATACAATAAGATAAAAGATGAAAGATAAAAGATATGACCGCTCTACCCACCTCTGAACTTTATATCTTAACAACATTTTGAGACAAACAGTGCCCATCAAATCTGCTGCTCGATGCTTTGTCTGCCTGTTGTTCCCGAAGCAGATCTGTGCCTGTTTCGTGGCTCAGTACTGGATTTTTAGTATAACACAACTTGACTTCCTGTATTCGACACAGCAACTGTAAACCATCTAATGCATTGTGACTGGGAACTCAGGGTCTGCCAAAAAATGTAGGAACATCAGTGGTTAGAAGTGCAAAACTGGCAGAATTCAAACATTTATAGTAAAATGTGTGCCTTGTATGTTTTATAGCTAGTATTTAGTGTAAGTTTTATGAGTCTAATCTGCTGAAGGATTTCTGTGGAGTGTGTTTTGCTTTCTCACTTAAGGCTGACTTAGTGTTGTGGAGTAACTCTATACATGTACACTAAATTAGCATTCACTATACTAACAGGAGATGTGGTAGAGGAGTATTTTAAAATAATATTATTCAAGTCTAAGTACAAAGTAGTGGTCCAAGAAATCACTCAAGTAAGAGTAAAAAAGTATTTGGAGAAGCTATTAAACTGTCTAGACGGAACAGCTGATATATAATTTGAAGGATAATTTGTGAAATGAAGGACAAAACATTAAATAAAGCACAAAATCTGATATTTTCAAAGACAGACACAAAAATGAGACCAGCTAAATCATATCTGAAGAAGCGGTACAAGAAACACAAATGTTCAAAACAGTTCATCTCGTTAAACTGCACATAATTAGTGGAAAAATAGAAAGTGCATGTGTGATTGTTCCTTCTCTAATCAGTGATAGGAAATGTTCCTTCTCTAATCAGTGATAGGAAATGCATAACAAATGTTGAAGTAACAATTAGGCTGTTTTAATCCTGCACTTTTACACTACAATTTACGCTACTTTAATTGGACCACATGAGAATATGTTAAAAAATACATTTTAATGCAGCTATTCAGTACGGTTTCAGTAAATACTAATGTTTAAAGTAGTGTTTTCTATGAACAGGACAGACTCCAAACTCAACACCTATTCCAATACCACCAACATAATAAAAAAACACTTTTCATTTAGACAATAGAATGTAATTTTCTTTTATATTACCATGTGACCTTATATCTGTGTAATCCCTTATGCGTCTACTAGTCTATGTGCTCTTAATCTTGGTCTGATACAGCTCAAAATGACTCTAAACTATTCAGGAAAGGTTCATTTCTGCCCTCAAAGGAGTATATAGTATTGAAACCAGTGGAAATATTGATTAGTATCAGATTTTTCATACTTTTGACAACCCTATAGTAACTACTAAACTCTCTCATCATGACTTACAGTTGTGTTGAGTGCTTTTCTGAGGCAAACATGTGGAACCAATGACCCCGTGTTTATATGAAGCATTTCCTGTGTCTCCTTCCGTTCAGCAGTAGTTTACACTTTTGACCTAATTCTCTTCATCGCCGCTTACTGCATCCATCTTCGGTCTAACTCTCCGCTTTGTTGTTCCTTCTCTCCACATGGTCCCCTGCCCGGGCCATACATCCATCCCCGTAGTTTGTGTATGTTGTCAGGGAACAGGCTTTGATCTCACGCAGGCTTGGATTCCTCACACAACAGCACGGCGCTCTAAGTCCTTTAATGTCCCACACACTAATACAAACACGCAAGCCCTGGGTTATCAAAGGAGTATTTCTGATCAAAAAGATAGCGTGTCCTTGCAAAACACAGATCTCTTCATTTTAAAGAGCCTGGACCTGGTTTTAATGTACTCCAAATAAGATAAATGCTCTTTACGTCATGCACTGTAAATAAAAACAGCCAAATAAGAAATAGATTTAGAGTGTCATACATAAACGACGCAATTTACATAGCATGTTGTCGTGTCCTCCTGTGGGCTCACCACCCACAGAGGGGTTCATAGGGGTCGGGTACACAGCAGACTGGGCTAGAACTGCTGCCCCCGCAACCCAGCCGGAAAAAGCGGAAGAAAATGGATGCATAGATGTTGTTATGTATCAGCTAAAGCAGAAGCCACTGACAGTGTCGTGTCATAATGTATATATGTGTTCTTTTTGTTGTTCTTCCTCTATTTTCCTTTTTTCTCTGTAGTAGTTCGTTCTAGTTATTATAGTTAGTATGGAGAGTTATGAAAGATAGTATAGAGATAGAAAGAGTTATGAAAGATAGTATGTCACGGTAGTAATCTCATAGTTTCCTGTTTCAGTTGCGAGTAAATAAAGATAATTATGTCACAGTTAGACTCACTTTAGTTTAGCTTTATGTGGGATTGTCACAGATAGTAAATCTCTAAACTCAACTGTTTAGCTTCGCTTTGTGGGGGGGTGGAGGGGAAATATGGGAAATGTGGCATTGTTCTTTTTTAATCACTGTAAAGCGCTCTGTGTTGCATTTTTGTATGAAAAGCGCTCTATAAATAAAGTTTGATTGATTGATTGATAGGGAAATCTATTATCATCCAGTCACAGGCACATTGTTCACTAAGAATCATGGGTAGCACTGCCTGACGCTACCACAGACACTTGATTCCTGGTCATGGTCAGTATCAGAAGTGGCAAAATATGTTCTGCCAATCAATTAGAAATCTAAAAGTAAAAAGTAAAAAATAATTATTACGTATCTCAGTGTATCTGACCCAAACTGCACTCACAAGACCACACCTACACGGGAGTCCATGTAAAAACAACTATTTATATTAAAAAGTACTTTGAAACAATATGTAAAAGTGCAAATTAAACTTATAATTCACTACCAAACCTTTAAAGGTCCTATATTACACTGAAATAGTAGTTTTCAAGTTTACCTTTTACCTTTTGATCAGTGGAGATTGGATTCAGCAGCTCTGTGCACTGCCAAAATGTAAGATATAAACACTTAAATCTATTAGAAAATGACTTAAAAGTAGTGAAATTATCTGTTCATACAGCAAGATAATTTTACTTGACAAGTTATCTTAAAATAAAGAACCTCTAGACTAGAATTAAGCAGTCTCAGAACTAGTATGTAGATAAATAACAACAATGAATAACCTGATATAAGTTTTAAAATCTTGACTCCAACTCTTTGTTTTGATGACGTTTATGGGGACGTCAGCTCCCATTGGGCACTGCAGTTTTCTGATGTGGAAATCAGCAGACTTGTTTGTTTTATTAAGCTGTTTTAGATTAATATTGTGATTCAAAATATGCAAATTACATAATGAATGATTTAACTGTTCACAAGCATGAACCATGTTTTAAGAAAATGTTAAAGAAATATATTGGAGATTGTACATAATTATATTTAGCCACTATTTATTCATTGCAATTTTTTGGGATATTTTATTGTAAATGTTTATGATGGAACAGGATTGTGCTATGTGTGGACTTTTATAGTTATTGTAGAACATTTTATTGTAAATTATATGCTAACTTGGGCCCCAGGAAGAATACTGTTTACCCTAATAAAGACTAATGGGGATAGATAGATAGATAGATAGATAAATAAATGGTCCACAAGTGTCATAGATATTAGCTCTATAGCACACACAAGCACAATAAGTCTTCTTTAATACAAATTTTGGTAGATTAAGACACCATCAACTGCATAATTGGCATAGTAATAGTAATAAGGACTATATCCCTTAAACAAAAGTTCGATTACTGTAGAAGCCTGTACATTGCCTATCTCTGCCCCAACAGTAAATCTCTGAGTGTTAATAGATTGAATGCTGGTCTCTATAGACACTGCATACAGTTATGGCCCATAAAGCATTGTGGGTAAGAGAGAAAACACATGCACTGAGTGTCAGCACCACATTGGACTGTCAGCACATGTACAGCTCCAGAGCGTAGCCACATGTTTGGACACTGACCTGAGGAAAAGTCAAGCGCGCTCCACTGACAGCTGCCGGATTTGAGCTCGGCAGCATTGTCAAAAGTATCAAAAATCAAATACTAACCAATGCTAATCTCATTTTAGCAGGTTAGTAGGTATCACTCACATTTATAAGACAGAAATGAACCTTTAGAATGAGCTTGAGCTGTATCAGAACAAGTGTAAGGCCATTAAGACTGGATCAAATGTACCTGGATGAGTTAGGGATTACACACATCTGTATCAAGTCAAATTTAAGTATTTTGACAACACTGGAGCCAAGTGATGTAAAACTCTGTCTTCTACAGGTTGTGATCTGGATGGAACTGTGCAGAATGTGTCCTTCTCCACCACAATAGAGGGCTGCCAAACCTGCACGTGTAAGGTATGCTTTCATTTTGACTCACTTTCTACTTTTTTAGCCACTGTAATCTTATCTAACTGCCCCCTCTTGCCTTAGGGAGGTAATCGAGAGTGCACTCCCCTGCCCTGTCCTCCTCTGGACTGTACCCACACAGAGACTGTCCCTGGAGAATGCTGCCAGAAATGCAGAGGTCAGAGCTCACATCATCCATCACACTTTAATAAAGGAGGTCAACCAGGAACCATCCACGAACGCCCGTCTGCTCCGTCCTGTCGTTTTCTCAGCTCATTTGTAATTTTTTTTGCAGGCTCCGAAAATATACACAGTGGTTTCATTACTTCGTTTACATGTGTTCAGAGGTGGGTAGAGTAGCCAAAAATTATACTCAAGTACAGTATTGTGCAAAAGTTATAGGCAGGTGTGGAAAAAATGCTGTAAACTAGGAGCGCCTTAAAAAATGGAGGTGTTAATCATTTATTTTCATCAATCGACAAAATGCAGTGGATGAACAAAAGAGAAATCTAAATCAAATCAATATTTAGTGTGAGCTTTGCCTTCAGAAGAGCTTCAGTTCTTCTAGGTTTACTTGCAGACAGTTTGTGAAGGAACTTGGCTCATAGGTTTTTCCTAAATCTTGAAGAACTGAGCCCAGATCTTGTGTGGATGGAGCTTCCTCACATCCTTCTGTCTCTTCATGTTAATCCCAGACTCACTCCATGATGTTGAGGTCAGGGCTCTGTGGGGCCAGACCATCACCAACACAACTTCTGCTTCTTCTTTACTCTGAAGATCGTTCTTAATGACTTTGGCTTTTTCTTTTGTTCGCTCACTTTGCATTTTGTAAATTGATAAAAACAAACAATCATTCTTTATTGTTTTGAAAGCATTCTTTGTTTACAGCATTTTTTCACACCTGCATAAAACTTTTGCACTGTACTGTACTTTAGAATAATATTACTCAAGTAGAACAAGTGATTTAAGAAATTAGTCAAGCAAATATTTGGGAAAATTACGACTCAAGAGTTTAAACATTTAAGTTAATGTAATTTGAAGGACAAAATATGCTATTTTTTAAGGGATAGGACCCAAAAATTGGAAAAAACTAAATCATATCTGAAGGACCCGTGCAAGAAACACAAATGTTCAAATAATTTTATGTTGTTCCTAAGTATTTGTCACTTGTAGACTTAATCACAGAGGGAAAATGAAGC